>CM068952.1:61094344-61113328 GCA_035128595.1 Eptatretus atami
TCTTCCTTCGATGTCCTGCCGATCATCATGAACTCCGGGAATTTCATCGCCATTTTTCTCTGCTTGTCCTGCTTCCGGCTCGAACTGGTAAGGCCGTATTCCATTTCCAGCTGCCTGAACTTCACCTCCCGCGACTATGTTATCGGATAATTCTCCATGTGATTCAGACCAAAATCCTTCATTTCTCTCACACTCACTGTCGTTATCAGACAAATGAAAGTCCATGTCATCCATTATTCAAAACCAAATGTTCGATTTTTTTAAAGCAGAAATGAACGAAGCGATTGAGTCGACCAATCAAATGTGGAAACACACAGCAAGCCAAGAGAATCACGTAGACCACCAACCCGAGTAATTAACGTGCAGCTTTTGTAATCCTGTAGTTGACTTCATGTTGGTTACGCCCCTTTCAGGAGAATTTTTAGGGGCATTCCAGAAGACGTTTGTTTTTTTAATTTTACATTTTACAGAATGAGTATTGTGAAAAAACATTGTCAGATCTGAAATCACCATGAAAAACTCCTCTAGGACATATATAAATGAAATTTCAGTACTTTTGCATGTCAGGGGACCTTTAACGGCCCCAATTATTCCCACCTTCAAATATGGGGTGGGCCAGGGAATGTTACTGATTCAAGTCTTTCACGAACTGGCTGGCCAGGCCTGACGTTCAACTGAAGGTGGCAGCACTCTAATTTGTTAAGGGTACCAGCGAAAACTCGCCTACTTATTGCGTTAGACACCATGGGATCATTGTCGTCCACCAACAACTAGTGATGACAGACGGGTCCTGTGGCTTAATGTCCATCCAATGGATAGCGCACAGATTGATGCTGCCTTGCCCTGCCAGCCAAACACCAGGATGACAGTTTATAGCTTGGTCAATATTCGAACCCAGGCTAGACAGCTCAGAGGCATGTGTGAACCTCTAACATATCCTGCCAGCATGATGACAACAATGCCGATGATTATGATTGTGATGTTCTCCTGGCAAGCTAACCAACACTTGCTTTTCATGCTTTGCTTATTGATACAAACTGCCAATCTTTGTTCTGTGAGCTTGTCAGCCCTCACATAAAACACGGGGCTCTACATATTGTCAAACACTTCATTTCGGACACCACACACACACGAGAAAACCCACAGATTGTTAGGGTTGGCACTCACTGTACAGTCATGACACAGAGGAACAAGGCGTGATGACCTCCCGTCGACATACAGAACTCTGTGTATCCGCAGCCATTGCCTATTGCTCCATAGAAAGAGCAAGTTGCCAACCTGTTGTGGAAAACACAAAGACAATTTGCATGGATTGTATGTACCACCTTTCCTCAAAGGTACATTTGTCTTCTCTTCGCTGATTTGATAATACGATTTTGCAGAGGACACTGTAGATGACAAAGGGCACCATGCATGGCACAATCACCGCAGCTGTATCGAAGGCAGATGGGCCTGAGAAGCAATCACACCCAATTTGGAGTTAGTGAGGCAAAAAGAAATGTCGGTTTCGCCCTTATTCATGTACCCATTGAGCTTGCAGCAGACCAAAACCTGGCCCAAGAGAGCCAAAAGAGGAAGTTCAAGGCGTGTTCCACAGGTGTTGCATGAATTCCTAAAACTAACCAATCCTGGTTGGGATGATTGTATCTGCTTTGTCTAGATCAACTGACAATAATCACAAAGGAGCTTATCCCAGGTGGGCAGGCCTACAATCACTGTTAGTTCATCTAGTCACGTCCACTGACTCAAGTCGGTGCTTGCCTGTACTCCAAGAGGTCACACATAAGTGTCTACCATGCCGACTGTGATGCTTGGAAGTGTCTCAGTTGAAGAGCTTAGCAGTTTGGTTTGAAAACCAACCCAACTGTCATAACCTTGACAAGCCCTGTAAGAGAAGGCATACATTGCTAGATGCAAAGACCTAATTGAAAAGAGAAGTTGTTCGTCAGACT
The DNA here is from genome assembly GCA_035128595.1 of Eptatretus atami. Lineage (NCBI taxonomy): Eukaryota > Metazoa > Chordata > Myxini > Myxiniformes > Myxinidae > Eptatretus > Eptatretus atami. The sequence goes on from CM068952.1 coordinate 61,096,297, forward strand.
GTTGGGAGCTGCATGCCGTGATGGCTACACTGAGGGCACCCGGAGGCCTTCAATAGAAATTCTGGCATAGATGCTGCATTAATTGAGGTAATGGGCTGCTCCGAGCACAGATCCTCAAGTGCCAGCCACTACAAGAAAACACTCCGTGCACACGTCCACACTTACATGGCTCTGTCATGAATTGCTCTAGAACAGTTCGTTCAGCAGAGATCCACAACTAAAAAAAATCTGCTTGAACCAGCAAATTAATAGAGGAAGCCTAGATAACAGCTTCTGGGGCAAGTGATGGAGCGAAATGCCATCGAATTGAAACAGCGTCACCTGCTTCAATTCATTGACCAACGAGATGTCATTCAACAGCTGAAGAGTGGGAAGCTCAGAAATAATCTATGACACAAAAACTTTCTTCTTTCTTGGTTTTGGCTTTCACAATCATAATTGCAGAAGCTTTGGATTATTTGATATGGAAACATAGAGGCATTTAGCATCTGAATGAGATTTCTGGGTCATTACAAGCTGAGATGTTCAGAAATTATATTTTCTAGTGTCAGCCATTTTTAAATCCAAAATGGCAGCTTGCGCCTGCCGCAAATGTAAACATTGATTTTTAATATTTTTGATGCCATAAGTTTCTCAAAAAGTACTGGTTGCTAATCTCCGCTAAAATTTGAATGAAGTTTTTATTGACATGGTGAAACCAGGAGCCGAATATAATTACCACGAGATTTTATCAAGAAATTTATCTAAGAAATTATATATATATAATATGGGTGTTACAATGTATTGTGACGTTTTAATCATGAATATTATAACAAACGCCACTGTGTCGGACCAATGGAAAGGAGAAGACAACCAAGACAGATTTGAAATAACAACAAACAATTTTTGTTTGCACAAACACACAACGTAATCAAGTATTTTAAAAGGCAAAGTTATTTCAGGCAAAAACAAAGGACACAAAAGACAGATTAACTGCTTAACACATATTCTTATGCAATCATATTTACACAAAAGACAGGGTTATATTCAACCCAAGGAGAGAAGAAAACAAGAAGAAATCGAGAAAGAAACAAGTAGAGGTGCAGGTTGACTCCTTCCTCACCTTAACAGCCTAATGGGGCTCTGCCAGCCAAATATACTGAGGAATTGGGAGGGGGAAGGATGGGGAAGATGGGCAGTTGGAGCGGCGAGGCGCCTGCGCATGCGGCATGGCAGCGCGTCTCTTTAGGTTTCCGACCCAGCAGGCAAGTTCTCTCCAGCATCCAGTGGCTCCGCTCCATTTCTGCTGGGCTGCCATGTCCAGGCAGCTCCCACACAACAAACTCATTTCTGGGCTATCTTATACTGCCTTTCCTTCCACACCATGGACTCTCTCACTCTCTTTCGCACACTCTGTGCACACCTCTCTGCCCCCTCACCGGACAAGCTTTTTTGACAATCGTCTGTCCACTCTCAGCTTCTTCTCCCTCTCGGATATCGCTTTTCCCTGTCTATCTCTCAATGCGAGCCTGCTTTCCCATTGGTGTACATGCCGGAGGGCATGTCCATGACAGTAGTTGCTAAAGAAAATGCCAGTTTCTGAGGAAATATTTCACCACAGCCCCACTCGGCACCCTTGTACCACAGGCACTCGTAGGGCGTCCTCTCGCCCCTCCCTACACGCATAGCTTCTCTGTACAGTGCTCCACTGTTCGACGGGAGGCACCATCGCCGCAGGCCCACGAACCTTCCACAAGCTTTTGCGCACGGGATGTGCGAAACCAAAAATAATGCATCCATGGGAGTTGTTCAACGGGGAGGGATGCAGATGGACTGAGGAGAGGAGGGATGTGACTATGAGGTTTGGTGAAAAAGCGCTATTAGGGGGATTGTTGAAACGGACCAATGGTGTGAAGAGGGATTGTTTAAAGAGCAGAGGCGGGCGGCGGGAGAACGGAGCTGATGTGGTTAAAGAGGGATTGTGGAAAGGAGACAGAGGGGGGATTGTTGGAATGGAAGATGGGGTTGAAAGGAGCCAGGGGCGGATTGTGGAATGGACAGATGGGGGTTGAAAGTTGCAGAGGGTTTGAACAGGACTGATGGGGTGAAGCAGGAATATTGAAAGGGGCCAAGGGGTTGGAACGGGACCGATTGGGGTGAAGGAGAAAGATTGAAAGTCGCCGAGAGGGGGATTGTTGGAACAGACCAATGGGGATAAAGTAGAAAGATTGAAAAGAGCAGAGTGGCGATGGAAAACATCACAAGGGAAAGCACAAACTAACCTCAATGCATGCCACCAAAAACCCTTAGACAAGGGCGGCAAAGGTCTTACTACACATACAGTAGATAAAGAATAACTCATCCCTCGGGTCTCCTATGTTTCAATGTATCTTTCCTCCTGCGGCGTACGTTTCCAAAAGTGTCACATATTATGCCATTTCTATATTGTGTTATGACTGAATTTTGTTTTTAAAAAGCAGCCTTGGGAAAAAACGCCACATATAGCTATCTTGATATGGATACACAACTCACATGGAGTTCGCTCACAGCACAAATTCCCCTTGGGGAGAGAGTAAGTTAAATTCTAACCTCCATTGTGTGACGCTTTCTTCCCCCTGTCAATTTGGTTGTGATTGGATAAGTAAGACCAAACTGTATACAGGTCAAAAAAACCCGTCAGACAGACACCAATTTGCTAATTAATAAGAAGTGCGTATATTAATATACTGTGTAAAGCAATACCAAAAAAAATAGAGCGTGATAAAAAAAGATTTGTCTTTGGGGATTTTTGAGCGAATAAAAATGGGAATAAAACATCGCACACACACTTCGTTCATTTGAGAACTGATGAAACAGAATATTTTATATTTAATTACCAATGTGCTGCAGGATAAGCCCTCCATGCTTCTTCATTTGTGGAGCACACGGGCACAAGGCAAATGCCATTCAATGCTTGGTGCAATTCTGGCTCAGCACATATCACAAAATGAGGAAGCTTTCGCAACATATTCACAAAATTGGAAAGAAAGAGATTTCTAAGTCCATCACAGCAATGAATAGTGCGTATCGGACATCCCTGAGGTGTACTGCTCACCTTTCCGCTGTTTGGCCTGGGTTTGAATCTCATCGCAGCTAAGTAAACTGCTCATCATGGTGTTTCTGCTGGCAGAGCGAACCATCACATGTGTGTTGCTGGACGTTTAAGCTGACTGTCCCGTCTGCTTGCATTGTTGGGGTTGCTAAAGCATCCCCACATGTTCTTTCACGAGAGGAAGCCTAATTAATTTGCTACTGTCCAAATTAGATTTTACCTTGCCTAGGCTATAAAGGAATTCTTCCTCACGTCATCAGGATCGTGAAAACATTTGATTGGGTCTTGTCATTACAGCACCTCATACATATAATTGAATACCGATGTGATATCCGGTGCTTGACAGTGACAGCGGAACGTCTTTACACAAAATGGAACATTCACATATCTGAGAATGTCATGAACCATGTTTACCTCCCTTCCCGCAACAATGAGTGGCCACGAATAGTTTTGAAGATGGAGGATTGTCGAAAGAGCCTGGAAAATTTTCTTCAAGCTTCTTGCCATGAAGTTCAAAATGATGGCCCACAGTCGTGTTAAAGACGATGAAGTATGCTCAGCCACCAAAGACTGCCGTTACTCCACATCGATTTATGCAACCTCCGCACCTCCGTGGAACATTCAAAATCGACTTTTGAGCTTGGCGAAGAGAATAGAAGAGTCCAGTAACTATGCGTGCGTATACACCATAATCAGATTTGCAACGATTTTTTCGCAGAATTGTGTTGATTTATCACTTCGACCAAAGCATCTTCAATAAGATATGTTCTGTCTCAAAAGTTCCAATCTCAAGCGAGATGCCATTAATGCTCTTAAAACTTGTGCCCGAATCAAACATCCTTGAACAGATAATGACAACAAGCCGCGTCGGCGACATGTGGTGGTCGCCTATATATTGCATTACTAGTCATACAGTTTTGACGCGATCTGTGCTGAAAATTGTTGACAAAGAGGTGATTATCAGTGGCGGCATAAAAAGCACGGAAGCCGATTTTGATTTTCGAAAAAAATATATAAATATTTTTCGATTTGTTCAAAAATTTCAAGTCCCGTTGCTCAGCAACGTGGCACTCCATAGCAACGGTGCGTCAAAGCATACAAGAGATCCTGGTATGAATTCCTACAGTCAAGGTTTCATCAAAATTGTGTTGGACTCCTATGGCCTCCCAGAGCTGTCCATACATACATTACAGACCAGACGGAAACATGAGAATAACGGTAGTCTAGCGACCACCACAACATAATATGACGCTCTATAATACTATTTATTTAAAGGTCCCCTGACATGCGCAAAACTTTCTGTTATTTAATAATAACTTGACTTCCTAGTGAAGAAATCCCCATGTTTTTTTTTTTTTAATCAAAAATGGCGATAATTGAGAGCAATATTCGATCATTTTGGAGCTATTCACGACTTGCTATGCCCCGGCCCTTAAAAAATTGATCGTTCAGCCGAATCGCATGCGTGAGTCACATTACACGTAACTTGCACAGAGGTATTGACTCGAGAGTCGAGAGGTCACGCGCCTCTATAAAGTAGCGTACAAATGCATTTTGCACATTTAGTGCAATCTCTTGAGATCGTCTAATTCCAGTGATTTTCTTACGTGAAATTTTTAAGAGTTTTAAGCCGCACTTTCGAAAATGCCTGCAAGATGTATGCGTAGCAGGATGCGCAAATACCAAGCAAAGACGGGTGTAAGCCTTCATGTATTCCTGAAATATGATATCGGAGAATATGGACTCTAAAGTGAAGTGACGAGCGGAAACTGGAAAGGCCCCAGCAACACGAGCGTCATTTGCAGCGCCCACTTCGAAGACAGTGACTTTGAGCACGGGCTTCTATTCAGTCCCAACCCTCACTTCTCACACACAGAGACAAGAAATTATTTGCTTCTAGCCGTGTATGCACAACAATCACGACGATATTATTTATCCCTTACTACCTTGTCGTAATCGCTTATACAAACTCCAACACATGTTGCACAAATAAGGGCTATGCCATGTACACAAAAATAAAATGCTGACTGTTGAACACTGTCCATGTTAAAAAAAAAAATTACAGGGAGACAAGTAAAATACTGTTACGTTTGTCGAATTCGCATTACACCATAAAGGTCCCGTTAGTGAGATGTATTTCTAAGCTACAGTGTGTAGTTAGCCCAAACCCGTTGTATATAGAGGGAATTAATGTGATTATTCGGGCTGCGATTCCTTTTGAAGTTAGGCGTTTTTCTGTTTCTACCTTTGTCTTGATACAACAACAACAACAAACGCCAGCGCCCACAACCTACTTCACCACTCGCATACCGCCAACCTCACATCCACCGCCACATTCCAAACAGCGCCATGGCCATGGGACCCGCCCGAAAACCCTCCACCACTCTTCTCCTACGGCCATTCCGCACCAACCTGTGGACGCGAGCAGTTCGGGCTGTCTCAGCGATACACCGCGAGACGGCGGATGCAGATGCGGGTTTCTGAGGAGAATTCGGTCGAGGAATGCTACACGCCCACAGTCTGATCCACCCAATCAGGAATGCGCGGGCGGTCTATGGCCCCGCCTCCAGACGCGGCCTGCGAAAACAGGGCATATAGCAAATATTCGAGGATCCAGGAATGGATACACGCCCCTTTTTCTCCGCCAATCGGCGATGCGTGCGCTCCGCCCCTTGCAGGTCGTTTGGATTCCGAGAATTTTGCATATTGGTGCGTTTCTTGAAGCCGATAAAAGGCCGAGCGATGCTGAGTCGAGTTGGGATGAAGATCTGGCCATTGGGCAAATTCAGGGAGACGGAGCTCGAAGCAGAGGTGGGGGCAGACGGCTACGGGACCTGGGCACGGCAGCGGAGGGGCGATCGGGAGGAGGACCTTGAGAGGCTCGGGTCCGCGGCGAGGAGCGCGGCCGACGAGGTCGCCTGTCGCGGACTCGAGCAAGGCCTGCCAGTACTCCCTCCCCAGAGCCAGTCAACAATTCCCCCTTCCCCCGCGCTGAGAGAGTGCGCAAGGGGGCCCGTTCCACTTTACTCCAGCAGGTGCCACGGAAAACTGCGGGCACCGCCGTGAGGACATTTTGCGGCTCGCCACGATGGCGCGGGTAGGGACCCTTCGGTCTCGTGGAACTGCCGCTCATCCATGGTTGCTACGCGCATTAGGCCCACGGGCCCAGTCATGACCTCCCTTGGCTTGAGGGGGGTCTTTTCTTATGCTTGGGTCGAGTGTGATGCGTTGTTTGGCGCCGTGTCTTGTAAGTAGTAACTGTATAAGGGACCGTGGTTGCGGTTAGTCGGTTTTAACTACCTTCTTTTATATGCGCTCTTTTGTTCTAATGTAATATATGTGCATTCGCTTGAATTGTGTCTGTAAATAGTGTATATTGCTGCTCCGTGTGCCACGGAATAAATGATGCATTGTGTGAAACTGTTTTCCGTTTCGCTTCGTCTTTTCTTAATTGAACCTCCATTCCTTGCTTCACGTAAAGGGTTCGTTAGTGGTGCCAAAACGCCCGGTAATAATCTGAACCGTCGAGGTCGACGATAACACCGCATCGGTTATCCCGATAGTAACGGAACGGCCCGCCCAAGCGCGCTCGTCCGGAGTCGACCTGCGGCGGTCGATCGCCCGCGTTTACCATCCGCTGTGGGTTACTTAGGTAAGGTCGAGTTTGGCGAACAAACCCTATCCTACGCGGGTGGCCGATTGCACGATTGTGTGTGAGGGTCGAAAGGCCCACCGCTTGACTGGATCCCGGCGTTAGCGCGGGAGGTCACGACTGAATTGTCCGTCATCGGTCGGCATGCATGGGCGAGCGGTCGGCGTCGAGCGGGCGATCGCACGCGAATCGCAACACTGGTACAGGAAGTGTTGGATTCACAATCCCTCCCGTTCCAAGCTAAATTCATAGGGAATGGTCCAGGGGTGAGAGGAGCGTCCCCCGATTCCTCTAAATTACGAGCGTATTAAATTAACCCCTTACGTGGAATCAGATGGCGTCTCAAGGCGAGCGGGGCGGGAGCGAGGCGTATAGAATGTATATGTTGTATGATTAGGAATCCATGCGTCCAGGATGTAGACCCCATGCAGGACATTGGTGTGCAGGAACAGTTTCCCCCAAACGACATCCAGGCCGAAATGGTGTGCGATGGCGCGGGGGGGGGGGGGACAGAGGCCGCGGCTATAACACCTCCCTTCCCCCTCTCCACCAAAACCCCCCGACCTGGCCGCACGCGCTCAGCATGAGTGCACCCGAGTGGCCGGCTATATCGCACAATGTCTGAACAAATGAAAAACGAAATGAAACGAAATAAAGGCATGAACAAGCACGATGGAAACAAACACAAACGAAATTGAACGCAAAATTGCGATGGAATGAACGAAAAAAATGGATGGAAACGCACTCAGGATGCGAACACAACACAAACGGAAATAACGCGCAAATGGATGGAATGAACGAAAAAAGTGATGGAAACGCACTCAAAATGGAAACAAACAAAACGAAATGAATGAAGAAATAAAGAAATGCGGGGTGAACGCAGCAAATGGGCGGAGCCTGCAGGCGGGCATGAAAGGCACCAACCAGCCAAAGTGTAATGGCGACGGACGCAGTGCGGAGCGAACGAGCTGGAGAGAGGTGCAACGGATTTGTCAGGCCCGCGGTGAGGCGGGTGGAGAAAAATATAATCCGGGAGACGTGCTTGGGCGAGAAGTGGTGGAGGTGACGGAAAAGTTCGACGGTAAACCGGAGCAGGGAAATTAATTGGGTGACGGAGACGTGCACGAAGGAAATAAAAATAGGTGGGTGTGAGAAAAGATGCAAGACATTGACGAAGAGAGTTTCGATAAGCTGGGACGGCGAGCGGTAACAACGGAGACAAGAAACCTGGAAGAACTGATAGGACAAACACAAGCGGGCTAAGATGAAGAACAGTTCTAGAAGCCAAGCAAGGTCGGAGTGTGCGGAGAATTTGAGAAAGAATTAGAAAAGAAACTGATTGTTACAGCAAACACCAGAACGAGAGACGGAATTACGAAACGAGTTAGGAGGGATTTGAGAGAGCGAAAGAACGAGAACGGAGAAGGAAGTGAGACGTTAAGGAACCACGGCTGTACAGAATCGAACAGCCAATCGGAACAGCAAAGCCAGCATTGGAGACATGAGGAACAAGAGCAGTCCTGAAAGAACAAGGATTACGAACAGGAACAAGAAATCAGTCAGTTGAAAGACAATACGGATTACAGAGATGAGGAACAAGAAAACAGATGTGAATAAAATACAAAGAACAAGGAATGAGACAGACGAGAAAGGAATCTGTCAGTTGAAAGATAAATAACGAGATTGCAGAACGAGGAACAAGTAAGACAGGGGAATAAAAACGTTGAAAAGTGATGAATGTGAAACTGAACGACAAATAGGAAAAAATAGGCCTTGAAATACGAGGAGAAGTTGAAGAAGCAGGAAGTGAGAAATCAGTGATTGAAGGACACAACGAAGAGTTGGAAGAGGGAGAACAGCAGGAGAACAATGGGATTAGAAAGCAAAAAGAACTGAAGCAGAGCGTTAGACCAATTGAAAGGAAGAAGCAAAGCTGGAGTGCGAAGAGTAGACAAAGAACAGCGAATGAAACACACAAAAGGAAATTAAACATGAAAGAAAACCATGAAACTGCAGCAAAGGAAAGACAGGAAGAAGAAACAAGGAAAGAATAATGAGACAGCAGCCAAATGCAAACAAGAGAACAAAAAGGTGATTGGGTGATGGTTTTGATTTGATTGTTTTGATTTCTTTGTGGGTGTGTGTTTGTTTTTTTGTGGGTTTGGTGTTGTTGTTGGAAATGTGTGGTGAAACTGGAGAAGGAAGGACAGGAGGGAAGCCAAGGAAGGGTAATGAAGAAAACAGCCGAAATGAACACAGGAAGGAAATGGCCAATTTGAAGAAACGATTATGAGATTGGAAAATGAGGAGCATGAGGAAGAGTGGGAGAGAGAAAACAAAAACATATACGAGTGTTGAATTATGATGCGAAGGAGACGAATGAAATTGAAGTCCGAGAGATGGAAAAACTCCAGAAAGAAACGAAACTACACACAATGTTATAGAGATTGTGAAGAAAGAGAAAATATGAGGGAGACTGCTCGATAAGACGGCGGTTTAAAGGAACAGAACCACACAACACAGAGGTAGTGAGGATAATGGGGGTGAGCTCGCGCGACTGGGCTAGAGACCGGTGTGAGCAGCGGATGGCGCGCTCTCCGGAAGGACGGGAGGAGTATACCCCCTTGAGGGAAAATCACGACCAGTGGGTCGGTCGTGCCAAGCGGAGATTCAAGGACGAGTGCTGTGGATGCCACCAAGCAAGCGTGCACGATGTAGCTTGGGGCGGATTGAGGCCCCGGGAACCCTTGTGGGACACGATATCCCAGCTGTGGTTGTGCAGGGGTGCTTGTTGCGATGTGTGCGGAGTATGCGTGCTTTCCGGCACGCATTGGTCTGCAGTGAGACCCCCTGGGCAGGATGAAAGTTGGGTGTGAGTTAGAGGGATCCGTGTAAGGAGTCGTGTGTGAGGTCTTGCTATGTAGGGATGATGATCGGTCGCGCATGCGTGAGCATGCAGGCCGCGTTCTCCCTGGTGAATGTGAGTGTGATGGGAGTGGAGTCTGTGCGTCGTGACACGCAGGTGTCGTGGGTGGACGGCGACGACGGCGACGAAGGGACAAAGCGGTGCGGCTGTAGCTATATTGGGACCGTGCCGGGTTCACCCAGCACGAGCGCGATAGTCCTGCTGTGCAGCCACGAGACCCCCACGTGCTCGCTTGCGGAGCTGAGCCCGGTCCGGAACGCGCAGCGGATGGTTGCCGATCCGCGCACGGACAAAGTTTAGGCCGGATTACGGATTTGACCGATGGGTTTCCACGCGAGCTTGTGTTAGGCTCCAACGGCAGAGACCACATGTGGTTCGCGTGGTGAGCCCCTCCGGTGTGGAGTTTTTTTTGTGGGTGCGCAGGAGTGACGTCATGGCTGCACGTAGGGTGGAATCCGCGGAGGGTGAACCCGCCGAGATGGTACCGTCCAAGAGGGACGAGGTGACACGCTGCAGCTGCAGACGTCAACGGGCCAAGGGTGCAAAGTGCGCTGAGCTGCGAGTTGCCGCGCTGGCTGCTGCCCGCATAATTGGAAATACAAAATTAACAAAAGAAGCTCGCTTTCGGGTGAAACAGGATTCCCTGGGCAACGGTGAAAGACCCCCTTAACCAGGCACAGGGATGGACACTAGTTAGAGGAGCGGTTAGTGATAGTTAAGACCGGCGTCCATGGGCAGGGGTAAGTCCTCATGAGGGCCGTGAATGGCATTAGTAGAGGGATTTTAGTGAGATTTAGATGGGGAATGATTTTAAAGATGGAGACAGTGACGACTGAGTTGCTTAGAGGGGACGTAGTTAGCTACGTAGTGTTAAAAAGGAACGCTGCTGTAGGTTAAGGGACGACGTGGGAGACCGAGGTGAGTTAGGGAGGTAGATGAGAAGGATGGCAGGATTCAGCGGTGTTGTTGAAGGGTTAGTGAGTTTGTGAGGTGAGTACATGACGAGTGAGTGAGCCAAGGGTCTGGTGTTATGCGAGCGAATGTGAATGCATGGTGCGATGAGTGAATTGGGGGGTAGGATGACCGGCCCCAAGGGACCCGGGGTCAGTGTTAAAGTGAGTTAGCTGGGTATAGTCAAATTGACAAAAGGAGGTCGTTTGCTGTTGGTGGGAGTGTAGGCTCGAAACCCGTTTTGGAGGGGTGCAGGAGCCTGTTGACGGGCTGGGAGCGTGGCGCGACGGTGAGTATCGCTGCAGTGGTACCCCAGGCACCGGCTAGTCGGCCGTGTAGGCCAAGGCCCATGGGGGGCCGGATTTAGCGTAGTGGGCGACGGGTGCGCCTGCTTGGCTGCGGAGGCCCGGAGCGCGCGTTAGCCCGCCGTGGGCCAGTGTCGTGGGACGGGTGACCCTCGCGAAAGGGCCCGGGGCGCCAGCCTCCACGTGTGCGTTTCAGGGGAGTTGCCATAGGCGGCACTCCCCGGTTGTTAGCGGAGCTGTAGCGCCCGGGAGCAGGTTAGTGCCCCGGCGGTGCCATGTAGGGGATTCGGCAGGGTCGTGCCTGCCAAAGGGAGCCACGCGTCCCAGCCACGAAACCGTGCAATGGCACGAGGGAAAATTTGGAGGGCGGAGCCCGAAATTGTGTGGACACCAACCCAGGCGACGGGAATCTGGGTTTTAGAACCAATAGTGTAAGCGAGAGGCGGCTTGTTGAAAAGCCCCTGGGTAGTTTAACAGTTAAATGGTTAGGGTAGATTAGGAAGTTGTACCCCTGTCCGCACCATCCATCCCTTCGCTCTCGTTGTGGGCCGCTGGACCCACTTTGGGTTAGAGATCGCTGAACTCTGGAGGCCCATCTTGAGGCTTGGTTGGGCCTCGCACAGGACGCTAGCTCTCCCTTATTCCCCTCCGGGAAGGGAACGTAGGGGTTGGGAGTAGGCTAGCTGACAAATAGGTTAGGCCGAACAAGGACGATTAAGGGGGTAGGACGTTTATAGTGTAGGGAACGAGGGTGAAAATAAAAACAACAAAAAAAAAATAAGTTGGGGGCTAAATGGGTCTTTTGCAAAATTAAGGGGTGGGTATGGACAGTGAAGCAACAGGCGATAGGTGGAGGCAGCAGGTTAGTGGTAGGTCCGACGTCCACCTTCTGTGTGGCCAAACACCACCGCACTCCCTCACCAACCTCCACTGCAAGGCAAAGGCTGGCCAACTTCATCGTCTGCGGTGCGTGCTGCGGAGGCCTGTGCCGGCCAACTTCATCGGCCTGTTGTTTTCTGACAGGCCTGTGCCGGCCGGATCGTTCTGCTGTTGTTTTTGCTGCAAGGCCTGTGCGGCCGGATCGTCCGACGGCTGTTTTTACTGCAAGGCCTGTGCCGGCCAGTTCGTCTGCCGGCTGTGTTTGCCTGCCAACGGCCCCTTTTCTGCAGGCTTATGTTGCCTTTACCTTTGCCATGTCATGCCCACTGCCCTGTTCACCAGCCCGATTCAATTTTGCTTTGCACCCCCTGTTCATTTCCATGCGCGCCAGTATCCGCAAGCAAACAGTTTGCAAAGCTGCCAGGAACGTCCTGTTGAGCAGCTGCAAACACGGGCCGGCGTGGCGGCCCCGGTGCACCGGTTTCTTTGACTCTCCTTTTTCCTGCAGAGTCCCATTGATCCTGGGCCATGGATAGTGTATAATTATAAGGTAAGGTGTTAAGTGCTATTGTAAATATGAGTGCGCCCCCGGCATGTATGTGTTAGCGCCGGCCCAATTTTCATAAGTCGTCCGTGTCGAGTGACGTTTGTTTAGTTAGTTACTCAGCCCTCAGGTTATTTATTTTGGGGACGACGAATACCAATGAATTGTCGCACTCAGGGATCCGTAGGTAAAACGCTAAACTAGGGAGAACTACAACATGATGGCACACGATAATTTGACGACTCGGCGACGAGCTGTAAAAAGGGGAGGGGTAGTGTTACGGTTGTGGAAATTCGCCATTTACACCATTAAAGGTCCACGAGGTGGATGTATTTCTAAGTACATGTGTAGTTAGCCCAAACCCTTTGTATAGAGGGAATTAAGTGATTCACTTCGGGGCGCGATCCTTTTGAGATTAGGCGTTTTTCTGTTCTACCTTTGTTTGATACAACAACAAACAACAACGCCAGCCAGCCACAAACCTACCTCACACTCGCTAACCGACAAACCTCACATCACCCGCCATTCCAAACAGCGCCATGGCCATCTGGACAACCGCCGAAAACCCTCACCAACCTTCTCCTACGGCCATTCCCGCAACCACCTAGTGGACGCGAGCGTCGTCGGCGCTGTCTTCAGCGATACACGCGAGACGCAGTGCAATATGGCGGTTTTCTGAGAGAATTCGGATCAGGAATTGCTACACCGCCCACATCTGATCCACCCAATCAGGGAAGCGCGGGGCGGCTTGGCCCCGCCTCCAACGCGCCCTGAACGAAAATCGGCATTACTGCAAATTTGAGGATCAGGAATGATACACGCCCCTTTTTCTCCGTCCAATCGGCGAGCGTGGCTCCGCCCTGAGGTCGTTTGGAATCCGAGAATTTGCATATGTGGTTTCCTGAAGCCGATAAAAAGGCGAGCGAGTGAGTCGAGTTGGGGAGATCGTGGGGCAAATTCGGGACGGAGCTCGAAAGAGGTGGGCAGACGGCTACGGGGCGAACGCAGCGGAGGGCGATCGGCTGAGGAGGACTGAGGTCGGCGTCCGGGGACGAAGGAGGTCGCGACGAGGTCGCGTTGAGTCGCGCGTCGCGGACTCGAGCAAGCCAGCCATACTCCCTCCGCAGAGCATCAACAATTCCCCTTTCCCCCGCGCTGCAGAGAGTGGCGACAAGGGGCCCCCGTTCCCACTTTACTCCAAGCAGGTTGCCAACGAAACTGGGCACCGCGTGCAGGACATTTTGCGGCTCGCCACGAAGGCGCGGGGTAGGACCCTTCCGGTCCGTGGACCCTGGCCGCTCAATCCAGGTTTCACGCGCATTTAGGCCCACGGGCCCAGGTCTGACTCCCTTGCTTTGAGGGGTCTTTTCTTTGCTTCGTGTGTGTAATGCGTGTTGTGGCGCCGTCTGCTTGTAAGGTATAACTTAAAGTGGTCCGTGTGTCTCGTGTAGTCGGTTTTAACTCCTTCTTTTATATGCGCATTTCTTTTGTTCTATGTAATATTGTCTGCATTCGCTAATTGTGGCTGTAAATACGTGCTATATGTGTGCTCCGTGTGCCACCGAATAAATGTGCATTGTGTGAACTGTTTTCCCGTTTCGCTCGTCTTTTCTTTAATTGAACCTCCATCCTGCTTCACGTAAAGGGTCTCGTAGTGGTGCAAAACGCCCGGTAATAATCTGAACCGTCGAGGTCGACGATAACACCGCTCGGTTTATCCCGATAGTACGAACGCCCCGCCAAGCGGCTCGTGTCCGGAGTCGAACCTGCGGCGAGGTACGATCGCCCGGTTTACCATCCGCCGTGGGTACTTAGGGTAGGTCGAGTTTGGCGAACAACCCTATCCTACGCGGGTGGCGATTGGCACGCTTGTGGTGAGTCGAAGCCCACCCGTGACTGGATCCCGGCGTTAGCCGGGAGGGTCACGACTGAATTGTCCGTCCGCCGCGGGTCGAGCGCGGTCGCGGTTCGAGTCGCGTGGCCGATCGCACGCGACGGGCGCGAATTCGCAACAATACTAACGATTAATATTGCATCATTTCAAGGCGCAAGGAGATAATTTTAAAATCAAACAATGTGAAAACCTGCACCCACATTTTGCCAGCTTATTGAATTGTTCGTTGAAACCAGCCTGCTGGATAGGTACGATTTCCACATACATGCAAGCCAGGATGGCCTGCACTCGACATACATGGGTTTATTCTAAAGTGAGGTACTGTTCCATTGGCATGCTATTCATTAACATTTAGCCAAAATGCTGTAATAAAACAAAAGGGAAAAAAATTGTTTGCACAACTATGAAAGACAAATTTATCTGTCCATTACACGGCCTCATAGCCTCGGGACTCTTACGCATTGACTTATACAACTTACTTGTCAACTCTAGAGTCTAGACTAGTCCATAAATCCGTCGTCCGTCCGACTAGGCCGATAATCTGACGTGCTGTAGCTTTATTTTTATTATTCTCTTTTCTTCATTGTTTTCTACTGGTGCTACATGCGACAGTAGGAATAAAAACATATAAAAATGTAACAGAACATCAGATTTATCGGGACTACTCGAGACAATTGTATCGCCAAGGTGTGTTCTGCACACACGTTTTCATCGTATCCGGACAGGCGAGATTGCTTCATTTTATGCACGGAGAGATACGGCCGATGACACGCGCCGGCCTTGTTTGTGATTAATTCGCGCGAAGCAATTGTCCGCTGTGCTGCGCTGTTCATGTCACCTCACTGAAATATTTCTGATATCGAGCAGTATGCAAGTAGAATTTACATTATTGAAATACGACTAGGATTTAGTCTAACCAGTTGTTATTTCCGAGTCTTCCTTCGATGTCCTGCCGATCATCATGAACTCCGGGAATTTCATCGCCATTTTTCTCTGCTTGTCTCTGCTTCCGGCTCGAACTGGTAAGGCCGTATTCCATTTCCAGCTGCCTGAACTTCACCTCCCGCGACTATGTTATCGGATAATTCTCCATGTGATTCAGACCAAAATCCTTCTTTCTCTCACACTCACTGTCGTTATCAGACAAATGAAAGTCCATGTCATCCATTATTCAAAACCAAATGTTCGATTTTTTTAAAGCAGAAATGAACGAAGCGATTGAGTCGACCAATCAATGTGGAAACACACAGCACAGCCAAGAGAATCACGTAGACCACAACACCGAGTAATTAACGTGCAGCTTTTGTAATCCTGTAGTTGACTTCATGTTGGTTACGCCCCTTCAGGAGAATTTTTAGGGGCATTCCAGAAGACGTTTGTTTTTTTAATTTTACATTTTACAGAATGAGTATGTGAAAAAACATTGTCAGATCTGAAATCACCATGAAAAACTCCTCTAGGACATATATAATGAAATTTCAGTACTTTTGCATGTCAGGGACCTTTAACGCCCCAATTATTCCCACCTTCAATATGGGGTGGCCAGGAATTTACTGATTCAAGTCTTTCACGAACTGGCTGGCCAGGCCTGACGTTCAACTGAAGGTGGCAGCACTCTAATTTGTTAAGGGTACCAGCGAAAACTCGCCTACTTATTGCGTTAGACACCATGGGATCATTGTCGTCCACAACAAACTAGTGATGACAGACGGGTCCTGTGGCTTAATGTCCATCCAATGGATAGCGCACAGATTGATGCTGCCTTGCCCTGCCAGCCAAACACCAGGATGACAGTTTATAGCTTGGTCAATATTCGAACCAGGCTAGACAGCTCAGAGGCATGTGTGAACCTCTAACATATCCTTGCCAGCATGATGACAACAATGCCGATGATTATGATTTGTGATGTTCTCCTGGCAAGCTAACCAACACTTGCTTTTCATGCTTTGCTTATTGATACAAACTGCCAATCTTTGTTCTGTGAGCTTGTCAGCCCTCACATAAAACACGGGGCTCTACTATTGTCAAACACTTTCTAAAATGTAGAACTGTCCGGGAGGAGCGGGATATTGTAATCGTCCGGTTTTGTTTGTCTGTTTGCTTGTCTGTCTGTTAGCAATTTACGGCAAAACGGCCTTAGCAAACACTATCAAATTTAATCCACAGGTGGGCAATGAACCTTGGACGACCCCATTAACTTTTGGTCCAATTGGATCAAAGGTCAAGGTCACGAAAAGATCAAAATCGTTTTTCGCTCATAACTTCGTCAAAAATGATCTGATTTACTACAAACTAAGCTTATAGTGAACCTTATTCTATTTGTCACTTATAATCCTACCCATTCCTATAGTGCAAAATGCATATTTGTGAAGATCGGTGGGGTCCGAAGTTTTGGGGTCATGGCCATCGGTCAAAATTACAAATTTCCATTAAAACTAAACATGGTTACGAAAATACAACTTTATGGGAAAACGGCTGGCTCAAACACTGTCAAATTGTATCCACAGGTGGGTAATGAACCTCGGACGACCTCATTAACTTTTGGGTTCAATTAGGTCAAAGGTCAAGTAAAAATCTTTTTCGCTCATAACTTCGTCAAAAATGGTTTAATTGACTTCAAACTAAGAATAAAATTTTCCTTATAATCAACATTCAGGTTAAGGATATATCAAATTTAAATTTGATCCCAAAATAACTTTATGCCTTAAATGGGCAGGATTTGTTGTGCCTGGCACCACTTGTTATCATTACGTTTGTCCATATCCTGATGCTGTGTGGACTGTGCTTCCCTGCTGACGGACCTCTGGTAGG
>CM068952.1:61113353-61137648 GCA_035128595.1 Eptatretus atami
TCTAAAATGTGAGACTGTCCGGGAGGAGCGGGATATTGTAATCGTCCGGTTTGTTTGTCTGTTTGCTTGTCTGTCTGTTAGCAATTTTACGGCAAAACGGCTTTAGCAAACACTATCAAATTTAATCCACAGGTGGGCAATGAACCTTGGACGACCCCATTAACTTTTGGGTCCAATGTATCAAAGGTCAAGGTCACGAAAAGATCAAAATCGTTTTTCGCTCATAACTTCGTCAAAAATGATCTGATTTACTACAAACTAAGCTTATAGTGAACCTTATTCTATTTGTCACTTATTTCCTACCCATTCCTATAGTGCAAAATGCATATTTGTGAAGATCGGTGGGGTCCGAAGTTTTGGGGGTCATGGCCATCGGTCAAAATTACAAATTTTCCATTAAAACTAAACATGGTTACGAAAATACAACTTTATGGGAAAACGGCTGGCTCAAACACTGTCAAATTGTATCCACAGGTGGGTAATGAACCTCGACGACCTCATTAACTTTTGGGTTCAATTAGTCAAAGGTCAAGGTAAAAATCTTTTTCGCTCATAACTTCGTCAAAAATGGTTTAATTGACTTCAAACTAAGAATAAAATTTTCCTTATAATCAACATTCAGGTTAAGGATATATCAAATTTAAATTTGATCCCAAAAATAACTTTATGCCTTAAATGGGCAGGATTTGTTGTGCCTGGCACCACTTGTTATCATTACGTTTGTCCATATCCTGATGCTGTGTGGACTGTGCTTCCCTGCTGACGGACCTCTGGTAGCTTGTACAAGTTGCTGTGTTTGAGCCTGGGGAGTAACTGTTGTAATCTATCTATTCGGGTTCTTTCCCGATCTTTGTTCTTTCTTCCTTTCATACTTCTAATTTTTTCACAAATTCTCTTTATTCATTCTAATTCTTTCTTTTTCATCCTTCATCTTTTACTTGCTATTTCTTCCTTTCCTTTTCTATTCCTCAAAGGAGAAGTGAATTATTGGAAAAAAAATTCTGTAAGACTCACTTGGCTGCAACCTGGATGGTGTGAGGGTTGCGGGTAGTGGCTGAAACCTGATTCCTATCCTGATGACTCCATCTTTGCTCTTTACTTCTTCACTTCCTTTGTGGGTCTTACATTTGATTTGATATGTAATAAAAATGTGAATAACCATATTTGAATAGTTCAGTTACTTTCAGTGAAGTTCAATGTAAGGGAACGAAAAGACTGCGGTATAATACAATTTCAAAGGTAGCTTTAACCTTTTTGACCTCTAAACTTGGGGCAAAGTGTGTGTAGGATAGAAGTGGAAACATTTATGAGATGACTTTTCAGGTGGTCCTCAAATTTTTTTAACCATTTCGCAAAAAAATTACCATAACTAGTTTCAAAACGTTTCCTTTCTTTAAAATTTTGGCATTTATAGCATGAATCAAGTATGAAGTGCCTACTGTTGAAAAACCAGGGGCTAGGAGCCAATTAACATCCTGTCATGGTGTCCATTTTTAGCTCACCTGGAGGCTGGACCTCAGTCCGGTGAGCTTATGCGATCGAGCAGTGTCCATAGGCAAGTTAAACCAAACAGAAGATTTGATGAAACTTGGCCACTAGCTTCATATCCGATGCCTAACGAAGGTGTTTTGACCACATCAAAATCTCCATCATTAACCGGGTGAAATCAGGCGCGAGACGCTAAAATAACTTCTTGCCCTAACCGACAGGGGGCATTGCATCAGCAGCACAGTAGCTTGTACAAGTTGCTGTGTTTGAGCCTGGGGAGTAACTGTTGTAATCTATCTATTCGGGTTCTTCCCGACATCTTTGTTCTTTCTTCCTTTCATACTTCTAATTTTTTCACAAATTCTCTTTATTCATTCTAATTCTTTCTTTTTCATCCTTCATCTTTTACTTGCTATTTCTCTCTTTCCTTTTCTATCCCTCAAAGGAGAAGTGAATTATTGGAAAAAAAATTCTGTAAGACTCACTTGGCTGCAACCTGGATGGGTTTGAGGGTTGCGGAGTAGTGGCTGAAACCTGATTCCTATCCTGATGACTCCATCTTTGCTCTTTACTTCTTCACTTCCTTTGTGGGTCTTACATTTGATTTGATATGTAATAAAAATGTGAATAACCATATTTGAATAGTTCAGTTACTTTCAGTGAAGTTCAATGTAAGGGAACGAAAAGACTGCGGTATAATACAATTTCAAAGGTAGCTTTAACCTTTTTGACCTCTAAACTTGGGGCAAATGTGTGTAGGATAGAAGTGGAAACATTTATGAGATGACTTTTCAGGTGGTCCTCAAATTTTTTTTAACCATTTCGCAGAAAAATTACCATAACTAGTTTCAAAACGTTTCCTTTTCTTTAAAATTTTGGCATTATAGCATGATACAAGTATGAAGTGCCTACTGTTGAAAAACCAGGGGCTAGGAGCCAATAAACATCCTGTCATGGTGTCCATTTTTAGCTCACCTGGAGGCTGGACCTCAGTCCGGTGAGCTTATGCGATCGAGCAGTGTCCATAGGCAAGTTAAACCAAACAGAAGATTTTGATGAAACTTGGCCACTAGCTTCATATCCGATGCCTAACGAAGGTGTTTTGACCACATCAAAATCTGCACTCATTAACCGGGTGAAATCAGGCCGAGAACGCTAAAATAACTTCTTGCCCTAACCGACAGGGGGCATTGCATCAGCAGCACAGCTATGCCCTTAGCCAAAAACATGACCTGTAAACATGCATCACTGTAATCAGCATCGAGAGGGCTTCCATTCAACCAATCATGTAACCAGATTCTGCGCATGAACAAAATTTCGATATTTTATGATGTCACTGACTGTTGCTCCTGATTCAGATGTAGTCCATGGGCCAGATTGACCCCCCCCCCCCCCCCCCAGGACAGTATGAGACCTGTTTTATTTTACTCCTTAGACCTTCCCATACATGAAAAGTGGATGCCACCATCACGAAATTGGGATGACTACCTGTATGACTCACTTTCAAATGGCCACCAGCGAATCACCGAAATTTCAATTTTGTGCATATCTCAGCTGCTATCATAACTAAAGAAAAAATTTGGTGTCTACACCCATGTTTTTGAGGTCAAGGAATACAATGGATGCAGTCCAAAGCTTCCTCAACCCGTTTAATGTACCAGATCATGATAAGTTGTATTGCATTTCATCTGGTGTACCAGCTCCAACGTCAGTGGAGAAGGACATGATGGCAGCAGAGTCCATTGGAGAGAAGCAAAGGAGACATTCATAAAAGAACGACTTGACACCAAGCAGCACTTCTTTGATCCAGTAAAGAAGCTGAAGTTGAAAACGTTTCATTCCAATGCCAAGACAGTGAAACTAAAGACTGCACAAATAAGATCATCACTTACAAACAGCACAGCAGCATGGCCATACAGTTCTAGTCAAATCTCAAGCCCACGTCGGGTCAACGTTGATGAACTGATGAAATATCCGTTGAGCCCTGTGCCATACAGTCTCGGGACAGCTGATGGGTATATGTGAAAACAGACAAATCAAAAGGAATGCAATTCCTATTGAGAGATATAGATGATGCTCCACTTCCAAACGATGCAGACACATTACTCATTCAGATGGCAATGCATTCCACACTATTGACAGATATTCCAGGCAACTTTCAACTGATTTCCATCAGATATTTGACAATATGCCCAAAACAACCAACTTCATCTTTACTACAGATATGTATCAGGAGGCTCCATCAAGAACATGGAACGACAGCAACGTGGGTCGGGTGAAAAGCTAATTATTGGAGTCCACTAATGAAGAAACAGCAGATTGGAAGTTTCCTCATGAATGGCAGAACAAGTCTCAGCTGGTGGTGTGATCAAGGAGTGTGGTCTTCAATTCCTTTGCTCCTAAGCTTGTGCAGAGAATGTTGTGTTAGTGGTGCAAGGCCAGCTATGCGTTGAATAGTGATGACGGCTAACAGTCACAAAGAGAGAGTTACCTGGCTTTATTCAGACCAAGAAACAGCACCAGGATTGTTCTGTACTGTGCCTACGCCCAGGCACAAGGTTATGGCACAATACGTATCCGAAGCCCTGACAGTGATGAGTTCTTCATAATGCTACATTACGCATCAAGTTTTGAATAAACAATTCTTTTTGACACTGGTTCAGGTAACAGAGGAGACTCTTAAACATCTCTGATCTAGCCAGTCAATATGGTCAGAGAATGTGTACTGCACTGATGTCCCTCCATGCACTTACACACTGTGACACACCAGTGCATACAAAGAATTGGGAAAGTTCGACCCATCAAAATCTCCAGAAATCAGAGCCTTCATAGATGCATTGTCCAAACTCGGAGACACGTGGGAAATTCCCACTACATTATTTGGAGAACTTGAACACTTCACCTGTGCCATTTATGGACGAGGGCGCTTCAAGTCTGTGGACACAGCTCGTGGAGCAATGTTGAGGAGAAATCTGGAGGCACAGATGGTAATATCAACTTAAAGCGGAATATAGATACGAGTCAACTGCCACCTTGCAGAAAGCGCTACAAGAACATGTAAAACGTGCTAACTACCAGTTTGGTATCTGGAAAGTTGCAGATATGCCTCAACCAAGAGTGCCAGAGCAACAGATGGTCATGGATGGCTTCTTAGTGATGTAACATTCACAATGTGGTTCCGAGGACCATTGATTCCCCTAGGTAGCGCTGGAAGATGACAAACTGCCAGTGATGATGATGATTATGCCACCTCATCCGATGACTCTGACCAAGATGGGGCATCTGACGCGAACATGTCTGTGTAGTGAGAGTGAAGAGGATTGATACTGAAGAACAGTCATGATGTTGTGATGTGCTAGTACATACATGTAAATAATCCTTTGTGTGTGATGGCTGTTAATTTGTTTTACAATTAATTTTGTACCTCTAAAATTGATTTATTTATTTCATGGTCTCTATAATGTGTAGTTTTTATTTTCAGGAGCTTGCATTCTATCTTCCCTGACAATCATTGTCAATGTTCTAGTCAAGATAATTATTGTTATATTTTACCTTTTTGGTTTGTTTTCAACAATGATATGATGAAGTAACATAAGTTTTTTTATTTGTTTATGTTTGCTTTCATTTGAACAACAATAAAAGACCTTTCACATGTACAGGTGATTCTGTTTTATGTTGAATTCCATAACATATGAATGCTACATAGACTCTTTCAGTGCAATACCGCAATTGTGTCAGTCATATAAAAGTCCATTGGATATGTAAACATGTCCATGAGATCCATACAAATCAACGAAAGCTAATATCCATGCACATGGTTAATCATAGACGTGAAAATTTGTGCGAAAATGAGATTTCGCTGGATTCCGTGTCAACTTTATTGAATTTTAAATGATCCAATAAACTAAGGAATTTTTTGTGTGCACCATTGTATTCCTTGACCTCAAAAACATGGGTGTAGACACCAAGATTTTGTCTCTAGCTATGATAGCAGCTGAGATATGTGCAAAATTGAAATTTCGGTGATTTCGCTGCGGCCATTTTGAAATGACGTCATACAGGTAGTCCATCCAATTTCGTGATGGGCATCCACTTTTCATGTATGGGAAGGTCTAGGAGTAAAATAAAACAGGTCTCATACTGTCCTGGGGGGGGGGTGCACGGGGTCAATCTGGCCCATGGACTAATGAGCTTCAGGACCCATGGTCCTATTTTTATACACATGGTCGAGGCTCGTGGAAGAGCTCGAACAGAATGAAAGGGAACAAAATAGAAAGGGGGAAACACCAACAGCACAGTAGAAGTGAGATTGAGAGCGAGACCACAAGGGGAGGAGGAGAAGGACACATGGGGATGAACAAGCTGCACACAAACTGAAACACAGCAAGAAGAGGAAGGGGAAAGTGGGGATGAAAGAGAAAAGGAACACACCAACCGACAACCAACAACCCCAAAGAGGGGGGGATCATAATAACCTGGAAAAAAAAGCATGCTTGGGAATGGGGTAATTTGGGGTAGAAGAGATAATGAGTATGGATGTGGCTCATGGTGAAGCAGCAGTGGTGAGGTAGTGGTGAAAAGCTGTCATTATGTACTGGAGGGAAGAATGGGTCTGAACAGAATGGGGCAGTTGGTTCTACAGGTGAGAGAACAGAGGAGAAAACGAGTGTAGGTGAGCAGTGAGCCGTTATTTGGGGAGTTTAATGAGAAGAAAGTTACTGGCAGACTTGTGTGTGCCCTGCAGAAACCTGAGAGGGACAGAGCCAAGTGAGGGAGAAAGAGAGAGAAAGGAAGGTGCAAGACCAAAAATTAGGCTATGAGAGTACAGAGAGGTCACCAACCTGTCTGTGATGCAAAAGTAACAGGTCTAGACACTCAGCTTCGCATGGGAGATCCCAATTATTTTGAGGGGATTGCTTTCCATGGCATCAAGAAGGACAATGTTTCAGGCAGGGGTGCCAGCCAGAGGAGAGAGAGGACATGTTTGAGAGTTCAACAATGAGGTTGGCCAGATGTTTTCAAGCTTTCCCAAGGGTGGACACACACACACACACACTTGTTCCAGGCTTTGTGGAATGATCTGAGGTTGCCTTGGGTCAGAATTGCCTTCCAGGAAGAACAGGCAAGTTGTTTGAAGGCAACTGCCACACCACAGGATTCTGTGTACCATGGGCAAGAAGATAGGTATGATACCTGCAGACGAGATGGTATAAATCTGTACATAAGGGAAAGAAAGCTTGTGTGGAACTATTTCCAGCAATATTGATATTCAAGAGAGGTGGAATTGAAGGACCAATCTTGACATTAGAGAGCACTTTGCAGTCCTCACCAGTCAGCTTGGGTGAATGACCAGACTACAGTGCTGAGGCAGCTCTCTGACAATAATCAGATAGATGAAGAGTAGACCACTGTATGACAGTACCTTGACCAACTTCTAAATTCCTGCCTTAAGCATGAGGAAAGCAGTGTCTGCAGTATAGCCACACCTCAGTAATGATGCAACTACAAGAATGAATGCATAATAGAATCCCAGTCAAATACAAAGTTTGCATTCAAAAATGAACTTGCACTTTTGATCTTGATATAGATAATTATGAAACGATTTTGTAGTTTTAGATCTCTCCACCTCCCTCCTTCTTTCCCTTCCACCCACTGCTGTTACCTTGTTTAGATTTAGTGTCAGGACACCAAAATGGCACAGGTATGGTGTGCCTTGTGGCCTCCAACTGTGTCTGGGTATCCTTGTTTGTCCTCGTTTATAATCATAATGAATGACAGATCACTAAAACTTTGTGGAGTGCTGTAGCAGCATCTGACACCTTCTGCAGGAAGTGATATCACAGCTCCATGAAGTGTTTGGGGTTTTTCTTAGATTGTTGCGAATGCTGTGTTGTATCCTGGAGGACACTTATGTGATGAAGTTTCTGGTGAACAAAACTTTCATTTCAGCTGATGTTTACAAGACAGTATGCTGTGCAGTTCAGTGACACACATCTCTCACACAGAAGTTTGTTTGAATGCAGCAAAAATTTTAAAGTGGATGTGAATCAGGAATGGATGATGAACATGGTCAAGTGCAACAAAGTGTTGTGAATCCGACGAACATTAATTCTGCCCAACAGCTGATTTTGAGAAATCACAGCATAATGAAATTTTCAAAAAAAACAACGTGATTATTCATGATGTCACAAACGAAACATGTTTTCACCTGTTTGTCTGTCTGTCAGCAGGATATCTCAAAAAGTTATGGATGGATTTGGATGAAACTTGGCAGACAGGTTGGGTCTGTGACAAGGTCTCTGCCCGTGTGCGTGCCCGAGTGCGTCTCTGCCCGTGTGCGTGCGTGCGTCTCTGCCCGTGTGCGTGCGTGCGTGTCTCTGCCCGTGTGCGTGTCTCTGCCCGTGTGCGTGCGTGCGTGTCTCTGCCCGTGTGCGTGTCTCTGCCCGTGTGCGTGTGCGTCTCTTTGACTCTCTCTATCTCTCTTTATTCAAGTTAAATGTAAAACAATGAAAAATACACAACAGTACATATATAAGGGAGTTCATCACTTCTTCACGAAGCTTTTCCAGATCCAGTTACATTGTAGACAAGTCCAGGTGTCCATGTTTCTTCATCAAATGGATTCCATTCTCTCCATATATGAACACAAACACCAAAATCTCGTTTAATGGGAAAAAAAAAATCGAACTCGGATCAGTTACCGAGTGCTCACGACACAAGGTGCGGGCATTTACCTGTTGATCGTTTGTTGACGTCGTGCCAAGCAAACTTTCCCGAAGGAGCCACATCCGAGTTCTTTCAGGACATCGTTGCCACGGATATTTGCAGTCGACTGTAGAAAATGAAAGGAAACACCGTCATGATGAGCACAGCACAAAGTTCACACATTTCCACTCAAAGGTACAAATTAAAAGAGTGATCGACGTGCGATCGTCACGTTCTATTTCACACAAAACTCACACACCAAGCACCATCAAATGGGTGAATCCAGTAAAAGTACCCCCGAGAGTTTGATTTCTCCTGAGTGCAGAACGAGTCTCACGGAATCTTCACAAGGAGTACGGAAGTGATTCCCGAATCTCCACAGAGTGTTAAGAAGGTGAATTTGAATTTATATCGATCGCGATTACAGCAAATAAGCGGAAATCGAAGAGAAATCAAGCAGGCGCAACTCAAAAGTGGTCCACGGACAAGTGACGCATTGTGACGTCACCAGCAATAATGTCCATCGGAATAATTATTATTCACTCGTTTCAACAATATTCGCAGAAATTTTGCTTCATTTTCCGTAAATGTTCATAAAACCGTAATTATCGACATGTTTCATGAAGAGTGAACCTTTTAAATAATGCCAGCATTAAAATGGCGGACCAGGAACTATTTTATTCCACACCGCATATTAATACGCAGGGCTGCCAATGCACCACTGATTCGAAGAAGAAGAGAGAGATATGGGCTGAAGAAGAAGAAAGAGGATAGGAGAAGATATAAGAGAAGAAGAAGATATAGAGAAGGAAGGGGAGGAATTGAGGGATATCCGCCCAACTGAGTGCTCTTGTTGTGATTTTTGTTTCAATCCTTCGTTTAAGATTAAATATTTGTTTTTGAGATTGAATGAAATTTCAAGATGCGATAAAATGACCACACTCCACGCGCACTTCCTCAGTGAGGTAATTATTTCGCGAGACCGGTTTGATTCGAAGGATTAAATAACAATCCAAACATATATTTAAATTGTAATTGGGGTGCAGTGTGTAGATTAGTGTTTGTTCTGTGATTGAGCGTCTCCGACTGGGCGCGTGCGTTTTGAAATCACCTCTGGAATAAAGTGCAGTGCGTGCTTGAGCTTCCGGCCTCGTCTCGTGGTACGTGTATGTCGGTGAACATCACCATTCATCGTACATCTGTGGAATATAACGTGCATGGTTTTCAGAGCTATCCCATCATGCCGTGTGCGCCGCCCATGCGCCATGTTGGACTGCATTTACTTCCCTGGCAACGACAGCATCAGTAGCTCCACAACCCAGCACGTTGTTTGTCTCTTATTTGTATCTTGCTTTGCAATGGAAGTTAATGCTTACGTTGGCTTGTTTACTTATTCTCGACTTGTTGAAGCTTGCCAGACAAAATGGCGTCCGCGCAGTGCATCATGAGTACTGAAACGCACTCCATGTCTAATACTGGTAAACTGTGCTGTTAGTATATCCAGACTTGTGTTGCTGGATGATTGTTTGACCGTATGTTGGTTTGGTTCTGCGCATTACGTGGATGGGATGCGCTGTGATCAATCGATCTTCAATTCCCGTACGATAATGGCGGCGTTCTAGTAACCCGTGCTTCTGTTTGCCTCTTGGCGACACGCGTTTCGGTTCTGGGAGAACTGAACAATGACATATTATGTCCACGTGTAGTTATTGACTTGTGTGAGAGTTTCATCACTAGGTGACCGTGTTTGTAACGAGAGACAAATGACCTCTCAACTCTTGTAACGTCCCCTGAACTCAGCATTGAAGAAGAACTCTTTTGTCAAGTTGAATATTTTATTGACAATGATAATGGCATTTTTTCTGCACCAAAAGGGAAAAAGACAATATTAGTCTGATTACTTTCACACGATATGGTACACATGAAAATGCCATGAACTAACGATGAAGATCTCATATCGGCATTTGCATATTGAACATTACTAACTGGCGATATACAATTGCACTAATGATAATAATACGAAACAACGATAATGTCCAACTATAATGAATGAATATAACGGACAATGCACAAGACACTAGGACATAGGGCAATGACAATCACTCTTCATCCCCCCCAGCTCGGGGTCCACACCTACGAGCTTATCTACTGCATCAACCAGTCACCCGATCCTGCCAGGCCGGTTTTCGAGTCGCTCGATGAGGACGTGCAGCAGGAGGCGTGGCGGGTGAGGTCGGAGCGATGGGTCTGTAGGTGAGGAAGGTGGTGTGACACGGTTCGATGGGGAGGACGACGACGTTGGAGGGCCGCTTGCAGGAGGAGCCGCGCGAGGAGGAGTTGAGCGCGCATAAGCGGAGGCGCTTCTCTGGTGTCTGATCAGGGTCAGGCGGATCTTGTGCAAGAAATTGAAACGAGGGGGTGAGTGAAGGCGCGGACGTCCGTTGGTGGCCGCAAGTCTCGCCGCGGCAGGTATGACGGGCGGGAGCGGGCATGGTAATGTCCGTTGAAACCGGGACGAATGTGCGGAGGAAATTGCGATTCCGTGTTGTCACCCTCTCCGAACCATCAATCTTGACGCCGTATTTGTCTGATCCAACACCTCGGTGACCGAGCCGGTTCTGTCCCATCGCTTGGAATGATTTCCCGCACCATTTTGCACGAACATCTGTCTTCGGCATAGAGGGGCGCAGGGCGAGCGTGGCTGTTCAAGGACTCCTGCGACCGAGCGTGTAGCGTGGCGAAGCGACGACTCTCATTTCCCAGGCCTCCCGCATGTGGCCTGATGTTGGGGTTGGAAACTTTTCCAGTCGGTTCACAAAAACAGCGAGTCTCGCAGCGGCTTCCGAAGATGATTTGGGCGGGCGAAATGTCGCAGTCGGGTCGGGCGTGTTTCTTAGTTGAAGGAGGGCTTGCAGGAAGCGGTCGTTGTCGAGCATTCCGGTGGGACCGACGTTGGATCTCAGAAGCGCTTTGTGGTTTGACTGCAACCTCTGCTCTGCCGTTCGATTGAGGATGAGATGCGAGCTTGACACCGCATCTAACGAGAAAGTCACGGGTAACACCGGCAGTGAACTCCGGCCCGCCGTTGCTGGAGAGTTCTTCCGGTACGCCAAAAGTGGCGAATAGTGACCGGAGGCACCCAGTGAGGCCCGAGGACCGGGAGGACACGCGAATACTTCCGACCAACCCGACAAGCGGTCACCGACAACCAGGTAATGGTGTCCTGCAAAATCGAAATAGTCAGCGTAGACAGTTCGAAAGCAGTCGATGGAGGCACCGTTGATGCTGCGAGAGAGGAGGCTGCGATGGCGCATTGCGGTTGCAGTCGGCGCATGCTGCGCGTATCGCCGTGAATGTCCGCGGTGATCCCGGCCAGAGACGATGGCACGTGCACGGAGCTCACTAGGCGAGGTCCCTTGGTGAGCGGCGTGGAGGTTGTCCAAACACAGCATGGCGGAACAACGACTCGATCCTCAAAAAGGACACGCACCGTCTGAGATGTAGCGCGTCGCAGTACTGCCAGAGGGAAAGCATGAGGCAAGTCTTTGTCAGTTACTGGGAAGCTGTTCGCGACTGTCTGGCCAGGGCACGCATGTTGTCGTCGTTCTGGGTTTCTTCGACGATTCGAGACATGGCAGTGCCGAAATCTCGGCGGCTTCGCGCCGGATCGCGCGTGGCGAGCGCATTCCATTTAATCGACGCGGCCAAGGAGCTTACTGCATTGACGGCGAAGGATGGCGAGACGTCGCGTCGGCGCCAAATTGGACCTCCCAGCATGTGTATGATGGAGACGGCCAAGGCAAGGTGCGCTGCTTCAGCCAAAGAGTCTGGTGGTGGTAATCTCATCAAGGGTGCGGTCACCAAAAATCTTGACCAACGGTTTGTGGTCCGTCACGACTAGCAGTTGCCGCACCCTAGGTGAAGAAACGGGTTTGTTCTAGACCCATGCGACGGCAAGTGCTTCCCCTTCATCGGTGCATATCTCGACTCTGCGCCAGAGAGGAAGCGAGACGGCAAGAAAGTGCGCCACCCACCCGGGCAGCAGTCCGGTGCTTCCGAGTGGCATCTGCAATGTTTCTGGAGCAAGAGTATCCGATGCCGTTTGTAGACCAATCAGGCCTGAGGCAGGTCTTCTTTGCCATGTCGAAGATTCTCACTCCTTCCTGGATCGCTGAGATGATGGCAACTTTCGAGGCCTGAAACGCCTCGTAAGTACAGGGGTCCAGGAAAGACAATGACAATCACTCTTCAAGCATCACCCCTTGAAGTCCAATGAGGTTTCTTGTCAGAGCATCTCCACTCCTGTTCCATGACTCGCTTCTCACACGCTCCCAATGCTGCTGATTGTGATGGACCGGCGTGAGCAGAAATCTCTTCCGAGCCACCAACGAGCGCCCTTGACGTGTCTGGCGTGTGTCTCAACGTCCGGTACCAAGTCATGGCGATGAGATTGCGGAATCCCGAGCAGGAGTTGTTTTATCAGAGGAGAGGTTGTGTTCCTGTCGCCCAACGAAGATGGTCTTCGTTTTCTCGTGAGATAAAATCCCGAGTTCTTCGTTCAGTTGTACAAGTATGACGGTGCTAAATCCAGCTGTTCCCAGGAGACGTTCGGTGTGGACAAAGAACGAGTCAAAATGTTTTTGTTTTTCTTTCAACATCATTGAAAACCTCAATGACAAAATCCAGAAGCAGGTTTTTTGGAAATAGAACGTGCCATGTTGTTGAATGTTGGGCATGAAGTGTTCGTGCTTCATATACTGTATTACATTATCTTAGGCTCGAGGGCGTATAATAATGACATCACACCGATGATGTCATTGTTATAGGGTGACAACGATGACGTTATCGGTGAAGTGGTATTGCAGCCATAATTGGTTGAAATGAAATCTCATCTTTATCCAAAAAATATGAAACTTTATCTGATCTCTGACCAGATTTGAGTGAATGATTAAATTTATGTCCTTCATAACCCATGCCAAGAAACTATGTGACGTAAGAGTGCAGGGATGATACGCTATCAGGACCACAATGACATGCATCATTATCGTAGTGTGTTCAGTTAACAATGTTCTTTTGTTCAGAATGAACGCACAAGGCCAGATTTTATATGCTCTATGAGTGTCGTTCTAGTTTATCAAATAATTTGGTGTGAAGTTTATTATTATTATTATTATTATTACTGATATTGATTTGTAATTAAAAAAAAGAAACTGAAGTGGCACTTTGGTTTTCCTTTTTTAATACAAGTTATTTTGGATCAATTTCATCATGAAGCTGATCAAACACATATACATCATTAATTGCTAATAAATGATCAATGAATCGAAGGATGTTTCCACACCTTTACGGAGTTCTTCATTTATTTTTGCAGATATTCTGAACCAAGACTCGTACATGTGCAGGAACAAATTTGCACACACACACACACACACACACACACACGAAGGTGGATACATTGAAACCTGGGAGGGCTCTGTTCCACTTTCTGAAACCCACATGTGTATATAACAACCAATGACACACACTGTTCCACAAAAATCAGTGCATCTTGAGAATGTACCAACTGAGACGAGGAGGTGGTGGTGGCCAACCACGTGCACACAATGACATCTGTCGGACCGTCACCGACGACGGGCGGGAGCTACAAGGACCGTCACCGACGACGGGCGGGAGCTGCAAGGACCGTCACCAACAACGGTTCTATCTCCTCTCCCTTTATAGTCATGTCCCAAGTATTCAGCTGCTCCTGTCATGTCTCATCCATCCTTTCCCCCATTCAATTGTGGCTCCCACAAGCCTTTATCAACCAACACCCACTCTCTTTCTATTACATGGGTTTCCAACTTTTGCACTAAACCGCCATCCTGGCATTTACAAAATTCCAATTCCTCTTCCCGCCATTGCACCATGGCGTCTACACAGGCGTGATTGCCCTCCATGCCTTTATTTACTTCGGTAACTCTTTGCTTTGTTAACCCAATTTCTTCTTTCAACTTTTCTCTGTTTCCTTTAACCGTTTTCGTCATTTATTTGTGTCTCGCCTTACATCCTTCTTTACAACGCCAAATTCTCCATTTGTTTCCTCCTGATCATTTTTTAATTCCATCGTCCTCTATCCGAGTTTATCTATTTCTCGCTTAAGTGCCGTTATTTTGTTTGTCACTTCTTCCTTACCCATCTTCATCGCGGTCCAAACACCTTCCACGTTTCCCTTCACCCCGTTCATTTCCTCACGTACCGTCTTGATTTCATCTGCCATCTTCTGGTCCATCCTTTGCATATCGTCCTTTACCTCCATCAGCCCGACGTCCGGGCTTTGCTGCCCCACCTTTACCTTTTCCAGCTCCACCTTCAGCTCCCATTTACCCACCTTCACTTCCTCCCTGATTCCATTGCCCATCACTCGCATATCCTCAGCCAGTTTTTGCATATTCCCGTTCAGTTGGTTTTGTCCTGTTTGCATATTTCTGTTCATTTGTTGCATTTCCCCTCTCACTTCATCCCTCTGTTGGTCCATCATCGCTTTTATCGTGTGCATCATCTGATTCATCTCAAATGGCTTTGGCGAGGCCGATCTGCTACTATTGGGTGTGGACCCCATGGGAATCGCTATGTCCTCCGTGAGGGAAATTTGGCGGTGGGGGTCCCCTCTCAGGATGGGGAAAACTTTTACCCTATGCTTATCAGCCAACTCTCCACTCGACTTGCTTCCTTCAATCTTCCGACCTTCCCTCCGAAGCGCCATTTCGAGCTCATCCGCCATTTTGAGCTCATCCGCCATTTGGAGCTCATCCACCATTTCCCACACGCATTAAACCCCTCAGAAAAAATATTTCCCTCCCTTAAATTTCCATGCATTCTTTTCTCCCGACACCAATTATCGTGATGAACAATTTCATGTCCCCTGTGAAATGTTGTTCAGAGTTCGAATCCTGCACTCCCAAGGGAGTCAGGGAGGGTTCATATCCCACTCCTGCTCAACAAATGTTGATCAGAGTTTGAATCCCACGACCCAATCACCAAATGTCGTGGACCTTGCGGTTATGTTAATCCCCCCAACCCAAATTGTGGTGACGGGCTGAACACCCCACGCCCAATGCGCAAGCGTCTCCTTAAAGCCCAGTCACACCTTGACGTTTTAGCCAGCAATGCAACGTATGAAAATGTATGTAAAACGCTGGCTTACGCTGAACTTTTGATGTTTTTTTTTAAAGATTCGGACGTATTCATAACGAGTTGGTCATATGCATAACTATTAGAACGGGCACAGAGCGTTTCGTTGTCTTATAGATAACTTATACCAACGAATGCTTAGCTGTTTTCGGCGTTCACAACCATGCCCAACGATGGTTTAACTTAGGCATAGCGCGCTGCACGTATCCCGACGAACTCGTGGCGTAGCCTGTTAAAACCTGCCGCACGCCGATTTAAATCATAACCGCCTGAGAATTGGAAGTGTCAACATCGCAGTCAAACCTTGACGATTTAGCCAGCGTATGCCGACCTCTGAAAAATGTGTCTAAAACGCTGGCACATGTCGAATACGGTATGGGTAGATGTGTATACGTTAAGAGCACGCTGAAAAACGATGAAGTACGCTGTCATATTTCGTGGTACGTCTCGTACGTCGTGAAATTTCAAGCATGCTGAAAATTTTACGACGTACTCCCGTATGGCTCACACGTTCCGCTACGCTGGGAATAAGTTGTAGGCACGATATGCGATCGTTGACACACGTCGACACAAGTTCCTTGTAAGTTACTCGTAAGTCGAAACACGTCGATGTAATGTTTAGCATACCCGAAACTTATTTCTCCGTCAAGGCACATTTTCTTTTTTCTCCTTGGCTCCGTGAAGGCACGTGACGAAATATCTGAAGTTGTTGTTGTTGTTGTTTGTTTTTTATTTTTTATTTTTAGTCTATCATGAATTTTAAAATATATTCGGACATTTGCTTTTAAGTTTCGACGTCGACGTGACAATATCTCAAACAGAAAATATTCACAGAGGAGAACTAAGAATAAGACATGAGCAAACTGAAGAGGCAATTGGACGTGACGTAACGGCACGTGACGAAATATCGGAAGTTATGTTTTTTTTTTGTTTTTTTAAACGCTGCCAAACGCCATTATACGGTAGCTGTAAATTAGAAACACGTTCAGTAAGTTCTGTGGTCGTCCGGAAGACGTCAATCAAATACGTCTACATACGTCAATATGCGTTGGAGGTACGTTACACATAGGTTTCAAAGCACGTTGCTCAGAGGTTAGAAAATAAGTTTTGGGTACGCTAAGCATTACCTCGACGTGTTTCGACTTATGAGTAACTTACAAGTAACGTGCCTCGACGTGTGTCAACGATCGCATAACGTGCCTCGACGTGTGGCAATGATCGTGTAACGTGCCTACAATACGTTACTCATAGGTTATAAATAAGTTTCGGGTACGCTAATCATTACCTCGACGTGTTTCGACTTATGAGTAACTTACAAGTAACGTGTTCGATGTGTGTCAACGATCGCATAACGTGCCTACAACTTACTAGCGAGTAACGGAACGTGTGAGGCATACGCTGGCAGTACGTCGTAAAATTTCAAGCATGCTAAAATTTGAGGACAACGCAAAGTACAACGATGAAAGCCAGCATACTACGACGTATGGCAGTGTTTTCAGCGTGCTCTTAATGTTTCCAAAACTTACCCATAACGTATTCGACGTGTGCCAGCGTTTTAGACAAATTTTTCAAAAATCGGCATAAGCTGGCTAAAACGTCAAGGTGTGACTGCCTTTAGGAGGCAGACATGTTGATCCTCAGAGATTATACGCACGCGGGAGGGCGGGGTGCAATGGCGGAGCGACGGCGCACAGAAGGATGCACAGGGGGGTTTACACTCGAACCCCCGACAAATACACGGAAACAGACTTTTCTTCCATTGGTCCAGCATGGTCCGAATCCTAGCTTAGCGGGACTTTATTCCAACAACCCATTCCTTTAGCCGGTACGTCCTTGGCAGTGTCGCTCGGCTGCATCCGATCCGGTAAAGTGATCCGGTCCGGGAAAGTGATCTGGTTCGGACAAGGCATACCGAGGGTGTTCCCCGGTAATTAAACCACGTGGTTATTTTTTGGTAACCGGATTAACGAGACGAGGACCCTAAGTCACGTGGTTGAGTTATTGGCGTCCACGGTCGGTTAAGCTACCCGCCGCGTCACGGAATTATCCGTGTGCGACGGCCTACAATTCTGGGGAGTCTGGTGGGACCGATAGCGTCCCCCCCCCCCCAAGTGGTCTTCTCACCCGACCCCCAGCCTCAAATATATATATATGTATATATATATATTGTTGTAGATTCCGCCCGTTCGGCGTGGGACGATCGCCTTAGCCCAATCGCGGCTGCGCGCGCCCAACGAACGCGCAATCTAGTCGTAGCTTCCGGACCAACGCCGAAACCCAGCTACGGGTTTTTTAACACACCACAAACTTGTCAATGCTCTGCCCGCGCTACAGGGTCGATCGCCGAATTATCGATTTACCTAATATTTGCGCGGACAGACTACCGAGAGTTTGTACCTCGACGGGCCTGCACGAAACGAGCCGCTTAGCGGCTTGTTCCGTATGCGAATGCGCAGCGGTTATAAATCGCCAGATCCGTCGGACCAGATTATTTTATGGGCTTTAAAATCAGCTAATATCCGAACGTTCCATGGCAGTCAATGTGAGGAAGGGACGCAACGAGCAGGTGACATTCAACAATGGGGACATTTATTTCTACACAGGCATGCAAGCAATGAATGGGGGATGGGACAGGACCGAGCAAAAAGCCTACAGCCGATTCCTATGATCATTTCAGCACGCACTTACATAATTCACTACTTAAGGACAAGGCGCCACAGACTTTCATGCAAAACCCAAGAAATAAAGAACAGGCTCGTAGCCTTATTATTTCTCAGAGCCGGGATGACCGAAGGGGTCCGAGAGGCCGGGGCAGGTTACCTGGCCGCCCTGGGCTCGATGGGCTCTTGTTCGGCGACCCTCGGTGTCTTGCCCTTACCCCGAGCTCCGACTGGCTCCCTTGTCGTGCCTCCTTCACTGTGGCCTGGCTTAGCCGACGACGCGCTGGAGGAGTGAAGGGTCTCGACCCCGCTTCCTGGTGTGCGCGAACCTTCCAGCGAACCAACTGCCCGCACCCAACACTACAAACTCCGAACTCAGCTCCCACCTCCGACTCTCCAGCTCTCAACGGGCGGTCCTCCACTCCCAACTCCCAACTCCGAACTCCCCACACCAACTCCGCCACAACCAACTCCACTAACTCCTTCACAACTCCGCCACCAACCAACTCCACACACCAACTGCCTTTCGGCTTTTTATCGCCCCGAGGGGAGGGGCCGCCGTGGGCTTTTTCACCCGAAATCAACGCCCTCCCCTTTTCACCTTTGAACCTTCACCAGGCTGGATCGCCCCTTTCATTTCCGATGGCCAGCTCCTTCAGAGGGTAAGGCTTTTTGATCCGTTCTTGCGTCAAACGTGCCGTGTTAGAATCACCGTCAACGCGGCCGTGTTGAAAATTACCGTCAAACGGGCCGTGTTGGAAATCACTGTCAAAATGCGGCCGTGGGTTTCGTTTGTGACGATGTGTTTGTTTAAAATAAAGATAGAAAAAATAACGGCTAACTCAAAGATTACAGCCCGGCACACGAACAATGCCCGTTATACATCGTGGGAATTCTAACCTGGAACACACACTTACCGAAATAACTGACCTCTGGGGAACCTGACTGGTGTTCTATGAATTTCCACAACCGTACAATATACAGGGTGTCTCAAAAGTCACCTCGGGATTTAGAAATTAAAGAACATTTCGTTTTTTAATATTTTATGGTTATTTTTATACCAAAAGAAATTTACAAAATGGAGATAAATTTGCTTTATTTATGGAAAAATGATGCAGCTGAGATTTCCTCCATTTTCGGCTTCGCAGAGACGGGCTCTTTCGACAGCATTTTCCATAACAGCGGACAATAACTCTGGCTGCAGCCCTCAATTCTGCACAGATGTTGTCCTTGAGCTGCTGAATTGTATGGGCTTATTGATGTATCTACGTCCTTTAGGTAACCCCAAAGAAATAATCGGGAGGCATCAAATCAGGAGAACGTGATGGCCAATAAATTTCTGAATTTCGTGAAATTATTCGGTGTCCATGCTCTTTGGGTGAGAAAATTGATCGATGAAATTTAAAATAAATTCCACGATTTTGGTTCTTTGTTCAGTTGTGATTTTTCCATGGGTAATTTCCAAATGTTAATCAAATTCTGAAAAGAAAATAATTTTTATTTATTCCAAAACAGCAATGATATTTCATTTCTAAATCCGAGGTGACTTTTGGGACACCTGTATATGTATATATATATATATATTGTTGCGAATTCGCGCCGTCGGCGTGCGATCGGCCACGTGACTCGAATCGCGCCGCCTCGCCCGACCGGACGGACAATTCAGTCGTGACCCTCCCGGCTAACGCCGGATCCAGTCACGGTGACCTTTCGGCCTCACCACACCAGTCCGCATTCTACCCGCGCGGAGGGTGAATCGCAAAAGTCGATATACTAAGTACCGCACGGGTAACCTACCGAGGGGTTGTACCTCGCCACAGCCGACTTCGGACACGATCCGCTTAAGCGCTCGTTCGGGCTAACGGGATAACCGAGCGTGTTATCGTCGGCCTTGACGTTCAGATTAATTAATTATCGGGCGCCCGCGCCACGACGAACCTTTACGTGAAACAGATGGAGACCCAACGAAGGAGGACGCAGCGACACGGGGAAGAATTCAACAGAAGCACTTTATTTACAAACGACAACGAATAGCACACATAAAGCAAACAGTCAGATAAGCAATTGCACATATATCAAATAAAAGACAAAACCCACAATGCAGAGCTACAACCGAATACGCGACACACGGACACTTACACAATTCTACTTCGCGAGACACGGCGCCACACACACACGTTCACACAAAACCCCAAAAAGAAATGAAGTCGACTTCCCTGAGGTGGTTGAGTCCTCGGCGACGTCACTCGCCGTGGCCCGCGACTCTCTCCGTGCCGAAACCGGGAAGCGAGCAGAGAGAACCAAAGAACAAAACCCTCATTCGCCTCCGTTCTTATGCGCGCCGGCGCACGCCCCTTCTCGGCTCCACCTTCCTTCGAGGCGCTTGAGAAGGGGGGCGTTCCTCTCGTTCCTCCCACTCTGCTTTGGGGACGAGGCGAAGCCGTTCTGGCGCCGGCCAAGGAAGGAAAAACAGCGGGAAACGCGCGTCCCGCCCTGGGACCTCTCCCTCCCTCTCGCGTTCGACGGCTTGCAACGCGCAAACGTCGTACGTAGACCGCTGAGGATGGCGTTCGTTGCTGTGGGTAGCGTGTTGAGATGGTGGCTGTTGTGAGCGGTTGCGGTGCTGGCTGTTGTTGTGGTGCTTGGTTGCGTTGTTGTTGCGGTTGAAGTTGTGCGTTGTTGTTCGAAAATAAAGCAGAACAGAAAACGCTAACTCAAGTATCGCAGCCCGAATGATCACATTAATTCCCTCTATACAACGGTTTGGGCTAACTACACATGTACTTCAGAAATATATCTCACCTACGGGACCTTTATGATGTTTGCGAATTCCACAGCCGTAACAATATATATATAATATATATATTATATATATATATATATATATATTATATATTATATATATATAATAATGTGGTACATATGTGCGGACTCGGGGTCGGGGCGAGAAGACCACGAGGGGGGAAGCTGCCTCGGGTTCCACCAGACTCTCGGAATCACAGGCCGTTGCACACGAATAACTTAGTGATGCGGCGGGTCGCTAATCGACCGTGAACACCAATAACTCGACCATGTGACTTAGGTCCTCATCTAATGAATACCGTTTACCTAAAGGTCACATGAATCTAATTACCAGGGGACATGCCCTGTACGCGGTTCAAATCCAGATCATCTTACATGGTCCTTGTCACCGTTCTCTAATTTTGGTGTTTAATTAGAGGTCACGTAGCTTCCTGAACGGGGAGCGTACCCTCGGCAAAGTACCAATCTTATTTTGATTAGATCTTAAGTAGGGCAGCCGAGCGTTTAACCGCTGGTGCGTGCCGACTATGACAGGTCAATTAGTTTGGTAATTACCTCCCAGCCTATCTAGGTTCGGACAATGCTGGATCAATGGAAGGAAAGGACAAGCACGGACAGGTTGGAACAGCAACAAAGAATTTATAAATAAGGAAAAAATAAATAAAAAGAACTTTTTATTTCCTTGTGGTGAAAATAAGTCGATTCAAATCAATCAAAATAATCTCAAACAAATAAAGAATTAATCAGGCATTGAAAGAAAAACACACAAAGAACATATGCTTATCACTATGCCTCACTTTACAATTAAACACGAGACAAGGGTACCCAGCAGATCATTCAGGGGGGAAGAGAAATCCAGTCTTGCTTACCAAGGTAGAAGTCGTCGTACATCAAATAAAACGCCCTGAAATGTGTGAGCATGCCTTGTCCGTTGCCAATGCCCTGCCTTGCCATGCACCCACTCACAAACAGGCTTGAATGCCAATCGACGTCACATCGTTACCCCCAGGAACCAGGGACGCCAAGAATCATGTACGCCAAGAGCAGGTCTCGAGCAGAACCAGCATTAATGGTCCGAGCATTACCCACCGTCAGGAGCCACCAGGAGCCGCAACCAACGGACAGCTGTTCGGAGCTGTGAGAAGCTGTGAGGCGCTGAGACGCTGTGAGAAACTGTAAGGTTGCAAAGCCGTCATCAACTGTCACAAACTCAATTGTCACCAGCTCACCAACCGTCTGACTGGAAATGACTGGAGCAACCGTCTGACTGGAAATGACTGGAGCAAACCGTCTGATGGAAATGACTGGAGCAAACCGTCTGACTGGAAATGACTGGAGCAACCGTCTGACTGGAAATGACTGGAGCAAACCGTCTCTGAATGACTGGAGCACCGTCTGACTATGACTGGAGCAACCGTCTGACTGGCAAATGGCACTGTGGAATGACAAAACCACTGATGCATTGCAACGTCTGAAACTGGAGCAACCGTCTGACTGGAAGAACCACAGGGACTGGAACTGACTGGAGCAACCGTCTGACTGGAACTGACAATAGCCGTCGCCCAGCTGTCACCAACTGACACAAACTGTTGCAAAACTCTCAAAGCTGTCAGAACCGCAACCAGCTATCACCAACTGACTGTCGCCAACTGACTGAAAACAACGGTCCTCACATCCTTTTTATAGGCGGCCAGTCTGGGCGGAGCCTCAAACAGACTTCAGCCAAATCCACCTTGCCTATTGGCGCATCGTTGCACGTGACAACCCGCCCGTCCCGCGATCATTCCTGGCCTACGATGCCATGTTTGTAGTGCTGGACGAATGGCAGAAAGCAGCCAGTTGCCAGAATTACCGAGCAAAAATGTGAAGCGCTCATAAAACGTCAACAACAATAATCGGCCTCAAACATTCAGCCCATATGAAAAAGAGCCAGTTAGCATCCATAGAGCTGCTGAAGCGGTGTCAAACGTATAGGAAAAGGTGGTGTCAACATCGGTGAAAGAGGTGGGTGAGCCTCGTTGGCTAACGGCTATCTCACGTGCATGAATGTGTCTGTTGTAAAGAGAAAAAGGCCATCCCATAAGAAGGGAATTTATTATTCACCCTTCTCAACCACACTTTACCCTTCTCAACGCATCAAAGTTAGAATCCCACCAGACATGGGGATGAGTCTATCCTGGACATGCATTTAGGGAAATAACTGTCTGAGGACCTTAATGTTTGTATGCATGTAGTCGGATACGATTCTGAAATCCGTAACTATATATATGAAGTAAAATGTGTTGTGGACGCAGCTTCAGGACTATCTTTGTTTGGACAAGCTTTCGGCCAAATAGGCCTTCTTCTCAGTCACCCACTCACGTTGAGGAAGACCGAGAAGAAAGCCGATTTGGCCGAAAGCTTGTCCAACTCAAGATCATCCTGAAACTACGTCGATAACTCATTTTACTTCTTCCCCTTCTAATATTTTATGCAAATTAGGCCCCCTACTTGTCGTGTGGAGTTTCTGATATTTCTCACAGATGTATGTACATATATATATGTATATGTATGTATACATATACATATGCACACACATATCCATATAAACATTGCGCTCCATTCTGGATCGATGACAAGATATTGCATACAGAAGCAACAGAGCATTCACTCTCCAACCACCTATCAATGCAAGACTCATACACGTTATCAGGCTCTTCCAAGACCCGATACATTGTTCATGCTTCACTTGATAGGATTATCCTCATTCCTGACCAGTTTATCGGTCAGATTGGTGCATCACAGGAAGTATGTTGCACTACAAAGCATGTCACCCCTCTGATGCTTGGTGTCCCGTCTGCTAGCATTAGTTGGTGCACATTAAAGATCTCATGGTGTCATTTGCAGAGACTAATGGAATTTTTGCTGGGAACCTATCCAAGTTTAAATCTCCTGCCCAAATAAACTCCAAATGTGCGTCAGGCTTGGCCAGATGGTTCGTTAAAAGCCAGGCCAAAACTTCCCCCATTGTGGACCCCACAAGAAGAGACTAATTGTGGCCATTAAATAAGTACTGAGAGATTTAACTAACCAGAATACACACGAGAAATCACGTTTTTCTTTGGAACATCATCACCGATGTAGTCAGAATGATAAAATATCATACATAGCTTTATATTCTCATCATGTATAGCTACAACAATCACTTCTTTGGACATTATACTTTTGATATATGTAACAGTTGAATATCATTGACTCCTACACATTCACTGAGTGAATGTGATTACCGGGACTGAGAAAATCTGTGCCCATTGGAATTGAATGCCACTGTGAACCAAGATGAAACAATTTGGAGTTCGACCAGGGTATCAGCACGAAGACTTGCTAAATATCTTGTAGGATCATTAACTTACACAAGCAAATACAAGCGAGAGAGGTGGATTAATATCATCAAAAAAGAAGGCAGAGCCTTGCCTTTACATAAATAA
>CM068952.1:61188435-61204120 GCA_035128595.1 Eptatretus atami
TGGCGGATATTATCTACCGATACTGCAGACCACTTCTGTCCATGACCCTCTATAGCCGAGAAAAGACTGGTTTCGTTCCTTTTTAATGACACCAATGTTCAGACCACTCATGCTTCTCCCCTTATACCATACAAATAGATATGATGCGTCTTACTATTTGTAGGGTGTTTGTTTTCTTGATTTCCGAATAGCGGTGAATTTCCGAGTTTCTGCTACATCAATGCTGAAAGACTAAATTGCCAGAAATTGGAGTAGTTTGTCTGAATACCCTGGTGTGGTCTCCGGCGACCTTACAAAATGTTGTTTGGTTTCGGAACAAATTTATGAGATGTTATCGAAACATGGATATGGCTAGATTTGTGTTATCTGCCTATGATTGAGAGAGTATGCCACCCAGCATTTGGCGAAGAAACGCCATTTTCTCGAAACTGCAACACTATCTCTACCGCTACCAGCATATGTATACGGCGATTTGAGCGGTGAATCAACACCTGTTGCCATTGCCTGCAGTACCACAAGTTACCTGAACTAATTATCTGATTGATCAACACAAATTTCTACAATCAATGACCACCCATTTTTTATAGCTGGAGGAGAGATATGAGTTCATATCGACTCCTCCGAGAGATTTCACTAAGACGCAAAACTTCGCCCCCCCCCCCACTCAACACCCCCATCACCCCACACACCCACCTATTCCACACCCCTTCCACCATCCCCAAATTCCCATCACCCCCCACAATAACCAGACCACCATCCACATCCCCCCCCCCCACATCTCTCACTTCACCTCCTCCACCTCCACATCCCCCATCCATGGAGAGGGACTCGACACCTCCACAGACATGACCGTTGGAACATTGGCAACGGACACACATGGCATCCCTGCGAAAGTATGAATGGGGCACGATCCCTAAATTTAGAGCATCTGGTAGCCCTTCAACAGTGGACAACATTTGTCTCCATTTTGCTCACAGTTCCGTGTGTTCCTGGGGATGTTGGCTGTTGCGGCATGCATGGGGTATGTACTGCTCAAGTATATTAAACTGTTGATCAATTAATACAAAATTCCTCCGAATAAACGTTAATTCAATGAAAATCACATCAACTGAGCTGAGTGATCATGTGACCGGTGTTTCTCTTCACGAACACTGCTCTACCTCTTCGTCTGACTTGCTCGCACAAGGCGTTAAATGATTCGCTCGCACAATTCCCCCGAAAGCATTATCCATCACTAATTTTGCTCTCCACAATATGTTTCTTCAAAATCACTGAATCACTGTCAAACATTGAAATCTTCATGTGTTGTATTGTGTGATCAGTATTCAGAATCTAAGCTCAACTGCTCTGTTTCTCTATGTTAAACGCATGGTTTGGACAGTGACTTATATGTTGGATTTCCTGGCGATCGAAAATCGACACTTAGGCCCCGTTCTCATGCGCGCCCGCTGAACACGTGGCCGATACTAACAGAAAATACAAAATCATAATCCGCCCAAAATTCTTATCAAATATGACCCAATGGTTTTCACATTGAGTGTTCCATTGCGTAAAGTGGAAAGAAACATCACTTATCATGTGCTATAAACAATTAAGTTTGCAGCCCCAGTAACCACACGGAAACAAATAAAGAGTACATCGTTGGGCCTGGATAGCAGCCATTGGAGCCTGCCAGGTGGTGTGGCGGCTCCCTCACACTGCGTGTCTTATCGGCAAATTGGCCCCCTCTCTAAAAAAAAAATGAAGATAGCCTGCTCTAGGCTTACAGAACACCTTTGGATGGCAAAAAAATTTCCAAATTTTTTTCCCTTCAAATTAGACCGTATTTATGATGTTCTCAATGGTTTCAGAAAAACAACCTTGCATTGGTTTTCCTTTACAAAGCATCAAGTTTCAAAAATTTTATTGAAATGTTAAGCAGTTTCCTGAAATCAACCCACCGATACTAACCTTTTATGCTACTTTTACTTGTATTTAGTCTAGCAATGGTACATCAC
Organism: Eptatretus atami; assembly: GCA_035128595.1. Lineage (NCBI taxonomy): Eukaryota > Metazoa > Chordata > Myxini > Myxiniformes > Myxinidae > Eptatretus > Eptatretus atami. The sequence goes on from CM068952.1 coordinate 61,190,433, forward strand.
AACATCAAATCTGCCAGATGACCAAGCAGCCTCTCCATATTTGCAGGATCATCTTGAGCTAACTTGGTATTTTTAGCCATATTGCCAGATCCAATACCTCCTCAAGACACGAAGCGAACTCGATTCGCAGATTCACAGCAATGGAACACCCGGTCGTGACTGTCCTGGCTAGTTGAATAGACTCCCACTCCTTAACATGATTAACTTCCAAATTTACTCTGTATGAAAGCTTTGACAAGACAAGTGGAGAATACATTACGTTTGCAATGTCCAGCAAAGACATACATCTTACTTAACATACCAATGGTATAATATGCCATATGTGTGGTCATGAATCTTTTTGAAGAAAGTAAGCTCATTTACTTCACTTTACTTTCAATAATTTCGAGAGGCTAACCTTGCAAGTCCAGATTTATTTTGTATGCTGTTGGTATTACAGACAAGAGGTGAGATGCTTCTGGAACAGCATACAATATTGATGTAAGAGCCGCGAAGCAAAGGATGGACAAAATGAGTATGGTCTTGAGAGGATAATGGATGCTCAGTCTTTGCTTTATGTGAATAGCCGGTCGGCTTATATGGGGGGGGGGGAAGTCGATAAAAATCATTCCAGGACCTGGTGTCGTGACCTCATCATTCCCAATCTTCCAGGACCTCCAATTTAATGGCAAAATCCTGACATTTTGATGATTTTCATTGAAATGAGCTGAGCTTGATGATGTTTGATGGTTGAAGATGGTCATGGTGCAGTGATGTTGAAACTCATTAAACGTTTCTTGTCTTGTAACGATCTTCGAGTCAAACTTGTGAAGCTCTCACAGTGACCTTTCGGTTAAAAAACAAAACTAAAAGCATCTGAATTCAAAGCCATCCCTTTGTTTCAGACTATTTCTTCCGTTGCCAAAATGGACTTTACTTTTTTTGCCAAATTATTCATTGTCTTCTCCATTTCTCTAGATTGAAGCTTTTTTTTTTTGAAAATTGTGAGAAAAACTAAATATGTAAAAAAAAATTATGGGCTTTGAGTTAAGTTATGGTCAAATTACATTTTTTAGCGACCTTGACCTTTGACCTCAAAACTATAGAGCTCCACGTGACCCATATGAACCTGTTCACATTTCAAGCAATCAGATTTAATTGAAGATTTCTGCCAAATGTTGACTTTGACCTTTGACCTTTTGATCTGGAAAAACACCCAGCTTCTTCACTATTGATTGGTGGCAATTGTACCCATATACAAATTCTTAATTATTCAGTTCACTTCGGATGAAAATTGAACGATTCTTATGCAACCTTGACCTTTGACTTTTGATTAAATATATTAATTTAGCTTCGCCACTTTCTCTAATAAAGGTTGTGAAAATTTGATATCAAAGCTCATAATGTAATTCCACCGTCCAACAGCGCAGCAGGAGAGAGTTTTGCAATCACTTTCTGTGTGTCTTTCGGGCTATATTTTACGATTTAGCTTTTGTCATCAAACTTTTCAAAAAACCCTTTAATATGAGAATTGGAGAGTCAAATTAGTTATGTCAAAAGACAAGAGGGTCAAAGTACTGTTTATCATACCGAGACAAATCTGGAGTTACACGGATGGCTTTTGAATTTTCAGCTGCTTTCTATAAATTGTCATGGTCATTGAATTGAAAATGATGAAATTTGAGGAGGGGAACGGTAAGGGGTTTATTGAAAGAGTGTTGGGGGATTGCAGAGAGCTAGGGAGAGAGGGCCATGAGGAGAAAAAGCTTGTGGCGTGATGGGTTGAAGTACGTGGGCAGTAATAAGAGAGGGGCAGAGGGCACGTTGAAGAGATGGAGAGGTGGAGGGAGAATGGGGAAGGAGGACCTTTATGGATGTGGGGGGGGGAGAATTTGGAAGGGGATGAGGGAGATTGGAGGCGAGAGGGTGAGTGGGGGGTGAGGAGAAGGGATGAGGGAGTTTTAAAAAGTGAGAGTTGCAAGCTTGGAGGGGAAAGATGTGAAAGTGCTTTGTGAGGAGGGTTAGGTGTGCTGACGAGGATGGAAGGGCATGTTGTGGTGATGAGTGTACCGATTGAGGAGTAAGATACTGTTAGGTTGAATGGAGCCAAATGCTGACACCACACACTTTGGGACACAGAGTTGAGCTGATACTTGAGAGAGGACAGAGAACAAGGTGCACGATGGGTAAGATGAGGGGCAAGACTGGAGGCGAGGAGGGGGTATAACAGGTGATAGAGGTTAGGAGAGTAGATTTAAGACCAAGATTTAAGAATTCATATCAATGAATTGATACAACTCATCTGGAACCACACTGTGAAGGGAATTTGTACATTTTAAGACGACCATTTTTTTTCTTCTTTTTTTGATAAGTTCCGCTAGGATTAGGTGAAGAAATGTGTGAAGAGAAATCGTGTAGGGTAGTTGGTGAATTTGGATCACAACGCGGAAGAAGTGAGTTCGAGAAAGTGCAGGAAGAAGAGTAGTCGGTAGAGAACATGTTGCGGAGTGCCGTGAGAGTTGGTAAAGATAAAGAATTTTTTTTTTTTAGATTACCAAGATTAGTAAGGGATAAGTTTGAAGAAAATTGTGAAGGGAATGGTAATGTTTTTGGGTGACAAGTAGATGGCTAGATCGCAGAATAAGAGGAGAAGAGTCGCAGAAGTCACGTGTATTTGATGACACGTCACTTCCTCATTCGATGACAAGTATTTTGATGACAAAGCTCAAATGGTAAAAAAAAAATGTTATGGCCCGGACGACAGACAGAAGACACACACAAAGAATGATTCAAAACCCCATCTTGCCTATGCGGGGATGGGCTACAACTAGAATGCACACAGTAGACGCGCATAAATTGCCAGGAATTGAACCAGTTGTTATATTTCTCACTGAAAGAGCTAGATCAGCATCCACAACTTGACCATTTAATCGGCTTGTTCTTTCACCTAACCAAACTATGTCCCAGTTTGTCATAATCTTCCACAATTTTTGAGATTGTGCTATATTTATTTTCGATAAAAATTTATATAGAGAGGCGGGGGCTCAGCAGTGAGTAGGTTCGGTCCCTGCCCTAGTGGGGATAACAGCAATTTTGAGAGGAATCGTGCAAATATGATTACAAGCATTCACATTTACCATTTGTTCTCAGGGGTTTAATCAATCTGCCCGATTGGCATTTGAAAATCAATTTGACAAAATTTGAAGAAAAAAGATTAACTTCAAAAAAGTCAAGTCAACGATCAATTTTGGATGCTGGCGTGAGATGGTGAATGTTTCAGAAACTCATCAAGACGTTCCAAGTCTGCATGCAGTTTTTCTTCCCTTTACCCGAAGTAACACGACCGTCACATCCAGAACGCAGGAAGTATGGGATCCTCTAGCTTCTAGGCCTATGCAAGAACTCCTCATGGACTGGAATCCATCGTGCCTTGGCTCCGTTGCAAAGGCATCCAATGTTCTCAAGACCTCAAGTCCTGTAGGATGGCAGTATCAGATATTGCTTGACTAGTCGGTCCGTGTCATTTAGCGTAATGATAAATGATTAGCTACCATCCGTCAGTATGCATCCCTGATGTTTTTCAATATTCGTGTGTCAGCTTCTTCATGACAACTGGAGACACAGCATTCCATGACTTCCTTGTTGTTGCTAATGCATCTTCTCCTTTTGACTCTGTGCTTTGTTGATGTCTCACACATATTTTCCGCAGGAAGTAAACAGCTCAGTCTTGTGTGCTGTCATCGCGAGAAAGCTTCTCCATTTACTTGGGGTCTTACTGGTTCCTTCACTCTTCTTCTGATTCCTTGCCCCCTTTTCGACTTGCTCGGATTCAGATTGACTTTCTGTGCACACATCAACTACATTCACCTCTCGTACCTCGCACCATAGGATTCCACCTTTGGGATTGATGTCTTCTTGCATAAGTCATCAAATATTTGAAGTGCGTAAATAGGAGGTAGGGCATTGATAAAGTGCTGAGCCATCAATTGATGAACTCATATCCCTGGTTCTCTGTCTGGGATGTTCACTTTGCTTCAAGGAATTTCACCAGCTGTGACTTCAAATTTTTTGAAGTTTTTTTTTTTTTTAGGAATTTTTCAAATTTGATTTTCAAATGGCCAATCCGGGCAGATTTTGTCAGCAGCCTGCACAAAGAAATTGCCAAATTTGCTGCATGTATCTATTTTGCACGATTTTTCTATACTACTACACTACCAGACTCTTGCTTTTGAACCAATTTGCTCATTTTCAATTATTTACCAACATCCATGGGTCTTTCTCACTTCCTCTGTTACATTCATTAGGCAAGCTCCTCTCCTAATAATCTTGTTCTCTCAGGATCAATTTCACATGATCTTCTTGATAATTACTTATAACCATTATCGAACTAACAACTTCACTCACAGATTCCGCTTCAAAGGAAGATCTGTGTCTACTCCAACATCAACACGCCTGCCTGTCGCCTTGTGGACCTCAAATCTCCAAATTTGATGTCATCTGGCTTAACGTTTGTCTCCCCCCGACCATCACTATCTTTTTCTTTTTCACTTACTGCTCTCCCAATCTTACAAATCTTTAGAGATTTCTTGACTTCTTAACTTCTTCCATGAGGCCATACGTCTAACACCCCTCAAGCAGAATTTTCATCTCGGAACTTACATTGTATACCACAGGGAGTGGCTGAAATCTTCCGGCGTATCGCTGGGAGGGGTTTGGATTCTACCTTTCCATTCTTAATATTTGCGATAATTATCACCACCTACCCATATCCCAGATAGTTCATGACCACACTACCCAATACTTTGATTTATTCTTCACTTCCCAATCCGTTGCATTCAACTCCAATTTCACCTCCAATTGTTTCTTCTGACACAATCTCGTGACAACACTTTACCTTAACACCACTTCTCTCTCCGACTGCTCCAATGAAACCCAGATTGCATTTTTTTTCCAAATATGCTGGTGACTGTGACTCTGGTTTGACGAAACTTCCTTTTCTGACTGTCTCTGGAAAAACCGACTGCCTTCCTCGGGCCGATTCTCTATCTCGCCTGAAGTTGTATAGGCTGAAGTTATGTTGCCCAGGAATGGAGGTTTATTATCCCTTCTCTTTCAAGTCTGTCTCTCGAACCAATTCTTGTTCATAATTCCAGCTCTCGGCCATTGTGTCAAGGATGCCGCTATCGACATGGAAAACTCTCTCCTCGACTTGTTCATCTTTCATATCCGCAGAATTCATTGCACATTGTTATTCGTGAAGCCGTAGCATTCCTTTTTCAAAGAATGTGACACCTCTCTTCTTTCTATCCTAATAGATCTTTCTGGTCTTAGGGGGTTAAAAAAGGTTATTTTTTCCTCCACTTCTGCGCTCTCCCATTCCTTCGCTTTTACCGTTCCGATGATACGTCGCGTCTCTCCGACCGATAAAGTAACTCTTTTTGTTCTGTATTTTCTTTAATCAACTGGATGACTCTAACATTCCATCTCCTCTGATGCTACCCTCACAATCCTATGTCCCTTCCTGTAATCTATTTCATGCAGTCAAAAAATACTCCTCTCTCTCTGGACTAAGCAAGGCCTATGGGCAAGATGGCATTCTTCCCCGGTCTTGAAGGAATGTGCTTCGAACTTGCACCCGTGCTTGCTCATTTGTTTCTTTTTTGTTTATAGAGGGTGATCATTCAAACCCTTCTAACACCATTCTATTGCTCTGAGCTCTATGTTCCAAAGTTTGAATGTCTTCTCTATTCCCATTTTCTCAAGCATCTTGAATCTCAGTCTTCTATCTGACCACCAATATGGCTTTCACAAGGCAAGATTACAGGTGATATCCTTTCTGACATTACGAAGTCTGGGCCTCTTCTTTGAGAGACTATGGGGAATCCTTTGGTGTCGGCCTTGATATCTCAAAAGCCTTTGACAGAGACTTGCATCGGGGTCTGATTCCGAGCTTTCCTCTTTCGGCTTTCATCCTTCACTCTGCTTTCTCATATCGAGCTGTCTCCCGACGCTCTATCTCCATAATTGTTGATGGTTCAACATCCCCCCCCTCCCCATTCCCTATCAACAGCGGTGTACCTCAGGGTTCGTCTGTCTTCAACACTCTTCCTTCTTTTTATCATGACCTTCGTTCTTACACAATAACCAATGCACTCGTCTGCTGATGACTCAACATTACATTCCTCATGTCTTTCCCTGCCCATCTTCCCTCCTCGATCACACTCGTTTCATCACACACCTACTTTAAATTCGGATTTGGCCAAGATCTCCCAGTAGGGGCAAATGAATCAAGTTAAATTTAATGTTTCAAAAACTCAATTTCTTCTCATCTCTCTCTCTCTGAAACTCCTCTCAACTCTCCAATCTCCTTTGAAGGCTCTACAATTACAACATGTGATATACTAACGCTTCTAGGTATTACTCTAACATCAAATTTATCTGGAATCCACACTTACACAAATACGTAAGTCGGCCTCAAAGAAATTAGGAGTCCTGTTCAGATGTCGAAATTCTTCTCCACTGAACAGTTGCTCCAACTATATAAAGGATTGATTCGTCCTTTATAGAAATACTGCCTCCACACCTGTGGAGGTTGCAACTCCACATACTTACTGGACAGATTGAATCCAAAGTTATTTGACTTATCAACTCCACCAATGTGACCTCGAAAACTCGAACCCGCTCACATTAAGCTGCAAAGGAGGCTCTCTTTCTCTTTTTCTACAAATATTACTTCGTTTCTGCTAGCAAGAACTTGTTGGCTTGTGCACCTCACCATTAGCGAGACCAAAGGAATACTCGACAAGCCACTACATCCATGATTTATGGGTGGCCACTGGCAATCAAGGTGGGTCGTTACGATGTTTGTTTCTTCCCCTCCAGTCAAAATTGCAGTCAATTTGATGAAGAATGAGAACGGATGGATGAAGTGCAGAGCCAGATGATAACAGAAGGGACGGAAGGGCATCGGTCGAGTGCATACCTTCGCCAGGCTGAAAGTTTACGTTTTGTACCCCTCTGACAGGCTGGATCTCGATTCGACCTGAACTAGAATTTATTCAGTTGTTCTTGTCACCTTACAACCTGTCCACCAATTTCTGTCTGAATCCATCCATAACTTTTTGATATATCCTGCTCACAAAAAGACAGACAGACAAACAGGAGTGAAAACATAAACTCCATCCACTTCGGTGGCTGAGTTAACAATGATAGTTCTCAAAACGCATAAGGCTCTTTGCAAAGCTAATTTTGCCATATAAAACACTGTTTTATGGTATTGCAATAATCATCGTAGCAAAGATGACGACCCGTATTGCCAACATCCGGGCACACAACAGCAGGTTGATAAAACAATAGACGTAGCAGGATAAATGCCCCCAAACTCTTCCCCACTCCCACCCTTCACCTCAACCTCAACCATCCACCAATTCACTTCATCAACAATGATCCTTTGTATTTTGTATTGTTTAAAACACATTGCATGACAGCCACATATTTGATAAAATACGACAAGCTCACCTTGACTCTGAGCTCTCACACATCCCCGTTGTTAACAACTACCTATCAGTTGCAGGCATCCAAGTGATGATACAGATTCTTACGAACACTAAGGCATGAGTAATAACATGACACTCTCATATTCAGTGCAATGCCGACGTACAGGAAAAGGTTCAAAAATATGTCGGGGTGTTACAATCGGGATGATTTGATAGAGTAGGATGTTTGTGGTGATAGTAATTAGGGTGATGATGAACGAGGGCACTGTAGCAGAAGGTACCAAAGTCTCAATACATTTCATATATGAATCCTTATGTCCATCCTCTGAAATATTATATGATAATCCATTCATATCTGAATCCATTGGGGAGGGGAGGAGATGAGTAGATGCGATGTGGCACAGCTGAAAGACAAAAGCTCATTGGGGTTTCACCCACCAATGTCTCCTTTAAATCATGCCATCGCTCCTGCCCCACACACTCGAGTATGAAATATTGACGGACCTCACCTGTGATTTTTAAGCCGAGAGTGATTTGCGGCAGGGCTCCCGCGTCCTAGCCACTTCTCAGATAAGAAGCCTTTGATGAATGCATGCATGTATGTATGGGACGATGCAACGACCCCATCTTCCCGAGATCATGTCACGCGATGGACCATCAGTCACACAGCGTCTGATCTCTGCTCCCGAACCCATCCCTCCCACTTCTGCGAGAGCAGTCTTGAAGGCTGGGGAACCCTCAGTGGATTCCAAAGAGCTAGGAAGGCCATTAGAGCATGCTTTACAAATCTATACACATTTCATGGAAAATTAATTTACTGTAATTGTGTATGAATCGTTCATGACGTACGGTGCACGTGCACTCTGCAGGGAGGCAATTTGCATATACAGTAATGCAAATACATACAGATAAGCATTCATGAGTTAGTATACGTCAGTTCTTTCTTCTGGACCATCTACCAGTCTGGACAGCAATTCCACACCCAACCTGCTTGGGAGCCGAAATTACTGTATTTTGTTCATCATGGATGATCATTCAGTGGTGAATAATTTAAACAAATATTTCGTTTGAAAGAGGATGTGTGATAGCATGTTTAGACATTTATACCCATCAAATACTCAACTTTGCCTAAGACTTTTTTTTAGATGATATATGTTTTCAATCACACGTAGTATATGTGAGACAGTATGCTATAAATATAAAAAGGCCATCCACATATCGCCGTAATTTCTTATTTCCCTCCTTTTCACCTACTGTCGTGGTCTATCAAGCCTTGCATCCATCTTTCTTCTTCCTCGTGCTAAAAGCAGACATCAGTAACAAGGGGATATCTAGGAGTTGAGCACCTAGTTTCCCCTGTATTTTCTGGCCATAGAGAACGTGTATCAAGCAGATTGAATCATGCAGACCATGGACTGTTTGATAACAGTGCTTGCCCCTGATATGCATTTCCATGGAATTTAACAGTCCTGGTTTGGACTGTCAAAGTGAGCTTGCCTCACACGTTTTAATCAAGACCTTTTCCAAAGCAGGTAGATGGGCAATGGATGAGGGCCGGGATAGTTTTTTCTTGTACACAGAGTTGAGGCTCGGAAGAGCTCTTCCTAAACGTGGAAGAGTTTAGGCTGAATTCCAAACTCGGTGTTTGCAGCTAAATCTGTTCCAAAACCCATCGCCTTCTCTACCACCTACCCAGTCGCACCCAACTGTCCCTGGACTCTGTGTCCTTTTCTCTTACAATGGAGAGTTTGCTGTCAAACCTCGACTCAGATTCTGCAACCGGTCCAGACGGCATCAGCCACGTGTCTAAAAACCTGCTCTTCTGCTCTTGCTCACCCTGTCTCTGTTCTATTCACCCTCTCATTTGCTCAAGGTCATCTGCCATCTGCTTGGAAATCAGCAAACATACTGCCTCTGCATAAAAAAGGTGTAAAAACAGATCCTGCAACTACAGACCAATTAGAAAGATCATGGAATCCATCATCGCTCTCTGACATTAAATCCTTCTCTTCTCCAATGGCTTGATTTCGATCATCAATTTGGTTCAATAAGGTCACTCTGCCTGAACATGCTGCTTCTGCTTTCCCAACAATGAATGGAGGTCCTCAATGCAGACATGAAACAGAGCCATCTCCCTTGACATATTGCATGCTTTTATATTGGTCTGGCACCCTGCCTGCTCACCAAATTCTCTTCCTGTGGTATCAAGGCCATCTCCACTCATGGCTCGCAGACTTACTCTCCTGTCCGCAGCCAACGTGTGGCCTTAATGGAGTTCTCTCATTCCATTTCCTGTCCATGGTGGAGTTCCTCAAGGTAGCGTTCTGGCCTGTTCTTTTTCTGGTTTCATTAATGATCTCTCCGACTCTCTGCAAAATCCTCTATCTTTACTGATAATTCCACCCTTGCCATATCAGCAAGCAGCAGCCTCTTCACTCTCTGCAGTCTGGATAAAATCAAAAAGCTGGTCTAACACTTGGAACATGTCTTTCAATCCTGACAAATCTCACACTCAGTTTGTCTCTCCGAAAGGCCATCTGGACCCCCCCCCCCCACACACAACACACACACACACACTCCCATATACTTTCTCAACAATCTTCTTGAAGAAGTTCTTTCATTCAAGCTTCTGGGTCTCACTATCCATGATCTTTTCTGGAAAGCCACATTCCAACCTGGCCTCCAAAGCCAGTCACCGGCTGAGCATCCTCCATCGTGCAAAGTCCTTCTTGGACAGCACTGAGCTCCTGACCATGTACAAAGCTTTTGTCCACAGCCTGATGGAGTACTGCCCTTCCCACTGGGCTGGTGCTCACCCCTCTCACCTTCCTCGGCTTTACGCTGTGAAAACAAGGCATTTAGGTCTTTGGGTCTCTTCCACTCTCACCACAGGCAGGTTGGTGGTCTTTCGTCTTCTACCGTTTCTGTCTGGCCTCGATCTCCCTGCTCTGTCTTGATTGTCTCCCCCCCCCCATATTTTCTCAGGGAGCTCAAGGTCCACCAGCAACCCCTTCTGATAAACTCCAAAATCAAGAATCACTGCTCACCTTTCATTCCTGCTTCATTCTCTTTTTCCACCTTTGGAACAAACTCCCACACTCTCTTCAATCCACTCTTCCTGCAGGTCTTCAAACAGCTGGTCACCACCATCTTTTATCTTCCCCATGCAAAACCATGATTTTTTTCTACCCCCGTTAATCCACCCCAAACCCACCTACTTCAAATTCCTGCTTTCTTCTAAAGTCTCTGTAGTGTCCATTTGTTTACCCCATGTACCCCACCATCGTTCTTCCCTTCACAGATCTCCTAATGTCTCTGTTCCCATCTGTTTTGTCCTTCCTCTTCCGCCCCTCTTGTCTACTGCTCCCAAGTTTACGTTCTGTGTTAGCTCTTATACGAGCCTCGACATTGTATCCAGAACAAAACAAAACACAAAGACAGACAGATAGACAACACACAGACAAACAAAACAGACTAAAAAAACTAAAACAAACAGACAGACAGAGAGGGGAAAAACAAATACCTCCTTCACCTTCGGTGTGGGTAAATATCACGCTACATATCGTTTTTGGCCCTATCTCTCAATGGTGAAGAATCACTTTAAATATTCAATAATCCTCACATCCAGATCTGATTTGGATCTTCACAAATCGAATCATTAGTTGTGGTCACACACTCAACCTGTTCACAAAATTTCATCCGGATCCGTCCACAAACTTTTGAGATATCGTGCTATAAATTAGTTTTGCCTAATCTCTCAATGGTGAAGAATCACTTAAAAAATTGTCGAATCCACTTTCAAATCTTCACCAAAATTGAATAAATTTTTCCTTGTCACACACCCAACATGTCCAGCAAATTTCATCAGAATCAGTCCACAACATTTGAATATCGTGCACACAAACAGACAGACAAACAAACAAACAAGAAGAAGACGTTGTGCAGAGCACGATACTTGCAAAATTCATAAAACAAATTTGACCTCAAAAATAATTGCTGATTGAATTATAATGACCACACTACAACTCCTCTTCAAATTTCAAGTATCAGAAGAAATTGACAATTTTGGAATTTTGCTTTTTTGACCTTTTGGCCTATGTGGACCACAAAATATGGGTGGTTGAATTCAGTGACCTGAAATATAAATCCTCTTCAAATTTCAAGTCAATCGGATGAAAATTGAGGATTTTAGAAATACCACCTTGTTTTTTGACCTTGGGCCTATGTTGACTCAAAAATAATTGGTGGTTGAACTCATTGACCTGATATGCAAATCCTTTCAAATTTTAAATCAATGGGTTGAAAATTAAGGATTTTAGAATACCACATTAGTTGTTCACCTTGGTCTATGTTGACCTTCTGGTTGATGTTGACCTCAAAATAATTGGCTGGCTAAATTCATTGACTTGAAATATTGTTACGTTGTGGAAATTCGCATTACACCATAAAGGGTCTCAGGTGAGATATATCGTAAGTTCATGTGTAGTTAGCCCAAACCGTTGTATAGAGGGAATATATGTGATCCATTGGGCTGCGACACTTCAGTTAGCCGTTTTTCTTTGGCTATTGTTAATTTGGTGCAAGAACAACAACGAACATCGCCACAACCAACATCTCAACAGCACGCCATTCACTACACGACGCCACCTTCCACAACTACGCTACCACATCTTCGCCACTCGCCATTCAACGAGCACCGTGCGGTCACGATCTCCGCGGACGGAGGGAGGGGCGGCCGGGGTGTGAAGGGGCATCTCTGCCCGAGTCTTTCTCCCTCGTCATACGGCGCGTGCAAGAACAAAAAACCAACAGCGCCTGTGGGATTTCCCTTCTGCTTTCCCGCGCTTTGCATGGGGGAGGGCGATTTGAGCCAGGGGTCAAAGGTGAAAAAGGTGGGGGCCGTTTTGGGGGAATGTTCCCTGGCCCCGAGCCAAAACTGACTTTCCCGTCCCCCGCACGGCGCGGGGAGGGGAACGCGACGCACGCCCTTTTTGAGAAGCTTCCAGAAGGGAGGTGAGACAGAAATGGGGCGGGCAAAGGGGCGGAGCCGGCCCTACAAAAGGCGTGGGTGTGGAGAGTTAGAGCTCGCTCTTGGTTCGTTCAAGCGATTGACAAAAGCCGCGGCGTGAAGGTCGACGAGAAGTCGTTTCCCTTTCCTGTCCCTTGTCCCTGAAGGGGAATTGTGGAGAGTTGTGGTGATCGTCCCTGGTCGGAGGTTCTGTTCGTTCGTCCGAGCTGTCGGGCGGACGACACGTGCAGGCGCACTGCACGAGCCACTGGACCACGCCGGAGGGACTCGGAGTTGCGGTCGCCAAGGACTCGACGCGGTAAGGAAGTCGCGATTCCTTTTCTTTGGGGTTTTGTGTAAATGTCTGTGGGTGGCGCCAGTCTTGAAAAAGTAGAACTGTTATAAGTGTTGCCGTGTAAGTCATATTCGGGTTGTAGATCTGCGTTGGTTCTTTGCTTGTTGTTTTTCTTTACATAAACGTATACGTGTATTGTCTTTGTTCCTTTGTTTTGTAGATATACGTGCCTTCCGTGAATAAATGTGCTTGTCCGATTGTTTCCCGTTTTGCTTCGTCTTTTTCTTTTATTGAATCTCCATCTTGCATCACGTCAGGGATTCGTAGTGGGTTTCAACATCTCCGTAATTAATCGGAACCGTCAAGGCCGACGTTAACTCCGCTCGGTTATCCCTGTAATACGGAACGAACGCTTAAGCGGTTCTTGTCGGAGTCGGCCTGTGGCTGTCCATCCCTCGGCAGATTACCCGTGCGAGTACATAGGTATATCGACTTTCGGCGATTTACCCTATCTCGCGCGGGTGGCTGCGGACGGGTGGTGATGGGGTTAAACCCCACCGTGACTGGCTCCTGGCGTAGTCCAGGAGGGTCACGACTGAATTGTCCGTTCGCGTGGCGCGACGTTGTCCGATCGGATTTGGTTAATTTGAGTTACGTGGCCGATCGCACGCCGGACGGGCCAGAATTCGCAACAATATAAATCCTCTTCAAATTTCAAGTCAATCGGATGAAAATTGAGGATTTTAGAAATACCACTGTAGTAGTTGACCTTGGGCCTATGTTGACCTTTTGGCCAATGTTGACCTCAAATATAATCGGTGGTTGAATTCAGTGAACTGATATGCAAATCCTCTTCAAATTTCAAGTCAATGGGTTGAAAATTAAGGATTTTAGAAATACCACCTTAGTT
>CM068952.1:61218597-61231239 GCA_035128595.1 Eptatretus atami
GTGCAATAACAACTGGTTAACAAAATCCTATTCGTAATTCAATAATGTAAATTCGACTTGCATACTGCTCATATCAGAAATATTTTAGTGAGGTGACGTGACCAGCCAGCGCAGCGGACATGTTCTCGCCGTGCGAATCAATCGCAAGCAAGGCCGGCGCGTGTCACGGCCGTATCTCTCCGCGCATAAAACGAAGCAATCTCGCTGTCCGGATACGATGAAAACTTGTGTGCAGAACACACCTTGTGACACAATTGTCTAGAGTAGTCCGATAAATCTGTTGTTTCTGTTGCATTTTTATTTATTTTATTCCTACTGTCGTCATGTAGCACCAGTAGAAACAATAAGCCTGGTGTTGGCTTCGTGGTTAGGGCAGCGGCTTGGGATCCTAGGTCCTGAGTTCAAGCCCCGTTGCCGCTGAATTAAAATCACCAGGAGGTTGACTCAGCCTGTCATCCTTCCGAGGTTGGCAAAATGAGCACCATGTACTGGTAAGGGGACACTGCATCAGCGGCATAGCCGGTCCCAACCAATGATGCAACCAGCAGCCATAGGCTGCCGAAGAGAGAGAGAGAGAGAGAGAGGAGAGAAGAGAGAGAGAGAGAGAGAGAGAGAGAGAGAGAAGAGAGAGAGAGAGAGAGAGAGAGAGAAGAGAGAGAATAATAAAAGAAAGCTACACATGTCAGATTTATGGACTAGTCGGACGGACGACGGATTTATCGGACGACATTGCTTTTGATGATGGGTACTGCATCAGTTTCAGCCTCCTCAACTTCTTCAAACTGAACAGGAATAGAGCCCGTGATCAAAGTCACTGTCTTCGAAGTGGGGCTGCCAAATGACGCTCGTGTCGCTGGGCCTTTCCAGTTTCCCCTCGTCAGCTTCACTTTAGATGTCCATATTCTCCGAAGATTCTCATCTTTCGAATACATGAAGGCTTACACATCTTTGGTTGTATTGCTGCATCCTGCTACGATACATCTTGCAGGCATTTTCGAAAGTAAGGCTAAAGCTCTTAAAACCGCGAAACAATCACAGGAATTAAGACGATCAGTGAGATTGCAAACACATGTGCACAATGCATTTGTACGTATTTATACGGCGCGCGACATCTAGTCAATCCACTCTGTGCGAGTCTCGTTCTGGAGATGACTGTCAACGCTGTGGTTCGCTGAAGTCAACTTTTTTGAGGGGCGGGGCATAGCAAGTTGTGAAAAGCACCAGAAATGTTGGAAATATTGGTCTAATTATCCGATTTTTGATTTAAAAAAAGAAACATGGGTGATTTCTTCACTAGGAAGGTCAAGTTAATATATAAATAACCAGAAAGTTTTGAGTGTCATGGGACCTTTAATTACTTACACCTTTTGCGCACGCAATATGTCGACGGCCATGAAGGTGCCAGTCACGGCACACGATTTGCACACCGGGTTCTCCACCCTCACACAAAGCTCAGTTGATGGAGTGAAACTTTTGTTTGCAATTATAAGGTTCTGCATCACGCCGATAATGTCCGAGGCTCGAATCCACAACAAAAGGGTCCAATTAAAAAGCCAATTCGCTCGCATAATGTGCTGCCACTTATACCTGGTGCTGTCAGAGCGATGATAAAAGAAGTTCAACTTCATCGTAAGCAACGAACGCCGCGTTTCCTTCCCCCAAAGGACATTTATCACAATGCGATGGGAGATCAATAATTTCTCAGCATGGCACATAAGGAATGATCCATTTCCTTTCAGAACGTTTGACTTCTCATTATAATCCTCCCCGAGTATTTTTGTTTCCACTGCGACTCTTGGGTTTTTAACCCTGTTGCTGTTGGAGGGCTTGAAGAGGACCTCGTGACGTCCGACACCAAATTGCGAAGATGATATTTCGCTTGCGACGAAACTTGCACTCGAACTCTTTGGGCGGTTTTCTGAAAGTCACCTGACGCGTGATCAGTGGTGGCAGAAACATGAAAATATGTTGCTGAAAAATGGAAATGTTGATGTCTGAAGGTCATAATGAGTTCAATTCTGTATGACACCTTTGTTGTCATACCAGCTGTTTCATAAACTTGATCTTTGAAATAATCTGTGTCTGTCTCTCTGTGTCTGTCTCTCTGTGTCTGTCTCTCTGTGTCTGTCTATCTCTCTGTGTCTCTCTCCCTGTGTCTGTCTTCTCTGTGTGTCTCTCTGTGTCTGTCTCTCTGTCTGTCTCTCTGTGTCTGTCTCTCTGTGTCTCTCTGTTGTCTCTTCTGTGTTCTGTCTCTCTTGTCTCTCTCTGTTCTCTCTCTCTTCTCTCTCTCTCTCTCTCTCTCTCCTCTCTCTCTCTCTCTCTCTCTTTTCTCTCTCTCTTCTCTTGTCTCTCTTCTCTCTCTCTCTCTCTCTGTCTCTCTGTGTCTCTCTCTGTCTCTGTGTCTCTCTCTGTCTCTGTCTCTGTCTCTCTCTCTTCTCTCTCTCTGTGTCTCTCTCTGCTGTCTCTCTGTGTCTCTCTCTCTGTCTCTTGTGTGTCTCTCTCGCTGTGTCCTCTTGTGTCTCTCTCGCTGTGTCTCAATGTGTCTCTCTCGCTGTGTCTCTCTGTGTCTCTCTGTCTCTCTGTGTCTCTCTATGTTCTCTCTCTCTGTCTCTCTCTCTCTCTCTCTCTCTCTCTCTCTCTCTCTCTCTCTCTCTCTCTCTCTCTCTCTCTCTCTCTCTCTCTCTGCTGTGTCTCTCTCTCTCTCTCTCTCTGTCTCTATCTCTATCTCTATCTCTAATCTCGCTATTTCACAGGCAGGGCGATTCGTCAATGTGTGTGCCGTCCCTCGGATGGACGTTAAACTGGGCCTCCCATCTGCCGACATTAGTTGGTGGATGTTGAAGATCCCAAGGTGATCTTCGCAAAGACGAGGTGAGCTATCGCCAGCAACATGGACAACTTCCAAATTCCTGCCCTAACTACTTAGTCGAATGTCATGGCCAGCCCGTTCGTGAAAGACTTGGGCTAAAAACCTCCCCAGGCCAACCCCACAAACACGTGGGAATAATTTCCACCGTTATAGAAAGAAGTGTTTCCTCCCCTCCTCTCTTCCTGTTCATTCATTCCCTTGATGTTTGCTATACTGTCATTTCTACCCTGCTCTTCCATGAACCTCACTCCTGTAAAGAGCTTAGTGCTGGCCTAACGGTCAAGATGGCTGGCTTAAGATATTTGTGTCTCGAGTTAAAGCCCCTGTTTTGTCGTTGAATTAACACCAATTGGGTTGACTCAGCCTGTCATCCTTCTGAAGTTGGCAAAATGAGCACCAACTTACTGGCAGCAGGGGCACTGCATCAGTGGCACAAGTATGCCTCCAGAAAAATGATGCAGCCAAGCAGCCACGGGTTGCACAAGAATAAATAAACTCCTATGAAGGATTTAAAATTTTTTAAAATTTATTTGACATTTTTCATGGTCGGGTTCATCCAACGGGTGGTGGGGTACAGTGGATAAGGTGAGCGTGCAAAAACTCCACTCCCAGCTGGACTTCACAAGTCATTATTAAGGAGACGGATTCACATGGCGGGTTGTAGGTGGTCTTCTAATGCTACGGGGTAGATTGTGCATTCATTTGAAAAAAATCCAAGTCAGGCAAAACACAGGGCAAAATTCTATCAGTTTCAACAAAATTACTGCAATTCACCCTGACATCATCACCAAGTGGATAAGCACTCTTTACTGCACGGAAGGAGTTGTCCTGAATCATTTTGGGGCATTGAGTCCTGAATCTGGTCATGAATGGTAATCTGGTCCTGAATCTGTGCATGAATTGGATTCCTGCATCTCCAGTGCAGTGTGGCATCTGTAGTGCAGTGTGACTGGCATTCATTAGTCTGGGGTCTTTCAATTTCAAAGTCACAACATCGACTTGCCATGTTGGCCTCCTCCGTGTCAGTTCCTACCCCCTCTCTCTCTCCCACGCCCCTCTTCCGCCCCCCTCTACCCAAACTATTCCCTATGCAGGTCCCTTCATTTTTCTGGATGACATTCTATCTATCTAAGCGAAAAGGAAGGACGAAGATTTTTCGAGATTCGTGGACTTTTCTCTGCACGATTGTTGTTTATTGCAAATTCATTGTTTCATAAAATTTTCTCACTCCTGTCCAATTACTTTCATTTTGTATTCCTATTTAGCTACTCATTATTTTGTTGTCGAGTGTTCTGTCATTAGGATTTTGCCTTTATACCAGCAATGGTACAGGAATCTGGTTTATGAGATGCTTTGTCGCTCAACCGTCAATTGTCTGCATTAGCTACTTCGTCTTTCAATGATTATCAAAGTATGGTCTTCAAACATTGTTACCTCCATCACAGAATGTGGGCCCAGGTTATGTTTTCACCCCTGTCTGTCTGTCTGTGAACAGGATATCTCAAAACGTTATGGACGGATTTGGACAAAACTTGGTGGAGAGGTTGGGTCTGTGACGAGGACGAATTGATTCGATTTTGGTGATGATCAGAATCTTTTAAGTGATTCTTCTTCATTGAGTGATGGGGCTGAAAACGATATACATCATATCTCGAAAAGTTGTGGACTAGTTATGACAAAACTTGGTGGATGAGTTTATGTGACAAGAACAGTTGGTTCGGGTGACTTATTAAGCTTTCTAAAGCACCTATCATTCTTCCTCAGAGGTTTTCCAATATTCTAACACCACTCCTGAAGTGGTATAAAGATCATGGGTCAAAATTGGGTATGACAAGAGATGATGGTGTACTGCTTGCTTGATTCAAGTCCTGGAAGGAAGAGTGAGACGGAACATCCTCTGGAAAGTGGGTCCAGAGATTGGAGAAGTGATGAATATTAGAGATGAGGTGTGCATTGAGCCTGGATTTTGAAAGTTGTTGAGGAGGGTTGAAGGCTGAAGACCACAAAGGGAGGAGGCAGAATAAAATGGAGAACCCACCCAAGCTGTGCGTTATTTATTCATATGCAGCCTGTGCCTGCAGCTGTCCCACCAATGCAATGCTCCACCCAGCCCTGTTACCAGTAAGCTGGTACTAATTTTGCCAACCCAGGAAGGATGACATACTGCATCAACTCACTTGGTGTTAATTCAACAATGCAACAAGAGCTTGAACTCAAGACCCGAAAATCTTAAGCTAGCCACCTTAACCATGAAGCCGAAACACCAGCTTGAACTGTCTGTGACATTAGAGCAACAGACCTTGTGCATTGGCCTCAATCTGGGAGATGCCATATTATATTTATGTCTTGGATACCTGGTCTTCACCTTCATTATTGAAACGATATCCATCGAGGTCCTCGTAAGGAGGGTGGTGCTGTCTACTACAACTGCTACTACTGCTTATTTATTCCTACCTTCTTGTGAAGTGTGTGAGGGGGGGGGGGGGGGGGGGTTGCTGGGGAACGTTTTTGACCCAACTCTTTCACCAACTGGTTGGTCAGACCTGTGATTTGACTGAAGGTGACAGAAATTTGGAATTTATTTATGCTGGCTGCAATAACTCACATCTGCTTTGCGAAGGACACTGTAGGATCTTAACGTCCACAAATTAATGGTCAGACAGGACACCCTGTTTAACATCCATCCGATGAACGGAGACTCGCATGTATCGCCCTGCCTGTGAAACACCAGGGTGAAAGTTTATAGCTGGATGGAGATTCCAACCCAGGTGAGACAGCTCAGAGGCAAGTACACAAACCTCTTGGCTATTCTGCTAGCCCCAGGGTAATGCTGTCTGTAGACGACTCCATTCGCACACTGTGCCTGTTCCGTCTCAAAGACACCCCTGCTTTAGCGATGTAAACACCACCTTACTCACACGTCTACATCCAGGAAGTAATGCGTCAATCATCACATTTAACTTGAAATCTACTATTTTGGTGCAGCCTGGTCGACATTTTCTCTGTCTTTCAGAAAGTGTATGTCCCAGGTTTTTATCACAAAAAAATGCAGGCCCACATTAATTATAATCAAGAATTCACGATATCTGTCGCACATTATTTCAGCAGCAAATACACCATTTATGTTTTATTTAAAAGTAGCAAATACAACTCATCGCTTTGCTGATGGGAATATTAAGGGGGACTACCTTGGAGTTCCCTTAGTATGCGTGCAAAGTTTGGGGCCACTAGGTTTCATGGTTTTGGAGTTATAGAGGACACACACACACACACACCTTATTGTTGATTACGAATTTTGTTACTTTCATTTAATCATCCATTGCATTGCTCATGTAATAGTTAAGTTGAAATGCAAAATAAAGCACGATTTCCAAATTGTTCACACAAGGTACATGATAAAGAACAGATAATATAGGTCTGAAATGGTGCTATGAAGAAACACTCATGATTTTAGTAATTGAGAGATTGGGGCAAAAAATGTAAACTAACCCTTCATGATCAGTTTTGCACTACATGGAGAAAATGGCATTATGTTCATGCATTTGTGGTTTCATTTTCTATCCGCACATTTGTGGCCATGTCTATTTATTCAATCCATCAAACAGCTTCCATAAGTTTACAACTCAAACACAGCATTATCTTTATCGCTGACCATTTCAAGTCAGATTGAATGTGGAAATTTCGTGCAGGAATAGTTTGTGCATCATGTGTAGGTGCAATTGCAGTCACATGATCCCACCCCTGCCCCTTTTGAAGAATGCTTAATACCCGACACACAGTGCTCATATGGTCCCGGTTGAAGACCACTTTTTGCTCAAGATGTCAGAACAGGTCCTTATTGCCCACTGGGGAGGTGTACTCTGGTACTCTGGTAGGTTGTCCAGTCACCCTTTTCAATAATGCAACTGTCCAAAATGTGAGTTTCAGAAAAATTGAGGGCAACGTCAAGTTGTACAAGTACGACCAAATCAGCCTCCATTTAAGTGTACAATAGGCCATCTCTCTGCACCAAAATAGTAGATTGTAATCATTGTACACAGACGTGACATATTTCTTCGAAGAAAATGCCAAAGTGGTGAAACATCAGGAGAACTGGAAGGTTGTGGTGATGATTAGGATAATTTCCTGATTGTTGATGAAATTGATTGTGATTATACTATCTCCTGCAGAAAATGCACCACTACTGCTGCTGGGTACATCATCTTTCATGTATTTTGTTATTACCTCCATCACTGAAGGTTGACGGAGGTCGTTTTCATCCCTGTTTGTCTGCCTGTCTGTGAGCAGGATATCTCAAAAAGTTACAGACGGATTATGATAAAACTTGGTGGATGGGTTGGTTAGGTGACAAGAATAAGCCAACAAGATTTTGGTTCAGGTCCGAATCCAGATCCGGCCCATCAATGGGACGTAAAACATAAACTGTTGAGCCGAGTGGAGGTATGAACTCTACCGAATGCCATTGTAGTTGTATAATAAATTATCGAGATGATGTCTCACAAAACACAAATTTAGGCTCATGCCGAGTCTGGAATTATTTGAAAACTTCGATTTTCTTGGTATTTTAGAAAATAATCATGCAAGTATCTTGGAATTATTGAAAAAATATATATATATATAAATATATAACGGAGAAAAATAAAGACACTATTTGTTATGAAACACACCATTTTCACCAAAATTGTGAAAACTACAGAGCGGCAAACATTCAAATCATTGCCTCGTGAGAATGGTTGCCTGGGTCACTCTGCCCCTCTGGGAGGGCATTTAAGTTCTGGGCACACAGGGCCTATGCTCTTACATGACAAAGGACACTCTGTGGCCAAAACCGTTGGACTTTGAGCTTTTGTCTTTTTTGACAAAACCCTGAGTTCGTTGTGCCGTTATATTTTCCACTGATTCTCATAATGTTGGTGATTATGTGGATTCTCTGGAATATAACCTGTCCTTTGATGATTTTAAAAAACATTTGTCTTGCTATTCCGGTCGTCTTGTACTGTATCACTGCAATGGTGTAACAACATCCCCTGGAAGTCTGAAAAGCTGGTTATGTTAATTATTCTACACTCGAACAAAGGTCTGCATCCAGCACTTGTATTTTTGATTTTGACATTGGTGTATGTACTTCTATGATGAAACGTGTTTACTTTAACACTGACATTTAATCCCACATCCTTGTAGGGAGGGTGGGGGAGAAACTTTCAACCCAAGTAATTTCACAAGCCAGCTGGCCAGGCCTGACATTTGACTGGAGCTGACTTTGGAAGGAATTTGGAATTTGTTTATGGTGGTGGTGATAACTCATCTACTCTTCATGAGAGACACTGTGGGTTTTTTAATATCCCCCAGATAAGGCCAGCAGACGAGAACGCAGCCAACATTCTTCCGAGGGAAGACACACACTGTGAAGCAACACATTGTCTGTGAAGCACCAATCTGACAGTTTAAAGTCGGGTCTAGAATCAAACCCAGATAAGACAACTAAAAGGGAAGTGCGCTACCTCTGCACCATCCTGTTAGACACCCATTAAACTTGTGCAATATTGAAATAGTTTTTCACAGCAATGTGAAAATTAAAATCTTCTCATTCTGTTCTTATTCTGGATGCTTAAGCACCTGTGTGCTAAGGTGCCTTCCTGAATTTATTGGATTCACCAATCCACTATTCTTGTACCTCTCCACATATTCTTAGCTGGCAGGATGACCTAGAGTTATCCATACTCGCCTCCAAGCTGTCAAGTCTGGGGTCGAATCTCGACCCAGCAATAAACTGTCATCCCAGTGTTTCACAGGCATGATGTAATTAATTGATGTGTGTGCCGTTCTATTGATGGATGTCAAACGGGAATCCGATCTGCTGGCATTAGTTCAGGTCAGGTATGGGAGCATGCACCGGAGCAGCGCATCACTGCGTCCACTTTCTGCCAGTACTCCAGGAGCCTCCGTTTGGCCATCCCTCAGGCAGATGCCTAGTCCATCAAAATCTCCTTGAGATGCTGCTGCAACTACGAAGCACATGGTCGGCTCATTGGCCTCCTCCACTCATGAGGCTTGCTCGCTGAAAGAATCTGGTGAGCAGGATGAGCGTCAGGAAAACGAGCCACATGTCCATTTAGCCGCAGCTGACGCTCACGGATGATGCAGGTAACAAATCTTATTTGAGTCTCTCTCAGCAACCGCTCATTCGACACAAAGTCCGACCAGCAATAGCCAAGGATTCTCCTAAGAGACCTGGTACCAAAGGAATTAAGTCGCCATCTCAGATCCTTGGTCAGAGTCCAAGTCTCACATCCATAGGACAAGAATGGAAGCACCAAGGATCTGAAGACTTGGACTTTCGTCATCCTGCATAGGTAACGACAGCGCCACACCCCATGATAAAGTGAATCCATGACTTCCCAGGCCCGACCCAGACGTCTGTTGAGCTCTGGCTCACAGCCAGCAAGGACATGAATATCACTGCCAAGGAAAGTGAATCTCTCTGTGACCTCAACATCCTCACACAAATGGGTACAGACAAGATAACAGC
Source organism: Eptatretus atami (assembly GCA_035128595.1). Lineage (NCBI taxonomy): Eukaryota > Metazoa > Chordata > Myxini > Myxiniformes > Myxinidae > Eptatretus > Eptatretus atami. The sequence goes on from CM068952.1 coordinate 61,227,996, forward strand.
ATCCAAGATGTCAGTGAAAGCCTAGATCTTAGTTTTGACCCAGGAAACCCGTAATCCCAGCGGCTCAGACTCCTCATTCAGCACCTCGAGGGCCCCAAAAAGGATATCTAGAGTCTCCACAAAGATGACTGCATCATCTGCAAAATCAAGGTCAGAGATCTTAACATTCCCAAACGATGCACCGCAGCTTGATCTCTCCGACATCCTCCACAGAATCCAGTCCATACAAGTGCTGAAAAGTGTGAGGCCCAGTACACACCCCTGATGAACTGCAGTAACAACTGGAAATAAGTTGGAGATGGAATCACCACATCTCACAGCACTTTCAGTACCAGAGTATAGTTCAGACATCAGATTGATCAGTTTTGGTGGCACCCCACAAAGACAAAATATCCTCCAGAGGGCATCCCGATTCACTGAATCGAACGCTTTGCAGAGATCAACATAGTTTCGGCAGGGGCTGCTTGCAGCCTATCATCTGCATTCGGTGTGGCCTTAGTTGGTGGACATTAAAGATCCCATGGTGTCCTTCGCAGAATCGACAAACTATCGGTGTCACCCTGGACAAATTCTAAACTCCTGCTCTAACCTACAGGGGGAACTGCGTCATTGGCACAGCAAATTATGGAAACAGCAGTCATGTGCTGCATATTAAAGGAGAGAGGGTATGAGGGGGACCACACATTATTCATATAGTGTTCTTCCCATGTACCTCAAACCCAATTCTTTCCATTTTCAAACTCACTCCGCTGTTGGTTAAGATGATATGGACATGTTCTTGACATGTTCGTGGGTCTTAAACAAGAGCGGCTGAGTGAGTTTGTGTGAGGTCTTAAATAACAACATGCACATCAAAACGTATCGTGAACACCAATTTCCAATTAAGAACTGCCACTTCAGTGGGTCTCGGTATAGTTTGCGTGGTGACACGTGGTTGTACAACATGAATCAAACTTGAATGATTTGCAGAGAACTTCCCCAATTTTAGTGTCCTGTAGACCAGAAATAAACAGTGTGCCACATTAAGGCTTCAGCAGTGTAGATCAGGAATAAATGGGCATCCATATTTGATGTACATAATTGAACGTGACATCATAATAATAATGGAACAGGACTCCAATGCTTGCTCGTCACTTAAACTATTGTGCTGGTTTTATGTTTAATGTACCCATTAAAGTTCAAAGGCTCGGAAAATGAAGAGACGACACTCATATATATATATATATATATACTGTATGTTATTATTATATATATTGTTACGAATTTCGGTCCGCCCGGCGTGCGATCGGTCACGTAACTCAAATCGCGACCGCGTCGCCCACCGGAACGGACAATTCAGTCGTGATCCTCCTTGGAACTACGCAGGAGCTAGTCACGGGTGGGTCTTTCGACCTCACCACAATCGTGCCAATCGGCCACCCGCGCAGGATAGGTTGTTCGCCAAACTCGACCTACCTAAGTACCTGCGCGGGTAGTTAACCGGGCGATCGTACCTCGCCGCTGGCCGGCCTAGGACACGAACCGCTTAAGCGGTCCGTTCCGTGCTTCAGTGATAACCGAGCGGTGTTATCGCCGGCCCCGACGGACGTGATTATTTACCGGGTGCTTACACCCCTCTACCAATTCCTTCCGTGATGCAAGATGGAACTTTCAAACAAGGGAAAGGACGCAACGAAACGGGGAACAGTTCAACAAGCACATTTATTGCACACTCAGACAAGCACGTATTTTACAGCCATACAGTAATTCAGGCACGTATACAGTGAAAGCAAGCAAAGGCAGAGTTACAACCGAATAAAGTCTTTATTTCACACGCACACTTAGACAATTCTACTTATAAGACGGCGCCACCACATGCATTTACACAAAAGCAAAGGAAAAAGCCACCCTCAAAGGCAAGGGTGGCAGATAGGTTCGTGGACCAAATGTGCGTGGAACCTGGATGAGCGGCCAGGTCCACGAGACCGAAGGGTCTTACCCGCGCCCTCGTGGCGCGATGGCGGGCAAGCCGCGATGTCAGCGTAGCTGCGCCTGGCTTCGTGCCCCTGGCGTGGCCGGTGAGCTCTCTCCGTCGATCGGCCCCCGTCTGCCTTTCCCGTCCGCTTCGAGCTCCGTCTCCCGACTCTGCCCCACCGACACTGCCGCACCGACACTGCTGCCGTCTGCTCTTCGAGCTTCGTCCGGTACTCTCCAGACCCGACTTGACTGCTGACTCACTGCTCTGCGACACACACTGCTACTGCCACACTCTGCCACTCCCCTGCTTCCACTTAACTGGCGCTCTCCAGACCCGACTTGACTGCCGACACTGCTCTGCCGACACACACTGCTACTGCCACACTCTGCCACTCCCCTGCTCCAACTTGACTGCCGCTCTCCAGACCCGACTTGACTGCCGACACTGCTCTGCCGACACACACTGCTACTGCCACACTCTGCCACTCCCCTGCTCCCACTTGACTGCTGCTCTCCAGACCCGACTTGACTGCCGCTCACTGCCACACTGCTGCTGCCACTCCACTCTCCCACTTGACTGCCCGAGCTGCGTTGTGCTCGCGCTTATATAGGCCGGGGAGGAGCGGATATGCAAATTTGTGGTCACAGCGGGTTCGGAGGCGGGGCCACACACCATAACAAACCATTGGATGGAAGAAAAGTGGGTGTGAATCATTCCTGATCCGTTTTTCGAGGCGAAAGGAACCCATTCACAACCATGGCCGACGTTTGGTAGAAAGGCGAAGGTGTGTGGGAGTTTGCTGCGGTGATTTGGGAAGGGTGTTGGTGGTGGCGATTTGGTTGCTGGCGGGCGTCGTTTGAGGTGGCGGTGAAGCGATGTTTGCGGGGTGGAGTTGTGGAGGTAAAGAGGCGAAGGTGGTGGGAGTTTGCTGCGGTGGTTTGGGAAGGGTGTTGGTGGTGGCGATTTGGTTGTTGGGGATGACTGGTCCAAAATAATGATAGAGAAAAGATAAACGGCTAACTCAAAGGATCACAGCCTGTGAACACGGAAATTCCCTCTAAACAACGGTGGGAAATCTAACTACACAATTACTTATTCGTCATAACTGATCTAAGGTCCTTTATGGTGGTCTGCGAATTTCCACAGCCGTAACAATATTGTTGGGGGCCGGGGTCCGGTGGCGAGAACGACCACTAGGTGGAGGAAGTTGCGTCGTTTCCCACCAGACTCCCGGAATTGTAGGCCGTCGCTCACGGATAATTCCGTGACGCGGCGAGTCGCTTAACC
>CM068952.1:61231379-61245432 GCA_035128595.1 Eptatretus atami
CTCTACAAACTACGGTAGAGTACCAACTACTAACTCCGGATCGGATGCAGCCAAGCGGAACTGCCAAGGACGTACCGGCGAGAATGAACAGATTATCGTGGATAAAGACCCGGCTAAACTTAGATCCGAACCATGCTGGACCAATGAAGCAAAGGACAAAAACGAACTGGGAACATTTCTACAATCATTTATTTACACAAGGCGAGGAAAAACATGTGGTACATAAAAAGGTTTATTGGTGTGTTATGCAGGGGACAGAAGAGAGATGTAGTGCGACAATTTTAACAGCAACTTACAAAAAAGGACACAGAGCAGACTTGTGCGCGAGAATAATACAGGCAAGATTTACAATGATCAAATAACTTATACAGTTTTTACTTAATAGACAGGCGCCACACACTCAGACACACACTCGGACAAAATAAACCCAGTTGAAATGGCAAAGCACTTTTGCAGCCACGGAGGGAGGGAGCTGAGGTCGCAGTTCTTTTGGTACCTGAATGTTCCAAGGGAAGGGATGCTCTGTGGTGCGGCACCCAACAGAGGTCGTGCAGTTCGGTCCACAGCCGCACGTGTGGAGACCGTGCCTGTGGAGAGCGCGGAACGTGCCAAGGTAGAACGGGGCAGCAGACAGGACCCAATGAGAGACCTGGTCAAGGTCGGGTGTACTCGGACCAGCACAACAGAAGGGGCCGCCGAGGCGAGACGTGGGCAGGCACTCCGTGATCATGACCTTCCTTCTTCAACCAACAACCAAGGGACCAACTCAACCGCCAAACTCAAGACTCCACCACAGAACTCCAGAACTCCAAAGAACTCAACCACTCAACTAACGACCTTCCTTCTTTCTTTGCAACCAGCCAATGAACCCACCGACTCTCTCACTCGACTGAGGATGGTGTCGTAATTTATAGATCCCCAAGGTCGGGGAGGGGCCTTGGCGAAGCTGACGTCACCATCCGCCCTGATTGGACAGGGCGTTCATGGGGTCTGCCCTTTCTGGGCGGGTTTCGGCCAGGCCGGGAAAGCCCGCCCACTCCATGCGTTTGAAGAAGGTGGACGGTGGAACAACCAAGATTGAATTGGAACATTTGGGGAAGCCGAAAAGGAACTGCGGACGTGAAGATTCTGCCTCGGAACAACGAGGCTCCGGAGACGCAGGTGGACAGTGGATCGTGATGGAGGGGATATAAAGATTTATTAATCTAACTAAAAAAAACATCGCAACGCACCCCCTTTTGCTTTCCCACTACACAAGGAGGGGTTCTATCTGCACATATACTTAATGGCATAACTAACTTTGGGACAACAGTATGCATACGGTTCCCAGAACCGTAACAATATATATGTGTATATATACATATATATATATATATATATATATATATATGTACACATACACATACAGGTAATGAATAAAGAAATGGAAACACCAATGTAAAATTACTCAGTTGGGCATTGGGCCACCACGTGTGGCCAGTATGGCCTGAATATGCCATGGCATAGAGTCCACCAGTGTCTGGAATTCTGCAGGAGGGACGCTCCACCATCCTTCCACAAGAGAGACAGAGACAATAAACTCATGCCTGTTTGATGGAGATGGAAAATGCTCTCTCAGGCGTCGTTACAGAATATCCGACAAAAATGCTCAATTAGGTTCAGATTTGGTGACTGAAACAGTCTTGACTGATGGATAACATCAGTGTCAGAAGGGACACCAGTCCCACCGAAGGACGGGCTCATTTTGACTATTACCCTACTCCTCTGTTCTGCCCGGGTACCCCAGAAGAAAGTGAAGACCAGCTTCTCCAGAGCCCATCCCACTGCAATAAGAAGTGGGGAGACTTCAGCCAAAAATACCAATCAAAACGTTTTTGATCATTAAATTATGCCCCTCTTATAGTAAGGTGATGAGGCTGCCAAGAAGCAACTTCGGACTCCATGTGCCTGGTGATCTGCTGTCAGTTCTCAGCAGCCACATCACCGGGGTAAAAACAAACCCCAAGGATCTTTAACCGATCTCCCCCAACTCCCCTCTGCAAGCCAACAGATACCTAGCACTAACTGAACAAAGGGAAGAGAGAAAGAGAACCCTCCCCCCCTCCACCCACCCACCCCCAAAGCAACAAAGGAAAAGACACCGGAAACCAAACTTCAAAGGGGAATTTTGTTTCCTTTGAATACCGAAATCAACAACTGGCTGCTAACCGCAGCTGGGAACATGCAGGCAGAGAACACTTCGAGGACTTGGTCCACCTCTGGAAATAATGACAGAAAACAGAAATCAAACAAAGGCAAAATCATGATCAAACAAAAGGAAACCTAACTGCCCCTTGCCCCTGCCCCCAGGCCATGCCAGGAAGGGGCCTGCCCAGAAGAGAGGCACCACCAGGAAGCTGACGGCTTCCCAGGCTACCCTTGAGGCGAGTGAACTGGTGGATCATGGCCCGGCAGGGCCCACAAGTCCACCTGCTGGAACACCCCCAACACTTCCAAGCCCAGGCGGCAAGCTCGGTCGGGGACTGCGGCTGCACTTGACTGCCACCCGCATCTTTGCAAGAGACTCCCCACAACGCCCCCCTCCCCCTTCACCATGGTAAAGTCTGGCCAACTTCGCCACTCTGGGGAGGGCATTATGACTCACCTGGCCCATCGTTATGGCCAGCACCCCACCCCATCGCCACCCACAGGCTGTTGACAAGCCTGTACCTCCAGAGGAAAGACATGACGATGCCCAATATCGGCCCAGGATCCATCCATTCCCCAGAATAGAATCCTCTGGCTCACGCTCGCCACTGACAGTCTTGATGGTATTGACCATCTTCCAGGCCCGATTCCATTTGTGGCAAGGCACTGAATGTGGACAGAGTCCACTGAACACAAAAACATCCCATCTGTTCATCACCAACCAGGGCACATACCTTTCGAGGAGACCAGCCACGAGTGACCACACACCCTCAGCAACACAGCAGTCCCACAGGACATGCCGGACCATTTTGTCCCCTGTGCATCGGGGTCAGCGACATTGGACAGACACGTTCAGGTCCGTTCTGGAAATTAAACACCCTGCAACCGATCCAGATGGCATCAGCTCACGTGTCCTAAAAACCTGCTCTGCTGCTCTTGCTCACCCTCTCTCTGTGTTCCATTCACCCTCTCATTTGCTCAAGGTCATCTGCCTGGAAATCAGAAAACATTACTGCTCTGCATAAAAAAAGGGTAAAACAGATCCCTGCAACTCCAGACCAATTAGCAAGATCATGGAATCCATCATCGCTTCTGACATTAAATCCTTTCTCTTCTCCAATGGCTTGATTTCCGATCATCAATTTGGATTCAGACCAGGTCACTCTACCCTGGACATGCTGCTTCTGCTCTCCCAACAATGGATGGAGATCCTCAATGCCAGACATGAAGTCAGAGCCATATCCCTAGACATATTGCGTGCTTTCGATATGGTCTGGCACCCTGCCCTGCTCAACAAACTCTCTTCCTATGGTATCCAAGGCTATCTCCACTCATGGTTCGCAGACTTCCTCTCCTGTCGCAGCCAACGTGTGGCCCTTAATGGAATTCTCTCATCCTCTCTTCCTGTCCAGGCTGGAGTTCCTAAAGGCAGTGTTTTGGGCCCTATGCTTTTTCTGGTTTTCATCAGTGATCTCTCCGACTCTGGAAAATCCTCTTTATCTCTTTGCTGACAATTTTACCCTCTGCTGAACCATCTGTCATCCCTCAGGGTCTCTTACACGGAGGTTACTTCCACTGACAATGTTACCAGAGAAACCACTTTTGCCATGTCGTCCTCTCCCACCTCAGTGGGCCCGGCCACCGATATAACCCTATCCAAATACTGATCTGCAGGAGGTGGTGGAAGGACTGTCTGCTCCTCCTTGTCCTCCTCCTTCTCCTTCTCCTTTCCCACCTTCTCTTTGTCTACTGTGGGGGGGGGGGTGGGGGTGGAAGGGAGGGCTGGTAGAGTGGCAGGAAGACAAAGTAGGCACAGCAGACAGAGCAGGCACAACAACCCTCGGTCCTGTACTCGTCCCTGAGGCAACACCTCCACCCCCACCCGCAGATGGCAAACAACGTTACTCACGTACAGTAACTCTGTGGTCAGGAGCGGAAGGTGTGCCTGGGCGGTGCAGTGCTCCATCAAATATATACGTACATATATGCAAGGCATTTTTTCCTGTCGCTTCACTGATGGATTTTATCACAAGGCAACATGTTGTACCCACAAACATTCTGCTATTTTCATCCTATAATTTGCCTGAGGATATCTGCACACAAACATAAAGTTCTGATTCAGAAGACTTGTAAGTACATATTCATACTTGCCAACCCTACCAATTCCTGCAGTCAGCTTCCGGTTTGAAGGCTCTCCTGCCGTCCACTGATCTCAAACGCTAATCATCCTGCTTTTCAAATTTCGTGCAAAGGTTCTGAAATTATTCGCATTGTATTTCAAAGTTGTTATATAAGCCGGTCAATTTATGAAGAAAAAAAAAAACAAAACACACCCCAACCCTCAACAAATTCTAACAAAAGGTTTTTCAGTGTTTTTCTTACCTACTGGGTGTTTTGAATGACAGAAAAAAGTCTACCAAAATCTGACCACCGGAAGTGGGTTAAAACTGGGTTCGTTCCAAGATAATCAAGTTAAAACTGACCCTGAAAATCAAGAAGGTGGCTGTAACTTCCTTACGATTCGGTGTAGAACAATCTTTTTTGTATCTAACCTTGGGTTTTAAGGGTGAAGAAATTCATTGGTGCCAATGGATTTATGACTTGGTCCATCAAGTCCGTAAATCCAAGATGGCGGCCAACACTCCCAACCGATTTGATTTCGGACAGTGGTTTTTCCTTCGTCGTTTTCCTTATTAAATATTCCTTCTTTTCACCTTCTTTCAGCGTTATTTTCTTGAATATTGAATGTTTTTATTTCTGTTTCAGGATTGGAACATGAGTGTTTCAAGCTTCGTCCATGAAAGTTATCCGATCTGCAAAGAAAGGACTGAAGATGGAGATGGCATCGATGCAGCAAGTGTTAGGAGAGGTGAGAGCATTGTTGTGATGGCTGGCTGTAAAGTACACTTGGACTGTCGTAAACATGACATGACATAAATCAACATGACATTGAAAATCAACAGAAGAAAAGTGGCTGTTAGATTGCACTGGGCTTCCTTCCAGAGACACAACGAAACATGTTGAAGTCTCTTTTTGTGGGGACAAGCACGCAACACAAAGTAGCCAGTATTGGACAAGCCATAGTACAAGCAGTAAGACCGCAGGCTGTCATCGCACCATTACAAATTGGTCTAGCAGTGCAGGTGCATCATCTGTATCGGTTCAAATTCCTCGTGGACATACTTCATGAGATGGGGTATGGCTTGTCATATGGTGAAGTGCTCTGATTTGAAAAGAATGCCACAAACTGTCACACCATATTTGTTAGTTGAAGACAGATGTATTGGTCTTGTCACTGTTATTTTCTGGTGACAATGTAGATGACAATATTCTGACCATCGACGGTAAAGGTACATTCCACGGGATGGGCATGGCAGCTATGTTGACCCCAGGGAGGAAGACGATGCAGCTTGTCAAAAGGCAAAACATTTCTGAACTGAACATTGTTGAGATGTCCAAGGTTGATACCATAGAGTACCGCTTTGCCACCCATGCTCTTCGAAACATCAAGTTGCAAGAACTTCCCAGTCTCCAAAACTGTGACATGAGGGCTGATATCTAATGGGAACTTTCATTCCATTTCAAACAGCCAGCTCCAAATTGGCAGGGGATGATGCATATCATTCATCAATGGTATACACATCATGGCCAGTCCTCCATTCTGTATTTGCCCATGATAAATATGCATCCCGGTGACAAAAGTTGCATTCTGTCCACGTTGGAGTTCCTCAGCAACCTGGCCAGCAGACACCATGTCCCTCCAGTAATAACATTTGATCAACCCCTGTACTGGAAAGCTACTGAGACCAGTGCTGCACCGCAGTGTCGTCACTTGAAGGACATAGTTCCACTGTATTTAAGATCAGACAGTCAAGAGGCATTCCAAAAGTGGACAACATCAATTGCATAAAGCGTGTTCTTGGCAGTGAGTTGTGTTCACAATTGTTATTTCTTAATGCTTTCACAGGATGTGATTCAACGTCCCGTGTTTATGGTGTTGGAAATAAATTAGCCTTCCAAAAACTCATGAAAGGTGATCCAATCCTCCAATCCTGTGCAAATGCATCCACTTTACCAGGCAAGAACCACACTGACATAGAAAACTTCAGCAGCCAAGTGATGGCTGTTATGTGTGGTGGGGAAAGTACATGCTCTCTGGCAGCATTGCGTTATGATATACTCACAAATAAAGTCATCTCTGCAAAATCATTTGTTATGCCCGAACGTCTTCCACCAAATCCCATTGTCTCAGGGTGTACTTTCAGACCATGACATGGATGGGGATGGACAGTGATATTGATCCTTTGAACTGGGGTTGGAGACTTGAAGACAACCAACTTATACCCATAATGTCCGATATGAATGCTGCACCTGACACTCTATTGAAAATGGTACATTACAATTGTGCAACTGATTGCAATACCCCCGTTGCAGTTGCAAAAGATATGGGCTTCCATGTTCCATGCATGTAGATCATGCTAACTTACATCCGTGACAATTCACACAACCAGCTTTTTTGAGGACGAAACGAGAGGACAGTTTTGAGGACTTAACCAAGATGGTGAAAGTGACAGTTACTTTTTTACTGTTACATTTAGTATGTATAAGATTTTTCACTGAATTCTTCAGTGTACTCTCTGAAATGCATTATTCTGAAACATGTCAATATAATTTACTCTAAAAAAAACCCCGGATATTTGCATTTTTTGGCCCTAAAACTGATTTATCGGTGAAATAATATGGGAGTTATTGGTAGGTGCCTTCATTCATTATGCCTGGTATTGGCTTAATGGTTAGGGTGGCGGGCTTTGGATCCGAGAGTCCTGAGTTCGAATCCCGCTCATCTGTTGAATTAATACCAGGTGGGGTTAACTCGGCCTGTCATCCTTCCGAAGTCGGCAAAATGAGTGCCAGCATGCAGGTATACTGTGTCGGAGTGGCGACCTGTCCAGGATTGTGCCCGATAGCCAAGGAGGCTGCTTAAGCAGCACCAACGCTCTGCACAGAGTATGGTCCCAATCTCCTCCTCCTTCATTCATGATTGTTGGCCGCTATCTTGGATTTATGGATTCGATCGACCAAGTCATAAATCCATAAGCACCAGTAAATTGCTTGACCCTTAAAACCCTAAGTTAGATACCAAAATTATTGTTATACACCTAATAATAAGGAAGTCACAGCCACCTTCCTGATTTTAAGGGTCAGTGGTGGCCATCTTGGAAATGACCCAGTTTTAACCCACTTCCGGTGGTCAGTCATTTGAAACACCCAGGAGGTAAGAAAAACACTGAAAAACCTTGTTAGAATTTGTTGAGGGTCTGATGGTATATTGACCCATCTAATAACTATATTCACTTGATCATTTGAAACTTCCAGTATTGTAAGCCATAATATTTGTTGCTCAATATATTTTGAAAGAAGCATTTTTATTGGCTTTTAAGAATTTCAATATCCCCTCACAATGTGGGATAGATACATACAGCCACCATTTTTTCTGGGATAGATAACTTGCTATTATGCTGACTCTCGTTTAAAAAAAACCCAAAAGATCTGATCCTGTCGAAACTGAAGGAAACACCCCACGCTAGGATAACAAGTTTAAGAAAACATGGAGTGACAACCACAGCTGCTTCCAGCCGTCGCAAAAGGGGGAGAAATGTACTGCCAACTTTGTCAGACAGATTTTCCCACCAGACCCCATGGGTACAATGATTTGACAAGGCATCTTGGCACAGAAAAACATGAATGCAAGGTGAAGGCAGTTTGGGGGAGGGGGGCGGGGTGGGGAACAAACAAACAAAAAAAACATTAAGTGCAGAGGCGGTGTTCCAGGGATTGTGATGGAGCATAACTTGCTATCAATGACGACTTCCCCAAGTTTGTTACCAGAATGTTTCCAGATAGAGACATTGCCAGAAACTATCCCTGTGGTTGCGACATGGCAACACATCTGACGTGCCATTGCATCGGACCCGACTAACGATGTCAAACGACAAGTGGGCATGCAAAAGACTTTTCCTTAGCAACCGATGGGAGCAGTGAAGAGGGGGACAAGTTTTCCCCAGCACTCAGTTCTTATGAGGATCCAACAACCGGCCCGATATAACATGGAGTGCACCGTCATGGATGGACTGCACTCCTACTTCTTCACACACTTAGGCCTAAGCCACATTTGCTCTACGGCTAGGATAGGTGGCCGTACCCCCCCCCCTGAATTGACAGAAACGTGCGGCGGCCGCAGAGTTTCTGAGGTGGCCTCAGGGTGGCCCTACGCCATATGGCTATCTTTTACAGGCCTAGGGTCGCCTGGAATTATAGCGCGGAGTTATAACTTTTTTCATTTTACGTTGGCCGAGACATTCGACAAGCCAAGCTGTGACGTAGATGTGTTCACACTCGACCGTACGTAGGGCGTACGGTGGGCTTGCGTTATTCGTGCGCTGCCGTAGGCTCTTATCAATGAAAAATGAATTTGGCAACCCCCAAAAACTTACGGCGGCCGCACTATTTCCACGGTCACCGTAGGGTGGCCTTGCGGTCTGTGTGACTACCTGCGGGCAACGCAGGGTCGACGCACGGTTCCCTACGCCCGCCGTGCGTCCTACGTACGGCCTCCTGGCAGTCTGGTCCACCGTGTGTCCACCGTGCGCTATCGCTAGAGATCGGAGTATAGGTGTTTGCCACCAGTGTTGGGCACAAAAGCGATAATCCGATAAAAAAAGTAAACTTCGATAATTATGTTTTGGACTATTATCGGAAGTTAACTACCATTTATCGTTATCGGACCAGTTAACTTCTGATAACTCGATTTTTTAGTCCCATAATGTCCGTTATTTTTTTGTCCGCTAACATTTTTATCGTTTCCGGGTCGCATTTCGCCGTTTCCGGGTCGCATGTTCTTGGTGTGTTTGTAAGTTTGTGCGTCTCATTTTTTAATTAACGGTGCCACAATCTGTATGACAGAAATGAGATATGATATACATATGAAAAATAACTGGTATATATACCCACTCGTTACCGTCCGTCTGGCCGCACGTTCGCCTTAGGACCCCCCTGCGGTCGCCTTGCGGGCACCTTGAGGCTACCTTGCGTCTGCCTTGAAAATTCAATGGCCGCCGCAGGGACGCCCTAAGCTCACCGTGCGACATCAAATCAAAGACCGTACGGCACCCCCACGTTTTCGGTCTCCGCAATTTCTAAATACCCCGTGCGGCTCCCCAAAAAATAAAAACATATGTGACTGCTACATTGTGTGACTGTGGAAATACTGCGGCCGCCCTATAATTGCTAGTGGCCGTAGATTTTGTAGACTCTCCGGCCGCCGAGCCAAATGTGACTTAGGCCTTAATGACGATAAGGCCGAAGAACCACCATGAGAGAGAAAGAAGTAAGCAGATATAACCAAACTTATTTATAAAATATGGGGGTATATGTTCACTTGTTTATAAACCCATGACATTGTGCACAAATTCATTTAAATGGTGATGACCTGGGCCACTAATGGTGGCCATTGAATGACATTCCATCAAGCCATTTGTACTTAAGTTTGCTGGTTTTGCTTATCAAGTTAAGTTTGGGTAAATGTTTTAGTTAAAGCAAAACCATTTTATACTTTCAGGACAACCAAAGCAAAAGGGGGAGCCAGAGGGCAAAGATTGGTGAAAAACGTTCAAAAATCTAGCAACGCAACTTTTCATCCACTTCCTCCATGCCGTGCTATCCAAGTTTCATAGCTTCAACACCCGATTACAGATTGAGGCTCCCATGATCAACATGCTGTATCCATTCATGATCAAGTTGTACAAGCTGTGGCTTAATGTCCCACTCCAAGAGAGCAAGGAATAAATCCCTACAACTGGTTGACCAATGAAGCAGTGAAATATACTATTTGCCATTACGTAATGATTTTACTGATCACCAAACGGTACAGAGCTCACTTCCCAAAGTTAATGTCCCATTAAAATTCATAGCTGCATTGCTCCTCGAGTCTGCTGCCTTGTCTGGTTCAACCCGCTACCATTTCAGATGAAGACATCATGAAGGTCGACTTCCAAAACCCAGATATACAAAAGCCCCACATCAAAGTGGTCGTTGGATTTGCACCGATGCAAAATAATCTATAAAAATGACATCGAGGACACCAGTGAGGTGAATACCTTCCAGAAAGAGGTGAAGGTCTTCTATGTACACGCAATCAGCTACATTAGGAAGAAATTCCCTGTGTGTGACCAGCTCATCTGAAATGCTGTCGTTATCGACCAAGCAACCAGCCTGACAGCCTCCACTACATTTCTTCTGCACCTGCTGAAGCAGTTGTCCTCAGCTGTGGTGTCCAAAAGCGAAAGGGATACCATGTGCATGGGGTTTTGCATATACCAAGCTACCACTGCATCTGAGATACCAGCATTTGAGCAAGGTGAGTAAGTAGACACGTACCTGCCAACAATGGAGCAGCTACCAGCTCATGCCACATATCAGCCAGAATATCCATCGTTCTCCCACCTGGCCAAGCATGTACTACTGATTCTGCACAGCAATGCAGACTGTGAGACCATCTTAAACATGGTTTGCAAAAGCACCACTTATATGAGGAGTCAGTTTAGAAAAGGAAAAGGTCATGTTTGTGCCATTGTATATCAGGACTGTCATGGCATCAGGAACATTCTGTGGGGCTTGTTGACCACCATCAATATTTTGAAGAAGGCCGACGTGCATCATGTCCAACTTGGAAACTGTCTGATGATCTGTTGAAAAAAAAAAGCAAAATCAGCATTACACCAGGCCCTGTATAAACTGCAGATGTTCATTAAAAGCAACCGTTTTCAGTTAACAGTATGACCTAGAATAAAATTAATTGCAATTCAGCTTTGTTGCTTTGAATCATATAATTTCATACTTTTCCACGAAATTTCTGGGGGGGGGTGGGCGGGCAGGCCCCTGGACCCCTAGCCCCCTACCCCCCATATAATGCATGGGAACACTTTGGGCATGTGATGTAGCTTCGGCACATCGTAGGTAGTATCCCCCTCTTTCAACATGAAATGTTGGCAGGTACACAGACGCTGTTGTCTCGTCGGGGCTCTGTTGTGGTTCATGCCCCACGTCATATTAAATGAGTTCCCTTACAAGGAACTTCAACTTAGTGGGCCATAAGGCCCATGTAGCCTGCCTGCACAATGGTTGCTGATTGTTTGTCAACCCATTGACTGACAACCCATGATTGTTTGTCCGTGCGCTATCCTTTTTAAATACTGAGCTTCAAGCAAGGAAGCAGCATGTCCCATTTTTAAAATCTTTGGTACGACTTGGCTGGCGTCAAACCATCGACCTCACAGCCTCAGAAGAGACGCTCAAACCTTACACCACCGAGTCTTTACTGTCTAATAAGCTTCTCAGTCTGTCCTGTCTCTCTATCACATATCACAAGACGGAATCTCACGAAATTGTGAATTAAACATATCTATATTATAAGAGAGCTGTTTGGCTGAATCTGTTACCATTTTTCTCAGAGATGGCTGAACGGATATTCATCAAACTTTCAGAAGTTCATCAGTGAGTGCCGGGGAATGATTTAGGCAAAACGTTTTGACAAAAGTTGGAGTTTTTAATTTTATTTTTTTTAATCTCTAATCGTCTAATGCCTTAGCCCTTGTAGCTGTTAGGTAATATGTGAAAGGTAATATTAAGTGATCCCCAACCCCATTCCTTAATGGGTGTGGGGAAGTGTTTTCAGCACCCACACAAGATATAAAAAAACCAAAATTATTTCTTCAAAATGTCAACAGGATAAGAACAGCACCAGGCAACGCTAGGTACCTCTGCATCATGAAAAAAAAAGATAATTAATTAAGGATCATTTATTAACACAATTAGACTACTCACAATCACTTGAGAGCAGCAATTCCACAGAACATATCTTGTGAGATTGTGGATTGGGACCTAAAGGTAATTTGGATAATTGTTCTCTGAAGACATATCTTGCTGGTACTGATGATTGTGAATGGGGTGAAAGAAGTTGGGAAGTGGTAAAGCAGGGTGGGAGGGAGAGTAGGGACAGAGTTGAGACTGGGTGGAAGGGGGGGGGGGAAGGGGAAAGATTTGATTAAATCAAGTAACTATTTTTTGCATGATACCGTTGAAGTCACATTTTACACTGCACAGAATTTCCATGGGTACCTGCTAATTTTGAACAATCCTATTATATAAAAGTAGCAGACACCTGTGTAACTTCCACATAATGTAAATTCACATCTTCATTTCCCTCCACAACACCCCCCCCCCGACAAACAATCCCCAAGCGATCAACATGAAGTCCTCACCCTTCCACTCCCCCACCAAGTATTCAACCCCCCTCACCACACCCACTGAAAAGTCCTCAACCTCCTAGCTCTGTCCCATCTTTGCTCCCCCCCATCATACCATCCTCCCACTCATGAAAGCAAATGGGGATTCCCACATCAAAACGGTAGAATATTTTACACTTTTCCCTCCCCTATCATGCTTTGCGGAAAAGATATATGACCATGAGGTGGTCATGATCTGTCACGGTCACCTGCCCAACTCACAATCCCATGAGATATGCAGAAAATAATGACAATAAATGACCCAAAACCAATTATCTTCTCCCTGATGCAGATACACACATCGTTAAAAGTAAATAATGACGTCAGAGAAAGACCTTTTTATAATGACATAGGTTTAAGCCCTGCTTGAGAGAATGCCACATAGTTATTTGGGCAGTGGAGAAGTTAACAGACCACAGTCTCAAATCGCTGAGGCCAATTTTCATAAGGCCCGTGAAGTCACTTTACTTGTTTTACAATGAAGGGAAAACTTATAGGGAGAGCATAGTGATTATGAATATGACAACTCCGAAAAGGTCTTTCACTTTGCATAGCAGTAAGCAACAACATGGTGACCGTTTAGGTTTTGCCAAATATAAATTGTGGGTGGAGTCAGGCAAATGGTCTGTCCAACCAATCGGTGGAACGGAATGTTAGACACACAATTATTATGTAGATAAGGCAATGTCTGTAGTCTCTTCCTTACAGAATTGGAAATGGCTTGGCCGACCTCTACCAAAAAAATTTGCATTCGTGCTTGTGGTACCCAAGGTCAACTCGTGAACATTAAATAAAATCCCTGCTCTTGCACATCCTCTTTCTACTCTTTTCACCATACAATTTGCCCCAAATCATCTTCCATCTGCTTGAAAATCCACCAACATCAATGTTACAAGATAAACAAGATGCAAAAACCGATTCCCTCAACAGACGTATCGGCTTACTTCCAACCATCAGCATGGTCATGGAAGCCATCATCGCAGTTGACATACAATCCTTCCTTCTTTTCTCTGACGACCTTATCTCAGATGATGAATAAAGATTCATACCAGGTCACTTTACCTTGGATATCGTTACCCTCATAACAAAAGTGCCGAAGCTTCATCAACCAATTAAATGACTTAGGCACTTTTGTTATGAGGGTAACGATATGCTGCTTCGACTCTCCAAACAATGGATGGACACCCTCAATGTCAGACACGTCTCTCCTGACACATCTTGAGCATTTGATAGTCTGGCACCACACCTTGCTCTTCAAACTGCCTATGGCATCTAAGGCCAACTCCACTCATGGGTTACTGACTTCCTCTACTCTCATTATCAAGGTGTAGCTCTCAAAGGAATCCTTTCATCTCTTCTGCTTGTGGAGTGCCCCAAGACAGTGTTCCGGGTCCTGTCCTATTCCGAATCTTCAAGTAGAGAGCTGCGCTCAGAGATTGCTGATGGTAGTTGGTATAGCCAACTCATAATATTAGCCAATTGGTAGCATTTGAAATTCTGCCTCAATGAAAACAAACTTCTTC
>CM068952.1:61250401-61261535 GCA_035128595.1 Eptatretus atami
AGAGAGAAGATTTGTGAATCGGTATATAAACTGCATTGACAAGATCAGCTTCGAATGGTGCCAGATGAGGTTTTGGCTAGAACGCCTCTTGAAACAGTGATTTTAAATTCAATCATTTGATCAAATTCAAACAGGCAGTTTTCAAAATATCATTCTGGTTACGCAAACTCTACAACCGCATTACGTTCATTACCCAGGTCATGATTTCCGGTTGAGCTGTACATGAAAGAATGCACGACGGCACCTTTTTACAGCAAGGAATGGCCCAGTGCATAGAGAGGATGCACACCTTCAGGTCTGCAGAGTACACACCATGTTGGGACTTGCCGTCCCAATACAGCACAAGCCACCTTAAACCTCACACTTTAAAGATAGAAATCGCACATTCTTGCCTTTATTACAAAAACCCCCCCAAGAAACACCTAAACAAGCCCCTCCCACCCTTCTTTTACAGAGAAAACAGACCAAACGGACATTTGCAGAAGGAGGGGGAAGAAAAAAAAAACATCCAACAGGAAGAGATAGAAGTCTCATGAAAAAAAATAGAAAAAGAAAACATCAAGATGTAGTGTACAGTGTGCTCAATGTGGGAAAAACAAACAAAAAAACAAAAACAACCAAATACTTTGTACAATCGAAATGGTTGACCAGGAAATATACAAGGCAATCTTCACAAACAAACGACGAGAAAGTTTTCATTAAGCTATTGACAAAAAAAGGAAAGTTAAAAATATTTTCAGTCAATAGAGTCTCAAAGAAATGTTTAAAAACAATGAGAGAGAGAGAGAGAAGAGAGAGAGAGAGAGAGAGAGAGAGAGAGAGAGAGAGAGAGAGAGAGAGGAGAGAAGAGAGAGGAGAGACCACACAAGACACACACAGACAGAGAGACAGGCCTTTGTGTTGGGCATAACAGGAAGGTGCAAGTCCATTGGCTGAATTTGAGACATATGACAGCTCTCAAATTTCTCCTCAAAGAGATCAGTCCCCTTTTTTCCCCTTATTGCGCAATCGTTGCACATTCTCATTCCTCCGTGCCTTGCGGCGAGCTTCCTTGTCCCTCGCATCTATTGCTTTCGCTAGTCTCCATGATAAAGCAGCACTGGCCAGGAAGAGTGGAGAGAGACCCAGCAGTACAGTGGACAAAAACCCATAAGGGTCCTTGGCCGCCCACTCGACACAGTACTCAAGCCAGCCACGAAGCGTCTCCAGCATATCTGCGGTATCTGGCAAGGAAACAAAACGAAAGGCTTGTATCAGGTGCAGAACCAATCGATTTTCATCTTAAAAGATGCAACAGACAATCGAACAACGTGTGACATCAACAAGTACGAAATTCCAGTTTAACAATCAAGACAGAATTTAACGATGCAGAACCACCCGACACGCGTAGATGACAGTAGATCTGACCATTCACAATCTATAGTCATGTAGATCTGCATCGGGAGCCACACACCATCTCCTGTGCAAGCGAAACTGATAAGCAACTTACATAACAAAACCAAACAAATAAAAAACCAAGGCAAAAATCATCAAACTAGTGAATAGAACGTCTCAAAGATGCAACGATGTTTTATTTCTCTTTGCGGCATCTAGTTATTGCATATGTAGAGGAAAGTGGGGGTGGGAGTAGAAAGCAGTCCACAACAAAAAATAATTAATAATAAAAAAGGCAAGGTAGGAGAGGAAGAAGAAGAAGAAGAAGAAGAGTGAAAAAGGGTGGAAAGGGTCACGAATCAGAAGAATCTATCTATAATTCCAGCAATCTCTGTGTGTCTGTCTGCGGCCGCCGTTTCTCGACAACCGCCGGTCCGATCTGATTGAAACTTGCCAGGAATATTGCCGGGTCCCGCAGATGTGCCTTTTCGAGGTTTGATGTCAATCGACGAGCGGTTCCAAGTTATGGCCATTTTACTGCTTTTTCAGTGTTGAAAAGGTGTATGTATGGCAGATGAAGTGTCGTTCCACCTTCTCACGCCAATTTTTTCCCAAATTATTAATAACGGACGATCACCGGTCCGATCGGATTGAATTTGCCGGAATATTGCCGGGACCGCGGATGTGCCTTTCGAGGTTTGATATCAATCGGACGAGCGCGTTCCCAAGTTACGGTCATTTATCTGTTGACCAATGACAAGACACGGTGCTATGACATCCGAATGACATCACAATGAATGTTATTTTATATTATTTTTTTTTTGCACGCTTGACGGTCCGATCTGATTGAAACATTGCCAGGAATATTGCTGGGACCCGCGGGTGTGCCTTTTCGAGGTTTGATATTAATCGACGAGCAGTTCCAAGTTACGGCCATTTATCTGTCGACCAATATCTGCGAGAGAGGGGGACGGAGAGGGGGATGAGAGTGGGGGCGAGAGAGAGGGGGAGAGAGAGGGGGGCGAGAGGGGCGAGAGGGGGGCGAGAGGGGGGCGAGAGGGGGGCGAGAGAGAGGGGGCGAGAGAGAGGGGCGAGAGAGAGGGGGGCGAGAGAGAGGGGGGCGAGAAGAGGGGGGAGAGAGAGGGGGCGAGAGAGAAGGGGGGCGAGAGAGAGGGGGGCGAGAGAGAGGGGGGCGAGAGAGAGGGGGGCGAGAGAGAGGGGGCGAGAGAGAGGGGGCGAGGAGAGGGGGGCGAGAGAGAGAGGGGGCGAGAGGAGGGGCGAGAGAGGGGGGCGAGGAGAGGGGGCGAGAGAGGGGGGCGAGAGAGGGGGGGCGAGAGAGGGGGGCGAGAGAGGGGGGCGAGAGAAGGGGAAGAGAGAGAGGAGGCAAGAGAGAGGAGGCAAGAGAGAGGGGCGAGAGAGGGCTGCACATACTGGCACTCACCTACGGCACGCACCTACGGCCCGTACTAGTAAGAAGAATAAAGAGAAACAGGAGGAGGAGGACGTATTACTTTTACCACAGCTTTCTGTGTCCCTCACAAAACAGACATGTCTTCGACACGGCAGTTGTACCAAAGCAACCTCATCTGAGTTACAAACCCTCGTGAAAAGATTTAATGTCAAGATTACGAGTTCCAATTCAATATCAGAACAACATACACTCGAACCATGCAACACATCCTCATGAACGGACTTCACGAGGATCAGATACAGTCCAACTCACAAGCGATCGATCCTGCGGTCAATGCCTCCTTCCCCGAGGAATTCGGACCGTAACCCAGGGTACCCAGTACGAAGAGCGAGTCGAGGGAAACAAGGAGGACGAAAAGGAAGCAGCAAACCAGCGAATAGTTCACAAGAAGGCAAAAAAATGAAGGCCGAAAAAAAAAAACCGAGCCTACGACTACCACTACCCCAGCACTTCCCACTCCCTTCCGAAGTTGGCACGCCTCAAGTGGAAATATCGCGAGATTTCATTCAATTTTTTTTTATTTTTGCTGTTCTTTGTCATTATGTTTATAATAACATTCTAAACGTCTTCAGTCGGAAAACAACTTTTATTAATTTTAGCTTTAAATTTGGATACATTGTCAATGATTGTTTGGAGAGGTTGCCTTCATCTCGCGAGATTTGCCTTGCCCTCCTATATATTTTAAAATATTTTATTTGCTCTTTCGCTTGTACAGTACTTTCAGTGTTTTATCGGTGACAGGAACACACTGTTACTGAGAAAGGAAAAAAATTAAGTTATTTTCATGAATCACGATAAGGCAAAGATGCTGGGCAAATGTTCCTGATTGGCTGCATTAATGATAAAATGTGAACATCGTGTTAAAAAACCTACGATGAATCCCAGATATAACTCATTGCTAAATTTAGATTTTTCTCTGAAGGAATTTTTGTAAGTTGATGTGCCTCCTCTCGATTATTTAACCGACGTAACGTTTAAACATGAATGATGGGGTGTTCAAAATTATTTTCGATCTATTATCGATCTAATTTCGTTTAGTCATCACTCATCCGTTAAATTCCACTTTGACTGCAAACGCTCGATGTATTGTTCCACCAATTTATCAGGCTGGGAGAGGTGAAATATTGTAATTGGTCATCTCATCGCCAGATTACTTGTGCGCATGCGCTGTGTTGGGTGTATAGTCTACATCAGACCGATGTCGCCAGATTACTTGTGGCGCATGCGGCCTGTTGTGTGGGGTTAGTCTCTCATCGCCAGATTACTTGTGCGCATGCGCTGTGTGGGTATAGTCCTCTCATCGCCAGATTACTTGTGCGCATGGCTGGTGGGTGGGTATGTCCTCTCATCGCCAGATTACTTGTGCGCTGCGTCGTGTGGGTGGAGTCCTCTCATCGCAGATTACTTGTGCGCATGCGGCTGTGTGGTGGAGTCCTCTATCGCCAGATTACTTGTGCGCATGCGCTGTGTGGGGGTTGTCTCTCTCATCGCCAGATTACTTGTGCGCATGCGCTGTGGTGGGTATAGTCCTCTCATCGCCAGATTACTTGTGGCATGGGGCGCTTGTGGGGTAGTCGTCTCATCGCCAGATACTTGTGCGCATGCGCTGTGTGGGTGAGTCCTCTCATCGCCAGATTACTTTGCGCTGTCGTGGGTGTCGTCCTCATCGCCAGATTACTTGTGTGCATGCGTGTGTGGTGGAGTCCTCTCATCGCCAGATTACTTGTGTGCAGCGCTGTGTGGATATAGGCCTCTTCATCGCCAGATTACTTGTGCGCATGCGCTGTGTGGGTGAGTCCTCTCATCGCCAGATTACTTCATAGCGCTGTGTGGGTGTCGGTCCTCATCGCCAGATTACTTGTGCGCATGCGCTGTGTGGGTGTAGTCCTTCATCGCCAGATTACTTGTGTGCATGCGCTGTGTGGGGTTGGAGTCCTCTCATCGCCAAGATTACTTGTGCGCATGCGCTGGTGTGGTGTAGTCCTCTCATCGCCAGATTACTTGTGCGCATGCGCTGTGTGGGTGTGTCCTCTATCAATCAGCCAGATTACTCTGCTGTGCGCATGCGCTTGTGTGGGTAGTAGTCCTCTCATCGCCAGATTACTTGTGGCATGCGCTGTGTGGTGATCGTCCTCATACTGCCAGATTACTTTGTGCGCATGCGCTGTGTGGGTGTAGTCTCTCATCGCCAGATTACTTGTGCGCATGCGCTGTGTGGGTGTAGTCCTCTCATCGCTGCATTACTTGTCGCGCATGGCTATGTGTGGGTGTAGTCATCCTCTCATGCAGATTACTTGTGCGCATGCGCTGTGTGGTGTCAGTCCTCCATCGCACAATTGATTGTGCGCAAGCGCTGTGTGGGTGTAGTCCTCTCATCGCCAGATTACTGTGTCGCATGCGCTGTGTGGGTGTCGTCTCTCATCGCCAGATTCATTGTGCGCCATGCGCTGTGTGGGTGTAGTCCTCTCATCGCCAGATTCTTTGTGCGCATAGCGCTGTGTGGGTGTGTCCCTCATCGCCAGATTACTTGTGCGCTATGCGCTGTGTGGGTGTAGTCCTCTCATCGCCAGATTACTTGTGTGCATTGCGCTGTGTGGGTGTAGTGTCCTCTATCGCCAGATTACTTGTGGCATGCGCTGTGTGGGTGTATAGTCGCTCTTTCACGCCAGATTACTTGTGCGCATGCGCTGTGTGGGTGTAGTCCTCTCATCGCCAAGATTACTTGTGTGCATGCGCTGTGTGGGGTGTGCTCTCCATCGCCAGATTGTCTTGTTGCGCAATGCGCCTGTGTGGGTGTAGTCTCTCATCTCCGCGCCTACACCTTACTCTGCGACTGCGTGCTTATCCACTTCATGCACTGTCGTGGGTCGTCTGCTCCTCCTCATCGCCAGATTACTTGTGCGCATGCGCTGTGTGGGTTGTCCTTCATCCACGCCACATTGCTTCTGTCGCCCGATTCAGCGCTGTCGTGCGCGCGATGTCAGCCTCTATCCACCATCGCCAGCATCTTACTCCTGCTCGAAATAGCTTGCGCTGTGTGGGTGTAGTCTCTCATCGCCAGATTACTTGTGCGCATGCGCTGTGTGGGTGGAGTCTCTCATCGCCAGATTACTTGTTGCGCATGCATAGCGCTGGCTGTGGGTGTCGTCCTCTCATCGCCAGATTACTTGTGCGCATGCGCTGTGGGTGCTGAATTCTGTGCGATGCCTGTAGTGGAGTCCTCTCATCGCGATTACCTTGTTCCATGCGGCTATGTGTGGGTGGAGTCCTTCTCATCGGCCAATTACTTGTGCGCCTCAGCCTGTGCTTGTGGTATGGTCTCATCATCGCCAGATATACTTGTAGTGGCATGCGCTGTGATGGGTGGTAAGTCCTTCTCATGATCGTGCAGCGTGTGATATAAGCCTCTTACGCAAGTTCCGTGGCGCATCCCTGGTGGTTAAGTCCCTGAGATTACTTGGTGCTGCTGTGGGGTAAGGCCATGCAGTCTGCGCATGCGCTTCGGAGCATCCACGCCAGAATTACTTTCATGCGCTGGTGTGGGTGTGTCGTCCTCATCGCCCAGATTATGTGCGCATGCTGGTGCGAGAGTACCTCCATGCCGACTTGTGTGTGCGCGTGTGGAGTCCTCTCATCGCAATTACCTTGTGCGCTATGCGCGTGTGGGATATGAGGCCCTTACTCGCCAGAAACTTCATTTTGTCGCATAGCGCTTATGTGGGCGTGATCCCAATCATCTACCGCCAGAACTTGATGAACACAATGCGCTGGTGTGAGGTGGAGTCCTCCATCGGCCAGATCTGATTGTCGCATCCCACGCGCTGTGTGGGTGTAAGTCTCTCATCGCCAGATTACTTGCTTTCGCCATCCGCGCTGTTAGCGTGGGTGTAGTCCTCATCATCGCCAGATTCTTGCTCGACATAGCGCTGTGTGGTAGTGGACCTCTCTATCGCCAGATTAACTTGTGACGCATGCTGTGTGTAGCTCATCCATTATGTAGCATAGACCTGTGGCGTCCTCATATAACGCATGTATGCTGTGTGACATGGCGCTGTGTGGGTGTCACTCCTCTCATCGCAGATATACTTGTGCGCATGCGCTGTGCTGGATAACTCTAGTGCCAGATTACTTGTGGGCATGCCGCTGTGTGGGGTGTCGTCTCATCGCCATTACTTTGTGGCAATGCGTGCTGTGTGGAGTGGTACGTTCCTCTCATCAGCAGATTACTTGGTGCGCAATGCGGCTGTGTGTGGATGATGCTCATTATCGCCCGATTACTTTGTGCGCATGCGCTTGTGGGGTGTAGTCTCTCATCGGCCAGAATTACTTGTCTGTGCATGCGCTTGTGTTGGGTGTAGTCCTCTCATCGGCCAGAATTACTTGTGGTGATGCGGCTGTGTGGGGTTGAGTCTCTCATTCGCCAGATTACTCTGTCCGCATGCGCTGCTGTGGATATAGGCCTCTTATTCGCCAGAGTTATTTGGTGCCATGCGCTGTGTGTTGGGAGTCCTCTCATCGCCAGATATACTATGTGTTGCATGCGTGTGTGGGTATTAGTCCTCTCAATCGCAACAGATTTACTATGTGCCGCAATGGCGCTGGTGATAGGGATGGCAATCCTATATCGCCAAACAATTACTTGCTTGCATTCACTCACACTAACCACCACCACGCGCTAGTGATCGGGGTGTGTCCTCTAATCGACAGCAAATTACACTTGTCGCGCCATTAAAACACATACATGACCAAAAACCACACCAACCCAAACTCACGCTGTCAAATGAGATATACCAGCCACATCAAACTCATGTATCCACGCACAAGACACTTCACACTTGAATAAGAGACATATTATACGCGCTATGTGGGCTGGAAGTTCCTGCATCACTCCCGCAACGCTTAACAATTGATTGTGCATGCGCTGCTCATAGAGGTGTAGTCCTTCACTTCTCGCAGATTTTGGTGCGCACTATAGACTCCACAGCGCTCACTGTGGGTGGAGTACATAACTTCATAGACAGCGCCAGAAAACTTACTTGATGGTGCGCAATAAAAGCGCATGTGTGGGTGGAATCCTCTCCAAAAACACACCAAAAATAACAGACACAAGGCAATTAAAAGAATTGATAGTCGACATCCTGCGCTGTGCTCTAGGCCGTGTAGAGATAATAAACAAAACAATTATTCATATCTTGGAAATTCTCGTGAATGTGACCGGAACATTGTTGGACACCAATCTACGTATAGTTACATGTCACTCTATCACTATATATACATGCTCAGCATTCTACACTTGTGATGACATCACACTTCAATCTACTGCACGCATGATGTGGAACTCATAAGAGTGACAATCTTATTATCAAATCACCCATAACAATAAACCCAAAATCAATAGCAAAAAACTGAAAACACCAATCTACTATCTCGCTCGCTTCTGACATCAAATACCACAGACATCAGCGATCAACTAGTGGGAAACTGAGCTCTTAAGCCAACCCTTATCGCCAGATTATCTTGTGCGCATGCGCTGTGTGGGTGTAGTCCTCTCTCTCGCCAGATTACTTGTGCGCATGCGCTGTGTGGGTGTAGTCTCTCATCGCAGATTACTTGTGCGCATGCGCTGTGTGGGTGAGTCCTCTCATCGCCAGATTACTTTGTGGCATGCGCTGTGTGGGTTAGTCCTCTCATCGCCAGATTATCTTGTGCGCATAGCGCCTTGTGTGGGTGTACTCTCATCGCCAATTACTTGTGCGACGCAGGCTGTGTGGATTATCCTCTCTATCGCCAGATTACTATGTGCGCATGCGCATGTGCTGGATATATGGCCTCTTATCGCCAGAATTACTTGTGCGCATCCGCGCTATGTGGGTGGAGTCCTCTCATCGCCAGATTACTTGTGTGCGCATGCGCTGTGTGGATAGTGCCTCTCTATCGCCAGATTACTTGTGCGCATGCGCTTGTGGGTGTAGTCCTCTCATCGCCAGATTACTTGTGCGCATGCGCTGTGTGGTGTAGTCCTCCTCATCGCCAGATTTACTTGTGCGCATGCGCTGTGTGGGTGGAGTCCTCTCATCGCCAGATTACTTGTGGCATGCGCTGTGTGGGTTGTAGTCCTCTCATCGCAGATTACTTGTGCGCGCATGCGCTTGTGGGATTAGCCTCTTATCGCCAGATTACTTCGTGCGCATGCGCTATGTGGGGTGAGTCCTCTCATCGCCAGATTACTTGTGCGCATGCGCTGTGTGGGTGTAGTCCTCTCATCGCCAGATTACTTGTGCGCATGCGCTGTGTGGGTGGAGTCCTCTCATCGCAGAATTTTGTGCGCATGCGCTTGTGGTGGGTGTAGTCCTCTCATCGCCAGAATTACTTGTGCGCATGCGCTGTGGTGGATATGAGTGCTCTCATCGCCAGATTACTTGTGCGCATGCGCTGTGTGGGTGGAGTCCTCTCATCGCCAAATTACTTGTGTGCATCGCTGTGTGGGTGTAGTCCTCTCATCGCCAGATTACTTGTGCGCATGCGCTGTGTGGATTAGGCTCTCATCGCCAGATTACTTTGTGCGCATGCGCTGTGTGGGTGGAGTCCTCTCATCGCCAAATACTTGTGGCATGCGCTGTGTGGGTGAGTCCTCTCATCGCCAGAATTACTTGTTGCGCATTCGCTGTGTGGGTGTAGTCCTCTCATCGCCAGTATTACTTGTGCGCATGCGCTGTGTGTGGATAGGCTCTTATCGCCAGATTACTTTGTGGCGCATCGCGCTGTGTGGGTGGAGTCCTCTCATCGCCAGATTACTTGTGCGCATGCGCTGTGTGGGTGGATCCTCTCATCGCCAATTACTTGTGTGCATGCGCTGTGTGGGTGTAGTCCTCTCATCGCCAGATTACTTGTGCGCATGCGCTGTGTTGGATTCAGCCTCTTCATCGCCAGATTGCTTGTGCGCATTTGCCTGTGTGGGTGTTTCCCGTGACACCGTTCTCCTCAACGGGCACTTTTAACCGACTTGTTGATGGCGCGAAATCTCCAATTCAAATCGTCTTTTAAACATAATTTTCAGCATTTGGACAAAAAGAGTGGCAATTTCAAAAAGGTTAACCACAATTGCTATGTTCCTCAATGCAAATCCCCCCCCCCCCCATTTTCCAGTGCAATGAGGTGTTTTGAATTATAAGCTGAATGTGTTTTGCTTCATGCACGTAACCCGGGTTATTTTTTTGCCTCTACAGAGCTGTCAGTTGCCTATACACCGCCCAAATAAAGGTATGCATCAGAAGAACACATTGCATGCTTGCAACAAATATTGCCTTGAGGGTGGGTACTCTGCTTGCACTGTAAAATGTGCAATTTGGTGTCTGTGTGTATTTTTGACCGCGATACATTCGGTCGTTATTTATCCAACGTCAACTGAACTTGACAGGAGGACTCAGGGTCAAACGATGGACGTTGTCGCGACTTCATTTGCCCCCTACCAAAGGGGGTGTTCTGCCTTGGGGCGATATCCGTGTTAAGATAGCTTATCGTGACGTTTTTATCCATGCCTGCTTCTAATAACAACACTCATGATAATAGCATCTATCTATAATTCCAGGTGTGTGTGTGTGTGACCGCTGTTTCTTGACAACCACTGGTCCGATCTAATTGAAACTTGCCAGGTATATTGCAGGGGACCTGAAGATGTGCCTTTTCAAGGTTTGATATTGTTACGGTTGTAGAAATTCGCATTACACCATAAAGAGACCTCAGGTGAGATATATCGATAAGTCCATGTGTAGTTGGCCCAAACCCGTTGTATAGAGGGAATATATGTGATTTATCGGGCTGCGATTCTTTGAGTTAGCCGTTTTTCTGTTCTATCGTTATTTTGGACCGTCCGAAGACTTCAAAAGAAGGCCCCGTGAAAGGCCTACAACGGCGCGCGAGTTTTCCCGCCTTTTTTGCGGCGCCGGGGGCTGACGGGAGAGGCTGCGAGAGCTCGCTGGCGATTGGTGGATACGGGGTGTGAGGCGGCCGTGAGGAGGAAACGCCCCTTTTCGAGGAGCTTCTCAAAAGGGCTAGAGGAGAGGCGGAGCCAAAAACGGGGCGGAGCGACGGGCGGAGCCCCGCGCCGCGAAGGGCGGAGCCCGGTCTATAAAGGCGCGTACACGGGCGGGATGCGCTCTCTTCTTCCTCTTCGTCCTGGAGCTGGTCTCGCCGTTCTCTTCCTCTTCGTCCTGGAGCTGGTCTCGCCGCTCTTCTTCCTCTTCGTCCTGGAGCTGGTGTCGCCGTTCTCTTCTTCCTCTTCGTCCTGGA
>CM068952.1:61279338-61290236 GCA_035128595.1 Eptatretus atami
TTGATACCCGCCTAAGGAGATTACAACCGAGGGAATTGTTTGAGCAGAGCCCTGTTCATTTTCTACTCTGAGTCACATGACAAATTCAGCAGGTGTGGACTTAGTGCTGGAGCAGATAAGATGAGAGGGAAAGAGGTTTGAGGTACCATCATTGGTTATCCAGTTTGATGCAACGGAATCCTTCAAGTCAGGCAGTCCACAATGAAACAAATAACTCATCTGTAGTGTTTCAGGCATTGTTTGTCGAGGCAGGCCACAGTTATTAGAAGGAAGGGCTGTTTCTTGTAAACAAACTTACCAACCACCACTCAATGAACTTGGATGGGACCACCAGTTTGCATGATGTCACTGCAGTTTATCTCTCCCATTTTTCTTGCTCTTTTCTCTTGGTGCTGCTCTCTGTGCAATAGCACAACCTTTAATTCAGTCACACGCAAGCAAATGCAAAATTCAGTCATAAATAAGTGGAAAATAAAGGGGTGGGGTAAAGACAGCAAAGACCTTCGTGCTGCCGTCATTGATTGAGTGCATCACCTTCAGTACACCTGCATGCAAAGTATGTACATATGCACAACAATGAACAAAATGTAATGCGGTGTTTTTGGACCCCAGGCAGAATTTGCGAGTAACTCTGTGCAGCAAGATGGGGTTTTAAAACATGATAAACATTTACTACTGGCACATATAGGTAAACAAACGAATAAAATATAAAATACATTATTAAACTAATATAGAAATAATATTGAGATGGATCTCGGTCTCGCAAACATGAGCCCTGCATTGATATAGATCTCGGTCTCGCAAACATGAGCCCTGCATTGAGATGGATCCCAGTCTCAGCATCAAGAGCCCTGCATTGTGATGGATCCTGGTCTCGGCATCAAGAGCCCGGCATTGTGATGGATCCTGGTCTCGGCACCAAGAGCCCTGTATTGTGATGGATCTCGGTCTCAGCACCAAGAGCCTAATATTGAGATGGATCCCAGTCTCAGCACGAAGAGCCCTGTATTGTGATGGATCTCGGTCTCAGCACCAAGAGCCCTGTAGTGTGATGGATCTCGGTCTCAGCCCAAGAGCCTAATATTAGATGGATCCCAGTCTCAGCACCAAGAGCCCTGTATGATTGATGATGGATCTTGGTCTCAGCACCAAGAGCCTAATATTGAGATGGATCCCAGTCTCAGCACCAAGAGCCCTGCATTGTGATGGATCCCAGTCTCAGCACCAAGTAGCCCTGTATTGTGATGGATCTCGGTCTCAGCACCAAGAGCCTAATATTGAGATGGATCCCAGTCTCAGCATCAAGAGCCCTGCATTGTGATGGATCCCAGTCTCAGCACCAAGAGCCCTGTATTGTGATGGATCTCTTTCTCAGCACCAAGAGCCTTGTATTGAGATGGATCCTGGTCTCGG
The DNA here is from genome assembly GCA_035128595.1 of Eptatretus atami. NCBI lineage: Eukaryota > Metazoa > Chordata > Myxini > Myxiniformes > Myxinidae > Eptatretus > Eptatretus atami. The sequence continues at coordinate 61,280,752 of CM068952.1, forward strand.
CACCAAGAGCCCTGTATTGTGATGGATCTCTGTCTTGGCACCATGAGCTTTGTCTTGAGATGGATCTCTGTCTCGGCACCATGAGCCCTGCATTGAGATGGATCTTGGTCTTGGCATCATGAGCCCTGCATTGAGATGGATCCCAGTCTCTGGCACCATGAGCCTTGTATTGAGATGGATCTTGGTCTTGGCACCATGAGCCTTGTATTGAGATGGATCTTGGTCTTGGCACCATGAGCCCTACATTGAGATGGATCCCAGTCACGGCATCATGACTGGCCCCTCCCATTGATAAATTTTAAATTATTTTATGTGATCATAATAACTCTAACCTCCTTATCTCACCACCAGCCGTAAACACAAACTTACGTTAAAGGGGTGATCCATGGTGTGTGTTCCATTATCATTCAGCTTGCTATCGTTTGCCCAGCCAGGCGCTCCTCATCAAATGTTTTGTCGGACTGCTTGCTTGAGTACTTAAGCCACTTGGCGAGTGCTCTATAAGCTGATCAGTAAATGAACACACCCCAGCACATGAACTCGGCTCAAAACCGTTTCTGGTTCTGCTGTCTGTGTTTTGAAAAAAGTTAATTTCTGGTGATTTTCACACTTTTCCCCTATTGTTGAGTTTGTCTCTTTTCAGCATCGCTGTTGTGGTTTAGTTTCATCTTCAGGACAGGTTTTATGATTTTAAAAACCGTAACATTCCACCATGAACATGGGTTACTCCATTTACTCATGAGAGGGTGTTTTATGATCATAAAAAAAAATTGTCATGTGGATTTGTTAAACAATATCGATATACACTGATGAGCCAAAACATTATGACCACCTGCCTAATCTGCTGTTGGTCCTCCGTGTGCCGCAAAAACAGCGCCGACCCGCCGAGGCATGGACTCTACAAGACCCCTGAAGGTGTCCTGTGGTATCTGGCACCAAAACATTAGCAGCAGATCCTTCAAGTCCTGTAACTTACGAGGTGGAGCCGTCGTGGATCGGACTTGTCGGTCCAGCATATTCCACAGATGCTCAATCGGATTGAGATCTGGAGAATTTGGAGGCCAGGGCAACACCGTGAACACTTCATCATGTTACTCAAACCATTCCCGAACAATGTGTGCAGTGTGGCAGGGCGCATTATCCTGCTGAAAGAGGCCACTGCCATCAGGGAATACCATTGCCATGAAGGGGTGTACCTGGTCTGCAACGATATTTAGGTGGGTGACACGTGTCAAATTGACGTCCACATGAATGGCTGGACCCAGGGTTTCCCAGCAGAACATTTCCCAGAGCATCACACTCCCTCCACCGACTTGACGTCTTCCCACAGTGCATCCTGGTGCCATCACTTCCACAGGTAAACAGCACACACGTACACGGCCATCCACGTGATCTAAAGGAAAACGGGACTTATCGGACCAGGCGACATTCTTCCACTGCTCCAAGGTCCAGTTCCTACGCTCGCGTGCCCATTGTAGGTGCTTTTTACGGTGGACAGGGGTCATCGTTGGCACTCTGACCGGTCTGTGGCTACGCAGCCCCATACGCAGCAGGGTGCGATGCACTGGATTGTGCAGCCACCTTAGCAGCCCATCTCGAAAGATTGTGAACCAAGATCAGTCATGTGGGGACCCTTGTCATCTCGGGGTGCCGCACAATTGCACAGAATGTATGCCCATTTTTGGGAGAGTGGAAGCAGCATGTCTAAGGTGGAGTGACCAGGTTTGAATCTGAATTGATGACCTAAGATGAGGTTGTTGAAGAAAAGGATTTCATATTAACTGCAATGATGGATTCCATGACCTTGCTGATGATTGGAAGTAAGTTGATTGGTCTGTAGTTGAGGGGATCAGTTTTTGCACCTTTTTCTGTAATGCAGTGATGGTGGTGGATTTCCACTTTTATTCTTTCCTTATTCCATACATGCAACTGTCTTCCAGGGGCTGCACTATCCCACTCTCTCACCCAGGAATTCAAGTGGATGATGAACTGAAACTCCTGTCACCCCCCCCCAACCCCCACCCCCTGACTTACTGACCTACAATCTTTATTAACCCTCATAACCCTTTCTAACCCACGACTTTTACTTACAGGATGCATACAGTGCCGAGAGAAATTCTACCGCCTTTCAAAATTTTCACCTTTTGTTGCCTTATAGCCTGGAATTAGAATGCATTAAATAAGACTTTTCCCACCTTCATGTACACATCGTAATCCACAACTTCCAAGTGAAAAACAAATCCTACAAATTTCGGAAAATTTATTAGAAATACAAAATTAGAATATCTTGGTTGGATAAGTGTCCACCCCTCTGAGTTAATACTTGATGGAAACACACTTGAAAGCAATTACAGCTGTGAGTCTGTTGGGATAGGTCTCTATCAACTTTGCACACCTTGATTGGGCAATAATTTCCCATTCTTCTGTACAAAACTGTTCAAGCTTAGTCAAGTTACATGGGGAGCATTGATGGACAGCAATTTTCAAGTCATGCCACAGATTTTCGATTGGATTTAGGTTGGGGCTCTGACTGAGCCACTCAAGGGCATTTATCTTTTTGTTCCTTGGTCACTCCAGTGTAGCTTTGGCTGTGTGCTTCGGTTCATTGCCATGCTGAAAGGTGAACTTCTGTCCCAATTTCACCTTTCTTGCAGAGGGCAGCAGGTTTTCCTCGAGGATTTTCCTGTACTTTGCTCCATTCATTTTTCCCTTCTATCCTGACAAGTGCCCCAGTTCCTGCTGATGAGAAACATCCCCATAACATGATGCTGCCACCACCATGCTTCACAGTCAGGATGGTGTTCTTTGGGTGATGTGCTGTGTTGGGTTTGCGCCAAACGTAACGTTTTGCATTTAGGCTAAAAAGTTCCATCTTGGTTTTGTCAGCCCACAAAACGTTTTGCAACATGGTTTCAGAATCTCTGGAGTGGTTTTTTGCAAACTTGAAATGGGATTCAAGGTGGGCTTTTTTGAGTAATTGCTTCCTTGTTGCCACCCCACCAAACAGGCCAGACTTATGGAGTGCTTGGGATATTCTTATCACATGCACACAGTGACCAGTCTTTACCATAAAGGCCTGTAGCTCTTTCAAAATTACCATTGGCCGCTTTGTTGCCTCACTGATCAGTCTCCTCCTTGCTTGGTTCTCCAGTTTAAAAGGATGACCTGATGTAGGCAGGGTCTTGGTGGTACCATGCGCCTTCAAGTTCTTAATGATTGTCTTGACTGTGTTCCAAGGGTTATTCAAGGCCTTTGAAATATTTTTATACCCATCCCCTGATCTGTGCCTTTCCACAACTTTATCCTGGAGGTCTTTTGAAAGCTCCTTGGTGCTCATGGTTGAGTCTTTGCTGTGAAATGCATGACAGCAGAGGATACCTACAGGAACAGCTGGTTTTATTCTGAAATAATCAGAATCACTACAATTTAACACAGGTGGAGGCCAATTAACTTGGTGTGTGATTTTGAAGGTGATTGGTTACACCTGAGCGAATTTACAATTTCTATTATAAGGGGGGTGGACACTTATCCAACCAAGATATTCTAGTTTTCTATTTTTAATTAATTTTCTGAAATTTGTAGAATTTGTTTTTCACTTGGAAGTTGTGGGTTATGATACGTAATTGTTGTTGTTCTTCTTTCGGCTGCTCCCGTTAGGGGTCGCCACAGCGGATCATCCGTTATGATCCGCATACTGATTTAGCACAGGTTTTACGCCGGATGCCCTTCCTGACGCAACCCTGGTCGTCTCTTACGACACAGGGATAAGGATTGGGTTTCGCCATGATTCCGGGCTGCCCTACACCCTCTCATAGCACGGCCCAGCGTAGAGCGCCCGTCCTCAAGCGATCCTCCAACCCAAGCCTCCGAGTAGCCGGATTACAGGCGCACGCCACTACACCCGGTGGGTTATGATATGTAAATAAAGGTGGAAAAAAGTCTGATTTAATGCTATTTAATTCCAGGCTATTGGGCAACAAAAGCTGAAAAGTTTGAAAGGCAGTGGATGTGTGTCTGTCTGTCTCACTCTATTTTCCTGTTTGTTCATTCCCTTACGGCTTGTGTCCGAGAGTTGCCCCACTGCCCTACTGTCAGTTCATACCCATCGCCACCTTGTCATTCTATGAGCCTCGCTATTGGAGAGATTAAAAAACGTTGGATTTGGATTGACAGAATGCTGCATTTGTGCAGCAGTTCTGCACTTCTGTCTTGCTCCCACCTGTACTATGGACATGTCCCCCTGACAGTGCTCTCTTGCCTGTACTCACTGTAGTGCTCTCTGCCTTGTATGCCCTCAGGACATTTCTGCCTGTACAAATTAGACCGTGTCACCACTCTCAGAGCTCTCTTTCCTCTGTACACCAGTCAACATTACCACAGTGATTATTCAAATAGTCTTGGCTGCAGATGTTCACCTCTCCTTCAAGCTGTTATTTCCGTTTCCAACTCGCTATTTCCTCCTGTTTTCAGTATCCTCCTATCAGAGATTATTTATTTTGTTATTACATCCACAATGAATCCTTCTTCTCTATTTAAGTTCATTCTTTCCCATTGTTCTGCAGCTTTCCCTGTTGACCAAGAGCATTGTAGTTGATGATTGTCATTGGTTATTATGCTCTTCTTCTTCTTCTTCTTCTTCTATGTCTGTAATAAATAATTCATTAATAATCAAGCTGGTGTTACTTGTTCCCTTACATGGTGTTATTATGCTCCAAAGTAAACCATTTTGGTTTCTGATTCTTTAGTTTAGGATCACGGTTTGGGATCATTTTGGTTCAGGAGAACAGGTTTTTGCTCGACCCATCCGTTTCATCTGAGCCTGCAATTATAAGAGCTCCACTTTTGGGCATTTCAAATTGCCACCCAGAGAGGCATGATAATTGGCATCTGGTAGTGCAATTAGTACTCCACCCTTAAAAATTTGGCCTTTGAAAAATTTAATTGATACGATGATTTTTGAAAAGGTTGGTGGTGCTCAATACCACAGAGGCAGAAAGAATTTTAACACCAAAGTGCAGGTCGTCATGAGAGGATTCAGATTCAGTTTTACCCCAATCATTGTTTACAAGTTGGGTAGTTTAATTATGGACATGAAATTAATGAATGCTCAAATGAATTGTGCATAATATGATCACCTTGAAAAATGATTTGAGCGACACATTGAATGGCAAAATGGATGATAACATGAACACCACTGAAAGCCAAATGAAGAATGAGTAGAAGGACATTTGAATGATGGCATTAATGAGCTAGGAACTGGTGCAAATGCATGGTTGTCACAACAGGATAACCAATTATAATAGGTCACAAGAAAATGTGGGCAAATAAGAGAATGTTTGATGAAAGTGAAAGGCCAAATGGCAATGCATGAGCAATTGGCTGAGGATTGCAGTCAACTTGATGGAGAATGAGAAGGGATGGATGAAGTACAGAGCCAGATGATAACAGGAGGGCCAAGAAGGGCACGTGGTAGAGTGCATACCTTCGCCAGGCTGAACAGTTTACGTTTTGTACCCCTCTGATAGGCTGGATCTTGATTCGGACCTGAACTAAAATTTAATCAGCTTGTTCTTGTCACCTAACCAACCTGTTCACCAAGTTTTGTCTGAATCCGTCCATAATTTTTTGAGATATCATTTTAGGCCGAAATATTAATGGTGAAAAATCACTTTAAAAATTATCGGATCCGGGTCCGGATCTTCACCAAAATCTATGCGTTTAGTCCGTATCGAATACCTAAACTTTCCACCAAATTTCGTCCGAATCTGTCCATAACTTTTTGAGAAATCCTGTTAAACACAGACAAACAAATAGACAGACAAGCCGGTAGGCGACGAGGGATTCGCTAGGATCGAAGCGCTGGATACTATGCTTTTCATTCTGACCGATCCACCAACGAAGATTCATTGCCAAGACGTATTGGTTCACATACAATTGTTCCTCTGCCTGGCAAGATTTTTCCTATTGCGTATTTTGCCAACTGGCACTCCTCATAAAAAATGACGGTAAATAGACACCCTATTTTTAAGGACTACCATTTGAAAAATAATCAGTTTGCTGGTTTGTGCTGTGGAGGCTCGCGTTGCAGACACACACACACACACACACACACACACACACACACACACACACACACAACACACACACACACACACACACACACACAGACGGAAAACCCGATAAACTTCTCTCAATGCTCTTGTTTGACCACACCTCCTGAGCCACACAATATTTTTCATAAGCCACGCCCACTTTCCATAAGCCACGCCCACTTTCATCAACCACGTCCACTTTCCCTAAGCTCCGCCCACTTTCCTAAGCCCCTCATAAAAAATGACGGTAAATAGACACCCGATTTTTAGGACTACCATTTGAAAAATAAAACCTCAATCAAAAATCGGTTCGAGTAAAATTTTCTAAATATCTCGGTGTTTAATTCCGAAGTCTTGTTTCTCTACATTCAAAACTGAAGGACAAGTATTGAAAATACTGTACGCGGTTTTTCGGCCGCTGCACAGCAACGGGTGGTTGCTAGGCAACGAAATTCAAACGCGCACATTCCAGCACATATTGTACATGTTGGCAAAGTTTCATCGAAATCGGTTCGCTGGTTCGTGCTTTGGAGCCTCGCGTTGCAGACACACACAACACACACACACGGAAAACCCGACAATAAGGGATATCTAGCAATATATAGCGGGATCCAAACAGACTGGGTGAAAACATTACCTCCATCCACTTTCGGTGACAGAAGTAAAAATGGTGGATCATGTCAATGACAGAAACAAAATAGTCAAGTATGTCAAAAATTAATTCCAGCAATAGAAGAAAAAAAAATCACAGATGTGTTGCAAAAAAACATGATTTCACAAGAGCTTGAGAAAGGAGGTAAAAGGGTCAATGAACCAAGTTAAGGAAAAAGTGGTGTTTATACAGAGGACCCTTAATGGCAGCTATGTTTGGGCACAGGAGGCCCAGAAGGGCACAGAGAAAACGGTAGGGTGAGCATAATTAGCAGGAATTTCACAATGGACTTGGCTGCTGCTGAGTGTCCATCGTTGGGTAAGGCCATTCTTTTGGTTAACTTTGATGGGACTGGTAGCCTGGAGACTTTCCCAACTCGATTCGAGAGCATTTCACATATTAATGACTGGATGGAGGTGGAATGCACGGGCAATTTGGTGGCTACTTTGCGTGGACCTGTCTGCAGATGTGCTTAATGCGATTCCAAAGGGGAAAATTATGAGCCGAGGCATCATTGCGGCCCTTAGTTATCGTTTTAGCATGGCGTATCATATTGAGCTACATTTTATGTACGACTGACAAGTAAAACCAAAAGTAAATTCATAAATAAGTAAAATTATTAAACGATGATAAAATTCCACAACCGTAATATTGTTACAGATCTGGTCGAGGTGGTAAAATGGGGGATAGATTAGAAAAGTTATTTTAGAAATACATGTTTGCATAAGTGTGAACATATCAAGCATATGTTTTGAAAGATCTCCCCCCCTCTCTCCAGTGTCTGTATGTATGCCCTGCCTCCCTCTGCCCTGCATTCTTCAGCATTGCCCGTTGTTATGTCTTATATGGAGTTTCTTTTTTAGATAACAGCCAATCGGCATGGCCAACAAGCATGATGGACAGTGGGGTCAGCACAATGGACATTTTAATTTCTTTTCTTTGTTTGTTTGTTTTTCTGTGACCAGGATATCTCAAACCGTTGTGGACGAATTTGGACGAAACTTGGTGGACAGGTTGGGTATATGACAAGGACAAATTGATTTAGATACTGGTGATTTCGATTCGAGAATTTTTTAATTTTTCAGTGATTCTTCAACATTGACAAATAGAGCCAGAAACGATAGAAAGCACGATATTTCAAATAGTTGTGGATGGATTATGACAAAACTTTGTGGATGAGTTGGATATGTGACATAAACAAGCCGATTCGAGTTTGGTTAAGATCCGAATGCAGATCCAGCCCATCATTGGGATACAAAACGTAAACTGTTCAGCCTGTCGGAAGTATGCGTTCTTCCAAAAACCATTCTTGTCATCAATTGTGATCACCGCTGTGCAGTCATGTTATTCTTTCTCCCCTTTTCTCCCTGTATTTAACTCTCATTATTGATGAGAACTGGTGTGCTGATCAGGAGTGGGCTCCATAGTGTTTTGAGAGAATTGGTTTATGAATCCGTTAGACAGGCAGATTAGGTTCGCACTGAAGCCCCTCAACGCGGAACACCGACAAGTTTCACTCAGCTATCCTGTTGATGGCCTATTGCGTTAGTTTTATCTGAATACGCCGATTCACACGAAATTAACCCAGTCGACGTGGAGATCTTTTCAGCATGACGTTCATTGAAGATGCATGACCATAATATTCATTACAAGGTATGAAGAACTCTCTGCAGCATTTTCAGTTAGTATTCACAGGAAACAATGGTGAATAAACTTTTGTCAGTCATTAACTTATTATGTCAGGCCTTGTTTTTAATGATCCATCCCATACTTGCTGAATTTTGGGTATAAGGATACGAGGGGAATTCAAAAGGTTATCGGAACAGGGTATTCATTGGAACCATAGAGAGCCGCAGTGTTTTGCTCATTATAAACTTGCATGTCTGCTTGTCATTTGCCATTGGTTTCATTCATCTGATATTGTTTGCTGTTTCAGAGTATCATCCAGAAGTTGGCTTTGTCATACCATTAAGGGTCATACTTCAGTATCAAGGAAAATCAAAATTTTTACATAAAGCTTCAAGAAAACCCACAAGCACCTGGTGGCTGGTTTGGGTGAAAGTGAAGGCGTGCCCTCAAAAACCCCAATAGGCAGCTGGCTTTAAGTGCGGAAGAAAATCCCTCGACGATGACCCCGCGTCAGGACGGCTGACAGATTTGACTGCCCACAAACTATTGCCCATGTCGAGGCATTAATCATGCAGGCTCACTGTGTTAAGCTTGCCAAAATAGATTCCCAAACCGTTCAACACATATCCCGATGATTGTAATGCTTGTCCGGTAACTGGGGCCAAAATGCAGCCTCAGCATTGGGGTATGGCAGCAGAATTGGAAACCATCCAATAGAAGCAGAAGGAATCACCACCACTCAAGAAAATGTTCACAGCCTAAATTTTTTTGGTATGCCATATAGACGAGAATTATTTCTCGAAAGGGCCCTGTATAAGGCTCAAGAAGCATTTTTTAGTAAAAGTTGGCAACATGACTTTTTTAAACATAATTAAGGTATGCTGAATTCGACTAGCCCTGTTCCCAAGCTGAATTTTGAGTTTTTGACATCTTACATTTAGCATAAACAAAATGGCTGCCAAATTGACAATTTTGGGCACTTTCTTGGGACAGGCACTACTATACCAGCACAATGCTAATCTATTTTACTTGTGAACAACTTAAGTTAACTGTTAAGTTGTTAAGGGATTGTTTAGGCCTATACTAATGATTCATTCTTGTTTGCAGGCTAC
>CM068952.1:61290442-61301447 GCA_035128595.1 Eptatretus atami
GATCGGTCTTGAGAATGCATTAGATTCTGCCACAGCCGTATCTCTTGTGTGGCACAGAATGTGCTATGCCCACTTCACGGACAAGAGTAAAATAGAACGTCTTCAGAGGACTCAGACAGAGTATTCAACAGAGGGAGCATGTTGCAATTCAGGGTGTTCCAGGTGGTAACAGGCGTTCATTGCGAAAAGGTGTGCAGCCAGTCAACTGGAGCCTTTGCATTTTCTGTCAAACTGCAAATAAGAAGGCACGACTGATCTCCGTCATGACTAAGTAAATGAGTGATCAAATAATTTCAAGCCTCACATCTTGACTACAAAGTTGGCCTCGACTGGCAGGAGTGATTGACCTAATTGCAGCTCAACGCAAATATCATCTGCCTTGTCTTAGCACATTAACAGGTCTACCTCCAAAACAAAGCAGGAGTCAGCAAATACAGACCTTGATATGATATGGCTTTGCCAAGAGCTCCATCAATTCGCTGACAAAGGACATGTGATTCTTCTGGTGATGTATGGGAAAGGTATAAGGAGCTAGCTGAGGAATCTTCAACCATGATTCAGCCGTCCTATCAAAGCAGAAGAGGAACATTCAAGGAAAAAGTTGCAGTCACAGCTTGGGGACATTTTCAATTTCTTTCAACCTCTTGACAGTTGTATATCAGAACAAAAACCGTATTGATTCCCACTAAGTACCAGCCAACAGCAGTTTTGCAGATGAAAGCAGACACAGAGGAGAGTGAGGAAAAGTTAGCCTTTCCTAAATATGAGCTCCAGGATGACATTTTCCTTTCACTTGTTCATGTAGCTATGAAAGTCTGTGGAGACATGATGGAACTCCAGGACACAAAGGGTTCTCTGTCAGTGAAGAAGATGCTATAGCATGCATTCTCGAGAGTTTATATATGCTACTGAGACTGATCGTCGGTGGCCAGGCATCCCTTGGAGATGATAGCCCTGGAACAATGAAGAACATGTCCGGAGCAGAGTTCTGAGTGTGCACAAGATCTTGTCTACTGCGTCAGTGGTGGCAAAAAATGGACTCCAAAACATGTTGGTCTGCAAGTACTCTTCATCAAGCGACGCGGTAAAAAGACCTAATACGATTGTTCAACAAGGCAGGCATTGCCTGAGTACGAACAGGTGTTGCAAGTAGACACTTCCTTGGCTGAGAGACTCTCAAATCATTAGACAAAGCAAACTGGTGCCATCATTCCACCAAACATTGAGGCAAATAAATTCATCTCACTACACCTGTTTTAACATTGACATCCTTGATGAAAACACTTGATGGAAAGAATACCTTCCATGCAACTCAAATGGCAGCATGGCAACGAGGCCAAACAACTGATGCTTCTCTTAAAAATCTCGAGCTATCGACAAGACATATTTTGATTGCGCCAAATGGCCTGGAGGAGCTGCATCCTGTCAGTATAACTCGTGGAAATGCAAGTCAGTATTCACAGCACCCGTCGACAAAGCCTGCTTCAGCAAATTCTGAGAGGACAATGAGTATGCAACAAGCAAAAGCTACAGACCTAGCTTTCTTCTTGCGCCATCAAAATTCAGAGATAACCTTCTTGGACACTATTCAATCAGTCATGCCATCAGAGGAACCAGAACATACACAGTAGGAATTTTGCCTATAATCCTTGCTCCGCTCATGAGTGGATACTTTGAATACCGCTGTGAAGAGATGCAGGCAATATCTTCACATTTTGGACAGGAACATACAGTCCTCACAGTCGACAAGCCTTGTACTGCAGACTTATGGAGCTAAAGTGTCTGTTCCAGAAATACCAGGATAAGTTAATACCTCCTTAGGTGGCCTTCACGTATCGATTAATTTCCTCAAGGCCATAGGAGATCATATGAATGGTTCCGACAAGCTGAATGTGGGTTGAGAGTGACTGCTCGGGCAAGCACTGTAGAACTTGTTCTGGCAGGAAAGTCATACAGCAAAGCTATGAGGGCACAACAAACTGACTTTGCAAGCTCTGTGACGTCTCCTGATGCCAAGCCTTCTCTCCTTTGTTGCAGAGGCAGACGAGGACTGCCATGCTTGCATTTCCACGATGGCTTCTGATGACTACCCGCATAAGATTCCAGAACTGATAACATTTCTGGATCAGGAAAAGTTCAGGAAGCTCCTGGATGATTTTGTTGAGAGTAGATCTGATGATGTGAACTTCAGCTTCTGGTGGCATATATATGGACATGGTCGCTATACTTCTGCAATACACTCGAGCTCAGCATGATGGCATCTAGGATCTCCATCTTTACTCTTTCAGTCTGATGTTGCCCCTACTTCAAGCGGTATGACCACCTGAACTATGCACGATGTTGTCCAGTGTATCTAGTGGAGATGCTTCAGCTTCCAGAATCTGTTTTACAGAGTTCCAAAGAGGCAATTTTATGTTCAAGAGATCTGCTCACAAGTTCAGCCAAGTAGATCCTGACAGGCCATGGAATGGATAAATGCACAGGCAAGAAAGGAGGTGGTATCATTGGTGTCACTAAGACGACATCAGCTCTGTTGTAGGTGGACACTCTCCTTTAACCTGAGATCTCACATTGCAGAACAAACCCATGAAATGTACAGTCTCCACCGTGGGAGTACAGACCTTCACAACGAACCAACCAAATCACAACAAATGAGAGACCAATGATGATGAGAATTCTTCCTTTCCACTTTCCAGGGATTCATGTGTTCTCATCTGTATCACATCCAGGTACTGCAAAACCTTGCTATTGAAAACCAGCAACAGAGTCAATTAAAGAATCACTACTACGTGCCAAGGAGCTTGGACAAGAAGAAGTCAAAATTTTGTTCAGGACAGTTGATCGTGGCTGAGCAATGTGAAGCCACATGTTTCAATCCATGACCATCTGCGCAGAACAATGCCCCAACATTTGCCACTTTATACGAAGTGTTTAAACACACAAAGGACAAAGACAAGAAAATTGTTCTGAAGACAGACAGAAATGTCCTCCGACATCTAATTACTGCCTATGAGGCGGGTCGGCCAGTTCATTTGCCATCTGTATTCAAACATGAGCTTCTTCCAGTCCCTGTATCCCTTGCCGAAATGAATGGTACACTACGCACTGGAAAACAAGTCGTTACTTGCTACGTGATAAACAGAAGACATAGACTGTCCTGAGACAATTCAAATTCATGACACGTCAACTTGCCTTATCATTGATGGACAAGCATTGGTAGTAGCTCTTGGAAAAGCCTTGATGCTGTGTAACCTTTGGAGATCTGGCCGACATGTACGTGAAAACTGTGCTGAAGGCAGTTCCAAATATCAAAGAATTGATATTGTGTTCGACAGATACAGGGAAGAAACAATCAAGGGTACAACCAGAACGTGGCACAGTAAAGCAGCAACGGCCAATCAGATGGCTTGGAAGGTCGTGATGTACCACTTCCAAAGAGCTGGTCAAATTTTCTGTCACTAGCTTGATAAAGCAGATCTAGCACATTTATTGTCTGAGGAACTGTGTTCGCAGGTTGCTAAGGATAAAGAAATTGTAGTTGCCGGGGGATTGAGGAGAAGGAACTCGAGGTCAAGTCATCAAAAGGTACACTGATTTGACACTTCTGAAATCCCACACACGAGACGCGACACAATATTGTATGCTGCATGCCATCCACAGCCAGTTTATAACAGGTTTGTGTCTTCCAGGGACACTGATGTTCTCCTGCTTCTGGTATTCAACTTCGACGTATCCAATGCGCAGCATCTCTGGATGATGTCGACACATCTAGAGACAACGGCGGTATATACCCATTGATGCAGTTCAACAAACTACCAAGAGGTTCAGCAGCATCCTTGCTAGCTAGGCATATCAACGCATTGACTGAGGTGTGACACCACCTCCTTACATCGGAATCACACCAAACGATCATCATGAAGGTCTTCGCAAGAGCACATGAATTGTGAAGAACTTGGGCATTGCGTGAACTCACAGAGGAAACATCAAATCTTCCAGAAACCTTTGTCTGCAGAATTATACAATGCACACACAGACCTCTGTTGATGCAGCATGGATTTATCTGTTTCCAAGACGGGGAAACCAGAAGGCCTATGGCACCTAACAAGGTGATGCGCTCTTGTTTCATTTGATAGAGTACACTATCAAGCGATTGATATGGAGAAATTCACCACTGCCCCACACCTGCAGCCTCCCTGCGCCCTCTGAAATGGGATGGAATTGGGAATCAGCGACTGCAACCCATACTGTTGGCATTGAGTCCCATTCCAGACAGTTGCTCGAGATGTAGCCTTCGTTGAATGTCGGAAACAATGAAGACTCGACGCTGCACATGCCAGAATTCAGGAATTACGATGACATCGATTTGTGTTATGGCCAGCAACAGATGATGATCAGACTCCTTGCATGAAGGTACAATGTGATTTTCCTGAAAGATGTAGGCATTTCCTGGAAAACTGTTAAATGCTGGACTGAAAATTTAGTTCACGTAGCAGCATGACTAGAAACCTTGTTTAGTTTTATGATTTACAGACTAGCCAACTTAACTTCTAACATTTATTAATAAACATGGTACCAAGTAAAACATAAATTAAACATGCTTCAAATATGTCTTTACTCATTTTCTTGACCCTCAAAACGTAGGTCTAGACATCTCATTTGTCAGCTTGCATGCATAAGTAACAAAGTTACAGCAGAAAATCGATTTTTGGTAATGGCAGTAGCTAATTAGCATAGCCAATAGGATTTTTGGCATGTTACGCGAATTTTTATTAGCCTGTAGCTTTGATCTATTGCCTCAGGGACATTTCTAAGAGTGTACATGTTTTGGAAAAACCAATTGCATATTATTAAATGTATAGTAGTGCCTGTCCAAGAAAGTGCCAAAATAGTCAATTTGGCAGCCATTTTGTTTATGCTAATTAGATGGTCAAAAACTCAAAATTCAGCTGGAACAGGCGAGTTCAGGGAACAGGAACGAATTCAGCATACCTTATGTTAAAAAGTCATGTTCCCAAATTTTCACTAAAAAATGCTTCGAGGATGCACATTCTCGAAATATGTTGGGATGCGGGCCGGGTTATCGGCCGCAGGCAATGACCGCTAGGATGGAGCCGCAGTCAGCTTTGGACCGATCCGCCCGAATTCAGATCGTATCTCTCCGCGAAAACTCTGGAAGAGGTACGGGTCCTTTGCTTTGGACCGTAAGCCTCAATATTCCACCACGTGGTACAGGCGTTATTCACAAAATTCAAAAATACCTGATCTAACCAGTCTTCACACCCCTCGACAGCACCCGTAGCGAGAAACGAGGCGCTTAGCACGCTCGTCCGTGTGCGATCCGAGCGTTTAAATCGCCCGAGAACCGATCGGTCCCGACTTGTCCCATTATAACGGCACATGGCCAGCTAATTCCCCGGGCACGCGACACGCTCATATGAAAGAATAGAACGCGAACGAGCTTGAACATTCAACAAATGGGATATTTATTTACAATAGGGAAAGGGGGAAACACCAGAGCAGAACTAAAACCGACTATTAATAATGCAATGCAAAAATTACAGCACAGGCACTTAACAGTTACTACTTAAAGCACTGGACCCACAGGACACAACACACACACACACACACCACCACACACCCAGCGACACCATGGACCTTGCCCGCCTGTGCCGGTCTTCGATTGAGACGAGCAAACCGGACGAGACCGTCCAGCGTCCGTCGAGCTTGCATACCCGTCCCGAGATGTCCAGCGAGCGTTCGGGATCCGATGAGCGCAGATGCCGGCGACAGGATCAGACCAATCTCTCTACGGCACCACAAGGCCACGACGACGACCAAGACAAGCAGCGCTCCCTGTCCGAACACCACACGCCCTTATTACCCTGTCTCCAGAGGGGGGGATGTCTCGCCCTGCCGCTCTCCCTCACTGGACCGTTGGGCGCGCAGAAATCGCTCGACGCCCTCTCATTGGCCAAAAACGGAGCGGCAAGTCATCGATGTGGCCCGGGGGCGTGGTTGACATCACGCGGAGCTGCCCCATCCTCCTGTTCGCGGGCCCGGATTTGGCTGATGGCGGCACCCCACCGCTTACATGCCGATTTGGTCGAGGGCGCTGCGCGGCTCCTCCCCGAACTCCGCCTTCTTCCAAAGGACTGCCCCTCACACAGTCGGGGGGAAGTCTGATTGCCCGAGCGACGGTCACCCACTCGTTGCACGCCGATGGTCGAGGGCCGCCGCGTTGGCTCCTCCTCGAACTCCGCCCCATGACGTCGGCCAGAGCGACGGTGAAGGTGAGGGTGATGCGGCGTTGTCGGATTGTATGGTGGTGGTGTAAAATGTAACCGGAAACCCTAAACTATTCAAAGTAACTCACAGCGCCATGAACATTTAATTACTCATTAGACCAGGACGGACCCTAACTGGCAACATGTACTTACCGAGATAACTATTCATAGACCTGGTATGCTATGAGTTGCAATATGTTTCAATCCACAACAAACATCTAGTCTAATAGGAATCCTGGCGATTGGTTGACTATATGCCTCACAAAAACTACAATGACATGAAATGTTTTGCCATCCTCATACAAAAGTTGTGGCAGCGTCAAAGATAAACGTTGAGGGAATATGACCAAAGTTTGTTCTCCTTTACAACAATGCACTTGTACACAAGAGTTTCCATGCTTTCGAGTCCACCAGTATGTAGTCTGTGACTTCAAGTAACTGATTCTCTGCTCATACAGGTTGGATTCTGGCTCTCAGTAATTACCTCTACCACCCAAAGTGGCGAAGTTATGTTTCTGCCCCTGTTTTCTGTCTGTGACCAGGATATCTCAAAAAGTTATGGATCGGATTCAAACAAAACTCAGTGAACGGTGTTGGTTGTTGGGACAATACGAATCAATGAGCATTTTCGTGAAAATTCGGGATATGGACACAATAATTTTTAAAGTGAACCTTCTCCATTAAGAGATAGAGCCAAAAACGACATATAGCCATGCATATTCAAAACGTGGATTGATTCCCAATCACACTCTGTGGGACAGGTAATTGGTGTTGGACAAGGACGAATTGATTCGTTTTAGGCAAGATTCAGATCCAGCCCATCAGTAGGACACAAAACGTAAACTGTTCAAGCCTGGCGAAGGTATGCACTCTACGAGTTACTATTCTAGTTATTATCTATTTTTACAATGAAAGCTCCACCTGGCAGTGACCACGATTCACTGACAAGGGAGGACTGACTGAAGCAACCACTACAAGCCAAAAAGACAAATTTGAAGTCTTCTATTTTATGGCATGGACAAATTGGAGCAATTGCAATTGAAGTTAAGCGGATATACATTGTTGTGTGAAAAGCAGCTTACAGAAGGATGCAAACCACACTTCAATGTGCACCACCACATTTCAGAGCCTAAAATTCCAAAGATGGCTAAATCTAAGTTTTCCTCACAAGCTGCGATTGAATGGGTTTCTTCAAAGGGACCCTGGGCCAAAAACCCCAATTTTTTGGAAAAAAAGGCTCGATCTTTTTCCCAAAGCCAAACCCCATTATGACATGAAGTGACATCAATTTAACTCTAAAGGTAGCCCAAATTAACCAGAATGTTCAGGCAACCAAAATGGGTGGCAACAAGAGGCAAGTCATTCATA
The DNA here is from genome assembly GCA_035128595.1 of Eptatretus atami. NCBI lineage: Eukaryota > Metazoa > Chordata > Myxini > Myxiniformes > Myxinidae > Eptatretus > Eptatretus atami. Next base: position 61,298,095 of record CM068952.1, read on the forward strand.
AATAAGTAAGTAAATAGTTTATCACACGAAGGACTGATAATAAACCGACAACAATAAACACAAGAAAACCACAAGTACGAAACAACTTCCCCGGACACCAACACTCACTCGCACAACTGGGTAGAGTAAAGCGACATTGTCGCATCGGTGGGAAGTGGGAAGCCAGGTTAAAGGTTGCCGGTGTGAGAGGACTCACTGGCAGGAAGGGAATGCGTGGATGGAACTCAAATAACAAAGTGAGCGCGGGAATTTTAACCCCATCCCTGTCCCCGCAGCCTTCCACCAATCTCATCCTCAGGCATCCCAGAAATTTCCTCCTCATGCACCCTGATGGACAGCTGCTGGGAGGAGTTCACTTCCACAGAGACAGAGGGATCTTGACATTGTGTCTCGCATGTCTGGCCACACCCAGTTTTACATTGCGAGACATGAAGACAACAACCTTGACCAAACTTATCAAGCAAAACCTCACATCTCCTTCATGGCCAGCATTTTACTTTGAATACTTATATTAAATGCACAACTTACTACAGAATAAGAAGTCCCAAAATACAGCAAATATACATGGCTTCGAAGGCCTTCCATCAATTGTCCCTCCCCTACAAACGTAGGCACGATATAAAAAAAACAAACAATTGGCTTGTCCTTGGATTATTGCACCCTCATTCCAAAAGCTGGCACTTTCACCTCCATCCACTTGTATCCCTACTCAATAATTAATAAATTAATCTGCTGCTTCTATCGCGCTCCCAATATTGGACAATTACCTTGCATCATTATGCACTGACACCTCACTACTCGCAATTGCAACAATCCTCTACACTTCTGAAATCATCATTTTATGGGACTTCAACAACTTCCCTTTGTCCAGCGCACCATGACAAGCTTCTCCTCTCTCTCCAGTAGCATCATGGCCTTCTGCTCTTTGGCCAAGCTCATCAAACACCAACTTCTGTGAAATCTTTCCTTCTCCCAACACTTGATGGCTCAATCTCCACGGTCTCTTAAATACAAAAAACTCTCAATTTGCCAGCCCAATTCGACTCTGGATGAATCCATGTAACTCCTGCTTTTCCAAAATCGAAGCTCCTTTATTATGCCTGTCATCAAATTTATCCACGTTGCAAGGTCACCAGACCCTTCTCTCCCTTGTCAGCAACAAAGAATGGTCCGGACAGCATTCCTGCACATCCTCAAAACCATGCCTCCTGCACTTGCCACTGTTTCTTCCAAGCTTTTCAACCTCTCCGACTGTGCGTATTACCTAACCTTCTGGAGAACACGTCTATCTGGCCAGTCTGAAGAAGGGTAAACATGGTTAATTCTTATCCCTCCAATCACCTCACTTCAATATCTCCAAAGTCACGAGGTCTCCATCAGATAAATAACTTTTTCACCCATTCTGGCATCCTGCTCTTCCTTACCACAGTATGGTTTCCACAAAAGCCTGGATTCCACTGGTGACCTCCTGGCCAAACAAATGGCTCTTCAGGCTCTTGAGGCACGTCAGAGAAAATCGCGTTATTGTGCTGGACATCAAGCCAGAAAGCCATTGACAAATCTGGCCAAGTTTGAGGGCTCGTAGAAATTGCTCCTCATCTTGCGTACTCGGCCTCAATCACCCCTAATTTCCAGCTTCCTCATCTTATGGTACTCAGCCTTCAGCATCATCCCCCAATTTCCAGCTTCGTCAGCTCCGAATCTATCTCTATCTGTATTGATAGGTGCACTCTCTGGGCCATCATACATTTAGTTTATGGTGTCCCTCAAGGTTGCAGTCATTCTCACCGTCCCTCTTTTTCTTTTCATCAATGACCTCCTCAAAACTACTCACAGCCTTATCCATTCCTGTGCTGACAAACCCCATCCTCCACTTCATTCACCTGTTAAATCCAAGTACACCTCCTCCCAATCCCTTGCTGCCAATCACCTCTCAACTGTTGCTCCAGGCAATCTTGATATTAGTCTCTTCCTCCAATGGGCTTGACAACCTTGACCACTTTTGCCACATCAGTCCAAGTCTCAAACCCTTCTTTCTATGCCAGCAAGATAACCCAGCCATCTCCTCTCTCATGCCAAGCTCTCAACTATAGCCGTCCTCCTCTGTTCAAGCTTGGCAGTCGACCATCTCCGGTTAAATTTCCTACCAAGCAGCTCTCCACATCCTCAAAATCATCAAACTGTGCCTCCAAGAAACTCTTCATGAGCTCGCAAATACTTCAACTTGCATCAGGCTTTCTCACCTCTACAAACCCCAAAACAGACCAGTGATGGAATACCGCTCCCATATCTGGGCAGCTGCCTCTGCAGTCCATCAGTATTCGGACCGGGTCCAAGCCAAGGCGGTCCAACTGAGATAACGCATCATATTTTGTCGAGCCATCCCACTTTGAGCACATCATGAACAGTCTTTTCATGTGCGGTCTTCTACCACTACAATTCACAGCTCAATTGGAAATGCACGGGCCGGGTGCTCTCAACAAAAAGTGCTCTGTCGAAGCTTGTATTTTTTTTCTGTCCCTCTTTCTCTTCACGTTTGTAACAAACATACTGAGACTTTCACTCTTCCACCCCTTTTCTTTGTTACTCTCCCAACCAACCGCATCCTTCTTCCCCTCACGTGCGTTTTCTTTAGCCATCTAGCTCTCGCCAGTAGATGTGTTCCGGCTTCCGATCAAAAGTCCCCTCTCGAGCGAGATCCAACTATATCCTCTGGCTCAACAGAGAACTGCACAATCGTTTTGCTTATATCACCAAAATAGGACAGAGCTGATCATTGTTCAACATCCAACAATGCTTCTTTTTTTTTATCTGACAATTCTTAGATAATCACCTGATATTGCTCACACAGAAAAAAAACATTTCTCACTCACTACCTGGCATAGGTTTCCAACTAGCAATAGTACCCCCCATGGGCGGGGTACATATAAACTGCTGAATGCGTTGGTTCCGTCTCCGATCGGCATGAAATAGAGAATATTGACTTATCCGGGACGGTTGACCCCCTGACCTGGACCTTAGACCTTGATCCCCTTATGTCCGGTTCCCAAGGATTCACATATGCAAGTTCTCATCTCATCTATCCAACGTTTGGCGTCTTATTAAAGGACAAAACAAACATGAAAAAATGACGTTTTAGTCAATTTTTATGACGTCATAACTCGAAAATCTCTCTCTTCTGCCTTGTCTTAGCACATTTAACAGGTCTACCTCCAAAACAAAGCAGGAGTCAGCAAATACAGACCTTGATATGATATGGCTTTGCCAAGAGCTCCATCAATTCGCTGACAAAGGACATGTGATTCTTCTGGATGATGTATGGGAAAGGTATAAGGAGCTAGCTGAGGAATCTT
>CM068952.1:61305753-61319517 GCA_035128595.1 Eptatretus atami
GACACAAGAGGTTTTTACGTATACATAATAATGTCTACCCTGTCTATAAATTACATTCGCTGCCTCCTCAGCGTCACATTGTAACAAACGACTTATTCTGACAGATCCCTGTTACATGGCAATCTAACCTCAAAATACACAGACCAGAGTACGCTTACCACAGTCCAGCTATGGATCCCCCCTCCCCCTTCTTCGACATGACATAAATACTGGACTACGCAATTGATGATTCAAATGTTTTGAAATAGCTGCGTTTCATGAGGATGTAAATACTTCTGGAGAACATTAAATCATTCCCAACGTCTGCACAAGGCAACACCGGGGTAACACTGACACATCCTGACTCCATTTACTCTGGTGAATCTCGTTGGAGTCTGCACCATGACAAGTCAAGTTTGTCACATTGCTGCACTATCATATCCAAATGGAATGTATCAAAATAGGAATGCTCCACGACATTACAGTCATTGTAAGTTTCCTATCGAATGAATAGATGGACTCAATTGACCTCGATGAGTTATCACGAATGTTACTTGAGCTCCAAAATATTCCAAGGTCAATTTCTGGTCGAAAACACTGAAGCTACCGAAACCACCCAATAACCATTAAATTAATACAATCAAAATAGGAAACCTAAACTCTGTGCACAGGTTTTACTGTGACACAAAGCCCTGCGTTGGCTTAGCGGCTAGGGTGGTGGCGTTGGGATCTTATAGGGTCCTGAGTTTGAGCCCCGTTTGCCACTGAATAACACGGAGGTGTGGTTGACTGAGCCCGTCATCCTTCCGAGGGCGCAAAATGAGTACGGGCCACAAGCATCAGCAGCACAGCCGTGCTTCCAAGAAATGATAGCTACCCGGCAGCCAAGTTGCCATATGCAAGAAGAAGACTATGACACAGAGAAAAAACAAAGTTATTGTGTGGACCACAAACACTTGGAATTGGAATGATAAAGCAGAACCTCACTGAGTCGTGATTTTGAAATGGATACCAGGAAATGTTACAACAAACAAAGTACAATTGTAGGCTGTCTGAGTTCTGTTGAGGATCATTTAAAAGAGCCTTGGAAGATAGATATGAGAACAGAACGAGCTCCAGTTCTAAAACGTCAAAAAACATCCCAACTTATCCTTGAAACATGATCAAAAAAAAGAAGAGAAGGGGATACTTTGAGCCCTGGAGGGTCCAATTGTGCCTTTTGATACCCGCCTAAGGAGATTACAACCGAGGGAATTGTTTGAGCAGAGCCCTGTTCATTTTCTACTCTGAGTCACATGAACAAATTCAGCAGGTGTGGACTTAGTGCTGAGCAGATAAGATGAGAGGGAAAGAGTTTGAGGTACCATCATTGGTTATCCAGTTTGATGCAACGAATCCTTCAAGTCAGGCAGTCCACAATGAAACAAATAACTCATCTGTAGTGTTTCAGGCATTGTTGTTCGAGGCAGGCCACAGTTATTAGAGGAAGGGCTGTTTCTTGTAAACAAACTTACCAACCACACTCAATGAACTTGGATGGGACCACCAGTTTGCATGATGTCACTGCAGTTTATCTCTCCCATTTTCTTGCTCTTTTCTCTTGGCTGCTCTCTGTGCAATAGCACAACCTTTAATTCAGTCACACGCAAGCAAATGCAATAAATTCAGTCATAAAAGTGGAAAATAAAGGGGTGGGGTAAAGACAGCAAAGACCTTCGTGCTGCCGTCATTGATTGAGTGCATCACCTTCAGTACACCTGCATGCCAAAGTATGTACTATGCACAACAATGAACAAAATGTAATGCGGTGTTTTGGACCCCAGCAGAATTTGCGAGTAACTCTGTGCAGCAAGATGTGGGTTTTAAAACATGATAAACATTTACTACTGCACATATAGTAAACAAACGAATAAAATATAAAATACATTATTAAACTAATATAGAAATAATATTGAGATGATCTCGGTCTCGCAAACATGAGCCCTGCATTTGATTTAGATCTCGGGTCTCGCAAACATGAGCCCTGCATTGAGATTGGATCCCAGTCTCAGCATCAAGAGCCCTGCATTGTGATGGATCCTGGTCTCGGCATCAAGAGCCCGCATTGTGATGGCATCCTGCGTCTCGGCACCAAGAGCCCTGTATTGTGATGGATCTCGGTCTCAGCACCAAGAGCCTAATATTGAGATGATCCCAGTCTCAGCACGAAGAGCCCTGTATTGTGATGGATCTCGGTCTCAGCACCAAGAGCCCTGTAGTGTGATGGATCTCGGTCTCAGCACAAGAGCCTAATATTGAGATGGATCCCAGTCTCAGCACCAAGAGCCCTGTATTGTGATGGATCTTGGTCTTCAGCACCAAGAGCCTAATATTGAGATGGATCCCAGGCTCAGCACCAAGAGCCCTGCATTGTGATTGGATCCCAGTCTCAGCACCAAGAGCCCTGTATTGTGATGGATCTCGGTCTCAGCACCAAGAGCCTAATATTGAGATGGATCCCAGTCTCAGCATCAAGAGCCCTGCATTGTGATGGATCCCAGTCTCAGCACCAAGAGCCCTGTATTGTGATGGATCTCTTTCTCAGCACCAAGAGCCTTGTATTGAGATGGATCCTGGTCTCTGGCACCAAGAGCCCTGTATTGTGATGGATCTCTGTTTTGGCACATGAGCTTTGTCTTGAGATGGATCTCTGTCTCGGCACCATGAGCCCTGCATGAGATGGATCTTGGTCTTGGCATCATGAGCCCTGCATTGAGATGGATCCCAGTCTCTGGCACCATGAGCCTTGTATGAGATGGATCTTGGTCTTGGCACCATGAGCCTTGTATTGAGATGGATCTTGGTCTTGGCACCATGAGCCCTACATTGAGATGGATCCCAGTCACGGCATCATGACTGGCCCCTCCCATTGATAAATTTTAAATTATTTTATGTGATTCATAATAACTCTAACCTCCTTATCTCACCACCAGCCGTAAACACAAACTTACGTTAAAGGGTGATCCATGGTTGTGTTCCATTATCATTCAGCTTGCTATCGTTTGCCCAGCCAGGCGCTCCTCATCAAATGTTTTGTCGGACTGCTTGCTTGAGTACTTAAGCCACTTGGCGAGTGCTCTATAAGCTTGATCAGTAAATGAACACACCCCAGCACATGTACTCGGCTCAAAACCGTTTCTGGTTCTGCTGTCTGTGTTTTGAAAAAAGTTAATTCTGGTGATTTTCACACTTTTCCCCTATGTTGAGTTTGTCTCTTTCAGCATCGCTGTTGTGGTTTAGTTTCATCTTCAGGACAGGTTTATGATTTTAAAAACCGTAACATTCCACCATGACATGGGTTACTCCATTTTACTCATGAGAGGGTGTTTTATGATCATAAAAAAAAAATTGTCATGTGGATTTGTTAAACAATATCGATATTACACGTTATGAGCCCAAAACATTATGACCACCTGCCTAATCTGCTGTTGGTCCTCCGTTGTGCCGCAAAAACAGCGCCGACCCGCCGAGGCATGACTCTACAAGACCCCTGAGGTGTCCTGTGGTATCTGGCACCAAAACATTAGCAGCAGATCCTTCAAGTCCTGTAACTTACGAGGTGGAGCCGTCGGGATCGGACTTGTCGGTCCAGCATATTCCACAGATGCTCAATCGGATTGAGATCTGCGAGAATTTGGAGGCCAGGGCAACACCGTGAACACTTTCATCATGTTACTCAAAACCATCCCGAACAATGTGTGCAGTGTGCAGGGCGCATTATCCTGCTGAAAGGGCCACTGCCAATCAGGAATACCATTTGCCATGAAGGGGTGACCTGGTCATGCAACGATATTAGGTGGGTGACACGTGTCAAATTGACGTCCACATGAATGGCTGGACCAGGGTTTCCCAGCAGAACATTTCCCAGAGCATCACACTCCCTCCACCGACTTGACGTCTTCCCACAGTGCATCCTGGTGCCATCACTTCCACAGGTAAACAGCACACACGTACACGGCCATCCACGTGATCTAAAGAAAACGGGACTTATCGGGCCAGGCGACATTCTTCCACTGCTCCAAGGTTCCAGTTCCTACGCTCGCGTTGCCCATTGTAGGTGCTTTTTACGGTGGACAGGGGTCATCGTTGGCACTCTGACCGCGTCTGTGGCTACGCAGCCCATACGCAGCAGGGTCGCATGCACTGGATTGTGCAAGCCACCTTAGCAGCCCATCTCGAAAGATTGTGAACCAAGATCAGTCATGTGGGGGACCCTTGTCATCTCGGGGGTGCCGCACAATTGCACAGAATGTATGCCCATTTTTGGAGAGTGGAAGCAGCATTGTCAAGGTGGAGTGACCAGGTTTGAATCTGAATTGATGACCTAAGATGAGGTTGTTGAAGAAAAGGATTTCATATTAACTGCAATGATGGATTTCCATGACCTTGCTGATGATTGGAAGTAAGTTGATTGGTCTGTAGTTGAGGGATCAGTTTTTGCACCTTTTTCTGTAATGCAGTGATGTGGTGGCATTTCCACTTTTATTCTTTCCTTATTCCATACATCAACTGTCTTCCAGGGGCTGCACTATCCCACTCTCTCACCCAGGAATTCAAGTGGATGATGAACTGAAACTCCTGTCACCCCCCCCCCAACCCCACCCCCTGACTTACTGACCTACAATCCTTTATTAACCCTCATAACCCTTTCTAACCCACGACTTTTTACTTACAGGATGCATACAGTGCGAGAGAAATTCTACCGCTTTCAAAATTTTTCACCTTTTGTTGCCTTATAGCCTGGAATTAGAATGCATTAAATAAGACTTTTCCCACCTTCATGTACACATCGTAATCCAAACTTCCAAGTTGAAAAACAAATCCTACAAATTTCGGAAAATTTATTAGAAATACAAAATTAGAATATCTGTGGATTTAAGTGTCCACCCCTCTGAGTTAATACTTGATGGAAACACACTTGAAAGCAATTACAGCTGTGAGTCTGTTGGGATAGGTCTCTATCAACTTTGCACACCTTGATTGGGCAATAATTTCCCATTCTTCTGCTACAAAACTGTTCAAGCTTAGTCAAGTTACCATGGGGAGCATGATGGACAGCAATTTTCAAGTCATGCCACAGATTTTCGATTGGATTTAGGTGGGGCTCTACTGAGCCAAACTCAAGGGCATTTATCTTTTTGTTCCTTGGTCACTCCAGTGTAGCTTTGGCTGTGTTGCTTCGGTTCATTGCCATGCTGAAGGTGAACTTCTGTCCCAATTTCACCTTTCTTGCAGAGGGCAGCAGGTTTCCTCGAGGATTTCCTGTACTTTGCTCCATTTCATTTTTCCCTTCTTCCTGACAAGTGCCCCAGTTCCTGCTGATGAGAAACATCCCCATAACATGATGCTGCCACCACCATGCTTCACAGTCAGGATGGTGTCTTTGGGTGAGTGCTTTGTGTTGGGTTTGCGCCAAACGTAACGTTTTGCATTTAGGCTAAAAAGTTCCATCTTGGTTTTGTCAGCCCACAAAACGTTTGCAACATGGTTTCAGAATCTCTGGAGTGGTTTTTGCAAACTTGAAATGGATTCAAGGTGGGCTTTTTTGAGTAATTGCTTCCTTGTTGCCACCCCACCAAACAGGCCAGACTTATGGAGTGCTTGGGATATTCTTTATCACATGCACACAGTGACCAGTCTTTACCATAAAGGCCTGTAGCTCTTTCAAAATTACCATTGGCCGCTGTGTTGCCTCACTGATCAGTCTCCTCCTTGCTTGTCTCCAGTTTAAAAGGATGACCTGATGTAGCAGGGTCTTGGTGGTACCATGCGCCTTCAAGTTCTTAATGATTGTCTTGACTGTGTTCCAAGGGTTATTCAAGGCCTTTGAAATATTTTTATACCCATCCCTGATCTGTGCCTTTCCACAACTTTATCCTGGAGGTCTTTGAAAGCTCCTTGGTGCTCATGGTTGAGTCTTTGCTGTGAAATGCATGACAGCAGAGGATACCTACAGGAACAGCTTGGTTTATCTGAAAATAATCAGGAATCACTACAATTTAACACAGGTGGAGGCAATTAACTTGGTGTGTGATTTTGAAAGGTGATTGGTTACACCTGAGCGAATTTACAATTTCTATTATAAGGGGGGGGACACTTATCCAACCAAGAATTCTTAGTTTTCTATTTTTAATTAATTTTCTGAAATTTGTAGAATTTGTTTTTCACTTGGAAGTTGTGGGTTATGGATACGTAATTGTTGTTGTTCTTCTTTCGGCTGCTCCCGTTAGGGGTCGCCACAGCGGATCATCCGTTATGATCCCGCATACTGATTTAGCACAGGTTTTACGCCGGATGCCCTTCCTGACGCAACCCTGGTCGTCTCTTACGACACAGGGATAAGGATTGGGTTTCGCCATGATTCCGGGCTGCCCTACACCCTCTCATAGCACGGCCAGCGTAGAGCGCCCGTCCTCAAGCGATCCTCCAACCCAAGCCTCCGAGTAGCGCGATTACAGGCGCACGCCACTACACCCGGTGGGTTATGATATGTAAATAAAGGTGGAAAAAAGTCTGATTTAATGCTATTTAATTCCAGGCTATTGGGCAACAAAAGCTGAAAAGTTTGAAAGGCAGTGGATGTGTGTCTGCTCTGTCTCACTCTATTTTCCTGTTTGTTCATTCCCTTACGGCTTGTGTCCGAGAGTTTGCCCCACTGCCCTAACTGTCAGTTCATACCCATCGCCACCTTGTCATTCTATGAGCCTCGCTATTGGAGAGATTAAAAAACGTTGGATTTGGATTGACAGAATGCTGCATTGGTGCAGCAGTTCTGCACTTCTGTCTTGCTCCCACCTGTACTATGGACATGTCCCCCTGACAGTGCTCTCTTGCCTGTACTCACTGTAGTGCTCTCTGCCTTGTATGCCCTCAGGACATTTCTGCCTGTACAAAGTTTGACCGTGTCACCACTCTCAGAGCTCTCTTTCCTCTGTACACCAGTCAACATTACCACAGTGATTATTCAAAATAGTCTTGGCTGCAGATGTTCACCTCTCCTTCAAGCTGTTTATTTCGTTTTCAAACCGCTATTTCCTCCTGTTTCAGTATCCTCCTATCAGAGATTATTATTTTTTATTACATCCACAATGAATCCTTCTTCTCTATTTAATGTTCATTCTTTCCCATTGTTCTGCAAGCTTTCCCTGTTGACCAAGAGCATTGTAGTGATGATTGTCATTGGTTATTATGCTCTTCTTCTTCTTCTTCTTCTTATGTCTGTAATAAATAATTCATTAATAATCAAGCTGGTGTTACTTGTTCCCTTACATGGTTTATTATGCTCCAAAGTAAACCATTTTGGTTTCTGATTCTTTAGTTTAGGATCACGGTTTGGATCATTTTGGTTCAGGAGAACAGGTTTTTGCTCGACCCATCCGTTTCATCTGAGCCTGCAATTATAAGAGCTCACTTTTGGGCATTTCAAATTGCCACCCAGAGAGGCATGATAATTGGCATCTGGTAGTGCAATTAGTACTCCACCCTTAAAAATTTGGCTTTGAAAAATTTAATTGATACGATGATTTTGAAAAGGTTGGTGGTGCTCAATACCACAGAGGCAGAAAGAATTTAACACCAAAGTGCAGAGTCGTCATGAGAGGATTCAGATTCAGTTTTACCCCAATCATTGTTTACAAGTTGGGTAGTTTAATTATGGACATGAAATTAAGAATGCTCAAATGAATTGTGCATAATATGATCACCTTGAAAAATGATTTGAGCGACACATTGAATGGCAAAATGGATGATAACATGAACACCACTGAAAGCAAATGAAGAATGAGTAGAAGGACATTTGAATGATGGCATTAATGAGCTAGGAACTGGTGCAAATGCATGGTGTCACAACAGGATAACCAATTATAATAGGTCACAGAAAATGTGGGCAAATAAGAAATGTTTGATGAAAGTGAAAGGCCAAATGGCAATGCATGAGCAATTGGCTGAGGATTGCAGTCAAACTTGATGTGAGAATGAGAAGGGATGGATGAAGTACAGAGCCAGATGATAACAGGAGGGCCAAGAAGGGCACGTGGTAGAGTGCATACCTTCGCCAGGCTGAACAGTTTACGTTTTGTACCCTCTGATAGGCTGGATCTTGATCGGACCTGAACTAAAAATTTAATCAGCTTGTTCTTGTCACCTAACCAACCTGTTCACCAAGTTTTGTCTGAATCCGTCCATAATTTTTTTGAGATATCATTTTTAGGCCGAAAATATTAATGTGAAAAATCACTTTAAAAATTATCGGATCGGGTCCGATCTTCACCAAAATCTATGCGTTTAGTCCGTATCGAATACCTAAACTTTCCACCAAATTTCGTCCGAATCTGTCCATAACTTTTGAGAAATCCTGTTAAACACAGACAAACAAATAGACAGAACAAGCGGTAGGCGACGAGGGATTCGCTAGGATCGAAGCGCTGGATACTATGCTTTTCATTCTGACCGATCCACCAACGAAGATTCATTGCCAAGACGTATTGGTTCACATACAATTGTTCCTCTGCCTGGCAAGATTTTTCCTATTGCGTATTTGCCAACTGGCACTCCTCATAAAAAATGACGCGTAAATAGACACCCTATTTTGAAGGACTACCATTTGAAAAATAATCAGTTTGCTGGTTTGTGCTGTGGAGCTCGCGTTGCAGACACACACCACACACACACACACACACACCACACACACACACACACACACACACACACACACACACACACACACACAGACGGAAAACCCGATAAACTTCTCTCAATGCTCTTGTTTGACCACACCTCCTGAGCCACACAATATTTTTCATAAGCCACGCCCACTTTCCATAAGCCACGCCCACTTTCATCAACCACGTCCACTTTCCCTAAGCTCCGCCCACTTTCCCTAAGCCCCTCATAAAAAATGACGGTAAATAGACACCCGATTTTGAAGGACTACCATTGAAAAATAAAACCTCAATCAAAAATCGGTTCGAGTAAAATTTTCTAAATATCTCGGTGTTAATTCCGAAGTCTTGTTTCTCTACATTCAAAACTGTAAGGACAAGTATTGAAAATACTGTACGCCGGTTTTCGCGCGCTGCACAGCAACGGGTGGTGCTAGGCAACGAAATTCAAACGCGCACATTCCCAGCACAATTATTTACATGTTGGCAAAGTTTCATCGAAAATCGGTTCGCTGGTTCGTGCTGTGGACCTCGCGTTGCAGACACACACACACACACACACGAAAACCCGACAATAAGGATATCTAGCATATATAGCGAATCCAACAGACTGGGTGAAAACATTACCTCCATCCACTTTCGGTTGACAGAAGTAAAAATGGTGGATCATGTCAATGACAGAAACAAAATAGTCAAGTATGTCAAAAATTAATTCCAGCAATTAGAAGAAAAAAAAATCACAGATGTGTTGCAAAAAAAACATGATTTCACAAGAGCTTGAGAAAGGAGGTAAAAGGGTCAATGAACCAAGTTAAGGAAAAAGTGGTTGTTTATACAGAGGACCCTTAATGGCAGCTATGTTTGGGCACAGGAGGCCCAGAAGGGCACAGAGAGAAACGTAGGGTGAGCATAATTAGCAGGAATTTCACAATGGACTTGGCTGCTGCTGAGTGTCTCCATCGTTGGGTAAGGCCATCTTTTGGTTAACTTTGATGGGACTGGTAGCCTGGAGACTTTCCCAACTCGATTCGAGAGCATTTCACATATTAATGACTGGATGGAGGTGGAATGCAGGCAATTTGGTGCTACTTTGCGTGACCTGTCTGCAGATGTGCTTAATGCGATTCCAAAGGGGAAAATTATGAGCCGAGGCATCATTGCGGCCCTTAGTTATCGTTTTAGCATGGCGTATCATATTGAGCTACATTTATGTACGACTGACAAGTAAAACCAAAAGTAAATTCATAAATAAGTTAAAATTATTAAACGATTGATAAAATTCCACAACCGTAATATTGTTACAGATCTGGTCGAGGTGGTAAAATGGGGGATAGATTAGAAAAGTTATATTTAGAAATACATGTTTGCATTAAGTGTGAACATATCAAGCATATGTTTTGAAAGATCTCCCCCCCTCTCTCCAGTGTCTGTATGTATGCCCTGCCTCCCTCTGCCCTGCATTCTTTCAGCATTGCCCTTGTTATGTCTTATATGGAGTTTCTTTTTTAGATAACAGCCAATCGGCATGGCCAACAAGCATGATGGACAGTTGGGTCAGCACAATGGACATTTTAATTTCTTTTCTTTGTTTGTTTGTTTTTCTGTGACCAGGATATCTCAAACCGTTGTGGACGAATTTTGGACGAAACTTGTGGACAGGTTGGGTATATGACCAAGGACAAATTGATTTAGATACTGGTGATTTCGATTCGAGAATTTTTTAATTTCAGTGATTCTTCAACATTGACAAATAGAGCCAGAAACGATAGAAAGCACGATATTTCAAATAGTTGTGGATGGATTATGACAAAACTTTGTGGATGAGTTGGATATGTGACATAAACAAGCCGATTCGAGTTTGGTTAAGATCCGAATGCAGATCCAGCCCATCATTGGGATACAAAACGTTAAACTGTTCAGCCTGTCGGAAGTATGCGTTCTTCCAAAAAACCATTCTTGTTCATCAATTGTGATCACCGCTGTGCAGTCATGTTATTCTTTCTCCCCTTTTCTCCCTGTATTTAACTCTCATTATTGATGAGAACTGGTGTGCTGATTCAGGGAGTGGGCTCCATAGTGTTTTGAGAGAATTGGTTTATGAATCCGTTAGACAGGCAGATTAGGTTCGCACTGAAGCCCCTCAACGCGGAACACCGACAAGTTTCACTCAGCTATCCTGTTGATGGCCTATTGCGTTAGTTTTATCTGAATACGCCGATTCACACGAAATTAACCCAGTCGACGTGGAATCTTTTCAGCATGACGTTCATTGAAGATGCATGACCATAATATTCATTACAAGTATGAAGAACTCTCTGCCAGCATTTTCAGTTAGTATCACAGGAACAATGGTGAATAAACTTTTGTCAGTCATTAACTTATTATGTCAGCCTTGTTTTTAATATCCATCCCATACTTGCTGAATTTTGGGTATAAGGATACGAGGGGAATTCAAAAGGTTATCGGAACAGGGTAATTCATTGAACCATAGAGAGCCGCAGTGTTTTGCTCATTATAAACTTGCATGTCTGCTTGTCATTTGCCATTGGTTTCATTCATTCTGATATTGTTTGCTGTTTCAGAGTATCATCCAGAAGTTGGCTTTGTCATACCATTAAGGGTCATACTTCAGTATCAAGGAAAATCAAAATTTTTACATAAAGCTTCAAGAAAAACCCACAAGCACCTGGTGGCTGGTTTGGGTGAAAGTGAAGGCGGTGCCCTCCAAAAACCCCAATAGGCAGCTGGCTTAAGTGCGGAAGAAAATCCCTCGACGATGACCCCGCGTCAGGACGGCTGACAGATTTGACTGCCCACAAACTATTGCCCATGTCGAGGCATTAATCATGCAGGCTCACTGTGTTAAGCTTGCCAAAATAGATTCCCAAACCGTTCAACACATATCCCGATGATTGTAATGCTTGTCCGGAACTGGGGCCAAAATGCAGCCTCAGCATTGGGTATGCAGCAGAATTGGAAACCATCCAATAGAAAGCAGAAGGAAATCACCACCACTCAAGAAAATGTTCACAGCCTAAATTTTTTTGGTATGCCATATAGACGAGAATTATTTCTCGAAAGGGCCCTGTATAAGGCTCAAGAAGCATTTTTTAGTAAAAGTTGGCAAACATGACTTTTTTAAACATAATTAAGTATGCTGAATTCGACTAGCCTGTTCCCAAGCTGAATTTGAGTTTTTGACCATCTAATTAGCATAAACAAAATGGCTGCCAAATTGACAATTTTGGGCACTTTCTTGGGACAGCACTACTATCCAGCACAATGCTAATCTATTTTACTTGTGAACAACTTAAGTTAACTGTTAAGTTGTTAAGGATTTGTTTAGGCCTATACTAATGATTCATCTTGTTTGCAGGCTACAATGGATCCCGTGATTAGCTTGAAGAGGCCGTCACCTGTAGATTACAGCTTGTGCATTTTCTGCCAAACGCATAAAGCCAGAAAAAACCTGAGTAAAGCAACTGAAACATGAACTCACAACACTCAGGAATGCAGCCTGTAGCAGAAAGAAGCGAGGGACTCCAAAAATATAGACTTAATTGATCGTCTTGAGAATGCATTAGATTCTGCCACAGCCGTATCTCTTGTGTGGCACAGAATGTGCTATGCCCACTTCACGGACAAGAGTAAATAGAACGTCTCAGAGGACTCAGACAGATATTCAACAGAGGGAGCATGTTGCAGTTCAGGGTGTTCCAGGTGTAACAGGCGTTCATTGCGAAAAGGTGTGCAGCCAGTCAACTGGAGCCTTTGCATTTTCTGTCAAACTGCAAATAAGAAGGCACGACTGATCTCCGTCATTGACTAAGTAAATGAGTGATCAAATAATTTCAAGCCTCACATCTTGACTACAAAGTTGGCCTTCGACTGGCAGGAGTGATTGACCTAATTGCAGCTCAACCAAATATCATCTGCCTTGTCTTAGCACATTTAACAGGTCTACCTCCAAAACAAAGCAGGAGTCAGCAATACAGACCTTGATATGATATGGCTTTGCCAAGAGCTCCATCAATTCGCTGACAAAGGACATGTGATTCTCTGGATTGATGTATGGGAAAGGTATAAGGAGCTAGCTGAGAATCTTCAACCATGATTCAGCCGTCCTATCAAAGCAGAAGAGGAACATTCAAGGAAAAAGTTGCAGTCCACAGCTTGGCGGACATTTTCAATTTCTTTCAACCTCTTGACAGTTGTATATCAGAACAAAAACCGTATTGATTCCCACTAAGTACCAGCCAACAGCAGTTTTGCAGATGAAAGCAGACACAGAGGAGAGTGAGGAAAAGTTAGCCTTTCCTAAAATATGAGCTCCAGGATGACATTTTCCTTTCACTTGTTCATGTAGCTATGAAAGTCTGTGGAGACATGATGGAACTCCAGGACACAAAGGGTTCTCTGTCAGTTGAAGAAGATGCTATAGCATGCATTCTCGAGAGTTTATATATGCTACTGAGACTGATCGTCGGTGGCCAGGCATCCCTTGGAGATGATAGCCCTGGGAACAATGAAGAACATGTCCGGAGCAGAGTTCTGAGTGTGCACAAGATCTTGTCTACTGCGTCAGTGGTGGCAAAAAATGGACTCCAAAACATGTTGGTCTGCAAGTACTCTTCATCAAGCGACGCGGTAAAAAGACCTAATACGATTGTTCAACAAGGCAGGCATTGCCTGAGTACGAACAGGTGTTGCAAGTAGACACTTCCTTGGCTGAGAGACTTCTCAAATCATTAGACAAAGCAAACTGGTGCCATCATTCCACCAAACATTGAGGCAAATAAATTCATCTCACTACACCTGTTTTAACATTGACATCCTTGATGAAAACACTTGATGGAAAGAATACCGTTCCATGCAACTCAAATGGCAGCATGGCAACGAGGCCAAACAACTGATGCTTCTCTTAAAAATCTCGAGCTATCGACAAGACATATTTTGATTGCGCCAAATGGCCTGGAGGAGCTGCATCCTGTCAGTATAACTCGTGGAAATGCAAGTCAGTATTCACAGCACCCGTCGACAAAGCCTGCTTCAGCAAATCTGAGGAGGACAATGAGTATGCAAGACA
>CM068952.1:61319733-61334168 GCA_035128595.1 Eptatretus atami
GACACAAGAGGTTTTTACGTATACATAATTAATGTCTACCCTGTCTATAAATTACATTCGCTGCCTCCTCAGCGTCACATTGTAACAAACGACTTATTCTGACAGATCCCTGTTACATGGCAATCTAACCTCAAAATACACAGACCAGAGTACGCTTACCACAGTCCAGCTATGGATCCCCCCTCCCCCTTCTTCGACATGACATAAATACTGGACTACGCAATTGATGATTCAAATGTTTTGAAATAGCTGCGTTTTCATGAGGATGTAAAATACTTCTGGAGAACATTTAAATCATTCCCAACGTCTGCACAAGGCAACACCGGGTAACACTGACACATCCTGACTCCATTTACTCTGGTGAATCTCGTTGGAGTCTGCACCATGACAAGTCAAGTTTGTCACATTGCTGCACTATCATATCCAAATGGAATGTATCAAAATAGGAATGCTCCACGACATTACAGTCATTGTAAGTTTCCTATCGAATGAATAGATGGACTCAATTGACCTCGATGAGTTTATCACGAATGTTACTTGAGCTCCAAAATTATTCCAAGTGTCAATTTCTGGTCGAAAACACTGAAGCTACCGAAACCACCCAATAACCATTAAATTAATACAATCAAAATAGGAAACCTAAACTCTGTGCACATGTTTTACTGTGACACAAAGCCCTGCGTTGGCTTAGCGGCTAGGGTGGCTGGCTTGGGATCTTATAGGCCTGAGTTTGAGCCCCGTTTTGCCACTGAATAACACGAGTGTGGTTGACTGAGCCGTCATCCTTCCGAGTGGCGCAAAATGAGTACGGGCCACAGCATCAGCAGCACAGCCGTGCTTCCAAGAAATGATAGCTACCCGGCAGCCAAGTTGCCATATGCAAGAAGAAGACTATGACACAGAGAAAAAACAAAGTTATTGTGTGGACCACAAACACTTGGAATTGGAATGATAAAGCAGAACCTCACTGAGTCGTGATTTTGAAATGGATACCAGGAAATGTTACAACAAACAAAGTTACAATTGTAGGCTGTCTGAGTTCTGTGAGGATCATTTAAAAGAGCCTTGGAAGATAGATATGAGAACAGAACGAGCTCCAGTTCTAAAACGTCAAAAAACATCCCAACTTTATCCTTGAAACATGATCCAAAAAAAAGAAGAGAAGGGGATACTTTGAGCCCTGGAGGGTCTCAATTGTGCCTTTTGATACCCGCCTAAGGAGATTACAACCGAGGAATTGTTTGAGCAGAGCCCTGTTCATTTTCTACTCTGAGTCACATGACACAAATTCAGCAGGTGTGGACTTAGTGCTGGAGCAGATAAGATGAGAGGGAAAGAGGTTTGAGGTACCATCATTGGTTATCCAGTTTGATTGCAACGGAATCCTTCAAGTCAGGCAGTCCACAATGAAACAAATAACTCATCTGTAGTGTTTCAGGCATTGGTTGTTTCGAGGCAGGCCACAGTTATTAGAGGAAGGGCTGTTTCTTGTAAACAAACTTACCAACCACCACTCAATGAACTTGGATGGGACCACCAGTTTGCATGATGTCACTGCAGTTTATCTCTCCCATTTTCTTGCTCTTTTCTCTTGGGCTGCTCTCTGTGCAATAGCACAACCTTTAATTCAGTCACACGCAAGCAAATCAATCAAATCAGTCATAAATAGTGGAAAATAAAGGGGTGGGGGTAAAGACAGCAAAGACCTTCGTGCTGCCGTCATTGATTGAGTGCATCACCTTCAGTACACCTGCATGCCAAAGTATGTACTATGCACAACAATGAACAAAATGTAATGCGGTGTTTTGGACCCCAGCAGAATTTGCGAGTAACTCTGTGCAGCAAGATGTGGGTTTTTAAAACATGATAAACATTTACTACTGAACATATAGTAAACAAACGAATAAAATATAAAATACATTATTAAACTAATATAGAAATAATATTGAGATGATCTCGGTCTCGCAAACATGAGCCCTGCATTTGATTATAGATCTCGGGTCTCGCAAACATGAGCCCTGCATTGAGATTGGATCCCAGTCTCAGCATCAAGAGCCCTGCATTGTGATGGATCCTGGTCTCGGCATCAAGAGCCCGCATTGTGATGGATCCTGGTCTCGGCACCAAGAGCCCTGTATTGTGATGGATCTCGGTCTCAGCACCAAGAGCCTAATATTGAGATGATCCCAGTCTCAGCACGAAGAGCCCTGTATTGTGATGGTCTCGGCTCAGCACCAAGAGCCCTGTAGTGTGATGGATCTCGGTCTCAGCACAAGAGCCTAATATTGAGATGGATCCCAGTCTCAGCACCAAGAGCCCTGTATTGTGATGGATCTTGGTCTTCAGCACCAAGAGCCTAATATTGAGATGGATCCCAGTCTCAGCACCAAGAGCCCTGCATTGTGATTGGATCCCAGTCTCAGCACCAAGAGCCCTGTATTTGATGGATCTCGGTCTCAGCACCAAGAGCCTAATATTGAGATGGATCCCAGTCTCAGCATCAAGAGCCCTGCATTGTGATGGATCCCAGTCTCAGCACCAAGAGCCCTGTATTGTGATGGATCTCTTTCTCAGCACCAAGAGCCTTGTATTGAGATGGATCCTGGTCTCTGGCACCAAGAGCCCTGTATTGTGATGGATCTCTGTCTTTGGCACATGAGCTTTGTCTTGAGATGGATCTCTGTCTCGCACATGAGCCCTGCATTGAGATGGATCTTGGTCTTGGCATCATGAGCCCTGCATTGAGATGGATCCCAGTCTCTGGCACCATGAGCCTTGCTATTGAGATGGATCTTGGTCTTGGCACATGAGCCTTGTATTGAGATGGATCTTGGTCTTGGCACCATGAGCCCTACATTGAGATGATCCCAGTCACGGCATCATGACTGGCCCCTCCCATTGATAAATTTTAAATTATTTTATGTGATCATAATAACTCTAACCTCCTTATCTCACCACCAGCCGTAAACACAAACTTACGTTAAAGGGTGATCCATGTTGTGTTCCATTATCATTCAGCTTGCTATCGTTTGCCCAGCCAGGCGCTCCTCATCAAATGTTTTGTCGGAACTGCTTGCTTGAGTACTTAAGCCACTTGGCGAGTGCTCTATAAGCTTGATCAGTAAATGAACACACCCCAGCACATGTCTCGGCTCAAAACCGTTTCTGGTTCTGCTGTCTGTGTTTTTGAAAAAAGTTAATTTCTGGTGATTTTCACACTTTTCCCCTATGTTGAGTTTGTCTCTTTTCAGCATCGCTGTTGTGGTTTAGTTTCATCTTCAGCGACAGGTTTATGAATTTTAAAAACCGTAACATTCCACCATGAACATGGGTTACTTCCATTTACTCATGAAGGGTGTTTTATGATCATAAAAAAAAATTGTCATGGGATTGTTAAACAATATCGATATACACTGATTATGAGCCCAAAACATTATGACCACCTGCCTAATCTGCTGTTGGTCCTCCGTGTGCCGCAAAACAGCGCCGACCCGCCGAGGCATGGACTCTACAAGACCCCTGAGGTGTCCTGTGGTATCTCGGCACCAAAACATTAGCAGCAGATCCTTCAAGTCCTGTAACTTACGAGGTGGAGCCGTCGGGATCGGACTTGTCGGTCCAGCATATTCACAGATGCTCAATCGGATTGAGATCTGGAGAATTTGGAGGCCAGGGCAACACCGTGAACACTTTCATCATGTTACTCAAAACCATTCCCGAACAATGTGTGCAGTGTGCAGGGCGCATTATCCTGCTGAAAGAGGCCACTGCCAATCAGGAATACCATTGCCATGAAGGGGTACCTGGTCATGCAACGATATTAGGTGGGTGACACGTGTCAAATTGACGTCCACATGAATGGCTGGACCCAGGTTTCCCAGCAGAACATTTCCCAGAGCATCACCACTCCCTCCACCGACTTGACGTCTTCCCACAGTGCATCCTGGTGCCATCACTTCCACAGGTAAACAGCACACACGTACACGGCCATCCACGTGATCTAAAGGAAAACGGGACTTATCGGGCCAGGCGACATTCTTCCACTGCTCCAAGGTCCAGTTCCTACGCTCGCGTGCCCATTGTAGGTGCTTTTTACGGTGGACAGGGGTCATCGTTGCGCACTCTGACCGCGTCTGTGGCTACGCAGCCCCATACGCAGCAGGGTGCGCATGCACTGGATTGTGCAAGCCACCTTAGCAGCCCATCTCGAAAGATTGTGAACCAAGATCAGTCATGTGGGGACCCTTGTCATCTCGGGGTGCCGCACAATTGCACAGAATGTATGCCCATTTTTGGGAGAGTGGAAGCAGCATGTCTAAGTGGAGTGACCAGGTTTGAATCTGAATTGATGACCTAAGATGAGGTTGTTGAAGAAAAGGATTTCATATTAACTGCCAATGATGGTTCCAGACCTTGCTGATGATTGGAAGTAAGTTGATTGGTCTGTAGTTGAGGGATCAGTTTTTGCACCTTTTTCTGTAATGCAGTGATGTGGTGGCATTCCACTTTTATTCTTTCCTTATTCCATACATCAACTGTCTTCCAGGGGCTGCACTATCCCACTCTCTCACCCAGGAATTCAAGTGGATGATGAACTGAAACTCCTGTCACCCCCCCCCCAAACCCCACCCCCTGACTTACTGACCTACAATCCTTTATTAACCCTCATAACCCTTTCTAACCCACGACTTTTACTTACAGGATGCATTACAGTGCGAGAGAAATTCTACCGCTTTCAAAATTTTTCACCTTTTGTTGCCTTTATATGCCTGGAATTAGAATGCATTAAATAAGACTTTTCCCACCTTCATGTACACATCGTAATCCACAACTTCCAAGTGAAAAACAAATCCTACAAATTTCGGAAAATTTATTAGAAATACAAAATTAGAATATCTGTGGATTTAAGTGTCCACCCCTCTGAGTTAATACTTGATGGAAACACACTTGAAAGCAATTACAGCTGTGAGTCTGTTGGGATAGGTCTCTATCAACTTGCACACCTTGATTGGGCAATAATTTCCCATTCTTCTGCTACAAAAACTGTTCAAGCTTAGTCAAGTTACATTGGGGAGCATGATGGACAGCAATTTTCAAGTCATGCCACAGATTTTCGATTGGATTTAGGTGGGGCTCTACTGAGCCAACTCAAGGGCATTTATCTTTTTGTTCCTTGGTCACTCCAGTGTAGCTTTGGCTGTGTTGCTTCGGTTCATTGCCATGCTGAAGGTGAACTTCTGTCCCAATTTCACCTTTCTTGCAGAGGGCAGCAGGTTTCCTCGAGGATTTTCCTGTACTTTGCTCCATTTCATTTTTCCCTTCTTCCTGACAAGTGCCCCAGTTCCTGCCTGATGAGAAACATCCCCATAACATGATGCTGCCACCACCATAGCTTCACAGTCAGGATGGTGTCTTTGGGTGATGCTTTGTGTTGCGGTTTGCGCCAAACGTAACGTTTTGCATTTAGGCTAAAAAGTTCCATCTTGGTTTTGTCAGCCCACAAAACGTTTGCAACATGGTTCAGAATCTCTGGAGTGGTTTTTGCAAACTTGAAATTGGATTCAAGGTGGGCTTTTTTGAGTAATTGCTTCCTTGTTGCCACCCCACCAAACAGGCCAGACTTATGGAGTGCTTGGGATATTCTTTATCACATGCACACAGTGACCAGTCTTTACCATAAAGCCTGTAGCTCTTTCAAAATTACCATTGGCCGCTTGTTGCCTCACTGATCAGTCTCCTCCTTGCTTGCTCCAGTTTAAAAGGATGACCTGATGTAGCAGGGTCTTGGTGGTACCATGCGCCTTCAAGTTCTTAATGATTGTCTTGACTGTGTTCCAAGGGTTATCAAGGCCTTTGAAATATTTTTATACCCATCCCTGATCTGTGCCTTTCCACAACTTTATCCTGGAGGTCTTTGAAAGCTCCTTGGTGCTCATGGTTGAGTCTTTGCTGTGAAATGCATGACAGCAGAGGATACCTACAGGAACAGCTTGGTTTTATCTGAAAATAATCAGGAATCACTACAATTTAACACAGGTGGAGGCCAATTAACTTGGTGTGTGATTTTGAGAGTGATTGGTTTACACCTGAGCGAATTTACAATTTCTATTATAAGGGGGGGGACACTTATCCAACCAAGATATTCTTAGTTTTCTATTTTTAATTAATTTTCTGAAATTTGTAGAATTTGTTTTTCACTTGGAAGTTGTGGGTTATGATACGTAATTGTTGTTGTTCTTCTTTCGGCTGCTCCCGTTAGGGGTCGCCACAGCGGATCATCCGTTATGATCCCCATACTGATTTAGCACAGGTTTTACGCCGGATGCCCTTCCTGACGCAACCCTGGTCGTCTCTTACGACACAGGGATAAGGATTGGGTTTCGCCATGATTCCGGGCTGCCCTACACCCTCTCATAGCACGGCCAGCGTAGAGCGCCCGTCCTCAAGCGATCCTCCAACCCAAGCCTCCGAGTAGCGCGATTACAGGCGCACGCCACTACACCCGGTGGGTTATGATATGTAAATAAAGGTGGAAAAAAGTCTGATTTAATGCTATTTAATTCCAGGCTATTTGGGCAACAAAGCTGAAAAAGTTTGAAAGGCAGTGGATGTGTGTCTGTCTGTCTCACTCTATTTTCCTGTTTGTTCATTCCCTTACGGCTGTGTCCGAAGAGTTGCCCCACTGCCCTAACTGCTCAGTTCATACCCATCGCCACCTTGTCATTCTATGAGCCTCGCTATTGGAGAGATTAAAAAACGTTGGATTTGGATTGACAGAATGCTGCATTTGTGCAGCAGTTCTGCACTTCTGTCTGCTCCCACCTGTACTATGGACATGTCCCCCTGACAGTGCTCTCTTGCCTGTACTCACTGTAGGCTCTCTGCCTTGTATGCCCTCAGGACATTTCTGCCTGTACAAAGTTACCGTGTCACCACTCTCAGAGCTCTCTTTCCTCTGTTACACCAGTCAACATTACCACAGTGATTATTCAAAATAGTCTTGGCTGCAGATGGTTCACCTCTCCTTCAAGCTGTTTATTTCCGTTTTCAAACCGCTATTTCCTCCTGTTTCAGTATCCTCCTATCAGAGATTATTATTTTTTATTACATCCACAATGAATCCTTCTTCTCTATTTAATGTTCATTCTTTCCCATTGTTCTGCAAGCTTTCCCTGTTGACCAAGAGCATTGTAGTGATGATTGTCATTGGTTATTATGCTCTTCTTCTTCTTCTTCTTCTTATGTCTGTAATAAATAATTCATTAATAATCAAGCTGGTGTTACTTGTTCCCTTACATGTTTATTAGCTCCAAAGTAAAACCATTTTGGTTTCTGATTCTTTAGTTAGGATCACGGTTTGGGATCATTTGGTTCAGGGAGAACAGGTTTTTGCTCGACCCATCCGTTTCATCTGAGCCTGCAATTATAAGAGCTCCACTTTTGGGCATTTCAAATTGCCACCCAGAGAGGCATGATAATTGGCATCTGGTAGTGCAATTAGTACTCCACCCTTAAAAATTTGGCTTTGAAAAATTTAATTGATACGATGATTTTGAAAAGGTTGGTGGTGCTCAATACCACAGAGGCAGAAAGAATTTAACACCAAAGTGCAGAGTCGTCATGAGAGGATTCAGATTCAGTTTTACCCCAATGCATTGTTTACAAGTTGGGTAGTTTAATTATGGACATGAAATTAATTGAATGCTCAAATGAATTGTGCATAATATGATCACCTTGAAAAATGATTTGAGCGACACATTGAATGGCAAAATGGATGATAACATGAACACCACTGAAAGCAAATAAGAATGAGTAGAAGGACATTTGAATGATGGCATTAATGAGCTAGGAACTGGTGCAAATGCATGGTGTCACAACAGGATAACCAATTATAATAGGTCACAGAAAATGTGGGCAAATAAGAGAATGTTTGATGAAAGTGAAAGGCCAAATGGCAATGCATGAGCAATTGGCTGAGGATTGCAGTCAAACTTGATGGAGAATGAGAAGGGATGGATGAAGTACAGAGCCAGATTGATAACAGGAGGGCCAAGAAGGCACGTGGTAGAGTGCATACCTTCGCCAGGCTTGAACAGTTTACGTTTTGTACCCTCTGATAGGCTGGATCTTGATTCGGACCTGAACTAAAAATTTAATCAGCTTGTTCTTGTCACCTAACCAACCTGTTCACCAAGTTTTGTCTGAATCCGTCCATAATTTTTTGAGATATCATTTTAGGCCGAAAATATTAATGGTGAAAAATCACTTTAAAAATTATCGGATCCGGGTCCGATCTTCACCAAAATCTATGCGTTTAGTTCCGTATCGAATACCTAAACTTTCCACCAAATTTCGTCCGAATCTGTCCATAACTTTTGAGAAATCCTGTTAAACACAGACAAACAAATAGACAGAACAAGCCGGTAGGCGACGAGGGATTCGCTAGGATCGAAGCGCTGGATACTATGCTTTTCATTCTGACGATCCACCAACGAAGATTCATTGCCAAGACGTATTGGTTCACATACAATTGTTCCTCTGCCTGGCAAGATTTTTCCTATTGCGTATTTTGCCAACTGGCACTCCTCATAAAAAATGACGGTAAATAGACACCCTATTTTGAAGGACTACCATTTGAAAAATAATCAGTTTGCTGGTTTGTGCTGTGGAGCCTCGCGTTGCAGACACACACCACACACACACACACACACACCACACACACACACACACACACACACACACACACCACACACACACACACAGACGGAAAACCCGATAAACTTCTCTCAATGCTCTTGTTTGACCACACCTCCTGAGCCACACAATATTTTTCATAAGCCACGCCCACTTTCCATAAGCCACGCCCACTTTCATCAACCACGTCCACTTTCCCTAAGCTCCGCCCACTTTCCCTAAGCCCCTCATAAAAAATGACGGTAAATAGACACCCGATTTTGAAGGACTACCATTGAAAAATAAAACCTCAATCAAAAATCGGTTCGAGTAAAAATTTTCTAAATATCTCGGTGTTTAATTCCGAAGTCTTGTTTCTCTACATTCAAAAACTGTAAGGACAAGTATTGAAAATACTGTACGCCGGTTTTCGGCGCTGCACAGCAACGGGTGGTGCTAGGCAACGAAATCAAACGCGCACATTCCCAGCACATTATTTACTGTTGGCAAAGTTTCATCGAAAATCGGTTCGCTGGTTCGTGCTGTGGACCTCGCGTTGCAGACACACACACCACACACACACAAAACCCGACAATAAGGATATCTAGCATTATAGCGAATCCAACAGACTGGGTGAAAACATTACCTCCATCCACTTTCGGTGACAGAAGTAAAAATGGTGGATCATGTCAATGACAGAAACAAAATAGTCAAGTATGTCAAAAATTAATTCCAAGCAATTAGAAGAAAAAAAAATCACAGATGTGTTGCAAAAAAAACATGATTTCACAAGAGCTTGAGAAAGGAGGTAAAAGGGTCAATGAACCAAGTTAAGGAAAAAGTGGTTGTTTATACAGAGGACCCTTAATGGCAGCTATGTTTGGGCACAGGAGGCCCAGAAGGGCACAGAGAGAAAACTTAGGGTGAGCATAATTAGCAGGAATTTCACAATGGACTTGGCTGCTGCTGAGTGTCTCCATCGTTGGGTAAGGCCATCTTTTGGTTAACTTTGATGGGACTGGTAGCCTGGAGACTTTCCAACTTCGATTCGAGAGCATTTCACATATTAATGACTGGATGGAGGTGGAATCAGGCAATTTGGTGCTACTTTGCGTGGACCTGTCTGCAGATGTGCTTAATGCGATTCAAAGGGGAAAATTATGAGCCGAGCATCATTGCGGCCCTTAGTTATCGTTTTAGCATGGCGTATTCATATTGAGCTACATTTATGTACGACTGACAAGTAAAACCAAAAGTTAAATTCATAAATAAGTTAAAATTATTAAACGATTGATAAAATTCCACAACCGTAATATTGTTACAGATCTGGTCGAGGTGGTAAAATGGGGGATAGATTAGAAAAGTTATTTTAGAAATACATGTTTTGCATTAAGTGCTGAACATATCAAGCATATGTTTTGAAAGATCTCCCCCCCTCTCTCCAGTGTCTGTATGTATGCCCTGCCTCCCTCTGCCCTGCATTCTTTCAGCATTGCCCTTGTTATGTCTTATATGGAGTTTCTTTTTTAGATAACAGCCAATCGGCATGGCCAACAAGCATGATGGACAGTTGGGTCAGCACAATGGACATTTTAATTTCTTTTCTTTGTTTGTTTGTTTTTCTGTGACCAGGATATCTCAAACCTTGTGGACGAATTTTGGACGAAAACTTGGTGGACAGGTTGGGTATATGACAAGGACAAATTGATTTAGATACTGGTGATTTCGATTCGAGAATTTTTTAATTCAGTGATTCTTCAACATTGACAAATAGAGCCAGAAACGATAGAAAGCACGATATTTCAAATAGTTGTGGATGGATTATGACAAAACTTTGTGGATGAGTTGGATATGTGACATAAACAAGCCGATTCGAGTTTGGTTAAGATCCGAATGCAATCCAGCCCATCATTGGGATACAAAACGTAAACTGTTCAGCCTGTCGGAAGTATGCGTTCTTCCGAAAAACCATTCTTGTTCATCAATTGTGATCACCGCTGTGCAGTCATGTTATTCTTTCTCCCCTTTTCTCCCTGTATTTAACTCTCATTATTGATGAGAACTGGATGTGCTGATCAGGGAGTGGGCTCCATAGTGTTTTGAGAGAATTGGTTTATGAATCCGTTAGACAGGCAGATTAGGTTCGCACTGAAGCCCCTCAACGCGGAACACGACAAGTTTCACTCAGCTATCCTGTTGATGGCCTATTGCCGTTAGTTTATCTGAATACGCCGATTCACACGAAATTAACCCAGTCGACGTGGAATCTTTTCAGCATGACGTTCATTGAAGATGCATGACCATAATATTCATTACAAGTATGAAGAACTCTCTGCAGCATTTTCAGTTAGTATTCACAGGAAACAATGGTGAATAAACTTTTGTCAGTCATTAACTTATTATGTCAGCCTTGTTTTTAATGATCCATCCCATACTTGCTGAATTTTTGGGTATAAGGATACGAGGGGAATTCAAAAAGGTTATCGGAACAGGTATTCATTGAACCATAGAGAGCCGCAGTGTTTTGCTCATTATAAACTTGCATGTCTGCTTGTCATTTCCATTGGTTTCATTCATCTGATATTGTTTGCTGTTTCAGAGTATCATCCAGAAGTTGGCTTTGTCATACCATTAAGGGTCATACTTCAGTATCAAGGAAAATCAAAATTTTTACATAAAGCTTCAAGAAAACCCACAAGCACCTGGTGGCTGGTTTGGGTGAAAGTTGAAGGCGGTTGCCCTCAAAAACCCCAATAGGCAGCTGGCTTAAGTGCGGAAGAAAATCCCTCGACGATGACCCCGCGTCAGGACGGCTGACAGATTTGACTGCCCACAAACTATTGCCCATGTCGAGGCATTAATCATGCAGGCTCACTGTGTTAAGCTTGCCAAAATAGATTCCCAAACCGTTCAACACATATCCCGATGATTGTAATGCTTGTCCGGAACTGGGGCCAAAATGCAGCCTCAGCATTGGGGTATGCAGCAGAATTGGAAAACCATCCAATAGAAGCAGAAGGAATCACCACCACTCAAGAAAATGTTCACAGCCTAAATTTTTTTGGTATGCCATATAGACGAGAATTATTTCTCGAAAGGGCCCTGTATAAGGCTCAAGAAGCATTTTTTAGTAAAAAGTTGGCAAACATGACTTTTTTAAACATAATTAAGTATGCTGAATTCGACTAGCCCTGTTCCCAAGCTGAATTTGAGTTTTTGACCATCTAATTAGCATAAAACAAAATGGCTGCCAAATTGACAATTTTGGGCACTTTCTTGGGACAGGCACTACTATCAGCACAATGCTAATCTATTTTACTTGTGAACAACTTAAGTTAACTGTTAAGTTGTTAAGGATTTGTTTAGGCCTATACTAATGATCATTCTTGTTTGCAGGCTACAATGGATCCCGTGATTAGCTTGAAGAGGCCGTCACCTGTAGATTACAGCTTGTGCATTTTCTGCCAAACGCATAAAGCCAGAAAAAACCTGAGTAAAGCAACTGAAACATGAACTCACAACACTCAGGAATGCAGCCTGTAGCAGAAAGAAGCGAGGGACTCCAAAAATATAGACTTAATTGATCGTCTTGAGAATGCATTAGATTCTGCCACAGCCGTATCTCTTGTGTGGCACAGAATGTGCTATGCCCACTTCACGGACAAGAGTAAATAGAACGTCTTCAGAGGACTCAGGACAGATATTCAACAGAGGGAGCATGTTGCAATTCAGGGTGTTCCAGGTGTAACAGGCGTTCATTGCGAAAAGGTGTGCAGCCAGTCAACTGGAGCCTTTGCATTTTCTGTCAAACTGCAAATAAGAAGCACGACTGATCTCCGTCATTGACTAAGTAAATGAGTGATCAAATAATTTCAAGCCTCACATCTTGACTACAAAGTTGGCCTCGACTGGCAGGAGTGATTGACCTAATTGCAGCTCAACGCAAATATCATCTGCCTTGTCTTAGCACATTTAACAGGTCTACCTCCAAAACAAAGCAGGAGTCAGCAAATACAGACCTGATATGATATGGCTTTGCCAAGAGCTCCATCAATTCGCTGACAAAGGACATGTGATTCTTCTGGATTGATGTATGGGAAAGGTATAAGGAGCTAGCTGAGAATCTTCAACCATGATTCAGCCGTCCTTATCAAAGCAGAAGAGGAACATTCAAGGAAAAGTTGCAGTCCACAGCTTGGCGGACATTTTCAATTTCTTCAACCTCTTGACAGTTGTATATCAGAACAAAAACCGTATTGATTCCCACTAAGTACCAGCCAACAGCAGTTTTGCAGATGAAAGCAGACACAGAGGAGAGTGAGGAAAAGTTAGCCTTTCCTAAATATGAGCTCCAGGATGACATTTTCCTTTCACTTGTTCATGTAGCTATGAAAGTCTGTGGAGACATGATGGAACTCCAGGACACAAAGGGTTCTCTGTCAGTGAAGAAGATGCTATAGCATGCATTCTCGAGAGTTTATATATGCTACTGAGGACTGATCGTCGGTGGCCAGGCATCCCTTGGAGATGATAGCCCTGGAAACAATGAAGAACATGTCCGGAGCAGAGTTCTGAGTGTGGCACAAGATCTTGTTCTACTGCGTCAGTGGTGGCCAAAAAATGGACTCCAAACATGTTGGTCTGCAAGTACTCTTCATCAAGCGACGCGGTAAAAAGACCTAATACATGTTCAACAAGGCAGGGCATTGCCTGAGTACGAACAGGTGTTGCAAGTAGACACTTCCTTGGCTGAGAGACTCTCAAATCATTAGACAAAGCAAACTGGTGCCATCATTCCACCAAACATTGAGGCAAATAAATTCATCTCACTACACCTGTTTTAACATTGACATCCTTGATGAAAACACTTGATGGAAAGAATACCTTCCATGCAACTCAAATGGCAGCATGGCAACGAGGCCAAACAACTGATGCTTCTCTTAAAAATCTCGAGCTATCGACAAGACATATTTTGATTGCGCCAAATGGCCTGGAGGAGCTGCATCCTGTCAGTATAAACTCGTGGAAATGCAAGTCAGTATTCACAGCACCCGTCGACAAAAGCCTGCTTCAGCAAATCTGAGGAGGGGACAATGAGTATGCAGACAAGCAAAAGCTACAGACCTAGCTTTCTTCTTGCGCCATCAAAATTCAGAGATAAAACCTTCTTGGACACTATTCAATCAGTCATTGCCATCAGAGGAACCAGAACATACAGCAGTAGGAATTTGCCTATAATCCTTGCTCCGCTCATGAGTGGATACTTTGAATACCGCTGTGAAGAGATGCATGGCAATATCTTCACATTTTGGACAGGAACATACAGTCCTCACAGTCGACAAGCGCTTGTACTGCAGACTTATGGAGCTAAAGTGGTCTGTTCCAGAAATACCAGGATAAGTTAATACCTCGCTTAGGTGGCCTTCACGTATGGATTAATTTCCTCAAGGCCATAGGAGATCATATGAATGGTTCCGGACAAGCTGAAGTGTGGGTGGAGAGTGGACTGCTCGGGCAAGGCACTGTAGAACTTGTTCTGGCAGGAAAGTCATACAGCAAAGCTATGAGGGCACACAAACTGACTTTGCAAGCTCTGTGACGTCTCCTGATGCCAAGCCTTCTCTCCTTTGTTGCAGAGGCAGACGAGGACTGCCATGCTTGCATTTCCACGATGGCTTCTGATGACTACCCGCATAAGATTCCAGAACTGATAACATTTCTGGATCAGGAAAAGTTCAGGAAGCTCCTGGATGATTTTGTTG
>CM068952.1:61334193-61348757 GCA_035128595.1 Eptatretus atami
GACACAAGAGGTTTTTACGTATACATAATTAATGTCTACCCTGTCTATAAATTACATTCGCTGCCTCCTCAGCGTCACATTGTAACAAACGACTTATTCTGACAGATCCCTGTTACATGGCAATCTAACCTCAAAATACACAGACCAGAGTACGCTTACCACAGTCCAGCTATGGATCCCCCCTCCCCCTTCTTCGACATGACATAAATACTGGACTACGCAATTGATGATTCAAATGTTTTGAAATAGCTGCGTTTTCATGAGGATGTAAAATACTTCTGGAGAACATTTAAATCATTCCCAACGTCTGCACAAGGCAACACCGGGTAACACTGACACATCCTGACTCCATTTACTCTGGTGAATCTCGTTGGAGTCTGCACCATGACAAGTCAAGTTTGTCACATTGCTGCACTATCATATCCAAATGGAATGTATCAAAATAGGAATGCTCCACGACATTACAGTCATTGTAAGTTTCCTATCGAATGAATAGATGGACTCAATTGACCTCGATGAGTTTATCACGAATGTTACTTGAGCTCCAAAATTATTCCAAGTGTCAATTTCTGGTCGAAAACACTGAAGCTACCGAAACCACCCAATAACCATTAAATTAATACAATCAAAATAGGAAACCTAAACTCTGTGCACAGTTTTACTGTGACACAAAGCCCTGCGTTGGCTTAGCGGCTAGGGTGGCTGGCTTGGGATCTTATAGGCCTGAGTTTGAGCCCCGTTTTGCCACTGAATAACACGAGTGTGGTTGACTGAGCCGTCATCCTTCCGAGTGGCGCAAAATGAGTACGGGCCACAGCATCAGCAGCACAGCCGTGCTTCCAAGAAATGATAGCTACCCGGCAGCCAAGTTGCCATATGCAAGAAGAAGACTATGACACAGAGAAAAAACAAAGTTATTGTGTGGACCACAAACACTTGGAATTGGAATGATAAAGCAGAACCTCACTGAGTCGTGATTTTGAAATGGATACCAGGAAATGTTACAACAAACAAAGTTACAATTGTAGGCTGTCTGAGTTCTGTGAGGATCATTTAAAAGAGCCTTGGAAGATAGATATGAGAACAGAACGAGCTCCAGTTCTAAAACGTCAAAAAACATCCCAACTTTATCCTTGAAACATGATCCAAAAAAAAGAAGAGAAGGGGATACTTTGAGCCCTGGAGGGTCTCAATTGTGCCTTTTGATACCCGCCTAAGGAGATTACAACCGAGGAATTGTTTGAGCAGAGCCCTGTTCATTTTCTACTCTGAGTCACATGACACAAATTCAGCAGGTGTGGACTTAGTGCTGGAGCAGATAAGATGAGAGGGAAAGAGGTTTGAGGTACCATCATTGGTTATCCAGTTTGATTGCAACGGAATCCTTCAAGTCAGGCAGTCCACAATGAAACAAATAACTCATCTGTAGTGTTTCAGGCATTGGTTGTTTCGAGGCAGGCCACAGTTATTAGAGGAAGGGCTGTTTCTTGTAAACAAACTTACCAACCACCACTCAATGAACTTGGATGGGACCACCAGTTTGCATGATGTCACTGCAGTTTATCTCTCCCATTTTCTTGCTCTTTTCTCTTGGGCTGCTCTCTGTGCAATAGCACAACCTTTAATTCAGTCACACGCAAGCAAATCAATCAAATCAGTCATAAATAGTGGAAAATAAAGGGGTGGGGGTAAAGACAGCAAAGACCTTCGTGCTGCCGTCATTGATTGAGTGCATCACCTTCAGTACACCTGCATGCCAAAGTATGTACTATGCACAACAATGAACAAAATGTAATGCGGTGTTTTGGACCCCAGCAGAATTTGCGAGTAACTCTGTGCAGCAAGATGTGGGTTTTTAAAACATGATAAACATTTACTACTGAACATATAGTAAACAAACGAATAAAATATAAAATACATTATTAAACTAATATAGAAATAATATTGAGATGATCTCGGTCTCGCAAACATGAGCCCTGCATTTGATTTAGATCTCGGGTCTCGCAAACATGAGCCCTGCATTGAGATTGGATCCCAGTCTCAGCATCAAGAGCCCTGCATTGTGATGGATCCTGGTCTCGGCATCAAGAGCCCGCATTGTGATGGATCCTGGTCTCGGCACCAAGAGCCCTGTATTGTGATGGATCTCGGTCTCAGCACCAAGAGCCTAATATTGAGATGATCCCAGTCTCAGCACGAAGAGCCCTGTATTGTGATGGTCTCGGCTCAGCACCAAGAAGCCCTGTAGTGTGATGGATCTCGGTCTCAGCACAAGAGCCTAATATTGAGATGGATCCCAGTCTCAGCACCAAGAGCCCTGTATTGTGATGGATCTTGGTCTTCAGCACCAAGAGCCTAATATTGAGATGGATCCCAGTCTCAGCACCAAGAGCCCTGCATTGTGATTGGATCCCAGTCTCAGCACCAAGAGCCCTGTATTTGATGGATCTCGGTCTCAGCACCAAGAGCCTAATATTGAGATGGATCCCAGTCTCAGCATCAAGAGCCCTGCATTGTGATGGATCCCAGTCTCAGCACCAAGAGCCCTGTATTGTGATGGATCTCTTTCTCAGCACCAAGAGCCTTGTATTGAGATGGATCCTGGTCTCTGGCACCAAGAGCCCTGTATTGTGATGGATCTCTGTCTTTGGCACATGAGCTTTGTCTTGAGATGGATCTCTGTCTCGCACATGAGCCCTGCATTGAGATGGATCTTGGTCTTGGCATCATGAGCCCTGCATTGAGATGGATCCCAGTCTCTGGCACCATGAGCCTTGCTATTGAGATGGATCTTGGTCTTGGCACATGAGCCTTGTATTGAGATGGATCTTGGTCTTGGCACCATGAGCCCTACATTGAGATGATCCCAGTCACGGCATCATGACTGGCCCCTCCCATTGATAAATTTTAAATTATTTTATGTGATCATAATAACTCTAACCTCCTTATCTCACCACCAGCCGTAAACACAAACTTACGTTAAAGGGTGATCCATGTTGTGTTCCATTATCATTCAGCTTGCTATCGTTTGCCCAGCCAGGCGCTCCTCATCAAATGTTTTGTCGGAACTGCTTGCTTGAGTACTTAAGCCACTTGGCGAGTGCTCTATAAGCTTGATCAGTAAATGAACACACCCCAGCACATGTCTCGGCTCAAAACCGTTTCTGGTTCTGCTGTCTGTGTTTTTGAAAAAAGTTAATTTCTGGTGATTTTCACACTTTTCCCCTATGTTGAGTTTGTCTCTTTTCAGCATCGCTGTTGTGGTTTAGTTTCATCTTCAGCGACAGGTTTATGAATTTTAAAAACCGTAACATTCCACCATGAACATGGGTTACTTCCATTTACTCATGAAGGGTGTTTTATGATCATAAAAAAAAATTGTCATGGGATTGTTAAACAATATCGATATACACTGATTATGAGCCCAAAACATTATGACCACCTGCCTAATCTGCTGTTGGTCCTCCGTGTGCCGCAAAACAGCGCCGACCCGCCGAGGCATGGACTCTACAAGACCCCTGAGGTGTCCTGTGGTATCTCGGCACCAAAACATTAGCAGCAGATCCTTCAAGTCCTGTAACTTACGAGGTGGAGCCGTCGGGATCGGACTTGTCGGTCCAGCATATTCACAGATGCTCAATCGGATTGAGATCTGGAGAATTTGGAGGCCAGGGCAACACCGTGAACACTTTCATCATGTTACTCAAAACCATTCCCGAACAATGTGTGCAGTGTGCAGGGCGCATTATCCTGCTGAAAGAGGCCACTGCCAATCAGGAATACCATTGCCATGAAGGGGTACCTGGTCATGCAACGATATTAGGTGGGTGACACGTGTCAAATTGACGTCCACATGAATGGCTGGACCCAGGTTTCCCAGCAGAACATTTCCCAGAGCATCACCACTCCCTCCACCGACTTGACGTCTTCCCACAGTGCATCCTGGTGCCATCACTTCCACAGGTAAACAGCACACACGTACACGGCCATCCACGTGATCTAAAGGAAAACGGGACTTATCGGGCCAGGCGACATTCTTCCACTGCTCCAAGGTCCAGTTCCTACGCTCGCGTGCCCATTGTAGGTGCTTTTTACGGTGGACAGGGGTCATCGTTGCGCACTCTGACCGCGTCTGTGGCTACGCAGCCCCATACGCAGCAGGGTGCGCATGCACTGGATTGTGCAAGCCACCTTAGCAGCCCATCTCGAAAGATTGTGAACCAAGATCAGTCATGTGGGGACCCTTGTCATCTCGGGGTGCCGCACAATTGCACAGAATGTATGCCCATTTTTGGGAGAGTGGAAGCAGCATGTCTAAGTGGAGTGACCAGGTTTGAATCTGAATTGATGACCTAAGATGAGGTTGTTGAAGAAAAGGATTTCATATTAACTGCCAATGATGGATTCCAGACCTTGCTGATGATTGGAAGTAAGTTGATTGGTCTGTAGTTGAGGGATCAGTTTTTGCACCTTTTTCTGTAATGCAGTGATGTGGTGGCATTCCACTTTTATTCTTTCCTTATTCCATACATCAACTGTCTTCCAGGGGCTGCACTATCCCACTCTCTCACCCAGGAATTCAAGTGGATGATGAACTGAAACTCCTGTCACCCCCCCCCCAAACCCCACCCCCTGACTTACTGACCTACAATCCTTTATTAACCCTCATAACCCTTTCTAACCCACGACTTTTACTTACAGGATGCATTACAGTGCGAGAGAAATTCTACCGCTTTCAAAATTTTTCACCTTTTGTTGCCTTTATAGCCTGGAATTAGAATGCATTAAATAAGACTTTTCCCACCTTCATGTACACATCGTAATCCACAACTTCCAAGTGAAAAACAAATCCTACAAATTTCGGAAAATTTATTAGAAATACAAAATTAGAATATCTGTGGATTTAAGTGTCCACCCCTCTGAGTTAATACTTGATGGAAACACACTTGAAAGCAATTACAGCTGTGAGTCTGTTGGGATAGGTCTCTATCAACTTTGCACACCTTGATTGGGCAATAATTTCCCATTCTTCTGCTACAAAAACTGTTCAAGCTTAGTCAAGTTACATTGGGGAGCATGATGGACAGCAATTTTCAAGTCATGCCACAGATTTTCGATTGGATTTAGGTGGGGCTCTACTGAGCCAACTCAAGGGCATTTATCTTTTTGTTCCTTGGTCACTCCAGTGTAGCTTTGGCTGTGTTGCTTCGGTTCATTGCCATGCTGAAGGTGAACTTCTGTCCCAATTTCACCTTTCTTGCAGAGGGCAGCAGGTTTCCTCGAGGATTTTCCTGTACTTTGCTCCATTTCATTTTTCCCTTCTTCCTGACAAGTGCCCCAGTTCCTGTCTGATGAGAAACATCCCCATAACATGATGCTGCCACCACCATAGCTTCACAGTCAGGATGGTGTCTTTGGGTGAGTGCTTTGTGTTGCGGTTTGCGCCAAACGTAACGTTTTGCATTTAGGCTAAAAAGTTCCATCTTGGTTTTGTCAGCCCACAAAACGTTTGCAACATGGTTCAGAATCTCTGGAGTGGTTTTTGCAAACTTGAAATTGGATTCAAGGTGGGCTTTTTTGAGTAATTGCTTCCTTGTTGCCACCCCACCAAACAGGCCAGACTTATGGAGTGCTTGGGATATTCTTTATCACATGCACACAGTGACCAGTCTTTACCATAAAGCCTGTAGCTCTTTCAAAATTACCATTGGCCGCTTGTTGCCTCACTGATCAGTCTCCTCCTTGCTTGCTCCAGTTTAAAAGGATGACCTGATGTAGCAGGGTCTTGGTGGTACCATGCGCCTTCAAGTTCTTAATGATTGTCTTGACTGTGTTCCAAGGGTTATCAAGGCCTTTGAAATATTTTTATACCCATCCCTGATCTGTGCCTTTCCACAACTTTATCCTGGAGGTCTTTGAAAGCTCCTTGGTGCTCATGGTTGAGTCTTTGCTGTGAAATGCATGACAGCAGAGGATACCTACAGGAACAGCTTGGTTTTATCTGAAAATAATCAGGAATCACTACAATTTAACACAGGTGGAGGCCAATTAACTTGGTGTGTGATTTTGAGAGTGATTGGTTTACACCTGAGCGAATTTACAATTTCTATTATAAGGGGGGGGACACTTATCCAACCAAGATATTCTTAGTTTTCTATTTTTAATTAATTTTCTGAAATTTGTAGAATTTGTTTTTCACTTGGAAGTTGTGGGTTATGATACGTAATTGTTGTTGTTCTTCTTTCGGCTGCTCCCGTTAGGGGTCGCCACAGCGGATCATCCGTTATGATCCCCATACTGATTTAGCACAGGTTTTACGCCGGATGCCCTTCCTGACGCAACCCTGGTCGTCTCTTACGACACAGGGATAAGGATTGGGTTTCGCCATGATTCCGGGCTGCCCTACACCCTCTCATAGCACGGCCAGCGTAGAGCGCCCGTCCTCAAGCGATCCTCCAACCCAAGCCTCCGAGTAGCGCGATTACAGGCGCACGCCACTACACCCGGTGGGTTATGATATGTAAATAAAGGTGGAAAAAAGTCTGATTTAATGCTATTTAATTCCAGGCTATTTGGGCAACAAAGCTGAAAAAGTTTGAAAGGCAGTGGATGTGTGTCTGTCTGTCTCACTCTATTTTCCTGTTTGTTCATTCCCTTACGGCTGTGTCCGAAGAGTTGCCCCACTGCCCTAACTGTCAGTTCATACCCATCGCCACCTTGTCATTCTATGAGCCTCGCTATTGGAGAGATTAAAAAACGTTGGATTTGGATTGACAGAATGCTGCATTTGTGCAGCAGTTCTGCACTTCTGTCTGCTCCCACCTGTACTATGGACATGTCCCCCTGACAGTGCTCTCTTGCCTGTACTCACTGTAGGCTCTCTGCCTTGTATGCCCTCAGGACATTTCTGCCTGTACAAAGTTACCGTGTCACCACTCTCAGAGCTCTCTTTCCTCTGTACACCAGTCAACATTACCACAGTGATTATTCAAAATAGTCTTGGCTGCAGATGGTTCACCTCTCCTTCAAGCTGTTTATTTCCGTTTTCAAACCGCTATTTCCTCCTGTTTCAGTATCCTCCTATCAGAGATTATTATTTTTTATTACATCCACAATGAATCCTTCTTCTCTATTTAATGTTCATTCTTTCCCATTGTTCTGCAAGCTTTCCCTGTTGACCAAGAGCATTGTAGTGATGATTGTCATTGGTTATTATGCTCTTCTTCTTCTTCTTCTTCTTATGTCTGTAATAAATAATTCATTAATAATCAAGCTGGTGTTACTTGTTCCCTTACATGTTATATTAGCTCCAAAGTAAAACCATTTTGGTTTCTGATTCTTTAGTTAGGATCACGGTTTGGGATCATTTGGTTCAGGGAGAACAGGTTTTTGCTCGACCCATCCGTTTCATCTGAGCCTGCAATTATAAGAGCTCCACTTTTGGGCATTTCAAATTGCCACCCAGAGAGGCATGATAATTGGCATCTGGTAGTGCAATTAGTACTCCACCCTTAAAAATTTGGCTTTGAAAAATTTAATTGATACGATGATTTTGAAAAGGTTGGTGGTGCTCAATACCACAGAGGCAGAAAGAATTTAACACCAAAGTGCAGAGTCGTCATGAGAGGATTCAGATTCAGTTTTACCCCAATCCATTGTTTACAAGTTGGGTAGTTTAATTATGGACATGAAATTAATTGAATGCTCAAATGAATTGTGCATAATATGATCACCTTGAAAAATGATTTGAGCGACACATTGAATGGCAAAATGGATGATAACATGAACACCACTGAAAGCAAATAAGAATGAGTAGAAGGACATTTGAATGATGGCATTAATGAGCTAGGAACTGGTGCAAATGCATGGTGTCACAACAGGATAACCAATTATAATAGGTCACAGAAAATGTGGGCAAATAAGAGAATGTTTGATGAAAGTGAAAGGCCAAATGGCAATGCATGAGCAATTGGCTGAGGATTGCAGTCAAACTTGATGGAGAATGAGAAGGGATGGATGAAGTACAGAGCCAGATTGATAACAGGAGGGCCAAGAAGGCACGTGGTAGAGTGCATACCTTCGCCAGGCTTGAACAGTTTACGTTTTGTACCCTCTGATAGGCTGGATCTTGATTCGGACCTGAACTAAAAATTTAATCAGCTTGTTCTTGTCACCTAACCAACCTGTTCACCAAGTTTTGTCTGAATCCGTCCATAATTTTTTGAGATATCATTTTAGGCCGAAAATATTAATGGTGAAAAATCACTTTAAAAATTATCGGATCCGGGTCCGATCTTCACCAAAATCTATGCGTTTAGTTCCGTATCGAATACCTAAACTTTCCACCAAATTTCGTCCGAATCTGTCCATAACTTTTGAGAAATCCTGTTAAACACAGACAAACAAATAGACAGAACAAGCCGGTAGGCGACGAGGGATTCGCTAGGATCGAAGCGCTGGATACTATGCTTTTCATTCTGACGATCCACCAACGAAGATTCATTGCCAAGACGTATTGGTTCACATACAATTGTTCCTCTGCCTGGCAAGATTTTTCCTATTGCGTATTTTGCCAACTGGCACTCCTCATAAAAAATGACGGTAAATAGACACCCTATTTTGAAGGACTACCATTTGAAAAATAATCAGTTTGCTGGTTTGTGCTGTGGAGCCTCGCGTTGCAGACACACACCACACACACACACACACACACCACACACACACACACACACACACACACACACACCACACACACACACACAGACGGAAAACCCGATAAACTTCTCTCAATGCTCTTGTTTGACCACACCTCCTGAGCCACACAATATTTTTCATAAGCCACGCCCACTTTCCATAAGCCACGCCCACTTTCATCAACCACGTCCACTTTCCCTAAGCTCCGCCCACTTTCCCTAAGCCCCTCATAAAAAATGACGGTAAATAGACACCCGATTTTGAAGGACTACCATTGAAAAATAAAACCTCAATCAAAAATCGGTTCGAGTAAAAATTTTCTAAATATCTCGGTGTTTAATTCCGAAGTCTTGTTTCTCTACATTCAAAAACTGTAAGGACAAGTATTGAAAATACTGTACGCCGCGTTTTCGGCGCTGCACAGCAACGGGTGGTGCTAGGCAACGAAATCAAACGCGCACATTCCCAGCACATTATTTACTGTTGGCAAAGTTTCATCGAAAATCGGTTCGCTGGTTCGTGCTGTGGACCTCGCGTTGCAGACACACACACCACACACACACAAAACCCGACAATAAGGATATCTAGCATTATAGCGAATCCAACAGACTGGGTGAAAACATTACCTCCATCCACTTTCGGTGACAGAAGTAAAAATGGTGGATCATGTCAATGACAGAAACAAAATAGTCAAGTATGTCAAAAATTAATTCCAAGCAATTAGAAGAAAAAAAAATCACAGATGTGTTGCAAAAAAAACATGATTTCACAAGAGCTTGAGAAAGGAGGTAAAAGGGTCAATGAACCAAGTTAAGGAAAAAGTGGTTGTTTATACAGAGGACCCTTAATGGCAGCTATGTTTGGGCACAGGAGGCCCAGAAGGGCACAGAGAGAAAACTTAGGGTGAGCATAATTAGCAGGAATTTCACAATGGACTTGGCTGCTGCTGAGTGTCTCCATCGTTGGGTAAGGCCATCTTTTGGTTAACTTTGATGGGACTGGTAGCCTGGAGACTTTCCAACTTCGATTCGAGAGCATTTCACATATTAATGACTGGATGGAGGTGGAATCAGGCAATTTGGTGCTACTTTGCGTGGACCTGTCTGCAGATGTGCTTAATGCGATTCAAAGGGGAAAATTATGAGCCGAGCATCATTGCGGCCCTTAGTTATCGTTTTAGCATGGCGTATTCATATTGAGCTACATTTATGTACGACTGACAAGTAAAACCAAAAGTTAAATTCATAAATAAGTTAAAATTATTAAACGATTGATAAAATTCCACAACCGTAATATTGTTACAGATCTGGTCGAGGTGGTAAAATGGGGGATAGATTAGAAAAGTTATTTTAGAAATACATGTTTTGCATTAAGTGCTGAACATATCAAGCATATGTTTTGAAAGATCTCCCCCCCTCTCTCCAGTGTCTGTATGTATGCCCTGCCTCCCTCTGCCCTGCATTCTTTCAGCATTGCCCTTGTTATGTCTTATATGGAGTTTCTTTTTTAGATAACAGCCAATCGGCATGGCCAACAAGCATGATGGACAGTTGGGTCAGCACAATGGACATTTTAATTTCTTTTCTTTGTTTGTTTGTTTTTCTGTGACCAGGATATCTCAAACCTTGTGGACGAATTTTGGACGAAAACTTGTGGACAGGTTGGGTATATGACAAGGACAAATTGATTTAGATACTGGTGATTTCGATTCGAGAATTTTTTAATTCAGTGATTCTTCAACATTGACAAATAGAGCCAGAAACGATAGAAAGCACGATATTTCAAATAGTTGTGGATGGATTATGACAAAACTTTGTGGATGAGTTGGATATGTGACATAAACAAGCCGATTCGAGTTTGGTTAAGATCCGAATGCAATCCAGCCCATCATTGGGATACAAAACGTAAACTGTTCAGCCTGTCGGAAGTATGCGTTCTTCCGAAAAACCATTCTTGTTCATCAATTGTGATCACCGCTGTGCAGTCATGTTATTCTTTCTCCCCTTTTCTCCCTGTATTTAACTCTCATTATTGATGAGAACTGGATGTGCTGATCAGGGAGTGGGCTCCATAGTGTTTTGAGAGAATTGGTTTATGAATCCGTTAGACAGGCAGATTAGGTTCGCACTGAAGCCCCTCAACGCGGAACACGACAAGTTTCACTCAGCTATCCTGTTGATGGCCTATTGCCGTTAGTTTATCTGAATACGCCGATTCACACGAAATTAACCCAGTCGACGTGGAATCTTTTCAGCATGACGTTCATTGAAGATGCATGACCATAATATTCATTACAAGTATGAAGAACTCTCTGCAGCATTTTCAGTTAGTATTCACAGGAAACAATGGTGAATAAACTTTTGTCAGTCATTAACTTATTATGTCAGCCTTGTTTTTAATGATCCATCCCATACTTGCTGAATTTTTGGGTATAAGGATACGAGGGGAATTCAAAAAGGTTATCGGAACAGGTATTCATTGAACCATAGAGAGCCGCAGTGTTTTGCTCATTATAAACTTGCATGTCTGCTTGTCATTTCCATTGGTTTCATTCATCTGATATTGTTTGCTGTTTCAGAGTATCATCCAGAAGTTGGCTTTGTCATACCATTAAGGGTCATACTTCAGTATCAAGGAAAATCAAAATTTTTACATAAAGCTTCAAGAAAACCCACAAGCACCTGGTGGCTGGTTTGGGTGAAAGTGAAGGCGGTTGCCCTCAAAAACCCCAATAGGCAGCTGGCTTAAGTGCGGAAGAAAATCCCTCGACGATGACCCCGCGTCAGGACGGCTGACAGATTTGACTGCCCACAAACTATTGCCCATGTCGAGGCATTAATCATGCAGGCTCACTGTGTTAAGCTTGCCAAAATAGATTCCCAAACCGTTCAACACATATCCCGATGATTGTAATGCTTGTCCGGAACTGGGGCCAAAATGCAGCCTCAGCATTGCGGGTATGCAGCAGAATTGGAAAACCATCCAATAGAAGCAGAAGGAATCACCACCACTCAAGAAAATGTTCACAGCCTAAATTTTTTTGGTATGCCATATAGACGAGAATTATTTCTCGAAAGGGCCCTGTATAAGGCTCAAGAAGCATTTTTTAGTAAAAAGTTGGCAAACATGACTTTTTTAAACATAATAAGTATGCTGAATTCGACTAGCCCTGTTTCCCAAGCTGAATTTGAGTTTTGACCATCTAATTAGCATAAACAAAATGGCTGCCAAATTGACAATTTTGGGCACTTTCTTGGGACAGGCACTACTATA
Organism: Eptatretus atami; assembly: GCA_035128595.1. NCBI lineage: Eukaryota > Metazoa > Chordata > Myxini > Myxiniformes > Myxinidae > Eptatretus > Eptatretus atami. The sequence continues at coordinate 61,346,161 of CM068952.1, forward strand.
CAGCACAATGCTAATCTATTTTACTTGTGAAACAACTTAAGTTAACTGTAAGTTGTAAGGCATTTGTTTAGGCCTATACTAATGATCATTCTTGTTTGCAGGCTACAATGGATCCCGTGATTAGCTTGAAGAGGCCGTCACCTGTAGATTACAGCTTGTGCATTTCTGCCAAACGCATAAAGCCAGAAAAAACCTGAGTAAAGCAACTGAACATGAACTCACAACACTCAGGAATGCAGCCTGTAGCAGAAAGAAGCGAGGGACTCCAAAAATATAGACTTAATTGATCGTCTTGAGAATGCATTAGATTCTGCCACAGCCGTATCTCTTGTGTGGCACAGAATGTGCTATGCCCACTTCACGGACAAGAGTAAATAGAACGTCTTCAGAGGACTCAGGACAGAGTATTCAACAGAGGGAGCATGGTTGCAATTCAGGGTGTTCCAGGTGGTAACAGGCGTTCATTGCGAAAAGGTGTGCAGCCAGTCAACTGGAGCCTTTGCATTTTCTGTCAAACTGCAAATAAGAAGCACGACTGATCTCCGTCATGACTAAGTAAATGAGTGATCAAATAATTCAAGCCTCACATCTTGACTACAAAGTTGGCCTTCGACTTGGCAGGAGTGATTGACCTAATTGCAGCTCAACGCAAATATCATCTGCCTTGTCTTAGCACATTTAACAGGTCTACCTCCAAAACAAAGCAGGAGTCAGCAAATACAGACTCTTGATATGATATGGCTTTGCCAAGAGCTCCATCAATTCGCTGACAAAGGACATGTGATTCTCTGGATTGATGTATGGGAAAGGTATAAGGAGCTAGCTGAGAATCTTCAACCATGATTCAGCCGTCCTTATCAAAGCAGAAGAGGAACATTCAAGGAAAAGTTGCAGTCCACAGCTTGGGACATTTTCAATTTCTTCAACCTCTTGACAGTTGTATATCAGAACAAAAACCGTATTGATTCCCACTAAGTACCAGCCAACAGCAGTTTTGCAGATGAAAGCAGACACAGAGGAGAGTGAGGAAAAGTTAGCCTTTCCTAAATATGAGCTCCAGGATGACATTTCCTTTCACTTGTTCATGTAGCTATGAAAGTCTGTGGAGACATGATGGAACTCCAGGACACAAAGGGTTCTCTGTCAGTGAAGAAGATGCTATAGCATGCATTCTCGAGAGTTTATATATGCTACTGAGACTGATCGTCGGTGGCCAGGCATCCCTTGGAGATGATAGCCCTGGAACAATGAAGAACATGTCCGGAGCAGAGTTCTGAGTGTGGCACAAGATCTTGTTCTACTGCGTCAGTGTGGCAAAAAATGGACTCCAAAACATGTTGGTCTGCAAGTACTCTTCATCAAGCGACGCGGTAAAAAGACCTAATACGATTTCAACAAGGCAGGGCATTGCCTCGAGTACGAACAGGTGTTGCAAGTAGACACTTCCTTGGCTGAGAGACTCTCAATCATTAGACAAAGCAAACTGGTGCCATCATTCCACCAAACATTGAGGCAAATAAATTCATCTCACTACACCTGTTTTAACATTGACATCCTTGATGAAAACACTTGATGGAAAGAATACCTTCCATGCAACTCAAATGGCAGCATGGCAACGAGGCCAAACAACTGATGCTTCTCTTAAAAATCTCGAGCTATCGACAAGACATATTTTGATTGCGCCAAATGGCCTGGAGGAGCTGCATCCTGTCAGTATAAACTCGTGGAAATGCAAGTCAGTATTCACAGCACCCGTCGACAAAAGCCTGCTTCAGCAAATCTGAGGAGGGGACAATGAGTATGCAGACAAGCAAAAGCTACAGACCTAGCTTTCTTCTTGCGCCATCAAAATTCAGAGATAAAACCTTCTTGGACACTATTCAATCAGTCATTGCCATCAGAGGAACCAGAACATACAGCAGTAGGAATTTGCCTATAATCCTTGCTCCGCTCATGAGTGGATACTTTGAATACCGCTGTGAAGAGATGCATGGCAATATCTTCACATTTTGGACAGGAACATACAGTCCTCACAGTCGACAAGCGCTTGTACTGCAGACTTATGGAGCTAAAGTGGTCTGTTCCAGAAATACCAGGATAAGTTAATACCTCGCTTAGGTGGCCTTCACGTATGATTAATTTCCTCAAGGCCATAGGAGATCATATGAATGGTTCCGGACAAGCTAAGTGTGGGTGGAGAGGACTGCTCGGGCAATGCACTGTAGAACTTGTTCTGGCAGGAAAGTCATACAGCAAAGCTATGAAGGGCACAACAAACTGACTTTGCAAGCTCTGTGACGTCTCCTGATGCCAAGCCTTCTCTCCTTTGTTGCAGAGGCAGACGAGGACTGCCATGCTTGCATTTCCACGATGGCTTCTGATGACTACCCGCATAAGATTCCAGAACTGATAACATTTCTGGATCAGGAAAAGTTCAGGAAGCTCCTGGATGATTTTGTTGAGAGTAGATCTGATGATGTGGTGAACTTCAGCTTCTGGTGGCAATATATGGACATGGTCGCTATACTTCTGCAATACACTCGAGCTCAGCATGATGGCATCTAGGATCTCCATCTTTACTCTTTCAGTCTGATGTT
>CM068952.1:61367278-61380194 GCA_035128595.1 Eptatretus atami
TGTCCCACAAATGATGCAGACGCGAGAGAGAGAGAGAAAGAGACAGAGACAGAGAGCAACAGAGACAGAACAGAACAACAAAAAAATAAAAACTGCTGTTGCAACAATCTCTTTAATGAAGCCTCCAAAGGATCTTGGCGGACTCGTTGCTGAAGTGTTGACAAGCACTTCATTCCATCGTTCCCTGTTTGTGACACGACACTGACAACAATCCGTTGTTCAATGTGCTAAATGTGTTTTCTTGTGTCACACATGGCTTACGAGAACTCAAGTGCTGAAAAAAAAAGAAAAGAGAAAAAACAAAATGAACAACTGCAGCACAAGGCAATGAACACTTTACAAGGGGTAACAAGACATTGTGTGACCCACCTGTACATGTCAGTTTGTGCCGAGCATGATTTTCATAGAACGGGTGAGTTAGTCAGTACTGTGATCTTCTGAAGCACAATTGATATTTCTTAATCTGTTTAAGGTGATTTAAAGTAATTTGGATTTTTCACAACTTTGTTTCTTCATCTTAGTTTTCAAAAGATATGCAGTTTGCTTTATGTTTTTTTTTTTTCGTTTCTTATTTCACTTAAAATAATACATGTGCCAATAAGAATACTGGTAGTAGCGGGTATGCACCATCTCAAAGTTGCCATCCTTTGGATGAAGCATAAATGAACGACCGATAAGTGGTGAACATTAAAGATGCTATGTGATTTCATCAAAGTCCAAGTCCAATTGGCAAGTGCCCGCAGCAGGGTAGGTGCTGCATGGAAGCTTCCTGCCAATTGAGCTAATTGGAATCCCAATCCTTCAAAGAGTTCAAAATTCACTATCGTTGACCAGGCTAGGTCTCTGCTTGGGCCGGCTGTTACAATATAATTAACACTGGGGGAAATTGTGGTGCATTAGAATCTACAATTACACACCTTTCACCTTTCATCAATGGAAGTGCAGGGATGCAGATATATATGGCACAGTAAGGTTGGCCAAATGGTCTAACCTGAGTCTCACAAAGGCATTTTCGCAGCTTTGACTATAAATACGGTCCAAAAGCCAAAAGCACTAATGAAGCACCACACACTTTCATAAGACAGCATGACATTCGCTTGCTATATTTTTTTTGTTTGCACTGTCGAGGCTCATATGAGAGCTAACACACAGAAATGCACAGCAAGGAGAGCAGGAGACAAGAGGGCGGAGAAGAGAGGAAGCAGGAGAAATAGTGGGAACAGAGACAGAGAGATCTGTGGAAGGAGAGGGATGGCAGGTACACAGGGTAAACAAGATGGACACCCACAGGACTTTCAGGTCCTTACACGACGGACTTTCAGGAAGGAAAGCAGCAAAATGAAGGAGTTGGGTTTGGGGTGATTAGTGGGGTAGAAAAAGATTGTGGTTTTGGATGGGGAAAGATGAGGTTGATGGCGAACAGCTGTTTGAAAGCCTGGAGGGAGGGATTGAAGAGTGTGGTGAAGAAGTTTTTGTTCCAAAGCCAGGAAAAAGAGATGAATAGAGTGAAGGTGAGCAGTGATTCGAGATTTTGGTAGTTTTCCCAGAAGGGGTTGATGGCGGACCTGAGCGCCCTGCGGAAATATGGGGGGGGGACATATCTACAGACAGAGGGGGAGGAGGCGAGGCTGGAGAGGAAGAGATGGCAGAAGTCAAAGACACTGACCTGCCTGCAGTGAGAGAGTGAGAGGCCCAAAAACTCAGCCTCATCGCGGGAGATACCAATGGTCCTAAATGCCTTGGTTTTCACAGCGTAAAGCCGAGAAATGTGAGAGGCATGAGCACCAGCCCAGAGGGAGGAGCAGTACTCCATCAGGCTGTGGACGAAAATTTGTATGTGGTCAGGAGCTCAGGTGTGCCAGGAAGGACTTTGCATGACGGGGATACACCAATCAGAGACTTGGGGGGGGGGTTCCAGACGGTCCTTCTTGGAAAGACAAAGTGAGAGTGAGATTTGTCAAGGTTGAAAGACATGGTCCACGATTGGACCAGATTTGATTTTATCCAAATCTGCAGAGTGAAGAGGCTGCTGCTTGCCGATCTGAGGGATGACAGATAGTACGCGCAGAGGGTGGAGTTCAAAAGCAAAGAGATAAAGAGGATTTTCCAGAGTCAGGAGAGATCACTGATGAAAACCGGAAAAAGAACAGGGCCAGAACACTACCTTGAGAACTCCAGCCTGGACGTTAAGAGGAGATGAAAGAACTCCATTCAGGGCCAACATGTTGGCTGTGACAGGAGAGGAAGTCAGCGAGCCATGAGTGGAGATGTCCTTGATACCATAGGAAGAGAGTTGGTGAGCAGGGCAGGGTGCCAAACTGTATCGAAGGCATGCAATATGTCTCGGGAGATGGTTCTGATCTCATGTCTGCATTGAGGACCTCATCCATTGTTGGGAGAGCAGAAGCAGTATATCATGCTTGGTGTTGGCTAAATGGTTAGGGTGGTGGCTTGGGATCCTATGATCCTGAGTTCAAACCCACTCGGTTGTTTAATTAATACCAGTGGGGTTGACTCTGTCTGTCATCCTTCTGAGGTCAGCAAAATGAGTGCCAGCATGCTGGAAACTGTGTAGGAGTGGCGACCCGTCCAGGAATTGTGTCCAATTGCCAAGGAGTCTGCCCTTAGGCAGCACCAAATGCTCTGCACAAGTATGGTCCCAATGGCATGGCATGAGAAGCAGGCATATTCCAGGGTAAGTGACCTGGTTGAAATCCAATGCAATGATCGGAAATCAAGCCATTAGAGAAAGGAAAGATTTAAAAGTCTGAAAGCGATTATGGGAGTTCCATAACCTGCTGATGATTGGGAGACAGGCTGACTTGGTCATGTAGTTTGCAGGGATTCTAGTTTTTGCACCTTTTTTATGCAGGGGCAGTAATGTTTGCTGATTTCCAAGCAGATGGCAATGACCTGAGCAATGAGAGGGTGAATTAGAATGGAGAGGGGTGAGAAGAGCAAGCAGAGCAGTTTTTTAGGATAACAACGTAGGGCTGATGCCGTCTGGACCGTTTGCAGAATCTGAGTCGAGGTTGTGACAGCAAGCTCTCCACCTTTTCAGGAGAAAAGACCGCGAAGTCCAGGAACAGTGGGTGCGACTGGGTCAGTTGGGTACAGAAAGCAATGAGTTTGGACAACAAGATTTAGAAGCAAACACGGAGTTTTAGCATTCAGCCTTTCATGTGCCGTGTCAGCGTGTGTGGCGTTTGAGGTAGTGGAGGAGGATGGGGGGGGGGGTGGCTACACCAGAAGCAGACCTTTAACTCGATGCCACCAGGATTTGGAGAGGGAGCAGGTTTGAGAGTTCATACTTGAGATTAGAAAGGATGTTGTTTCCTGACTTTCCTCAGGGTAGACACACCACTTGTTCTAAGCTTTGTGGGAAGGAACTTGAGATTACCCTCAGTTGGATTGCCTTCGCATGAGGCAAAACGCAGTTTCCAGGACACTGCCTCTGCAAGCTTCACTGTACCATGGGTAAGAGGGAAGGGTAGGCATGATGAAGACGAAATGCGATAAATCTCGTGCATGAGGGAGAGCAAATTTATTTTGGAAGAAATTCCAGTACGAGTTGATGTGGAGAAGTAGCCGATGGGAGATCAGTTGAGAAGTTTGATGGACTGCTTTGAAGTCCCCTATCAGTTTGCTCTGATTGAAATGCCAGACTCGACGGCACTGAGGAGTTTATCTAATAGTTTGCAGGACGGTCATAATAGGATGACAGACTGCAAGTTCGACCAGATTGTGTCAAGTCCCCAATGAGTCACAGAAGTCTTTTGCCGAAGTGCCAACAAGCAGGTGAGAGACGGTACCCACACCCAACCAACTGGCATGATGACAGTTGAAGTCACCACAAATGCAAGGAAGAAGTGTTGGGTATAGAAGTTTGGTCCATATTTCGAGAGCGAGAGATATAAATGGAGTGATTACTGTTTGTGTGAACAGGTTACACCACACTTTTTCAACTAAGATGGGAGTGGAGGGAAGCCGAGCCAGAGGGTATTCTGGGGGTGTGCGAGAGAGAAGAGGCAGTGCTGGTAGTGAGGAATAAGTCTTTGATGAAGAGAGCAACTTCCGCCACCAAACGAGACATCAGGGTCTGTCATTCCGGCAGAGGAGAACCAGGGAAGAGATTCTCGGGCAGCAGAAGACCATCTTGAAGGAGGACAGTTTCTGTTACATGCTAGATAATCTGCTTGTCAGTGTGGCAACCTGTTATGGAAAGATCTTCAGGGCCTTGGTCGGCGAAGGCCCTGGGATGTTTGAGGTCCACACTGATATAAAAAAGACGGAGGGGAGGAGGCGTTTGGGTGCAGGTAGGTGAGGGGGAGTGTACACAACGAGGGAGAAGGGGGGGGAGGTAAGGAGAGTTAATTGAAAGAGTGTGGGGCGATATGTCAGAGAAAGCTTGGCGGATGAAGGGCCGGATTGAGGAGGAGAAAGAAAGGCTTGGTGTGATGGGTTGAGGTACAGTGCGGAAGCAATGAGAGAAAGTGGGTAGAGGCAGTTCGATGGTTGGAAGGAGGTGGGAGTGATGAGGGTTGTAAGAGGAGAGAGAGAGAGGGTGGGGGAAGGGCACCTTTGGGTGTGAGGGGGGCGAACTTTAGAGAAGGGCGAGTGAGGGGAAAGATTTGAGGGAGAAGGGGTAGAAGATGGTAGGGAAGGAGGGTGGAATAGTGGGAAGTGGTGAGAGGGAGAGGTTGATGGAGAAGGGTTGAGAGGGGAGTGGTGGAGAAGTGATGGGAGATGAGGAGAGGTGAGGGGCTGGAGAGTAGAAGTATGGAGAGGATGAAGTGGTGAGGGGGGAGAGTTGATGGAGAGACGGGTGAGAGGGAGGTTGATGAGAAGTGAGGGTGAGTTTGGGGGTAGAGGGAGAGTTGATGAGAGAAGGGTGAGGGGGTGGAGATTGATGCGAGAAGGGTGAGGGCGTGGAGAGTTGAGGAGAGGGTGAGAGGGGAGAGTGTGGAGAAGTGAGGGATAGGTGAGGGGGAGAGTTGACTGGATGAAGGAGTGAGAGGGGATGAAGGGAGGTGGTGGAGAGTTGATGGGAGAAGGGTGAAGAGAGGGAAGAGTTGATGGCAGGAAGGGTGAGGGGGGAGGTTGAATGGAGAAGGGAGGGGGAGAGTTGGATTGAGAGAGGTGTAGAAGGGGAGATTGAATGGCAGAAGGGTGAGGGTGAGAGTTTGATCGGAGAAGGGTGAGCGGGGAGAGTTGAGAGAAGTGAGGGGCGGAGAGTTGAAGGGAGGAGGGTGAGGGGGGGGTTGATGGGAAGGTGAGAAGGGGGAGAGTTGATGGAGAGGATGGAGGGTGGCGAGAGTTGATGGAGAAGGGTGAGGGGGCGAGAGTTGATGGAGAAAGGTGAGGGGGAAGAGTGATGGGAGAAAGGGTGAGGGGGGGGGAGTTGATGGAAGAAGGGTGAGGGGGGGAGAGTTGAGGAGAAGGGAATAGGGGTGAAGTTGATGGAGAAGGGTGAGGGGGGGAGTGGAGAGTTGATGGAGGACAGGTGAGGGGGGAGTGACGGAGGGAGGTTTGAGGGAGAAGGGTGAGGGCGCAGAAGTTAGAGAAGTGAGGGGAGAGTTGATGGAGAAGGTGCAGGGGAGTGGGGGAAAGACTGAAGGGGTAGAGGTGAGGAGAAGGGTGAGGGGGTGAGGGGAGTTGATCGGAGAAGGGTTGAGGGGGGGGGAGTTGATGGAGGAGGCTGAGGAAAGGGGAGGGGGAGAGTTGATGGAGAAGAGCAGGGTGAGAGGAGGTGGGGGAGAGTTGATGGAGAAGGGTCGAGGGGGGGAAGTTGAGGGAGGCAGTTGAGGAGATTAGGAGTGAGGGGGGAGAAGGTGAGGGGGAGAAGTGGTGAGGGAGAAGTTGAGGAGAGCGGGAGGTGCAGGGAGAGTTGAGGGGGGAGAGTTGATGGAGAAGGATGCCAGGGGTGGAGAGTTGATGGAGAAGGGTGAGGGGGGGAGTTGAGGGAGAGTTGATGGAGAAGGTAGGGGAGAGTGAGTTGAGGGAGGGAAGGCGAGGGGGTGATGGGAGGAAGGTGAGGGGGAGAGTTGATGGAGAAGGGTGAGGGGAGAGTTTGATGAGAATGAGGAGGGAGATGATGAGTGAGGGGGGAGAGTTGATGGCAGAAGGGATGAGCGGGGGTGCAGGTGGTGAGGGAGAAGGTGAGGCGGGAGGTTGAGGGGAAGTCGGGAGAGTTGAGGGAGAAGGGTGAGGGGACGAGTGAGCAGTAAGGGAGGGAAGTTAGGGGTAGGGGGGGGGAGAGTTGATGGAGAAGGTGAGGGGGGACGAGTTGGAGGGGGGGAAGTTGAGGGAGAGTTGATTGGAGAAGGGTGAGGGGGAGAGTTGAGGGAGAAGAGTGAGGGGGGGGAGAGTTGAGGAGAAGGGTTTGAGGGGGGAGAGTTGATGGGAAGGCTGGGGGCGGAGGTTGATGGAGAAGGGTTGAGGGAGCAGGAGTTGGGCGGAGAAGGGTGGAGGGGGAGAGTTGATGGGAGAGTTGATGGAGAAGGGTGAGGGGGGGAGTGATGGAAGAAGGTGAGGGGGGAGTGAGGAGAAGGGTAGGGGGGGAGTTGATTGGAGAGGGTAGAAAGGGGGGAAGTTGATGGAGAAGGATGAGGCCGGTTGGAGAGTGATGAGAAGGTTGAGGGGGGGAGTTGAGGGAAGTTGATGGAGAAGGTGAGGGGCGGAGAAGGTAGTGAGGGGGAGAGTTGAGGAGAAGGAGGAGGCGAGCAGTTGAGGGAGAAGGGGATGAGGGAGAGATGAGATGGATAAGATTGATGGAGAAGGTGAGGGGGAGTTAGGGAGAGTGATGGAGAAGGGTGAGGGGGAGAGTGAGGGAAGAAGGGTGAGGGGAGAGGTTGGAGGGAGAAGGGTGAGGGGAGAGTTGATGGAGAAGGGTGAGGGGGAGATTGATGGAAAGGGTGAGGGGGAGAGTTTGATGGAGAAGGGTGAGGGGGAGAGTTGATGGAGAGAGGTGGAGGGGGGAAGAGTTGAGGGGGGGGAAGTGAGGGAGAGTTGAGGGGAGAAGGGTGAGGGAGGAGAGTTGAGGAGAGTTGAGGGAGGAGGGTTAGAAGGGAGGGGGGGGAGAGTTGCATGGAGAAGGTGAGGGGAGATGTTGAGGGGGAGGAAGTTGAGGGCAGAGTTGTGGAGAAGGCGTGGAGGGGAGGTGATGGAGAAGGGTGAGGGGGGGAGAGTTGATGGAGAAGGTGAGGGGGGAGAGTTGATGAGAAGGGTGAGGGGGAGAGAGTTGGGGAGAAGGGTTGAGGCGGGGGGAAGCGTGAGAGGGACGGAAGCCTGGAGGGGGAAGAATGTGAAGGTTGCTTTGCAGGGCAGGGTGAGAGGGAAGCTTTGAGAAGGAGGGGAAGTGATGAAGCAGGCACGGCCAAGGTGCAGGGAGGGCGACGACGGGAGAGGTGGGGAGAGGGAAAGAATGAGACTTGGTTGAGGTATGGTGAAGAAGGGAGTGGGCAGGGGGAGGTGCAAGATTTGAGGGGTTGGGAAGAGGGGAAGGTGTGCTGAGAGGAACGAAGGAGAATGTTTGTGGTGATGAGTGTACTGATTGAGAGAGTGAGATATCTGTTAGGTTAGAATGGAGCCACAGATGTTCAGAACACCACACAGTTAGACAACAGAGAAGGAGCTGAATGAGCGAGAAGTGAAGAGGTGCCAAGAGTGGAGGTAAGATGAGGGCAAGATGGGAGGCTAAGGAGAGGGTATAACAGGTGAGAGGTTAGGAGGAGTAGATTTAAGGAGGTGGGTGAATTGGCACTGAAGTTGGAAAAAAGGACGAGTTGATGGAACACGAACGTGCATTGCAAACTGGGATTTTAAAAATATTTTAGTCAGAGATGTGATTAAAGACATTACATGAAGGATGCAATAAAAGGAGAATTAAGAGAATGGAGAAAGGAAACATTGTAACAGTGCAACGTTTTTGACACGGGATGAAGGAAAGGTCGAATTGAAAAGTCTTTTGAAGAGGAGGACGAAGAGTGGTGAATTATGATATAATACCGAGAACCACACGTGTGAAAGAGGAATTTGTAACATTTTAAGAGACCGTTGTTTATTTTATTTTATTTTATTTCACTATTATATATATAATATACTTTTTTTTTTTTTGAAGCAGACTATTGAAGTAGACTGCAACTTGTTGTGGATAGAAGCAATCATATTTGTGATTGTGGTCTCATAATCCAAGCAGGGACATGTATGGCTCACCAAATAAGCTTGAATATTGCTGCGAAAACACCGCAGTCACCTTATCATCCATCCACCATGTGTTGAATTGGCACGGTTTGTCTTGCTATGGTCAAGGTCACACAGACTACCAGAAATGCAATCGTATGGAATTATGACCATATTTATGGCCAGGGCCATGAAAACGTGGTCTCAATAATTACCAAGAGATCACTCACATACTTGCATCTGCAATTGCTGCAAAAGGAAGAAAAAAAACCCCAGAAAGAACCATAGGCCGGCATTACCATTCATCCTTTCTTCAAGAAGGCTCAGAGATCCACATGTTTGATTGCTTCCTTCTCAATGCATCATGGCTTTCACTTCCCGCACCCCCACATTTCATCCCACACGTAGGAGACCTTTGGCCAAACACAAATTTACTTAACGTGTTAGCTTTGCGCATGCTGTGTTTACAAGCGAGGTTTGGCTTTTTCTAGCAAAGCCAATAAGTTTTTGCAAAAAAGAAAGTAAGGGAATATTTATGGCAGATAGGATAAGTACGCTGGTTTAAACAAGCACAACATTCAAACCCCACAAGAGAACTATTCAAACACACACGCACACACACAATGCTGTGCAAATAAATGTCACAGGTACACCCTCCACCATACCCCCCCCCCCCTCCATCAAAAATGTAGCATGAAGTTCTATAATTTTTACATGATGTTCATTTACTCTTCTGTCTTTCGTTTAGCCTGCCTGGGACATTTGCTTTTACTTGTCATAGTATCTATCCTGTCATTTGAAACGGACTTGAATTTCTTTAATTATTTCATCAGTTTGCCTATCACCATTTTTTTTAAGGTTGTGCTTTATATAAGTAAACACCTTATTAAAATCAATGTGTTATGCTATGCCAAATGGGCTACGGTTCAGAAGTGAGGTCAGGCAAGGTAGTTTGAACGTCGGATGAATGGGAGGGAGGAGAGGAGTCAAAGTGGTGGAGATGATGCAGAGGAGGTGGCTGGAAGTGTTGTGTGTGCAAAAGACCGAATGGAAAGGAGAGAGGGTGAGGAGGTAGGTAGGAGGATACAAGCTGTTGCACGCGGGTGGGGATGGAAGGAGTAATGGCATGGGAATAATAGTATTGGAAGAGATCAGCAAGCAGGTAGTCAGAGTGAAAAGATGGGAAGGATGGATAGTTATGGCATGGGTGTTGATACAGAGGCAAATGGTGTGTGTTATGTCAGTATATGGGCCACAAACAGGAGGACTGGGGTGGAGAAGTGGGAATTCAGGGACACAATGGAGAGGATGATGGTAGTGGTTGAGCTGGAGGTGATGCTGTGTGTTGCAGAGGACTTCAAGTAGGGGATAGGCACCATTTCAAAGCTTGCCATCCTTTGGATGAAGCATGAAGCTGACTGTCCCAATAGGTTATGAACATTAAAGATGCTATGTTATGCATCAAAGTCCAAGTCCAATTGGCAGTGCCTGCAGCAGGGTAGGTGCTGCCATGGAAGCTTCCCGGGTATGCAAGTACACTGGACAGCTTGCTACAGCCTTCCAAATGGAGTTGGAATTGTGAAACCGAAATGATCACACTGCAATACAAACGCTGTCAGTTGAGTCAACTTGGAACCCCTTCCTTTTCTCAAGCCCAGCTCTGAACTCTCGCAGTCCTCTATTAATAATCATGTGGGAGTAGCGGATAAGGGTGAAGAGGAATGTGTTGATAAATTTGGGTAGGGAACGAGGAATAGAGGGTCATGAGCTGGTGGAGCTGGTGGTGAGGAATGGGATGGCCATAGCTGGTTCATTCTTTCAAAAGCGGGAAAGCCACAAGATTACATGTAGGGGTGGACAACATAGAACAGAACTGGATTTGGTGGTGGAAAGGAAGCCAAGTGTGGAGGGTTAATGATTGTAAGGGAGTGGTGGGAGAGCATGCTACCACCCTGCACAAGCCTGTGGTGTTTGTGGTACGGATAAGGAAAAGGAGGGAGGTTTGTAAGAGGATAGAGAAGATCAAGGATAGAGGGAGGCAACCGGATGCATGGTTGCTGCACCTTAATGGGCAGAAAAAGAAAGCAGCAAGGGAGCTGTGGATAAGGTGAGGAATGACATGGAAGAGGAGGTGTACAAGTCAGAAGAGGATGGTGGGAGGAAGGTGATATATATGTGTATATATATATACACATAGATGAAATGGCTCGTGACAGGGATGAGGATGGTAAAGACCTGAAGGGAGGGACAGTGATTGAGGATGGTGGCGGAAGGGGAAGGCTAGTGTCAGAGAGGGGAGCAGTATTGAAAGTGTGGGAAGAATATTTCAAAGAGCTGTTGCACCAGGAAGGAAGCAATGGTGAGCTGGAGCTACTATGTTATATAGAGGGGAAAGTGGAGTTTGTGGACATCACAGAGGAGGAAGTGCGAACGGCATTGAAGAGGATGGAGAAGGGAAGAGCCACAGGCATTGATGAGGTGTGTACAGAAATGATCATTGCAGCAGCAGAAGTCGGAGTCAGTTGGAGGAAGAGGTTGTTGAATGTCTGCATGAGAGGGGGTTCAATTCTGGCAGATTGGAAGACAGGGTTAATAGTGCCGATATGGAAGGGGAAAGGAGATGTTCAAGATCTGGGGAAGTACAGGGGCATTACACTTCTTAGTCATGTAATGAAGGTACTGGAGAGGATTCTGAATGGGAGGATAAGGAAGAGTGTGGAGATCGGAGAAGAGCAGCAAGGGTTTAGAAAGGGTGGGGGGGGGGGATGAGGGATGAGATGTTCGTGCTGAGACAGCTGGTGGAAAAGAGGTTGGAGGTGCAAAGCGAGATGGTGTTGGGAATTGTGGACCTGGAGAAGGCCGACAACACGCTCTCGGAAGATGGTTATGCGCGACACTGAGATGGATGGGAGTGCCAGAAGCAGAAGTTAGGTTGGTGGAAAGGATGTACAAGGGAACGTAGGGAACAGTTTTGGTTGGTCCTGGGATGTCTGCGTTCAGCGTGAACATTGGTTTGAGGCATGGAAGCTCTCTGTCCACTCATGTTTATCATAGTGATGGAGCTGGTAAGCAAGGTGGTGAGCTTGAGGGGTAGTATGGGGAGGATGTTGTATGCTGAAGATCTCGCTGTTGTGGTGGAGAGTGGGCAGGAGATGCAGGAAGTACTGGGAGAGTGGAAGGAGGTATTTGGGAAGCATGGGCTGAAGATGGGCATGGAGAAGACTGAGGTGATGTGGGTCCGGCAGCAGAGAAAATAAATGAATATCCGATTAGAGAAGGAGATCAGCCAGGGAAATAGGTTTGAGTATCTGGGAGGAACAGTGACTGGGGATGGTAAGTCCGAGGCAGAGGTGCGGAGGAGGATTCAGGAAAGTGCGAATGCATGGGGGTGGTTGGAGGGAGTAATAGCAGACAAAGATATCAAGGAAATTGAAAGGGAAGGTTCTGATGTCATGTATAAGCCTGGCCTACCTTTATGGCCTGGAGATGGTGGCAATGACAGAGACAACAAAAGAGGCTACAGGTTTGCCAGAACAACTGGGTCAGGAGGATTGTGGGAGTGAAGAAGGTGGATAGAAAGATGATGGGTGAACTGAGGGAGGAGATTGATATGCAGATTAGCTTGTTGGGGAGGTTGGTGAAATGCCAGCTGAGATGGGTTGGGGGATGATGGACAATTGGTGCAGCTGGGGGAAGAGAGAATGGCAAAAAGAGTAGATCGCTTGAGGGAGCAAGGTAGGAGGAAAGAGGTAGACCACAGTTGAGACGGGAGGATTGTGTGAGGAGGGATATCTGTAAGGTAGGAGTCGTTAGATAGTGGAAAGAGTTGTCTGAGGACAGAGGGAGGTGCATGAACATCATGGTCAAGGCAGGGCAGAAGCTTGGTGCCATCGGACCTCACCTCTTAAAAAGGAAAGAGGGGAAGAGTAAGAGTGTCTTCAATGTCAATGGTAATTGTGAGCACGAGGAACTTTGAACAAGTTTACTATACACTTCTGCTTAACAAGTACCTTTTAATTTTTATAGTCAGAAGATGTGGACTTGTGAGTTGGGGAGGGGGGTGTGGAGAAGGGCTGTACAACTGCCAATTAAATTAACAATTAAATTAAATTAACAAATTAAATTAAATGTGTCATAAAAGCACAAGCCATCCTATTCCAGTCCATTGCAGAACAAAGAACTATCTTAATTCATCCTCGACATACTTGCAAAGAGCGGGTTGGTGAGTGACCAGCCATGGAAATCAAAGCCACACTAATCAGTGGAAAAAGTAAAATAAAGTCTTCAACCACTCGAGCAAACAACGAGCTTTTCAGAGCAATGATACTCCAATTAATCACCAAGATGACTGACTAATACTCGTAAATGAATGGGTATTACACAAGTAAACACGTAAATAAAAAACAGAAAAATAAAAAAAAGACAAGCTTGTCCCCATTTCTTCTCCCACCACATATATGTATATACTGTATATATATATATATACATATATGTACTGTATATTGTTACGGATCTGGAAACCATTTGCATTCAACATACAGATGTCCCAAAGTCAGTTTATGTCGTTAAGTATGTGTGTAGTCAGATCCCTTCCTTTTGTCTAGTGGGAGAATCAAAGGCGTGCTTTGCGATTTCTTTTTAGTTGGGTTATTAAATCTTAACATCCACCAAACCCTCCAACGAACAACCAACAACCATTCCATTCCCCATCACGATCCACTACCCACCCACTGTC
>CM068952.1:61431663-61450617 GCA_035128595.1 Eptatretus atami
GAATCTGATTCATACTCGAGAAGGCCTCGAGACTCAACACATCGTGACCCAAAAATCAAACGCTTTAAATATTCGGCCCTACTCAAATTGAATCTTTGATCCTTGAGGAAATGGTCTGAGCTCTTCTGTCAAATATCTCGATTCAGTGTAAGCCAGAAGAAATGTTTGTTGTCCATGACGAATGCATGCAAAACGAACACACTGGTAATTGAAAGCTTTTCAAGTCCAGATTTACTGAAACCTTGTGCTGCTCAGTGTAATGTAATGTGATGCGATTCGAGGAAGTTGCACCGCCGTAATATCGATAACTGTTGTCCCAAAGGTTCTGGCACCCCATCTACTTAGGCGACATAATACCTTCAACGAACTTATTCATATGTCATTATTCTACATGATCTCCATCTTCTTCAATGCACTTTGTCAAGTGCTAAACCAACTCTTGATCACAGCACAGAAGCCTTCCTTCTGAGATGTGTCTTTAAAGTCGTGGGTGTGGCTTGGTGAACGTCCTTCACGTCTTCCCCTTAGTAGGATATCTGAAAAGGATATGGACTGAGTCGGACAAAACTTGGTGGATATATTGGGTGTGTGACAAGGATGAACTTATTAAATTTTGGTGAGGATATGGATCTGGATACTAGAATTTTAAAAAGTGGTGACTCACCATTGAGGGATGGGGCCAAAAACGATATATAGCACAATATCTCAAAAGGTTGTCGATGGATTCGGATGAAACTTGCTGGATAGGTTTGGTGTGTGACAAGGCCGAATTGATTAAATTTTGGTGAGGATCTGGATCCGGATTTGAAAATTTTTGTATTCCACATTCCACCGTTGTTGGATTCATTGAAATCTGTTAATCCATTCTCAAGTTATAACGCGACAAACAAACAGACAGACAGATAGACACGGCTCCTTTTTAGCTCGCCTGTTCGAAGAACAGAGAGCTATAACGATACCCCCGGCGTGAGCGTCAGCGTGAAAATGTTAAAGTTTTTGGTGCAAGTTATTTAGAAGCTTGCCATTCATTTAATATGTGTACTAGGATGCTGATATTTGGCATGGATTCCTTTGGGGTATATTATTGATGTAGTGAAGTTGAAATTAAAAAAAATTCAAATGTTTTAAATTTTTGACCTGTTTTGAACTTAACTTTTTTGTAGCACATCAAGGTTAAAGTTTTTGGTGCAAGTTATTTAGAAGCTTGCCATTCATTAATATGTGTACTAGGATGCTGATATTTGGCATTTAGGTTCCTTTGGGGTATACTATGGAGTAGTGAAGTTGAAATTAACAAATGATTTTAAAATTTCACCTAAGATGTGTCAAAGCCACCCAATGCTCACTGTTTATACTAGACGCTTGCCATTCATTTAATATGTGTACTAGGATGCTGATATTTGGCATTTAGGTTCCTTTGGGGTATACTATTGGAGTAGTGAAGTTGAAATTAACAAATGATTTTAAAATTTCAACCTAAGATGGTGTCAAAGCCACCCAACTGCTGCACCTGTTTATACTAGAAGCTTGCCATTCATTTAATATGTGTACTAGGATGCTGATATTTGGCATGGAGATTCCTTTGGGGTATACTATTGGTGTAGTGAAGTTGAAATTAACAAATGATTTTTAAAAAATTTAAAATTTCAACCTAAGATGGTGTCAAAGCCACCCAATGCTCGCCTGTTTATACTGGACGCTTGCCAATTTTCATTTAATATGTGTACTAGTTTATTGATTACAATATACAAATACATATATTGCTTTAAAATTATTTTGATTAGACTTCACTGCAATGCTTTATAAAAAATATTATTAGACGTCTTTTAAAAACGATAAATGTATAAACAGGCGAGCATTGGGTGGCTTTGACACCAACTCTGGTTTGATATATATTTGCTATTTCCAGCAAAGAAATAGCAGTCTGCATTGGTTGCATGAGAGAATAAAAAGATGACAATAAAATGGTTAAAGTTATCAGCTGCAAAAGATCACAAAAGCACTGACGTTTCGGGCCTTGCCCTTCCTTTGACCAAAAAATGCAAGGCCCGAAACATCAATGCTTTTGTGATCTTTTGCAGCTGATAACTTTAACCATTTTATTGTCATCTTTTTAGTGTTACCTCTTTGTCCGTTGTATCGAGTTCTTGCTGAATGCTGCCAGATTCACCCCATGTCCATCTTAGAAATACGAGTGTCAGACTAAAATTGGAAATCCATTCCACCGTTTTGTGAAGCGAGATTTAGCCATCATGGGGTAAAAAAAATGGCAGATGAAATAACAGTCATTAACTTTCAATCTTGTTTTGCTTTGTTCTTTCATTTGGGAATAATGTGTTTGTCTTTAATCAGTTGCACCTTATTCTTGTGATTTTTATCTGGAGAACATTTGTGATAAAGGAGAGATTACAGTGACAAATAGCAAATTCAAATTGACTATTCCAGTTGTTTTTAAAGAATGATTTGAAAGCAAGATTAACTTTTGTGTCGTTGTTGGATATGATGTTGCTATTTTTGTTTTGGTATGCTTTTATTAGATTTTTGTAATGATTACATCTATAAGATATATATATATATATATATATTGTAATGATTGCTTCTATATGTTTTTATATCATCTATATGCAAAAGTGGTGGACTTTGTCCACCCCTTTCCTATAGCAACATTATGCTCCCCTCCAACTACCGCCCTCCCTCACCTCCTCACTACCACCCACTGCCCTCTCCCCATCCCCAAATTTGTTTTCCTCTTCCGTCTCCATTTCCCTTTACGGATTCCTTCACCTTGTTTTTGAAATTCTTAATTTTGCCTCCTTACTTGAGCTTTCTTTGTGTGTATAACTAACTTGGTGTGAGCTACTTTGCTTGATCATCCAGATTTATGAAATGGTAATTCGAAAAGTGAAACAGAATATCATCTTGGCCTTGTGAGGTGGAATACCTTGGTTTAACTTTACGAGCATCATATGTGACAAATTTCGGTAAAGGAAACGGTTTCATGAAGAAACATTTTTTTGCATCGAGGTGGGGTTCATAATTCCATCCCTTGTTGTTGATATGTAATGTGCAATCTGTTTAAGCCAAATCCTTGATTGTCGAGTGGGATCCTGCAATAACCCAGGGGCACTGCACCATTCTTTTAATGAATTTCATGTAAAGCTCTCCCACAAGCCTTGGGCGGTAAATAGATAAATGACATGAAAACGCTTGTCAATGGAAGAAATAAAAAAAAATTCTCATATTTACGATGGAAGAATAAGTTTGTTTGGTTGTAATTTTAAAAATGAAATTTCTTTGCTTCATTTTAATATATATATATTTTTTTTCAAACTGTGTGTGAGTGGACGTGTGTGCTGGTTGGGTTGCCACACTAAGATTTACCATCCACAACTGACCAATAAATTATCTTGCGATGTATCCACTTCTGTTTTGCATGCTCATTTACCCACCTGTGATACGAGTTTACCGCATGCTCCTCTCGCAAGCACAGATTCTTCGATTGTGCATTTAATGTGTTCATCGTTTTCTGAAATGCAAGTTCTCGTGTTATTAACAATGATGTGTGCTGTAGATACAGCCCATCATTACGTTGTGGAATCCCTCCTCATTTTTGATTGCCTTTATCTCCCAACGTGGATCCCGGCTGCTGTATTGCTTGTGGTGTCCTGCCGAGAAAGCAGATTTTTTGGCTTTGCTTTTTCATCTCTCACTAGGAAAGATATGATCTTCTCTTAACACAACCACACATGCTCGGACATTCCCAGTATAATAACATAGCTGATCTATAAAAAAAATACTTTGGTGTAAATGTCATGCCAGAATGTGCATGGTGAATGTTGGAACTTCCGTTTAATTTGCATGTTGAAGCCTGCAGGCTAATTTGTGATCGAAATGTTAAGCCTGGCCAAAGATTTTTGCCTATTTGGTGTAACTTTTGCGGACCACGTTACCTCCTGGAAAACTGGCTCTCAGGCACAGTAATCTTTTCCTGCCTGCAGCCCCAAAACGAACAAACGCAAGCTCGGTGAAGTGTAGCAGAGCCTCGACAGTCGTGTTTCCAGGGAGAGAGACAAAAACATGGCCTTTATTCTCGGCGCAAATACCAATGCTATAAAACAATCATAAATAATTTTGTCGTTGCTCCGATAACACACGTGGCCTCATTTCACTTCCTCAGAGGCGGATGTGTGAGCAGTAAGCTTTTTGATGAGCGAGTCGTGTCCATGGAGGCCCTCCCAAGGTCACCGACAGAGAAAATGCATGCCGGCCGCCCAGTTGGCTCAGATTGGATTATAGACTGCAGAATTATATCTCCTGTGAGATAACTGCATCGAAAAAAAAAAGAAGAAAACAACGAGCTCGTTTGTCTCCTCCCCAACGATTCTCACTGACATCCTTCACGCCTGTGAAGAACAAGAGCTCTCACATCTGTGTATTTTTGTTGTTGCTGTAAAAATGGCGTCAAAATAATTTGTGAGTTTTACGGCTTTATGGTCCACAAGCAGTATAAAATTCATAACGGTCTGTTATATTTAGCTTTGATTTGATACAATCCATTTGATTTCTTAAAAATAGCAATTTCTAAAAATCATTTCTGCTTGGCTTTTATGTGATTGCCGGTGGGTTCTTGCCATAAAGCTTATTTCATTCTTTTGCTCAATGTAATATGTCGAATGCACTGTAAAAGCATGACGTGGTTCGGAAATTGAATAAAGATCTCAACTAAGATTTCTTTCTTTTAATAGTGTCTCAAGTATTTCAAAGCGACAAAAAGTATTAGGTTTACTCTTGCCAATTTCAATATTTACTAATTTGTTTTGCAGCAGTTCAAATAGTCTTGTGTAGGCCATTTCACAATGTGAATTCCTCAATTTAGAATAGACCTTTATTATTACTAGAAACACCCGCTCCCTACGGGAGCCGTCAAGGGGGTCATGTTATTATATTTATGCATATTTTACTCCAAGGGTCCTGGGATTACATACCCAAAAAATGGTTGCGATCAGTTCAGCCGTTTTTGCGGTACCTGGGAACAGACAGACAGACGACAGACAGACGGTGAATTATAGTAAGATTATTTTTTGAGGCATCACTTCTACTTCATACCATCCTGTTTACTCAGTTCTACTGAGTGCTGTATAATTTGACGATGGCATTTGAAATGCTTGTCCACACATTCATTGTACTTTTCTCTACATTGGCTTCCATCTGAGAGTTCCCAAGAGTTCACTACAATTATGCATTTACGGACACCAAATTGAACTTGAACTTGAACAGCTCTCGGTAGATTACATACTTCCGCCGGGCTGAACAATTTGCGTTTTGTATCCCGCTGATAGGCCGGATCTGTATCCGGACCTGAACCAAAATCTAATCAATTCGTCCTTGTTAAACATATAACCTGTCCACCAAGTTTAGTCCAAATCCGTCCATGTCCTTTTGAGATATCCTGCTCACACACGGACTAACGGGTGAAAACATAACCCCTGTCCATCTTCAGTGGCAGAGGTAATGATCGGTTGAAACCTTTATTTCCCCTCACTAGCAAGTTGCCCGTGCCCACACAGGATTCTAAACGGGGTAGGGATGTAGGCGGAAAAAATGCAAATGGTGTCTTCTGTCATCGAGCCGGCAAGCTTGGAGCAGCAATTCACATTTATTGCCAGATTTGATGCAATTTAAATGCTGCAATGGCTTTGAGGTGCTCCATTTGAAACTGTTCAATATATGAACAGCTTTTTGATGCACAGGGTACATAATAATTGTATTGGTGTCAAAGCCAGTGACCAATTGCAAATTATTAGTAGGGAATAGCTTTTGTCCCAATCTCTCAACGGTGAAGAAGTGTTTGAAACAATTGCAGTATCCAGATCCGGATCTTAACTAAAATCAAATCAGTTCTTCCTGGTCACACACTTGACCTGTCCACCGAGGTTCGTCCCAATCCGTCCATAACTTTTTGAGATATTCTGCTCAGAGATAGACAGACAACAAACCAACAAACAGGCGGGTGAAAAAACAGGCTCCGTCCTCCTTCGCTGGCGGAGGTAAGAAAATATAATCAAGAAATTTGCAAACATCATGCAGTTGAAGTTTATGCTGTTGGGAGATGAACTGATTTTGTTAGATGGCAATGGATAGAGATCTCCACAGAAAATTTCCAACATGTACTAAACCCTACTTCATGGCATTGAGCCACATTTTCTTTGTGGCTTTCTGCATTTTCAGAGCATCCCATTCCAGAAGAACCCCGGCATTCACGAGGGATACGTTCTTGAAAACAACCACAAATCCGCGAATGTCGGGCATTGTTTCAATGGGAAAAATGGAGTTGGGTTTCATTAAAAATGCTTAAAAGTAAAAAAATAACAACAGGAGATACTGTGACAATTTTATTTACTTTTGATGTGATGATAAGTCAGAATCTCGTGAACTCTGAAGAGGACGCAGGTGAGATGCTGAAGAGTCGTGCACTGAAGGGGACGCAGGTGAGGTGCTGAATGTGTTGAGGTGGAGGGACTGGAGGAAAAAAAAAAGCGTGATCGATTGCTGTTTTTCTGAGTGCTGCAGGTTTCTGTGAGCTCTTTGTACGGCAGCAAAACATCATCCAGCCCCCTCTTAAAACGGAGGTATTATTCCATCACTGGGTCAGCATCTTGCAACTTGCCAGCGACTGCCGCCATAGCCTTCAGCATCTCAGCCAGGAACTTTACGGTTAGCTTTGTCCTCTCCACATCTTCGTCTTCTTCACTGCCCCCCCAAGTCCTCCTCCTCGGCAACCTTGATGATGGCCTCAAAGTCCTCCTCAGTCAGCTTCTCCCCATGCGAGGCAATGAGCTCCTCCATTTCTTCAGGCTCCATATCGAAGCCTTCCCCTACCATCTCCCGTGCCAAACCTGCAATTTTCCCCCTCTCCTCGGTGTTGTCAGGAAAACCTCTGAAGTTATTGACTGCTTGTTGAAGTCGTTGGCCATAGATTTTGCCAGCAAGTGTTGATGGTGGAGGCTTTGACTTCATTCAGAGAGTCTTTGATGTTGCTGATGCAGTGGGTTATGTTGAAGCCCTTCCAATATTTCTGACGTTAAGTTCAGGATCGGTCTCCATAACCTGGAAGGTGCGGCGGGTATAATTTTTGTAAGTGACAATTACCCCTTGGTCTAGTGGTTGGATTAAGGAGGTGGTGTTGGGTGGCAGGAAGATGACCTCAACATTGGGATGGGCCACCTTCAGCTCCTTGGGGTGGATTGAGGCATTGTCCACCAGTCGGAGGACCTTGAAGGAGAGGTTCTTTTCTGTCAGGTACTTCTCCACTTGAGGGACAAAACAGTTATGGAACCAATCTATGAATTTGGCAGCTGTTACCCACGCCTTTTTGTTGGTCTTCAAAAATACGGGCAGAGTGTTTTTGTTTTTACCCTTGAGAGCACGTGAGTTCAGGACACGATACAGCATCATCGGCTTCGTCATGCAGTCCTCTTTTGCGTTGGCGCAGAGGAGAATAGATATCTGGCCCTTAGCAGCCTTGAACCCCGATGCTGTCCTCTCGCTTTGAGATGAAATTTCTCGGCATTTTCTTCCCGAACAGGCCGGTCTCGTCTGCATTGAAGACCTGCTCTGGAATATACTCCTTCTCCTCGGTGAACTGCACAAGTTGAGCAGAGAAAGTTTCAGCTGCTTCGTGGTCTGTTGAGGCACACTTTGCCTGTGAGCTCTATATTGTTGTGAAAGTACCACTTCTTGAAGCGGTCCAACCATCCCCTGCTAGCTTGGAAGAGACTGGGGCCACTCGTACCCGCAGCACCACCCGTTCGAACCAGACGATCTTACATGCGCTTTGCCATTTCACGAATGATAGGCCCACTTAAAGGAACGTTTTTCTGCGTATTGTCCTCAAGCCACACATTCAATGCCTTCTCCATTTTCTCAATATGATGCCCTTGACATGTTATGTACCGGACAGTGCACTCGTTCACACCATAATGTCTGCCCACAGAGGCTGCACTCTCACCCCTTTCTAGTCGTTCAAGCAGCTCCACTTTCTGCCTTGCGCTTATCACTTTTTTCTGCCTCTTGGGAACAGACGCATCCCCTGCACTACTCATACGCCTCGGACCATTTCATCATATGAAATGATGAGCACAAAAGTTCACGAGCATGAGGAATCGCAGAATGAGAAGAAAGAGTTAGGCCCAGGACATGCTGTGCAGCCAGACCCGTGCAGTGAATTGTGGGTAGAGAATTACCACTCATGGGTTTGTGGGTAGTGTGACCATTGTTTGTGGGGGATGGCCCATTGTTTGTGGGGCATGGTTTATGCTCGCCAAAACAAAACCGCGTGTAGCTGGAGCACAGGGGCTGCAGACGTTGAAGCAATTCGCATTTTATATACCTCGAATATCTGTGTTCCACAAATTGTGAATCCGTGAATGTCGTGGTTTTATCGTATTGTAGAATGCAACTATACATGATTTTCTCAAATGAATATATTGTCATGTACTCGGTGTACTAGGCCCATTTATCTGAACCAGTCTTCCGGATCTGAGGCCTTGTGCCTGGATGATTCGATCGGTATTACAATGTGAGTCAATTTTCTCCATCTTTTTCCTTTTTACAATATCACAGCAATGGCGTGAAAGAAGATCTTTAAAACGTCTGATATCGATATGTTCATGCAGACAATATAATCGCATAAAATGTACGTTAGAAAGGCAGAATGTAATGAATATCCCTATTTCCTTGGGGTACAAATCTGAACAGGACCTTACACGGATAGCCTGACGAATGCTGAGCACTAAACACAGAGCTGAGAATACAAGGCCTTATCG
Organism: Eptatretus atami; assembly: GCA_035128595.1. Lineage (NCBI taxonomy): Eukaryota > Metazoa > Chordata > Myxini > Myxiniformes > Myxinidae > Eptatretus > Eptatretus atami. Next base: position 61,440,489 of record CM068952.1, read on the forward strand.
TAGCTTATCACTATTTACCCACAAGCCAGGATTAAACATGCAAGGGCAGGAAAGGGATGGTGGGGAGGAAGCAATGTAACAACAGAAAATGGCCGGGGCAAATGAAGGAAACGAGGAAGGAAGGAGGCAAATGAGTGAGATAGCCAGGCTAAAACTCAGTGCAACTTGGCAGCCCTGATCTGCTTGGCTCTCCATAGTTGTTCTCCATTAGCTAAGCTTCCTTCAGGCTATATTGGCTCTGTTGCTGGAGGTGTGCCCTTTGGGTCGTTACACATGTTGTGATGCTGGGTGTTGGTTTTGTTGCCCTTGCACCCCATGTACAGTCTCTGGTGTAACAGCTTTCTTTTCCCTGCATGTAACAGTCCTTTTCACTCTTGGTCTCTGTGCATCTCCCTAACTCCCTCTCTGTCCCTTTCCAAGTTAGCGCTGCTGCTAAGTTCAACTGCTGTTCTCTTGTCTTTGCCCCTCACCCGTGGAGGAAGAAGCCTTCCACTTTTTTTTGGCACTTATGCCTATATCAGGAATTTAAGAATAACCTTCGGAACCTTCCGTGCAGCGATCCTCATTCACCGACAGAATGCCTTTATTGTAAGGAAGAAGTGTTTTTAGAAAGGTATTCAAGTGATATGCTATATTTTAGCTATTTGTTTTATCAATGGCAATGAGACCAGGGTGGCAAAAGGGCATCGTCAACGTGAGCCTATGTTTCCCATAAGACGATGATGTCACTATGTCTATGATTTATGACGTCGCCGACATTATCGTCAATGATGTGATCGATCTGTGTTTGCATGTTTGTTTGTTGAATTCAGTCATTGTGTAATTGTGGCAATGAGCAGGACAGAAAATTAACAAATCGCAGTGCATTTATCGCATTCAACCTTCTTCACAGTGCTATACTGTAACACACACACACACACACACACACACACCACACACACACACACACACACACACACACACACACACACACACACTTGTGGTCTCATTTCTTTAATTATCATGGCTCGTGTGATGACTATTTATATAAAGTTAGGGTTATGGTGGAAAGTTGTTGGGATTCATTGAAGGGGGTCAGTGTTCCATTTGAGCTGATGATTGCCTTGCTCGTTTGTGTGAGAGTTAAGCTTGATCTGTTTGATTTATCGTGTTGTTTTATTTGTCTCTGTGTGATTTTTCGAGCAGTAACTGTGTTTGATGACATGCATTTGCTCTCCTGTTTGAGACCATCCATTCATTACATGTGCAAATATGGTGGATGTTTTTGACGTCCCTTCCCCTTTCATATTGCTCCGTACAAGCCCCTTCCTGTTATGTCCTTTAATTTTACTCTCCTAAACTTTAGTCGTTTCTCTCCCAACTTTTCTCACACTTTGCGACCTTACTTCGTTCCTTCCTTCATTTCTTTCTCCCGTCAACCTTCATTCTCTTCCTTTTCTGAATTTAGCCCGACTGTCTTCCTCCATACACACGCACACGCACACACACCCATTTAATCTTATTAGACTTGATTATATTGCATTTGACTTTTTTTAAACTTCCTGGAAACCGTTTACGTTTCCAGTATACATTCAACATACATAACCTTCTGCATATTTTATAATTTAATTATACACCTTTGTTCCGTATTGGAGCAGTGCGATGTCTGACCACGTGCTCTGTGTGTGGTGATCTGCTTTGAACTTCCCTGAATGGCTGTCTATCTTCATTTCCATAATTCTTGCCGGTAAGGAAATGTCATTTTTCTTATTCCATTTTTGCTTTTGTACTGCCCTTATTTTGCACATTTTTCCTTCTTCCTTTTATGTCGTCCATTTCGCTATCACTCTCCACATCACTTCATTATTGTAAATATTCTCAAGGAATAGCAACTTCTCAATGAAATAAAATGAATCTTTGTCTATAGCGCTGTTTCGTTCGGTATGTCCTCCTGATTTCCAGTTCACTTCAATTTACTGCATGTTCCAATAAGGGATAGACAAGTCGATGAAGCGATTTGAGTGTTGTCAGACATTGAGATGCTTTAAAAGTGTATTATTTAATACTAGTAAGGGTACCCGGCGTTGCCTGGTGCTGTTCTAATCCTGTTGGCATTTTGAAGAAATCAATTTTTTTGTTTTTTTTTGTTGGGGCCTAAAACACTTCCCCACACCCACTATAGTCCAGTAAACCAACGACTTTTTTTGGCAAAGATGTGGAAAAAAAATAGGGGAGAGATGAAACTTGGTGGGAATCTTCTTTGGACCTTATAGAATGTCATACTAAAAGTCCCCGCATGTCACATGTGAGCTAACGTCACTATACCGGAAATGACGTCTTACCGTAAAATGCACTTTTAGAGACTTTTCATACTTAATCTAATTGTTCTCGGTCACAAACACTTGCAGTAAATCTCACAGGATCAACAAAGTATCAGTTTTCAGCAGAAGGCATCACTGCTTATTGTTTACATGCTTAGTTTTCTCTTTCGCACCCTTGGTCGACGTTGAGGCTGTAGGTTCATCCGAATAAACATCCGAACTAGCGAGATCGTCCTCTTGTAGACCTGTGTCATCTTCATCATATTCATCGTCAGAACTATTGTCAGACTGCACAAGCTCACTGGATTCTTCACATTGGACCTCACGGCTTGGCCCATCGTCTACTTCTTCATCAGTGTCTGGTTTTTCAGAATTGCTGCAACCACCACCGCGACACGACCACATAGCGGTGAACACTGAATGCCAGCTTTCCTGCATCCGCATCGTCGCTCAATTCAGTCTTGCAGTTGCATGAAATCAAATTTAAAAGAGTGTCTGGGGCTGGACGCTTGCGCGTAAGAGTTGGATACAGCTGTCCATCGACTAAATCCCAACCCCATTCTGTCGTGGTATATCACAACCTAACCATTGTTGTACCTGATGATAAACACGCATGGAATGTTCTTTTGCTGCTGCAGACGTAGGTGGTAGGGACGCGAGCTGGAGTTTGGTATGAATTGGACACTTTGCAACTGCTTCATAAAACAGTGATATCTGTCTTGTTCAGGGAAGATGTTGTCCTCGGAGCTCCATAAAGCGCTAGTAGGAACTCTTCTCCAGCAGAGTAACGGAGCATTCTGATGATGAGGGGTTATTGAAGACTTCCACGCACGTATTTAGATCTGGACGCTTCATAGTAGCTTGAATGCTTTCTTCTTCCCTTGTCTATAGAGAGCCGAAGTGGTATCGCAACCAGTCATCGCATGCAGAAAAAACAGATTGTGGGAGAATCCCTCTGGTAGACGACGCTGGACACGTCTGATATCAAATACCTTGTTAGGGGTTGTTCCGCTCCCGGGTTTAAAGAAGCAGATGCAATTGTCTGGTTGAGAAAGTTGAGTCAGCAAAATTAGTAATCGCGATCTGTGCCTACAACTACTACGTCCTTATCATGTGACAGTTCTATTGCAGTGCGAACAATCATCGTATCGGCATCTGCCTCCGCATTTGTTACTCGTATCCCCGCTTGTCCAGCTGTACTTTCAAACCCTCAATTAGCCTAGTCTTGTTCCTTCCATTTGTCAAGAATCATCTTGTCGAATGGTAATAGGCATGTCATCAGTGAACAATATCTCTGCGGATTCGACCCTTTTAGTCTTCGATTGTGTTCAACGGTCTTTGTGCTACATACATCGCCGTAGCCGTCAAATATGACATAACTGGTGTTACCATAGTGTCTTTGTACATAGGATACGTACGCGCTGTACACGTCGCTGTATGTCCCATGTTGTGGCCATACCACCCGTCGCAGTAGATAACCTTCGTCTACAACGCACATGCTATCCTTGGGATAAGTTTGTTCACTTGCGCGGCTATGATTCTATCACACGGTATAGGACGGCCTTCTCTGTCTTTCTCATGGATATGTCATCGAACAATGACAAGGGCGGAGGGGCTAACTCATACTCTAGGCATGAAGCGAAGTCCTCATCTGATTTTATCATGCACATAATCCTGTTGAACAGTTGCATGGTATTCACGGGTATGATTTCGTCGCGCACTTTCACGGAGTTGCCGACGGTTGCCAATGGAAGGACCCTATCTTTCCGATGTAACTGAACATCACCGAAAGTCTTGCCCGTTAATTTCTTCATTGCTTCTGTACCATCTCTACTGCGGAATCACAGTTGATGCTATCGTTGCTACAACACCGGAACCTATTGACATCAATTCATGACTTTGTGGCAAAGTGAATGGACTGTTAGCCACGCAAAGAGTTTTCTACATCCTGGTTATCCCGAAATTGGCGAGATTTCCTAAGTTCAACATGTTCCTCAGAAGTAGTGAAACTGACGCCACAGAACTCTTCAAAACGATGATTTAGCTCTGCACAGCCAGGCATACCGAGCACCCACCGGTTCAAAACACTGTCAGTCATGCCTCGGCCACGTGTCAGGCCTCCAGACGTTTTTATTGCGCACATCAAAACTTGTTCTATTGTCATGTCAGTCCAGACTCCCCCCACATTTTATCACTACGTCGGATTGTGAAGTTACCCATGGACGAAACTTCTGGAACTCTGCCGGTGTCATCTTGGCATCCAACTTGGACATTTGCTGAAGATACCAGTGAGCATATTTTGCATAAGCCAAGTGTCCGGCTGCATGGAAATGTGGAATCATTCCGCGAATCGTTTCGAGATGCAATTGCCAATCACCACATCGCTCAGCACGTACAAATTCGCGCATCAGTGTTACCTGATTGAAATACTGAACCCAAAGTTTGGCTGTTCGGCTAGTATTCGTGGCCTGGAGCTTGACAGCCCTCCAGCTTTTCAATGACCATGTTCAAAACAGTACTGTTGGTGATGTCTTCCATAGGTTGGTATTCATTTGTGACAGTTTCATGAAGGGAACCAAGTTGTGCACAAGAGTCCTCGTCGATTTCAATTTCACTCAAGAAAACGACCGCTAATGCTGCCTGGGTGAGGTAATGCGCGCGCAATGCCCTAGCATATGCATGACCTGTCAACATTCTATCAACTGAGTCAGTTGCATAAATAAGTGACCACAAATCTTTGAGTCCACTTCCACTCATTATGTATCCAACAGCGCCCATGAAGACATGAGTAGATGGAATCCACCTAGTCTTACCACAGGTATTAAGTGGTTTTATAAAGGTATGACGTCACTTCCGGTGTAGCGACGTTAGCTCACACGTGACACTCGGGGACTTTTAGTATGTTGTTTCTGATAATCACATGAAGGTACCTGCCAAGTTTCATTTCTCCCCTATTTTTTTCCAATCAACAGTCGTTGGTTTACTGGACTACTAAGGAATTGTGTCAGGGATCATTTAATATTACCTTTCACTAAGCTACAAAGGCTTAGGCACTATCGAGCAATTAAAAAGAAAACATAACAAAAATAAAAAAATATATACAATTATACATATACAAATAAATTCCAAGTTTTTGTTTCAAAAAATTTAAAATATCTCTTTCTTTTTTTTTTGCCTAAAACACTCCCCAGCACTCACTGATGAACCTCTGAAAGTTTGACAAAGATCTGTTTGGCTATCTCTGAGAAAAATGGCGACAGGCAGACGGACAGATAAACATCTCTTATGGTATCGATGTTTAGTTTGGTTATACATCGACCCCTTTTGTAATGGTTGCATATTTCACATTGTAAATGCTCATTACCTCCGCCACCGAAGGTGAAGGACGTTATGTTTTCACCCCTTTCTGTCTGTTTGGCTGTTTGTTTGTTTGTGTGCAAGATATCTCAAAAAGTTGTGGATGGATTTGGATGAAATTTTGTGAGCAGGTTGGGTGTGTGACAAGGATGAACTAATTCGATTTTGGTGAAGATCCGGATCCGGTTCCGGATCTGATAATTTTTTCAGTGATTCCTCACTATTGAGAGATGGTGCCAAACTGACACACATATGTATGTATATATATATATACAGTATATGTGTGTATATAATCAGGATATCTCAAAAAGTTGTTGATGGATTCGGACGAAACTTGGTGGACAGATTGGGTGTGTGATAAAGAAGAATTGATTTGATTTTGGTGAAGATCTGGATACGAGAGTTTTTATCTTGCCAAAACGAAGTTTTTGCAAGATATGTTAGTCTGTCTGTATGTTTTTGTTTTTTATTTTTTATTTTTATTTTTTGTCTGTAATCACGAAAAAAAAATTCTGCAGAGCACAGTTTTCATTGGAAATTTTTGTAACTTCGCATATCAGAGGCCTATGGAGGTCCCTTTCAGCACACAAAATTTTGAAGGTCAAGGTCAAAGGTCAAGGTCACTTTGTCGCAAATCGGGTAATCGACAAAACCCTTATTTTTTGAGTAATTTTGATCGGATAGTCTTCAAACTTCATGGGAATATAGTTCATGGTCTGGCGCTCAGCTGATTAATTTTTGGTGGCGATTGGCCTTGACCTTCATGTGTTTTTTTTTTTTTTTTGTCTGTAATCACGTATAAATCATTCTGCAGAGCACAGTTTTCATTGGAAATTTTTGTAACTTTGCATATCAGAGGTCTATAGAGGTCCCTTTCAGCGCATAGAATTTTGAAGGTCAAGGTCAAAGGTCAAGGTCACTGTCGCAAATCAGGGGAGTCGACGAAACCCTTATTTTTTGAGTAATTTTGATCGGATCGTCTTCAAACTTCATTGGAATATAGTTCATGGTCTGGCACTCAGCTGATTAATTTTTGGTGGCGATTGGCCTTGACCTTCATGGTTAGCGCCTAAGGTCAAACATATTTGACCCCAAGGTCAAATTTTCAAGTTTTAGGAACCATATCGTGTAGTACCTCAAATTGAACACCTCGATGAGTGCTTTCTAGATATATCAAGCTTGAGACATTATGACGTCATTTGGTGACGTTATGAGGCAAACGCATATTTTTCATGGTTACTCTGTAGAACGATTCTCATCGGAATCTCTCGTAGGCAGATATTCCTCAAGGAGTCGCCTGGTGGATAGCAGCTCTGTTCACCTCAGTGTGACCTTAAAGAAGTCACCGAGTGGTCACCTTTTGGCAAGATACGGGTCACCCTAAGGGTGACATTGGTTTATTTAATTTTCAAAGTGATTCTTCACCATTGAGAGAAAGGGGCAAAAACGATGTAGTACTGTAAAGTATATTCAAAAATGTATTGGGACCGATATGTTCTCGTGGATCAGGAATTACGTGGCGGAGGTAAGCGCTCTCCCGAGTGCCCTTCTAGTTTTCTGATGGGATTTTTTTCCGACATAAATATTTTGTATACTAATTGACGATCCCTCTGCTTGAGACATGGAAACCAAAATAGAAAAGGTTTTCCAATTCTCATTATTTCTGAAACACATCTTTGAGCCAGTTTCCAAATGATCACAGACAAGCTTACATTGGCAGGAATTACCGTAATACCATGTGTGACCACTGTTGACCCCAATACAAGCTTGATTACATCTTGTCATCGACCAAATTGCACGATACAGCTCTTGTGGAATGATGCACCATTCTTGTCTCGAGACTACAGCACTTCAATCGTTAAAGTCGATGAAGAATCTCAACATGTCGGTGGAAAAAAAACATGGTGCAAATGGTTCACCATCTACTAGTGATGTGTCACATGTTGCATACACTTCTGTTGATTGTGCTGTGTAAGAGAGATATGGAGCTGTGGTCTTCTGGACTCCATACCATTAAAGTGAAGCCTGTTCGAAGTGTTTTGGGCCACAATTTTATTGTTTGCTTTTTGTAGGACACCAGCATATATGACCCATCACTTCGCTGATTGCAGTGTCAATATTTGCTGCTATGGCTAATCTATGGGGCAAGAACAAAAATGGATTCCTGGGAGATCCTGCTCTCCGTGCGGGGATAACCAGCATCGCAAGTTAGCGGTTGTAGTTTCGACACGTGTGCCCATGTATACCCATGCACACAAACCGACCTTTATTTATTTTTTGCATCATAAACTTTCCCGGGATTTCCCTGAATCTGCAGTCATTATATTTGTTGAAATCCGTTAATCTGTTCTCAAGTGAAAACACGACAAACAAACAAACAGACAGACATGGCTCCTTTTATAATACAGATTCTGGAGAGATGTGCTGTTGAAAAGTGGTTCCTTCTGGCAAGGATGAGAGTGTAACCTTTGGATGACCTGGCCAAGGTCTTTCCGTAAACTGGTCCAGTCTAATGGCGCCTTGTACCTTGGATATAACACTGTGGCGATGAAGCGATGAACATTGCACTGGGAATCCTCTGCAGCCTGAGCCATTTCCCATTAAACTATCCTGATGGTGTGAGCCAACTAATTTGGTGTGTAATGACGTTTCACCATCCATAAATAGATTCGTACCACATGCATGACCAATTTACATAAGATTTTGACATGAGTCCTGCCTTTACAGACATGTATGCAGATTTTGTGGGGGATGTTTTGCATATTAATCTTCAGTCCATACACTGTCCATATAATCTTATGCACAAAGAAGTTGCTTTGACATAATCACCAAAATGGAGCTGCTTTTCTGTGAGTAATGTTTGAAGACCCTAAGTCTCGTACAGTCAGAACGATCTTCCTGGACATTTTAGTCTTGCAACCTGCACTGTTTGTCTAGCTCACTGCATGCTACATATAAGGCCACCTTCAGATCTGGCTTTGACTTCCTTCGTCCAGGCAGTCAACACATTGCTATCAACAGACCCTTTCATCTCCTCTCCCAGTGGAGGCTGGAGTGACTCAAGGCAGTGTCTTGGTCCCAGTGTTGTTCCTTGTGTATACATAAATGACCTCTCCGATGCTCTGGAAAAGCCCTCTCTCATTTTTCACAGATTATTCCATATTATGTAATGCAGTACCCCCATCCATTTGATTGGCAGTCTTCAGCTGTGTCACTTTCTGCTGTTCTGAAATTGATTAGATGCTTGTCTGGTAAATGGAACCTGCTTTTTTATCCTGTGAAATCTCAGTGTCATCCTGTCATTCCGGAAGGATTGTCAAATGAACCCTCCCACCTATTTCTATGGTCGGCCAGAGGAATAGCGGTTTCATGAATATGTCGGCTTCACCATCAGCCATGGCCTTGCCTGTGACAACCATATAGCAAAGCTTCCTAAACCATGCACCAAACAAATGCTCCATCATTCCAAGTCATTCGTTGGAAGATCGGGACTACTCGCCCTACAAAGTTGCTGTCCTTAGCTCAATGGAGTACTGCTTTCCCCTATGGGATGGTGCCCCAGTATCACGTCTGCTTCTCCTTGAATCCGTGGAACCTAAAGCTCAACATTATTGACGTCACCCATGATGAGGCTTTAGCTTTGGCGTTGGCTTAGCAGTTAGGGTGGCTGGCTTGGGATCCTAGGGTCCTGAGTTTGAGCCCCGTCGGCAACTGAATTAACACCAGGTGGGGTTGACTCAGCCTGTCATCCTTCCGAGGTCGGCGAAATGAGCACCAGTGTACTGGTGATAGGGGCACTGCATCAGCGGCATTCCTAACCAATGATGCAACCAGCATCCACAAGGCTGCACATGAGTGTGAGTGAGTGATGATGAGGCTGAAGCACAAGGCCCGTTGTGCTCACACTGTCTGATGTTTATGATATTGCCGTTTAAACTCTGTTTCCGTCAACCCCACCTGCTCTTCTATGAGCCGAGATTTTATATCCCGGAAATAAAATAGCTATGGGATTACTTGTTCACAAACTCTTTGATCACTCACATTTATTTTTGTTTACACCCAAGGTAAACTTGACATCTTGAGCTCATTGTTTATTTGCAAACCCGAATTGTGGACAACTGCTTGGAACACCTCCCATTATTTTAACACCATGATAACTTGTGGCTTTTTCAATAACTCTGCAATTGGGTTTCAGGGTCACAACAGTCCCACCTTGCAGACATCCTTCAGGAAAAATATGGTGCTTTCAGTGACAATCTTTGTCCGACTCACTCCATGAAGGTGGACTTCAAAAGTGCATCCTCTCCTGAAATTGTATCAATGATTGTCAACCTTCTGGTGAATATTCTTTCATCCAAATGACGATTATTGCAATTTTCAACACGGGATGCAAAGGACGCATGCTCATCAACAGACCAATCTGTGAACCAATTGAACCAAGGTTTCTGCTCACCTCTACTCCTTCATTTCCA
>CM068952.1:61450627-61482867 GCA_035128595.1 Eptatretus atami
CAATTTCAGGATAAAAACCCAACAGGAAACGATTAATAGTTCATTTACTGATGCTTATGTAGGAATGTATGAAAAACACCCACTAAAACCCAACCCCTAGTGCTTCATCATTGAAATCGACCGATGTCATGATATGTTGCATTACACTAGTACTCCAGGGCAATGTCATAATCCTGGGGAACAATGTTGAAACCAAATATTCATGCATCAGTGTACTTTTAAATAAATAACAGGATATTGGACAATAATGTACATTGGATTTTGAGATATCATGCTATATATCGTTTTCAGCCCATCAATTAAAAACATTAAAAATTCTCACATCTGGATATGGATCTGGATCTTCACCAAAATCGAATCAATTGGTCCTCGTCACACACCTATCCTGTCCACCAAGTTTGTCCAAATCCCTCCATCACTTTTTGAGATATCCTGCTTACATACAAAGAAACGTACAGACAGCGGTGAAAGCCTCCACCCACCTTCGGTGGTACAGGTAGTTAAAGCCAAACCAGGTTCCCTCCCAATAGTGACATAGGTGCAAAACCCCATTGTACTGCTTTTGCACAATATTGTTGTTGCACAGATTGTGAATCTGAGATTCCAAGGGTTAAGCAATTCGTTCTGTGTTTGTTTGACATAGTTTTTTTCTTTGTTTCTGTTGAGATTTTGGTTACTGCTGGCTTTTGTTAGGTACCATTTAAGTTCTCAGGTCCAAATTTACCCTGAGGACATTGAGAGTGACCTATGAATTGTGGGTTGGCATCTCTTGTTGACGAGATGCGAAGAGGCAGGCAGATTACCAACCCTCTTAAGGACATTATTGAACCAGCTTTGCTTTTACCAAGAACTCGATAGAAACATGGTAATTCTCTTGATAGCAGCTCTTGTTTTTCGAATGTTTGAATTCATATCCTTACTGCATCTGGCTTCAGCTGGATTTGATTCTACCACTTGGCCGTCACAGTACCTACTATACTTTAATCCATCGTCCTTAATTCTCGGCCACCACCGTCGTCACTCATTTCAATAATAATGGTTCGAACGATCTTCACATTTTCGGAGACATTTTCAACAAAATGAATGGCTCACAATTTGCTGCTTGCTTGCTGCCCTGGAGCTGGTGCCGTGGTGCACTAGAAAATGTTATAATGTTTTAAGGAAATTTGCACACGAGTGGACATTGTTCATTCATTCCCTTTCATCAATTTGTTAATAATCTTTGAAGTTTGCCTTGAAGTATTAAAATGTAGATTTTTAAAAAAAAATTATTTATTTTTGAGACCATTAAATATTTGACCAAAAGTGGAAAACTTGGTTTAAGGAAATGTGTGGACCATGAATGAAGCTTTGCCTCAGGTATAAGCATGCTCCTTCTTTTGTTTCAAATTGGTGGAGGAGAGCTCAGCACAAATTGTTGGTGGGTTGTGCCTCTTGTCTAAACAAACAATGGATAATCCCAACTGCCTTAATCGTGTGTGTGTGTGTGTGTGTGTGTGTGTGTGTGTGTGTGTGTGTGTGTGTTTGTACTTTGCAAACGTTTGGTTATTCCAATTTTGTCACATGTCTATTAATGTGGAGATGGTGGCACTGACCGAGAGACAACAATAGAGGCTGCAGGTTTGCGAGAACAACTGGGTGAGGAGGATTGCAGGAGTGAAGACATTGGATAGAAGGAGGATGGATGAACTGAGGGAGGAGATTGGTGTACAGATCAGCTTGACGGGGGAGATTGGTGAATGCTGGCTGAGATGGGCTGGGCAGTTGGTATGGATGTGGGAAGAGAAAATGGCATAGAGAGCAGATCGATGAGGTCGCAAGGTAAGAAAAAGAGGTGACAACGGTTGAAGTGGGAGGATTGTGTGAGGAGGGATATCCATAAGGTAGGGGTGGTTGGAGAGTGGAGAGAAAGTTGGCTGAGGGCAGAGGGGGTTGGAGGAGTATCGTGGTCAAGGCAGAGCAGAAGTGTAGTGCCATCGGACCTCACCCCTTATGAAGGGTAGAGGAGGAGGAGAAGAAGAAGAAAAAACCCAGTATATCTCAGGATGAGCTCAGCGATATATCGATATTGTAGATATATAATCAATACCAACGGAGCCTACCAGATAGTATTTTACAGTGTTAACTTTATGTTTGAGGGTCATTTCAACATTGGAAGATGAACCTCCTTCAATGAGAAGTGTTCCTGAGGGAATGGCATGATGGACCAGAACCTGCCCGTTCCTATCAGCAGTCGGTGTACCTTCAGTTTTATGTAACTGTTTGACACCTTTGGCTGATGTGCAGCCCTCACACTTGTATTGATCCTACCCATGCGTCATTGTCGTAATTACACACCAACTGTGATAAATCTGCCTGGTCTACCTTCGAGCACACTGAGCTGTTGCACATTGCCAAACAGTTAAGACTTGGACTCATCTGTAAAGAGCACCTTCTTCCAGGTTTGGTCATCCTACTGTTTCAGTTCTGCTGGCCATTTCAGCCTTTTCATTTTGTTCCCTCTTTATCAAGGAAAGGATTTCTGACAGTTACAAATGAATTGACACCACTTTTTACAAATGTGCATCTTGCTCTTCTTGAAGAAACATTAACACCCTGATTTCATCTCTGGTCATTTGCATGATCTCCATTGGATCGTGTTCTATCATGGAGAGAACATACCCTGCTGCGGTACTTAACGTGTATCATTTTTGGAGAGTTTGAGCTTTCTTCCTCAACCACTTGTACTGGCAAAAAAAACACCAGTTTTGCATTTCATCCTCGGTCTTGTATACCCCTTCTTTCTGCTGAAACATGAAGTCGGGCTGCAATCTTCCGCGCACGGAGTAGCCTTTGTTCGTTAAGACTTTGATTTCTATAAGCTTGCCATGTGATATTTCCTTCCCAAGGCCTGTATTATTCACCACACTTAAATGATAGCACCAATGCCGGTCCCTCTGCAGGTGCGGCGTTTTCCGATTGCTTGCATAACAACCAATCGCAGTATTCTACATCAACACATTTCGATTGTACTTCCATAGAGCATTTCATTTTTACACTTGAGATGTGATTCTATCATCTTGTGTTGTTTGCCTTTTCTGCTCAATTTTTTCCTCTGTTTACATAATTATTTCCAATTGTGTGCGCACGTGTGTGCACACATCGCTGCAACCAGCCATGGGGATGCTTGTTATGAAAACTTTGAGGAAGGTAAATGTCATCGGCACAGTTTCAAACATCATTTTTGATAATATGATTAATGTATAATTAAATATGCTTTTTGTATCCTGTTTTAATCGAAGTGTCCATTTGTTTTTCCTTTGTTTTGCATTGAAAATTGTTTTTTGGAGCACGAGTACTTGATGCAGTCGTTTTTTATCGACAGTCTCGACTCACAGAAGAGCTAGAATACAGTGAATACAAGGAAACATACAAACAGCAGTGTAGAGGGGCACTTGGAGGAAGAATGGGTGAGGGGAAGAATGAGGGGAGGGGGTAGGAGGACATGATATGGGGTGGGGTTCTGTTCTGTTCTTACATATGGCAGCTTGGCTGGCGGGTAGCTATCATTTCTTGGAAGCGCGGCTATGCCGCTGATGCTGTGCCCCTCTACTAGGATATTAGAACTCATTTTGCAGACCTCGGAAGGATGACGGGCTGAGTCAACCCCACCTGGTATTGATTCAGTGGCCAACAGGGCTTGAATCCAGGACCCAAGATCCCAAGCCAGCCACCCTAACCACTAAACCAAAACTTGGCTTGGGGTGGGGTGAATGGGCAGAATTCAAGCTCAAATGTGGCAAGAAAGGGGCTGAAAGTATGGAAAGAGAAAATGGGGGGATGAAATGGTGATGGGACAAACAACGCAAAGGTGGGTGGGGGTAGAGGGGAAAACAGTGACGTCGAAAAGAAGAGGTGGACGTGGAATACTGGAAGGGTTCTTGACAATGACCTGGAAAGGAAGAGGTGGATGTGGAAGGGTTCCTGATGGTAGAAAATATCATGAGTAAGGAGGGGGGATGACCTTACCTCAGGTGGAGGTGAACAGCCATTTTGAATCCTTGGATGGAAGATTGGGATTGAATCTCCCCAGGGACATTTGACAGATAAGAAGAAGTTGGTTATACAGGTGAGAGAAAAGAGGAATGAATGAGTGGAGGTGAGCAGTAATCCTGGACTTTGGGAGTTTAACAGGAAGATGGTTACTGGGAGAACGTGTGTGCCCTGGAGAAACCTTTTAGGGAGGGGGGAGGGGGAGATTTTGGGTAGGAGACAAAGTACCAAAAGGGTTGAGGATGCAAGACCAAAAAGGAGGTGTAAGGAGACAGGGAGGCTACCAAGCTGACGGCAGTGTGGGAGTAACATGTCCATAGATTCAGCATCGTCACAGGAGATTCCAATAATTTTGAGGGCCCCAGTCTCTATGGCATTAATATGTGGAAGGTGTGAGGCAGTTTGTTGATGAAGTTGAAATCCAGCCTCGACAGTGAGACAACATAAGAGAATCCCAGTGAGTGCCATCTGCTGATTATGAGAGTGGAGGAAGTTACCAAACTGAAGCAGTGTGGCCTTGGATGCTGGAGATGAGTTTGGATAGCAAGGCTTTACGCCAGATTTCAAATGTTCGGGATATTTACAGAGGGCCGGCCCTGATCTGCTGTCATTGTTTCAGATTCTCCATCCATTGTTGGGAGAGCAGCAGCAGCTTGTCCAGGCTGGAGTGACTGGGTCAGCAACTAAACTGATTGTCTGAGATCAAATTGTTTGAGAAAAGGAATGCTCAGTTGATTGGAATAATACTATAGAGTGCTTTGAAATCTTTAAGATGGAGGACTTCAATCAAGAAACAACAATTTTGGTAACTTATTTCGGGTGTCAAGCCACATGGAAGAGCAGAGCAACAGAGGATGAAGGGTCAGTGGACAGGGAGGTGAAAGAAAAACAGCTTGACCAGAATGCACAGATTGCATGTTGTAGGTTGCAGGTGAAAGGTGGACAATGATCTCAGAGGGTGCAGAAAATCTCTGTTGAAAATGAAAGAGATCTTGAGATGTTGTTGGTAGGTAGCAGACTTTGAATGTCTGGGAGGTGGGGAGGGAGATCAAAGCAGACTCTGGAAGATTTCCACATTGAAGGGAGAGGGTGAATTAATGAATGGAGGAAAGTGTTAAGCTTAGACGTTTTAAGTGTAAGGTAATGGATTCTGTTTGGTAGAATTCATATGAACTGTGTGATGGTGGGATTGGTGGGGGTGGGGGGAGTTGGCAGTTTTGTGGAGAGATTTGAAGGCAGGAGGAGCAAGACTATAAGGCACTGTAAAAGACTCAAGGTCACCAACCTGCCTTCGTTCCTGTTCTGATATAATATGACAATCGTGAAAATGATGATGTTCACATCTGAGCTGTTGAATATTGCACTCCTCCCTTCGCCAACAGATTGTATTCCCACCTTTTTATGTTGGGGTTTCTTTGAACACAGCATTCGGCTCTTCATTGAGTTTTGTTACTCGTACACAATCATTACGTACGTGGTAAATTGATGCTTCTGTTTATCACTTACACAAGGGTTATGTGTTTAGAACGACAGCCTTTGTGCTTCTTCCTTTATTACCAAAAAGGAGGAGTGCAGCTGTATTGTTTGTACGCCATTGGCTGTTCATCTTTCTTCTGAATAGAGTCTGCTTTGTTCATGCATGACAATGTCGATGGTGTTTTTAGTGTCGTAAACTCTCTTTCCATTTATGGTGGGCCCGCTCGTCAGGAGGAAGACGTTTAATATCCTGGCGTCGCTTTGTATTCCTCAACGTCAGACCAAAGATGTTAAAGTTTTCAGCTAAGGACCAG
Organism: Eptatretus atami; assembly: GCA_035128595.1. Classification (NCBI taxonomy): domain Eukaryota; kingdom Metazoa; phylum Chordata; class Myxini; order Myxiniformes; family Myxinidae; genus Eptatretus; species Eptatretus atami. Next base: position 61,456,450 of record CM068952.1, read on the forward strand.
AGAAGATTTTTAAATTTTTTTATTATCTGTCATGCCGATACAGGTGACGGGAGCTGTATTCCAAACCAATGCTACCTGATCCGATTCGCTGTTCTGGGATCTGTGAATTCACATGACCATCGGCGGTACATTTCTCTTTAATCGGCCGAGACGTGAAAGACATGCTTGTTGTTTTCTTTCTGACTCATTTTTTGAAACAACAAAAAACGTTTTTTGACGAGGGTGACTGCCATGGCGCATGCTCTGCGCCTTGTTTTTGGGGCACCACCCTATAGCCGCTTAAGTGACATTCCCAAAGTCTGTCTCCATATATTTGTTTTACTTTTGTTTTTCAAATCGGTAGCTTTTAAAGCAGTAGTTTAAACTTTCTTCTTGTTTCCTTGGGTGTGTAATGCGGGGCAATGGATTTTTTTCAAACGAATGTTGACAGAGGTATGCTAATCTCCAAGGGAAAGAAAGTGACCTCATTTCCTATGGCGGTTCGCAAACCTCTCTCAACATGCATTTGAGAAAGTTCATCATCCTTCGTTTCTGCCGACGTAGACTGACTCTCGTCTTTGTTAAGATTTTTAACATTGCAGTGTGGCGGTTTATTTTGCTGCTTGGCCATGCCATGGCTGCTCTCCGTGCCATGATTTGAAGATGTACTCATCTGCTGCAAACATTGCGTCAATTTCTTTATAATGCTTGGTTTTTGCTTACGTAGCCTGTTGTTGGCTTAATGGTTAGGGTGGTGGGCTTGGGATCCGAGGGTCCTGAGTTCAAATCCCGCTACCGTTGAATTAATACCAGGTGGGGTTGACTGAGCCTGTCATCTTTCCGAGGTCGGCAAAAATGAGTACCAGCTTGCTGGGATGTCCCGGTGTGTGCCCCGGTTGATAAGTGGTACACCGTATCTCTGCGTGTTATAAGAGGCGACTAAAGGGTTGTCATCAGGAAGGGCATCCGGCCATAAAAAAAAAAACATTGCCTCAAAAAGGGAACCATGATAGAAGATTGTCATGGGACCCGCAAGGCTAACTCCCGCACGAGCAGGGAAAAATCGCCTTAAAATGTTTGTGTGTGTTTTTGCTGACGTGTTCAACGTCTCCAGAAATTTTGCTGGCAAGCAAAGCTTTTCAAGAATTTTATTTTGTGTTGCTATAGTAATACCTGTGCCATGGTCGTTTCAATGCCTTCCTGCTGCTGGACCTTTAACTCTTCTACCATGTTGCTTTAAGGAAACAGTTTTGGGGTGTCATGAACTAAGGTAGCTTAATCTATCCTTTGCACTTTACTCTAGTTTCAGAATTCACCCCTGCTGTACATGAATTTTGGAGTATTACTGTTAGGTTGTGCTTTGTTGTTTTTCTGACATTCACATCCAACGTGTTCAGTGGCATATTGGCCTTGCTTGCAAGGGCTTAGTGGCACGGTGCAACTTTTGCACCAGATACTATATTTTCTCCATGTCTCGGCCAAAGCATTCGGCATACAAAGTTATGTTTGGTATCCTTTGTATGTTTGAATTTTTTTTTTAAAGTTATAAGTCCTGTTGAGATGAATAGCTTCTAAGTTAAGTCCAATGATCTACAGAACGAATACTTGCTCAATGGGACTGTACTGTACTAACTCGATCAAACATGAAGTGTTCTGATTGTGGGACTTCGTCACAATGTTGATATTATTCTGTCAAATGCTTGTGACAGAATGAAGAACATCCAAATGTGTGCCGATTTCCTTGTATGATGGTCACAACATCCTTATTCAAAGCGCTCACACCCTCAGGATCTGGCTTTGGACTTGGCCTCGTGCAACTCGAGAACTTGGGTCTGTCGGTCGTTGGTGGATTCTTTTATGCACTTGATGGAACGTGTAATTCATGAAGGTCGATGTAATGATAAATAATTAATTATTCCCCATTTTTGCAATTTCACCTTTGGTTTACGGTACTTTACCTTGAGCAGAATGTGTTGCCAGTGAGTTACGTTCCACTGTTATTTTAATAACAACAACAATACAAGTCCTCATTGAGGATACAGCCCCAACCGGCTCTTAAAAACGGGACTTGTAGATTTTGTTTCAATAAATAAATAAATGTCAGTGGTAGAGATTTTAAATGAAACAAAATAAATAAATAACTCAAAGTTGTGTGTTGCTTGTGGTGATGATAAAGTGAATATAAGGAAATAATGTTGCCTGAAAGTGTGTGCAACCCTCAAATATCCTCAAGTTAGTCTGGCTGATGATTTCTCAGTGCAGTACATGTCGGTTGATGAGCTGGGCTTGTAATTATTGTTGAAATAATTTGACGTGTGCACTCATGTACATCCGTGAAGAGAATACAGCCGATGCGTCGTTCTACTACTGTACCTTTCATCTCGTGTGAACTGGCCGAGCAGGTAAGGCTGGCCTAGCATCCCAGAGAGGACAGCTGAAAGCAGAAGTATTAAAACGTTGGAGGTTAAACTTGGAGGAGGTTGTCTCAGGAGAATTACATTATCACTATGGGATTGGTAATAACTTGTGTGGCTTGCTCATGACCCAGCTGGCTCACTAATTACCTTGTGCCAGCCTCATATGTTCCCCAGAAACACCAATGTGGTGCCAGTCAACACCTTATGGCTAATTCCTCAATGCCTGATAGCAACTTGGGATGGGTGCTGAAATGCTATATATAAAGGCCAGACCCCCCGAACAAGATTGAGAATTTACGGCCTGAGAAATTTCAAGTATAATTGGGTTGCGCTTCAACAGTAAGTGTTCAGTGCAGCAATGAGATTTGTTTTCAAACCTTTGCCATCACGCTCTCTTGTCGTGACATGCTTATTGAAGTGGTGTTTCACCTCGTAGTCTGAGAGACGCACAGGCTGCCAGATTAGTAATGCCAGATTTCTTTGTTGGCAATAAAATTGCGAAACCAACAAAGCCGCCGGGATCTCCGGTTCTTGAGCATGCTCGCAGGATGACGGCGTTAATGGCTTTGGTGTGGGAGAACGCCGAAAGTTTTGTTTCTCGATTTGGTGAGGTATAAAACTGATGGAATTTCCATAGCAAGCTCAACATTTTAGCATTGCTGAATAAATCGTGCAATCTTGGCTCGCTGCTGCAACAGCTTGAAGGCTTTTAGGTGCTGTGCACACCAGAACTTGCTCCTGCTGGCATTGGCCTTGGTTTGAAGCAGTACAGTAAATGCTTGGCTTTGAAGTCATGTTAAAAGCAGCAGAATAGTTTTGTGCTTGGGTTAACTTTCTATCCGAGGAGGTTAGTGGCGATCGTATGATCGTAAGTCCATAATGGGCATCTCTATGGTTTTGTGTGATCTCTCAAGTCGATGAAAGTTTGTTGGAAGTACGAGGAAGAAGAGAAAAAAAATAGCAGAATGAAACTTTGTTATTGTCTTTAACTCCAGTTTGAGCTGTTATTTGACATTGAGTTAAAAAAATTAATCTCATACCTTGTGATATTTATGTCTCTGGAACCTCGAGGGATTGTGGTGGGGGGGGGGGGATAACATTGCTTTTTTGTTGTTGTTAGAAATGCATTGCATGTGATGAGGCCCAGTGAATGTCATTTTAATCCAGGTGCTTGCTTTTGAAGAATGCTCGTTCAAATTTTAATGTAATCATACTTTCAAAAGCCAATATATCACACTGTTAGCGACGTACGTTTATGGCTTCACATATGGTGTAGTAAAACCTGTGTCCACATAGGAAGCCGTTTTGAATGGGTGTTTCCCGGGTTAAAGGTGGGTTGACTTTGTGAGGTGATGATGCTTCGTGAACCACACTCGGCGGTGTCGTGGTTCGAGCATCCGGCTGTTCAGAGTCTGGTAGGTCGGTGGTTTGAACCCCGGACTAATCGTACCAAACACTTTAAAAATGGTTGGTGCTGCTTCCTTGCTTGATGCTCAGCATTTAAAAGGATTGAGATAGACAAGCAGCCATTGCAAGGCTTTGATGGACCTAATGGCCTCCTCCTGCATTGAAGGTCTTTGTAAGGAAACTCGTGTTATTATTATTAATTGTGATTATTTAAAATGGTGGTTGAAAGCAATTTTTGGTTGTAATGCATGGCTTTAATTTTGCAGTGACTTTGCCATGAGTGATTTATAGATGAGCAGTGGGCAGGTCAGTTGTAGACAGGGCGGCGGTGCAAGATGATCAGTAATGTCGGCCTTTTTATGACTCTGCTGACGAAGTAGCCGGAGGCATTATATTGTTGTAGTTGCCGGGTTCGGGGGCGAGGAACGACCGCCAGATGGAGCAGTTTGGGCGTCTCCCACCAACACCCGAATTGAAGGTCGTCACCCCGGATAACTCCGAAGTCGACGGGTCGCTTAATGGACCGTGGACGCCAATATTTCAACCGCGTAGCGTAGGGTTATTCGTCTTTAGCCAAAATACTTGTCACAGACGTGATTTAAAACTACCGGGGAAGCCACACCCTCGGCCGCTTTGTCCGAACCGAGTCGCTGTTACCGACTCGGATCCGGCGTAACCGAGCGGGAATTACCAAAGCCGCGCCGGTCCAAATAACAATTTACGGCACAATCGGCCTCACTATAACTCAAACCCGAACCATACTAGGCCAATGAGAGAAAGCACAGAAAACGAGCTGTACATTTAACAAGAGGGTTTATTTTACAATAATAATCAGGGAGGGAGACACAGAGCAGGGTTAAACCGACTAAAATGCAATGTACAATAAGCAAGGCACTTATGCAGTTCTACTTATAAGACTGGCCACAGACAGACACACACACACCCAAAAAGAAATGTCGCAAACTTGCCTTTATTCGGACCCTCCAGTCGCGGAGGATAGGCAAGCCGGGGGTTAGAGTTTGGTCGGGTACCTGGCCGCCTCGTGCGGTTTTACCGACTCGCACTTGTGGAGCTCGGAGTCTGTGGAAGGAACGGGGATCCCCAGCCCGAGCGCTCCAACACAACCCACCACGGTGGGACTCGAACCCACAAACCAGAATCCAACGAGCGCAGCCAGGATCCTACGAACGACCCGGCCAGCCACGACCGAGGACCGACGACCAGGAGAGCCAGCAGACCAGAAGCAAGGAATGACCTCCAAGGAACCAAGAAACCCCCCTTGGATACAGCTCATGATCCTTCTTATCCCTCCCCGTGCGGGGTGGAGGGATCCGCTCTCGGGTAACTCGCCTCCGGATTGGACGAGGGGTTTCGGGTGTCGTGGTGGCCAGCCGTGATTGGAGGAGAGGGGGCGTGTCGGCGTCTCAGTGCTCCTCCCCAGAGAGAGGCTCTTTTGCCTTCCCCAGTGTCGACATGGGAGACATTCTTTCTTGATGGGGCGGAGTTGGAGCTGAAGCGATCTCACCCCTGATTGGCCGAGAGGAACATTCCATCTTGCTGGGTGGAGTCGGCTCTGAAGTGATGGAAACTCTGTCTACCTTCGTGGCCTTGAACACGTGCGTAATGAGCTGAAGGAGTTGAGGGTATTGATGTAGAAAACTAACTAGAAAGAAACTCGCAACACACACATTAAATTCCCATTAGACATAAGGGAGGGATTCTAACTATCCACATTACTTTAATAAATAACTAAACTTTGGGTCAACTGTATGTGTGAATGCGAATGGTTTCCAGATTCGTAACAATATATCCGACTGACACAAAATTTTCACCAAGGGCGCGACTACCCAGGGAGAGTGTTTTAATGATAATTATCACATCATAGGTCATGTGGTGTGGCAGCCATGTTGGGGAAAAAGGAAAAAACTTTGGACCTCTGTCTCCAAAACCACTCCATGGAAAAAAATTGAAAGTTGTCACATGTCACCAACTCTCCATGGGAAAGGATTGTGATTTTTTTTTGATTATGTCATCGGTGGCTTCATTATGACGTCATAATTGCATACGTCGAACTCTTTATCCGATCAGAATGAAAAATTTTGATGGTCACCTGGGAGTAAATTGTATGGGTGGGAAAAATTGATGACTCCATCGGTCACGTGGTTTGGCAGCCATTTTTTTTTTTTGGCATTAAAAACCTTCAAAAATCTTCTCTGAAACAGCTGAACAGATCAAGGTGAAACTTTACAGGTATGACCACCTATCCATGAGGAACAAAAAGTTCTCCACCTATGACATCATAGGTCACATGGTTTGGCAGCTATGATTTTTTTTGAAGAATAAAACTTTAAAAACCTTCTCCAGAACGGCTTGACAGATCGAGGGGAAACTTCACCCACATGTTCACTTCAGCCAAGCCTCTGGGACACTCGGGTGTTCACAAATAATTTGGTCACATGGTCTGGCAGCCATATTGGATTCAACGAAAAATCTTTAAAAAGCTATTTCTCTTGAAACGCGTCATCAATCAACGTGAAACTTCACAATTATGATCTTGTAGTCAGGTGAATATGTTTTAAATTTCAACCTGATCGGACGCATGGTCTGGTAGCCAGAATTATTTAATATTTTGAATCTGGGTTGAGGGATTTAAATCGAATTTGGTACAAGTATGTATAAGGATGTAGTAATGTGGGTGCAGGCATATCTGACGACGTCGAAGAGTGCCCTTACAGTTTATTCTGCTCTCAATTGTGATGCACAACTTCAGCGGTATTGCTATCAATTTGTTGATTCATGTGCAGCACTTGGCTGCTGGTTTCTATCATATGCTGGGAGTACAACTGCGTCCATGATGCAGTTCCCCCTGCATGTTAAGGTGCAAATTTAGTACTTCTTCACAATGCCAGCGATACCTCACCTACTTTGGCCAAAAGACCCTGTGAGATATTTAGCATTCATCAGATAATGCTAACAGATAGGACGCGCAGCTTAACATCCATCTGATGTGCAGTGCACTGATGTACCACTCTTTGTTTCTCATTTTCAGACGAGCTTTCATTAGCTCTACCTGCGTAACCTTCCCTGCCCTCTCCCCTCCCACATCCCCCGTCTCATTTACAATCTCCTAAGTACCTGTGCTGCCACTTTGTAGATACTAGGCACTTAGCTTTGTGCAACAGGATTTGTGAATTTCAACAATGTAAAATATAGCACGAATAGCTGGGTTGAGGAACCATTTGTTGACCCTTGATTTAATATATTGATTGCTTTGTAAACATGTCCGTGCCAGACTAGCCTAGCTTGAAACCCATTTCTTTGCACTACTTCCCCCATGGAGGTGCTGCATGTTATTATATTATTACCTTCGCAAACTTTGTTGCGAAGGTTATGTTTTGATCGCTGTTTATTTATTTATTTATTTATTTATTTATTTATTATTTGTGAATATGTGTTGTTTGTTTGTTTGTTTGTTTTGTTATTCGCATAACTCCAAAAGTATTGAACTGAATCGCAGCAAATTTGGTGGGATGATTGGTTATTATCCGAGGACCATTTGATTAGATTTTGGGAGCGATCGGGTCAAGGTCAAGGAAGGATGAAAAGGTCAAAATCGTCTTTTTACCATAGCGGGTCAATTTGTATCCAATTTGCATGCACTAATGCCAAAATGTTCAGAATTCAATGCCCCATCTTGTGATATGTACATGACACAATGACTATAACCCTTATTAGCGGTTGGGAGTCAAAGGTCAGGGGGGGTCACGACATTGCAAATTGTGCGGTTTTAGTCATAACACGGTCATTCTTATCCGATTTGCATGAAACCAACACCAAAATGTTGACTGTTCTGTTCCCCACACTCTAATACCAATTACAAAATTAAGAGTACAAAGGTCAGAGTCAGGTCATGAAAAGGTCAAAATCGTCATTTTGCCATAGTGCGGTCGATTTTTATTCAATTTGCATGCAACCAATGCCAAAATGTTGTGAATTCAATGCCCAATCTTGTGATATAGATATGACACAATGACGTCATTACTTTTGTTAGGCTTTGGGTCAAAGGTCAGGGGGGTCAACGACCTTATTATCATAACGCGGTCAATTCTTATAAATTTGCATGTAAGTAGATTCAAAATGTTTAGAATTCAATTCCCTATCCTGTGATGTGTAATATTTGATTTCTTATAATGTGACCAGTTGTCATCAGATTGACTTGACACCGGCACCAAAAAGGTCAGGAGTTCATACAAGAATTGTACAATGTACGTGAATCAGTGTCAAACAGCAGGAAATTTAATGCTTTTAAGCCATTATAACACATATGAGATGGCAGATGTGGTATGGGATTAAATACCCTCACAATCAACGGTTTGTGGGGGGGGCAAAATGTAGCGTTGGCGAAGGTATGCGCTCTACTGAGTGCCCGTTCTAGTTTTTTTTGTAGAGATCTGGTAGTTATTTTGTGTTGGAGTATTTGTGGTTTTCAGCCAAGGATTCTAAGCACACAGCTCATGTTGGGAGGCCAGGTTCAATCCCAAATTCTGTGTTGATCTTTTCTAGAGATCAAGTCACAATGATCTAGATCATAGTCACAAATCTGGATCAAGTCACAAATTCTCGAGATCTGGGTAGTTCTTTGTATTGGAGTATTTGTGGTTTTCAGCCAAGGATTCTATAGCACACAGCTCATGTTGGGAGGCCAGGTTCAAATCCCAAATTCTGTGTTGATCTTTCCTTTGTCTACCAATAGACAATCGTAATTTGTACACTGACCTCGTGTCCCTGCCTCGCACGTGATATATACATATGTTCCTCTGTGAGCCTTGGAGCACTTGTGAAGTGTACAGTTGGATGATAAGAAAAAAATATAATGACCGTTTTTACAGCCATTTTTCCCTGCTGTGCAGGGGTTGGGCTTTTTTTGAGGCAATGTTTTTTTTTATGGCCGGATGCCCTTCCTGACGCCAACCCTGGTCGCCTCTTACGACACACATGGATATGGTACACCTATTCTAACCAGGGCATACACCGGGACCAGTACACTGGTACTCATTTCGCCGACCTCGGAAGGATGACAGGCTGAGTCAACCCCCTGGTGTTAATTCAGCAGCCAACGGGGCTTGAACTCAGGACCCTGGGATCCTGGGATCCCAAGCCACCACCCTAACCACGAAGCCAACACCAGGCTTAGTTGGATGATAAGAAGAATAAGACAATTAAATCAAACTGTTTCAGGTGTGTCTCTGACTTGCTGGCTGTAACTTCAGTTGTGACATTCGTTCACCACCTGTTTGCCTCGTCCGTTGCCCCATTATGCATTTTGCCCTCATTTGGCTGTGATGCTCAGGTGGCCGTACAGTTTGGAATTTTCTGTGAGACCTTTTGTCTTTGCCAACCCCATTATTTTCATCATGCCAGCGTTTCATCAAAATGGTCCTTTGCCAAATGAGTAGTGCAACCAGCCACTAAAAAGGTGTTTTTTGGTTAAATTTATCACATGTATGCACAGTGCATAGTTTTCGTTATTTTTTTTGTTTTTTTTTTGATCTGTAGCATCGGGTACGCAATTAGTTGAATGATTGAAGGCAAACCGGAAACCAATCTGTCATTGTTTGATGCGTGTAGATTAATTTTGCATTTACATCACGCCACATTGTTGTGTACCTTGAACCGCAGATATCACGAGGGAAGAAATGCCTCGCTTTAAACCACGCTCATTTCCCCCAGCAGTTCAGGCTTGCTAGCCGGCACACCTGTCTCGTCTTGTCATTTAAGCCAAAAGCGAAACACATGGCGTGTTCTTAACGCCTTGCATATTTATAATTTTTTATTTATTTTTGGCTGGGTTTCTTTTATATATTTTTAAACCGAAAGAGTTGTTTTTATTTATTTATTTATTTTTCTCCTCAATCGTTCTATTCATCCACTCATTTGTTTCCCAGGCCTTGGCAAAGCACAAAGCAGCCTTGTTGGAAAGCCGCTTTGTCCCCTCCCATTTTGTCGGAGGTGCGGGAGTTTGCGTGCTGGCGGGGCATCGGTCGCCGGATGCCCCTTTAGCTGCACCTGTTTGCTCTTACCTCACGCTCTTGTGTGGAGTCACCCAGGGGGCAAGGCGACATCGCCATATTCTTATGTGTTTACCCCTCGGCCTCAGCGGAATTGGACCAGACTTCCCCACAGGGATTTTACATGGGTGATTGGCAGGTGTATGTTCTCACCGCCAGGAGGCATGACCAGATGTTGGCTGTGCCGGAACTCAGCTGGATAGCCCACATTGTGACTTGGTCACCAGAGCCCTGGTGCCATGCTTCACTGCTGCCGGACACAGGTCCTCTCCTCCATGAGAAGGAACCTAGTGCTGGCCGAGGCGCTGCTCAGAAATCATGATCAGGTGATCAGATTGATGTTTCCACATCTGCTGAGTGATCCCTGATAGTTGTCAGCTCACCTGACCTTGGTGACTGACCTTTTCTTGCTTGATCTCATTGAGGCCGTTTGAGAGGGGCTCGCTCTCTGATTGTGTTTGCCGGCCGACCTGGATGATCAAGGTCAGCTGGCTTTGTCTGTCTTCGCTTAATTTTTAAATGGATAGCTGGAGAAAAGGCCCAGCGAGCCGGGGGAGTCTGGGGGGGCTGGGGGGGGGGATGATAATAAGCCTCCCCATGTCCTGGCCACTCGTCTGTCTCCTCCACCTATGGTGGGCCTGGTTTGCAATACAAGCAGGCACATTCATGAGCATTTGGCTACCTTGATGACGATCCTTGATGATCATTCATTTTGGCACCTTGTTTGTTATGGGCACCTTGAGGCCTCATCAAGCTGGCTGCTTAATACGCTTACAAAATGAAAACAACTCATCAGGTTGGCAGAAATATGCAGGTTAATCATGATTTAAGAAAAACAAAACAACTTAAAGGACATATTGTGTGTATCGTACACTATCTCTTCTTTGTCTTGTCTGGGTTCGATTCTCAGTGGAATATAACGTCTGACTGTAAATTATCCTCCCGATGCTCTACGACCAAGCTATTACATCATGGAGTTGTGACATCCTTTTTGAGGCAGTGTTAATCCAGCTATCGTGTCTGCTCGCATTCACCTGTCCACGGGTATGAATTCCTCAGTGACTTGCTAAAAGAATAGGGCATTGTGTCTGAGTTCTCCAACCAGATTACAAATTCCTGCCCTGCATTTCCGGAAGGCAATTGCACACCACCCAGTGTATGTCTTCTCTTGGAAGCTGCTTTTGTAGTGCCTAATCTTTGCTAGATGCCAATTACTGATGGTCTGGAACGTTTATTTTCCATTGTATGTTGGTTGAAAGGTTTAATGTGCACAAACAAATGGGACATCTGGCTTTATGTCCTCCCAAAGTGGGTTTTCTGTGATCCGGCAACCCTTGTCCCAGTAAAATGTATTGTAGTCTGATCTCATTCCCTCGAGAGTAAAACTTGTAGTTCGGGTATCCTGCCAATCCCCCGTTTGAAAAATTTAATTGTTCTAAAATCCTTATTGGAGGATACTTGAAGCACAGCTTTATTTTGATGTGACTTATCAAACGGTGTTTTCCGTTCGTGCACGTTTGAAGTGTTTTGTCATTCGATGCAGCGTTAACTTAACTGGTCTCTTTCACAAACCTGCCTCGGGTTAAATGCCTTGTTCACTTTTAATGACAAGTTGGTTTGTGATTCTGAACACTTGTCAATTCGCTTATACAACGTAGTATCGGTAGTTATTTGCCCTACTGCTCGGACAATCCTCGGTTGATAAGGAAAAGGGATGGTTGGTTGTTCTGGGTATTTTGAATAACTGTCCCTGAGGTCTTTTAAAATGTCTCTGAAAAGCATTGGTTGTTGGGTTAAAATCCCATTGCATGTGCTCTTCCACATTGTGAATGGCGGTAGGGTGCGAGACGAGCGTCGATCTGTGGAACCGGCTGTTATTTTGCACGATTGCCACTTCTGGCCATCTAACTGCAGGGACGTTCGGGTATTGCAGCACGACTGACAGTCGGCAGACCTGTCTGAGCGTCTTGTTCAGGCAAAAGGAATTTTCGGGCTTTGGCCACGTACTCGGCACAATAATAGCGTCAGTGTTTTGGCAAGAAGGTTTCACTGATGTGATCATTGGGAAACATTGTGGCCACACAAAGGGAAATGTATCAGGAGTGCGTTTTGATACATGTGGTCATGAAAATGACAAGTGTTTTATTATTACTTTTCGATGAACACCGGTACTTGGATGATGTGGATAAATAAACATCAAAGAGAAGTTTGAGTGCTATGATGTGGTGATGGTGGAGGAGGAGGAGATGCTAAGGCCACTCCCAGCCATCTCACTCTCATCCTGCCATTTGTACTCTTCCACCATCTACTCGCCAGCACACCCTTCAACAACCGAATTCCTGACAGAGCCTTTCAAAACTCCCGTAGAGAGCGGTGACCAGGCAGTGTTTGTGCAATGTTTTGTGAAGAAATCCTCGCACCGTGCCATCGAGCTAGTCCCTTGCTACCCCCAGAGCGTCTCCAGCTGTGTTTTACTGGCTGGGAAGGGCAGATTGTGATAGGGAGGCATGGGTGTGGGGCTGCGGAATCTCTGCTGCCCAGCTGACTGTGGAATGCACACGTGGTTTCACCGCCACTGTCAACACTCTTTACCTCCCTCCACCCTTCCTTCTGCTTTCCCTCTCCTTTCATCCCCCTCACCCACTCCCTCTCCGCTTTCCTTTTCTTTCTTTGTTTCTGTGGAGACGCCGAGCTCTATCTATATTTATTGGACCGGCTTTGCTTGCCTTAGAAACCCACGTCTTCCTTTATCTTTTGTTTCGATCTGTATCCCGCTCTATATTTATCAGCTTCGGTATTTCTGTTCGACTTTTGTCAACGTTCTGCTGCCTCGAGTCTATTGCTCGTCGTGTGGGCTTGGTCTATGCATTAATCTTGTGTCAACCATTTTGTTTTACTGCTGAGAACATTAAGTCAAAAGCAATCATCCAAAACTAGTGCTGGTGTTGTAAATCTTTTCCAAACCCATGCGACCGATCTTTGCGTTTTCTCTTTGGCCTTGTGATCACTTAGCAACATCGTATCGACCTGTAAAAATAGCTTTTAAAACCATTTAAAGAGTATAGTATCCAATGGATGGCCTAGAATTTACCATTTTATCCTGGATCTTTCCTTTGACCTGGCAGTGGAAGAGGTTGGGAGGGCCTATGGAGGTGAGGGGAAGGGATAACTGGTGCGTGCGTGTGTTTTAATAAAATTATTCTGATGAACTTATAACTTTTTCTCAAATATGGAAGATTGTGCCAACCTTCTTGTGATGTGCGACACACATTCTGGGGTGATTCGTTTGGTCTGTTCCACCGCTCCGCATTTCCAATTGACCTTCCGAATGCGTAACAACATTTGAATACGTTCCTGCCTTTTGCAACGAATAACTACCTCTTCATTGCTTTAGCCGTTAGTCGTGGAACGGACATGAAGAGTTTCAGTGCAGTCGATAAAAATATAAAGAGAGCCGAAGAATCCATGGAAAGACCGTTTTATTTGCTCGTTCATTAGGTTTCTTATTTCCTCATCCTCTTTTCCTTTTATCCCGTGTTGTTGCATCTTTGTCCAGCCCTCGAACTTAGCTTCAGAAATCCCGAGTTTTCTCGATCCCACCTGTTTCGTGTCCCTTCGTCCCATCTGTACGTACTTTCTCTGTCCTCTTCTGTGGGTTTTTTTTGTTGTTGTTGTTTTTTCCTTGCACCCTCCACCTAGCTGCTCCTTAGCATTAAACTGATCTATATTACCTGTTGCATCCCTCCTGCCAGTGCAAGCACGTTGTTGACACAACGGCGGCATATTCGGTTGAAAAAAACCCACACTTTTCATTTTTAATGGTTATTTTGTCCTGAGATTTCACAGTGGAATTTAAGGCATCAATTATGCGACGGTAGTGTTTGACACATTTCATGATGAATTACAATTTCTATCATTAACTTTCTGACTATCCCCGCCTTTTTGGCTGTAGCCCCGAAAGCTCACTAGACATCTTGCACGTATAATACATGCACGACAATGGAATTTGGAACCATGATTGTCAAGGACTCTGGCAAATGTTAGACTAACATAGTATGTGAGATCAAAGTATGGAGTCACATTATCATCATGAGGCAAAAGTGGTAAAATAATATTTCCAAGCAGGTGGTCTGTTTGGAACACTTGTTTGATTTTGGTGAACTGCATATACCAGTACATCCGGGATGTGTTCAGTTAGGCCTAAGTCACATTTGCCACGGCGGCCGTGGGGTCTTCAAAATCTACGGCCCTAGCATTAATACGGCGGCCGCAATATTTCCACGGTCACACAATGTAGCAGTCACATATGTTTTTATTTTTAGGGGAGCCGCCCGGCGTATTTAGGCCTAAGTCACATTTGCCACGGCGGCCGTGGGGTCTCCAAAATCTACGGCCACTAGCAATTATACGGCGGCCGCAGTATTTCCACGGTCACACAATGTAGCAGTCACATATGTTTTTATTTTTCGGGGAGCGCGCACGGCGTATTTATAAATTTTGGAGACGAAAAACGTGGGGGTGCCGTACGGTCTTTGATTTGATGTCGCACGGTGACCTTAGGGCGTTCCTGCGGCGGCCATAGAATTTTCAAGGCAGACGCAAGGTTGCCCGCAAGGCGACCGCAGGGGGGCCCTAAGGCGAACGTGCGGCCAGACGGACGGTAACGAGGGGTAATTTTTCTTTTTTAACCAGTTTTTTTGTTTCGGATTGTCGAATTGCTACGGCGAACGTAGAAATGAAAAAAGTTAAACTCCGCGTTATAATTCCACGGCGACCTTACGGCCTGTAAAAGATAGCCAAACGGCGTAGGGCCACCCTGAGGCCATCGCAGAAACTCTGCGGCCGCCGCACGTTTCTGTCAATTCAGAGGGCGTACGGCCACCGTATCCTCGCCGTAGAGCAAATGTGACTTAGGCCTTACCAAGTTTCTTTTGGAGCACTCGCCAAGTGGCTTCAGTACTCAAGCAAGCACTCCATGCAGAACCGTTGATGAGGAATGGCTGGCTTGGCAAGCACTAGCTAGCTGCTTGGTAACTATACACCGCTCACTACGTGAGTGTAAGAGGAGGTCATGTTGTTATCATTATTATTATTTTTTGCCAATTATTATTACTCTTACTATTGAATATATTCCAATTATTATTCTCAGCAACAGTAGCAACTGTTTTAATAGGCAATCGTACACGTTTGTGGTTTTTAATATTTTTTACTTTCGGTAGGTGTGCCCATGAAACACCACGACAAGCTATTTATACACGTTAACATGGCGTTGTCCAAGGATGAAAAACCACTTGTGGAAGGGGGGGGGAGCGGTATGATTCATATTAATATTGTTTTGTAATCACTATTGTTATTACCTTCGCTGGAAGAGAGGGAATTGCATTTGGGTCCATTTGTTTGTTTGTTTGTTTGTCTGTCTGTCTGTCTCTATTTGAGGCCCCGCGATGAGGAGTGATGTAAGCGACATTTTTTAATGATATGATGATGATAGGTTCGGATGATAGGGTAAGGGTCAAAATAGTGCTATATGGCATTAACTCCAAAATGGCCGATGTGGCCCTTACATCACTCCTCCTCGCGGCGCCTCATTTATTTGTCCACACAGAACTTTCGTGTTTTTCTCCACAACTACTTGTTGGATTGAGACGAAATTTTCACAACATGTGTGACTACTCATGTAGAATGTTTTAATGATAATTATGACGTCATAGGTCACGTGATGTAGCAGCCATATTGAAAAAGCGGAAAACCTTTGGACCTCTATCTCTGAAACCGCACCAAGGAAAAAATTGAAACTTGGCAAATAAGCACTCCTCATGGGGAATGAGTGTGATCTTTTTTGACGTCATAGGCGCCCTCATTATGACGTCATAATTGCATACGTAGAATGCCACATCCAATCAGTATGAACATTTTTGAAGGTCATCAGGATAAAATGGTCCAAAAAAAATAAAAATACAAACTTTCAAAAATATTCTTCTCTGAAGTGGCTGAACAAATTGAGCCCAAACTTTACACATATGACCGCCTGTCCATGAGGAACAAAAAATTCACACATATGTTATCACATGGTTTGGCAGCCATGTTGGATTTTCCCTAAAACCTATAAAAATACACCACTCAAAAGAAGTCCTGGCGAGGGTCTGCAATCTCTAATTGCTCTTTTTGTTGTTATGAGAAGCGGCCTTGGAAAAACACCACGATAAGCTATTTATACACCATAACATGCCGTTTGTCAAAGGTGGCAAATTAAGTCACTACAGCCTCCATCATGTGACCTTTAGTCGCCAATTGCAAGTTTGGTTGAGATTGGATAAGTAATGACCAAATGTATCACAGTCAGACAGACACCAATTGCATATTTTAGTGTTGTATAATGTATATCTCCAGGTAGTGGACAAAAAAATGGAATCACCAATGCAAATTCACTGAAGAGAGTGTTGAACCACCATGTGTGTCTACTATGGCCTGTATGCGTTGTGGCATAGAGTCCACCAGCATCTGGAATTCTACAGGAGGGATGCAACACCATTCTTCCATGAGAGTCAATCAACTCACACCTGTTTGATGGAGGTGAAAAATACTGTCTCAGGCATCGTTCCAGAATAATCCATAAATACTCAATTGGGTTCATATCTGGTGACTGAGAAGGTCATGACATATGGATAACATCAGTGTCATGCTCATCAACCCATTGGGTGACCGCACTTGCTCTCTTCTCTGGATGTCATCCTGGAAGACACCCCTCCTGGCAGGAAAGAAATGCTGCGACATGGGGTGAACATTATCACTCGGTATCATTAATTAGTGATTGACATTGACCTTGCCTTCGAAGGGAATGACTGCACCCAAACAATACCAGGAAAATGCACACAACATTACAGAACCACCAGAACCCTTCACTGTTATAATCAAGCACTCAGGGTTGTTGAGTTCTTGAAGTTGGCGCCACATATACACTCATCTCTTTGCCAAGAACATGGGTGAAGGATGATTCATCTGACCAAATTACATTTCTCCAATGCTTGATAGTCCATTGTCTGTGCTCTTTCCACCACTGGACTCACAAACGTGCATTGCCAGGTGTGATGAGCGGTTTGTGCACTGCAACCCGACTCTGGTATCCCGCTCTGTGGAGTTATTGGTGAGCCGTTTTTGATGAAACTGCCTACTTTGCACCCCAGGTTGAAATTTACAGTCAATTGATCTGCAGTTGGTCACCTGCTTTGCCTTGCACTTCAAATGAACTAGCATAACCCGCGCTCTGCGCGACATGTTGGGGTGGGTGTGTTTGAGAAAGGAACTGATGCAGAGTATCAGTAGTAATTTTACTTTAATGCAGTAAGTGGAATACAATGTTCAAAGTACTTCTTGATACACAATGTTTTGGGTTATAGCATTACAAATGCAGTAACCGTTTTTGGCACGATTTCACTGTTTCAGAACCATTTTATTTACTTTTTTTTGTACCATGCACCTCATATGGTCTTTGAGATAATGTAAGCCGAATATCACGTTACTCGAGCGCAGAACAAAGTCGAAGATAGCGCGACACGAAACCACAAACTCGGAAATAATATATAAGATGCACGGATGTCACGATCCTGGAGTATGCGCTTCGACCCACTGTTGCCCTTTATTGATGATGTCTTTCCCTCGGCGTTCCATGCCGACATCACCTTGGACACTGTTTCTCATGAAACATCAGCAAGTTGAGCTGTCTTTGTCACTGAAGCAACTACCAAATGCGCACCAACAATCACCCCTCTTTCTCAGTTACTGAGGTCTCCTTTTACAGCCATGGTTGCCATAATTATAGGCAACCAGGCCTGTGCAGCATTTTTATACATGAACCTAAACATGCTGGGATGTCATTTGCTTAATTAACACACACATGGGCCACACCTGAATGGAAGCTGTAGCTTTCAATAAACTTGGTGTCCCTCATTTATCCAGGTGGTTCCATTTTTTTGTCCACGACCTGTGTGGACATGTGTACATATGTATATATATAGATGTATATATATGTATATATATATGTATGTGTATGTATATATATATATGTATGTATGTATATATATGTATGTATATATATATATATATATATAATAATATATATAATAATATATATATATATAGTCATGCGCCACTTAACGACGGGTTACGTTCTGAGAAACGCGTCGTTAAGTGACGTCGTCGTTGTGCGAACATCATTTTTTTTTTTCGTTTTCGTTTTCGAACATCGTACTTACACAAACCTAACACCTAGGCTATATGGTTAGCCTATTGCTCCTCGGATACAAACCTGTACAGCATGTTACTGTACTGAATACTGTCGGCAATTGTAACACACATCCAAGAGACAGAAGACACGTTAGTTTTACCTTTGTGCTGTTCATGACGGCCATGGGTGTTGTTAGCAGCAGCTTACAATCTCCTCTCGCATCGATAATAGAAAGGTGAATAAATAGCGTTTGGATTTTATAAATACGTAATCATTGCATCGATGTTATAATTTATAAATGAAGAAACGAGCTCCTGTCAATTGTGATATATATTTTCAGAACAGTGCGATTGTTTTAACAACATGAAAAGCTTCAGCAAAAAGAAATTTGTGTTTTAATTTCGACTGTAAAACGATTTATTCGGCGAATTCTTCAATTCAAAGGTAATCACTTGCTGGAAGTAAACGTGCAAACATTGGTTCAGTTTGAAAGCCGATTTCCTTGAATCCCGATTTAGCACGACCCTGCTTTTTTCGCGATGACATTTTATGGACCTCAAGATGCATTATAACAGGGCCACACTGTCGTTTATTATCATTATGAGTATTATGTACTGTACAGCGTACATAATTGTATGTGCTATTTTTATACGACTGGCAGCGCTACGTCGGCTACATCACTCGGCGAAGGAATTTTTCAGCTACATTTTTTTTTTTATTTTTTTTTTTTCAGAGCTGGCAGATCCGTTGTATATGCGATCCGTCGTTGCCCGGAACGTCGTTAAGCGGCGCATGACTGTATATGTATGTATATAAAATATGTATATATATATATATATCACTATCGTAGAAATGACAAAGTTAGCGAGCGAATGCCTATGCTTGGAAGCTGCTATGACCACCGTTGGCACTAGTTAAAGTAACATCACATGCTGTAGTCCTGCAGAATTCCACATAACCTTGCACTTGCGTTCCTATAAAGTTTTTTTGCAGTTTTATATATTTGAAGGGTGCTGAACAAGAGTCCAAGTGATAACATCCTGTCAGGTTTGGGCAATTTGCATAATATGCAAATGAAGTCGGCCATTACCGAAATTCAGTTTTTTGGCTATATCTATGGCTATATATGGAATAGGATGGAAATAATGGTGTCTAAACCTAGGTTTTCATGGTCAAGGAATTATAATACCAGTTGCAAGTGTCTGAGATGGCAGCCATCTTGGATTCCATTTATGGGACTATGGCTATATGGGATAGGACAGTTTGTATCAACATGAAATCTATGAAGATAGGAGTGGATTCTATTTCTAACCAACATTTTGGATAATAGCTGGTACCATTGTAAGGACTAGAAGCACGAAGTACGTAATAGAGGTCAATCATCGTCGGCGTCATCAGCAGTCTCCTCGTCGGTCTCGTCATTGTCAATGTCATGTTCTACCTGTTTTGTACGTTCATTATGGCAATTGATATTTGAATTTCTATGACATGCACAGAAGAAAGTGCATGGTAAATGAGCGGCACAACAACCACACTGCGCTGTTCTACATGGGTGCCTGAAGTACAACCACACCTTATTAACTCCAAAACTTATGGTGAGGCAAGTGCAACGTCTGTGGGCATTGGAACAGGAAGAAGAGCTTGGAAGTTTCCTCTCGCGCCCATCCGTACTCTTCTGGATTCATGTTGGGGGCTTTGATTGAAGGGCCGCCTTCCAAATTGCCGTCTGGAAATGAGCACGTCGAACATTTTCTACGAATGCTTGGCTTGTTGGTGGCAGTGTCTTTAGTTTTGCGCTGCTGTCATGTTCTTTCGCCCCATTTTCCGGAACCATACTTGTACCCTAGTGTCGGACATGTCTGCAGTAGTCGTGCACCCATAACACTTCGCGATAAATTTGGTAGCTTCGTCTATAATAGTTTACATTGGAGCATCAAGCTCACCCAAGCATTCGAGTGTTTGACTGGCCTGAAGCATCTTGATGGCAGTTGATTTGCCAACACCAAACAGTTGCGCAACAGTATCGCACCCAGAAAGGCAGTGCATCGCTGGAAGCTGTGGAGCTATTTTAGCATGCTCTTTGCAGATGCTGCTATGTCAACCAAGGCTTCTTTCAGAATGAGTAGATTCCATTGTTAGGCCGCACGTGAGATCAAGTTTGTGGTAAAAATGTAGGAGCAGTACGAAGACGTCTGTATCATCGCACAGTACGTTGATGGCCGTTGCACCTTCTTCTGCCAGCTTCGACATTTGATGAACCATGATTACATCTGCTTCTTCATGAAAGTTCTCTAGATCTTCCCTCTGTCTCAGGACATCGCAGCTGACTTCTATTGGTACAGGGTCTTGGCCAGTTAGGACGAGCTTGTTCTTCATCTTTTCCCTCTGTTGAGCAGTTCTGTGCATATCAACTTGATGAGTTGAACTTTGTTGTCCGCTATAGTTAGGACGACCTTTTGTGGTGGGAGAGGACTTTGGAGGGTTAGGCGATGGTGTCTACTGGCTTGCTGACCACACCGTTTTGTCCGTGTTGTGCCTTTGATGCTGAAATCGAAGTATCGATCAAATACAAGATAGACATCCCCCTGCGACATTTTACGGATGATGAAGCTGCACACATTGTCCACAAAGTCTTGAGTGTACCCTTACATGGCCAGTGGACACACCAGAGGATAGCGCAACCGTCAATTATAACAGCTTCTGCCTTCAAACATACGTGAGGAAACTAACACTTGGAGCTTTTTCTTCAGTGTAGACTTTGCTGACGCTATGCGCATGGTGCCATTTTCCTTGAACATGGAGGTCGGCATGGGGGCAAGTTCATGTTTGAGAACTGGTTGGTAAGTCAATGTCTCGTGTTTGTTGAAGCCCCAACACCCGTGAGTAAATCAGATTGACATCGTATACATCTTTGCCCCCAACCTTGATGGATTTCTTCATGCCGGCCATCGTGACAACCTTCTTGGATAGAGGGGCATTGAAGCCAGATGGCAGACTACTTTCAAAAGCGATCATCTGTGCCTTGCCTATGTCAACAGCGTGCTCTACATTTACAGACTCTGGTTGTATCTGTCCGGTTTGGATGTTCACCAGGCCTTTTGGATGGTCGTCATTATCCAGTGGCTGTATGCATAATTGCAGTTTCTCTCGAATCTTTGACCTGTCTTGGTTGTCTCCGTAGATCCTAGATGGTTTCTCTTCTTTATGACTCGTGACATCAACCTCTTTGTATCCTCTAGTCATGTCTGCAACACCTTTGACAATCTTGGTGCATGCATGCAATAAGAGCCCATCGTTTGAGTGCAGACTGCTTGAGAGTGATCCCTATGATGCCTCTAGCACCGTGGCCGTATCGCATAAAGGTACTCTCTATAAACATGTCTGACCAGATACCGTTCCAGAGACCGGGTTTATGCCTCATCACATGGTCCCCTTTCAGGAAACGACGCAAGATGTCACCGGGAGACGTTCCATCGACCTCAGGTAATAAAGGCCGTAACGGGCATAGTGGTGATGTCCCGCAGCAAAGAAATACGGCATCATTTCTTTGACTGCATATAGATGTAGTGGCCAGTCGGCCTCACGTTCAGCTCGCACAAAGAGCATCATAAGAAAAACTGGCTTGATTAGACAGTCTACCCAGAGTCGTATCGTCCTGCTCTCTTGTGACAATACTTCTATATGTTCTTGAAGTTCGGTGTGACTCTCCAACTGTCCAACAATACCTCTTAGGACTTCCTCCACAAAAAGCCGAAGAGCTCTGACGTTTTGAGGAAACTTTTTCCCACTAAGCATTTTCGGAACACCTCCAAAGCTTGTTTTCATGATTTCTTCTAGACCAGTTTTTGCCAATAGGTATCCAACACATCCAACAAAACTCATCAGAAGGTGCATTCCGCCTAGTCTTGGTATAAAGTTAAGAAACCGGTCTTGGTAGACCCACTTTATGCCTACAGCAACCCTGTATAGTTGTTGGTCATTGGTGAAGAGGGTAGTGCGCTGTCCGCAGCTATTGGTGAGATCTTGTGTGTTCACCATTGCTGTCAGGATTGTGTCGGGGTCAGCTGGGTTCATGTCTATCAATGGGGGTAAATGGTTCTTGTGGCTGGTCTATGGTATGGCCCTATTCCCTTGACAACTTAGTATTGAATCCGTTGAACTCCGGTATGCCCTCATCAGAGTCAATGGCTTGCAAGAAGTCGAAGTCGAGGGATTGGGCTCTCAAAAGTGATACCACTTGTGTGGCTAGAACACGTAATGGCAATAGAGCTCGCTTAGCCTCAGTATCAGGAATGTCAGGTTTTTTGGGACCTTTGTATCTCTCTACAAGGATGTCATCAATTACCTGCTGCTGCATTTCATTTGCTGTCAGTCTAGGGAATGTCTCAAGATGTGATTCCTCAGTCAAGTACCTGTCAGTAACAGTCATTACAATGGCAAGGGAATGGGTGCTAACAAGTCCGTTCTGCGAGGATATGTTTGCGTCAAAGTTGTCTGCAACAGCTTGAATGATACATCTTTGGGACAGGTCATACCCATGATGGTGAAGTTATTGAGCGCTGCTGCTGCTGTTGAAGCTTTGAACCGCAATATTTCATCATAAGAACAAGCTACCCTGCAATCATAGAACTGTTCAATCAGAGACCTCTGATTGAGGACAACACCTAGTGCAATCTGAAGAGGGGTGGATCGGTTGGTTAAAATGCTGGTGACAATGTTGCCAATGAGAGCAGCTGACAAAGTGTACTTCATTTTGTCAGACATTTTAACTAACAGTGAGCGAAGTGTTTCACTGACAGAGTCCAGTGCAATATCAATGTCTACACTAGCTTGGTATACTTTCTATCAGCTGGTAACCTCTGCGTCTCATGGACAATGCGTTTTGCAACCCTTTCTAATACACAATCGAAGTCGTCTTCATCATTTACCAGATGTAACAGGCCTGATGCCTTACTCTGAAATACTAAAAGGCTGGCAACACCTGAACCACTTAAAATGAGTAAATCAGGCCCAAAATGATCTGACAGATGAGAAACTAAGGCTCTTCGGGACAACTTCTGTCCACCGTTTTCAAGATACAGGTTATAAACATCTACAGAGTTCCATATTTTTTCATTTCTGCTTTCATTTCGGATACAGTTGATTGGAAAGAAGAGTCCAAAGATATTTGACTCGGATCAAGGCTGCTTCTGACAGCTGCTGCTATAGCACGATCTGTCATGAATGCGTCCCTACAGTCGATGTGGTATCTTGCATCCGCCGCATGTAGATCACTCTGCTCCAACAACACAGATTTCAACATCCTTGCCCAGTTGTCTTGACGCTCGAAACAAGTGTCCAATATCTTTTGCTTGTAGGTGCGATCGGCAGCACGATCGGCCGTACGGCACAAAGTAACTTTTCTCCACCGATCTGGATGTTTTGGATCGCGATCCATGATACATAATGCACCACAGAATATGCAGTGCTCTCGGAAGTTAATGTCGTTCCTTGCGAATCAGAACGACGAGATCGCTTTGGAGCTGGTGATGCGTTTTCAGTATCATTATGTTCAGAAATCGTTTTATAGACACCTGCGATGTATAAATTGATACACATTGTCGGTGACACTGGACAGATGGGTTTTCATCTTCAGCAAGCATTTTCTCCAAGAACACATGGAGATCATCTTTATAGATCTTACTTGCCCGGATGATGCTTCGAATACGGTCTGCACCAGGTGTTGACAAGGGCTTGTTTGTAAAGTTGCCTTTACCTGGTTGGAATAAGCATTGGCTCATATCTCTGGTGTCTGAAATGAGAAAATGATATTGGTCAATACATGCAAACGATATAGGAACACCCCCACCCCCACCCCGTAATCGTGGACCCATTTAAGGCATTCATTATCCTTACCCATTACTGCTAGACCCTTAAACCCTTGGTTTAGAATCATTATTTCCATCCTATCCCATATATAGCCATAGATATAGCCAAACACTGTGGTGGCCATCTTGGAATCCAAGATGGCCGCCATCTCAGACACTT
This sequence comes from Eptatretus atami, assembly GCA_035128595.1. NCBI lineage: Eukaryota > Metazoa > Chordata > Myxini > Myxiniformes > Myxinidae > Eptatretus > Eptatretus atami. Next base: position 61,480,572 of record CM068952.1, read on the forward strand.
GTAACTGGTATTATTATATTCCTTGACCATGAAAACCTAGGTTTAGACACCATTATTCCCATCCTATCAAATATATAGCCATAGATTTCGCAAAAAAAACTGAATTTCGGTAATGGCCGACTTCATTTGCATATTATGCAAATTGCCCAAACCTGACAGGATGTTATCACTTGGATTCTTGTTCAGCACCCTTCAAAGATATAAAAACCGCAAAAAAAACTTATAGGAACGCAAGTGCAAGGTTGACCCCCAAAACAGATTTCACTGCAGGACTACTGTTTACTACTCTGAATTTGGATCAAAGGAATAGGTGTCCCCTTTGAAAGCAAGCATTCGAGATGGTTCATTGTGTTTTTTGATGCTTGGATAGTCCACTGTCTCACATCTCCCTATAGCTCATTCCCCACGTTCTGGCTCATTAATAGCTCCTCCCTCAACCGACACAATACGCTCGACCATTAAACAGTTTCTCATGATTATAGTCCATCTTGCTCTGCTGTTTTTGCAATTGTCTTTCCACAGCAATGTGGGTTAAAGTGTGATTCTTCTGAAGAGCACCGTCTCGACTGCTGTACCGACATTGTGTATTCATAACTCTCTGCACCACTTTAGGGGATGCCTGTTGTATAAGAAGATTTTGACAACAGGTCTACATCTCTCTTGGTTATGCCGTTGGGTTCTAGTCCATAACATATGAGGACAGGGCCACAAATTGTTCCTGGTGCTCTGCTGCCAGGCCATTTAATCATTGCATGTTTGTTGTCTCAGTTTCAATCACTCTTGATCTTCATGGAATGTGTGGCATAGTTGCACCCAAGGAAAAATACAAGCAAACAGGCACTACATATGTGAGAAAAGAGTCATTTATTTACATGCACAGTAATGTAAGAAAAAAATCCTCCCTTATTGATGTAATTTGAATGTGGCAGGTCATGAGTTAAATTTATGTTTTGGGGAGTCTTATTGCTTGGCTGGAACATTTTAAGGAGCTGCTGAGTCCTAATCCACCTGAAAATTTCCAATCTAACAATTAGAAGCTGAATTCCAGGACCTTGGCATTCGACGTGAACTATTGGTGTTTCTTGGGGCAAAAAGACTAAAAGAGAACTTAAAAAAAATTCTGTGAACTCTAGGGAATGAACAGATAACAGTGATATTGTTTTGGGCCGGGTATCGGCTGCGAGCACGACCGCTAGATGGAGCAGTAGAGTCGGCTCCACTGAACACCTGTAATTTAGATCGTACCTCCTCTGAGAACTCCTAAGGTGCGGGTCCCTTACAGGACCGTGAATCGTCAATAATTCAACCACGTGGTACAGGGTTATTTGCCAAAGTTCAAAATACCTAGAGGCCCACGTGGCGAGCTACCGAGGAATTCACACCCTGACGGAGCTCGAACAGGACAAGCCGTTTCCGTGCGTAACCCGAGCGGATGGTTACGCGAGGTCCCGTCGCTCCAAATGCACACCTACAGCAGCAACGGCCTTTTTAATCACCCAACACGCACCGTGCTAAACCAATGAAGGAAAGGACGAGGACGAGCTGAAACATTCAACAAATGGATATTTATTTACAATAGGTGGGGAAGGAACACATAAAGGGCAGAGTTAAACCGACTATAAAGGATGCAAATAATGTACAGCAAAAGCACTTAACTAGTTGCTACTTAAAGACGGGCCGACAGGACACACACACACGCACACACAAAAGAAATGGACCTCAATGGTCTTTATTCGCTCTCCAGCCACGGAGGATAGTTCGGCTGGGAGTCAGGACGGCTGGCTACCTGGCCGCAAGCGCGCGGCTGGACGTCCACCCCTTCCCGGAGCTCCGGTCGCCAGAAGACGGACCGGGGCAGCCAGACGCAGACCAGCGCCAGCGCCGAGATGAGGCCAGACCAGCGTCGAGCAGACCAGACCAGCGTCGAGAGATGCGTTCCGAGAACCAGACCAGCGCCAGCGAGCAGACCAGAGAACCAGACCACGCGCTCGAGCAGACAGGGCACCAGACTACGCGCTCGAGCAGACAGAGAACCAGATTACGCGCTCGAGCAAACAGGGCACCAGACTACGCGCTCGATGCAAGACAGGGCGCAAATCTTTGTTCTCCTGTCTTTCGTCCCCTTCTCGGGCGCGGTCCGCTCATGCGTGGCCTGCTCTCATTGGGCGGACCGCATGTCGCGGCTTCGCCTTCTCGCAAAGTACCGCCCCGGCTCTGATCCGCTCATCGCCCATTGGCTGAAAGGGGCGCCAAGTCCGCTGATTGGACCGGGGGGCGTGACGGCCGTCGCGGCCGA
>CM068952.1:61491592-61509157 GCA_035128595.1 Eptatretus atami
TGTGGAGGAAGTTGTGGCCTGAATGTGTCAACGACTTGAAAGGATTTGAAGCTGTTGTCCCCGCTATGAAGAAAGTTATCCTCAGCTCGGCCAGTAAAGCGGGTTTTGATGAGGTGGAAGAAGCAGACGTTACACAACTTCTGCAATCACACAGAGAAGAGCTAACCAATTAATAATAATCTAGAAACACGACATCGAGGATAGTGTATTATTGTGACTATACGCTCCTGGAGACGGCGATGGTTTCACGAGCAATGTACACGGTTCGCCTTTTTTTTATTTTTTGACCTTCGAGGGGACGCCACGGGCAAAAACTGGCGGAAGAATCGGGGAAAAAACGTAAATGATGAAAGTTGTAGTAATCGAAGAGCACTAAAATCGACCACGAATTGCGAAATCCAACGTAGTTCGCATTTTTTTATGGCAGGAATCGGGAAAAACGTAAATGATGAAAGTTGTAGTACTCGAAAGCACGACTTGCATACCAACTTTCATTCGAAACAGTTGAAAACCCTAGGACTCGATGCCCAATTTATTGATTTTTTTGACATTTTCTAAGTTCGTGACCTTGACCTTGGGACGAAAATGAAAAATCGAGCTCCGTGGGGCTATGCAGGTGCCATTGGCTAACAAATACCGAAACCCCTGTCAGATTCGACAAACCCCCTCGGAGAAGATGTAACTGAAACGGCTACCCCCTAAAAACACATGTTTTTTGTGGGCGTGGCTCCGCCCATAATGGCGCAGCTGCCCATTCTCAGGAAAACAGAACTAGATCATGATATAAACCTCCCACCAAATTTTATCAGGATCGGATCAAAACCCACGGAGCTATGCTCGGGACAGACAGACAGACAGACAGACAGACAGACAGACAGACAGACACAGCACAGCACAGCCATAACGAATATAGTGGTCACTTACTGACTGTCTAACCAATATTCAATTGACTTGTTTAAATTAAAAAAAAAAACCTACACTCTATCTAAATAGTGTCTTTGTCTGGTGATACATTTTCCCTGGAACCTAACCCCCCTCTATTTACATAAATTTTATGGAGAAGTTGGATTCATGTTAAAGTCGCACTTTTCAAGAATGTAACTACAACGTTAAACAACGACTGACTGTATTTGAGGCAAAATTCCCCTTTTATCCCCATCATAGGGGGGCACATCCGGATGGGAAGCAGAGCCCCATGAGACCTTGCCGTCCTGATGCATCGTACCAACTTTGGTCCATATCGGTAAGGTCGTTTGTGAGAAGATGTTTCAGTCAAATGTTAACGGCCGGACACCGGGACCCACTCACTGTATGAGCTTTTTTTTTGGAGAAATAACCGAATGGGGAGGAAGATGAAGACTCCTTTGGCAGGCTAATTTGGTCAGGATTTTCACTTCCAATGACACTTGATAAACTGTAGAGTTTCCACACAGTATTCAAGTATATACTTCAATATACACCAAATACTGATTTTATAGATCGTTAAAAATATTCCATAAGTTTAGTGCTATTGAAGCAGTCTTTTATGTCACCCCTTACACACCTTATGTCACCCCTTTTACACACCTTATGTCACCCCTTATGCCTGGTGTTGGCTTAATGGTTAGGGTGGCGGGCTTTGGATCCAAGGGTCCTGAGTTCAAATCCTGTTCAGCTGTTGAATTAATACCAGGTGAGGTTAACTCGGCCTGCCATCCTTCTGAGGTCGGCAAAATGAGTGTCAGCTTGCTGGGATCCTGTGTCGGAGTGGCGACCCGTCCAGGATTGTGCCCAATTGCCAAGGAGACTGCTTAAGCAGCACCAACGCTCTGCACAGAGTATGGTCCCAATCTCCTCCTCCTCCTTGTACACCACCTTATTTAACATGTCCAAGTACTGCTAAACTGAAGGTTCTTGTGAGTACTAAGAAGGCGATTTGTGTTCTCCAGTGTTCAAGTATATAATTCAATTTAAATAAAATAAAGATTGTAGCAGTCGTATTAAAAAAATACTCAACGTCTAGTCCATCACCCGAACACGTTACATTAGGTCTTCGTGCCTGTTGTTTGTGTCCTTTGTGACGTCCTTAAAAACAGTACAGCACTGTTAAACGGCAGATTTGTTTTTCCATTTTGTGTTCAAAGTATAACATTCAATTTAAATCGATAAGTTCCTCGATTTTAAACTTAAGCTTGTGGAAAGGCAGACAGACAGACAGACGGATGGACATGAACCAATTGGTTAACCCCCACTTTTCGCTTCGCGTGCATGGGGTAATTGGGCAAGTTGTCTGACTGGGCATCGAATAAAGTGACATTTTCAAAATTGTATGAATGTAATATCTGGAGAGTCCTTGAGGTCATGCCATTACCCCACATCTTCCACAACCTGTAAGGGAAAAATGTTGCAATATTTTAATTTTTTTAATTATAAAATTTGACCTCAGGGTGATACAATAATATTAGTAACGGTTCTTCTTTGGCTTCCTTTAATGCAAAGGCATCAGTGAAGGTCTAATTTAGAGAGATTATCAAATGTGTGATACTTTCAACCAACATTAATGCATGGTTAATGAATGCTTCAGATGGAGTTGGTTATGTCCGACAATTGTTTGGATATATACCATCATCCTTCTATGTCTGGAAGGATCGCTTGAAAGTATGCACACATACAAAGGATCTCGGCTACAAACTGTCATTCTGGTGTTTCTCGAGCAAGGTGAGACGTCAACGTGTGTGCCATCCATTGGAAGGTCGTTGGTCCGGAAGACCCATCTACCAGCGCTGGAGGGGTTTAGTTTCTGTTGGTTGATGTTAAGTATCCTACGGTTTCTTTCGTGAAGAGTAGGTGAGTTATCGCCGGCACCCCGGCTAAATTCTAATTTCCCACCAGTCGATTGTCAGGCCTGAACAGCCTGTTCCAGGATGACTTGGGCCAGAACGACTCTGGTCAGCACTATTACCCCCACTGAACCTTAAAATGTGGTAGGAATAATTGGGGCTGTTCAAGATGATCAATAATTTTCATCATACTTCCAGTTATGAAAGACTGGTGTTGGCTTAACGGTTGAGGTGGCTGGTTTAAGATCTTAGGGTCCTGAGTTTGAGCCCCTGTCATGTCGTTAAAAAACATCACGTGCGTTGACTCGGCCTGTCATCCTTCCGAGGTCGGCAAAATGAGTACACACCAGCTTACTGGGAAGAATGATATATTTAAGTATCCTGCATCAGAGTGGGTACCCATCCAGGATTGTGCTCCCGAGCCAAGGAAAAACTACTTCGGCAGCCAGTTGCGTCTGAAGATGCAAACGAATGGCTCTTATTATTCTTCCATTTTTGATGATTCTGGTCTACTCGTCTGACTAAGCCAGAGAAAGCAATGTTTAACTTATGAAGGATTAAGCAAACTAGATCAAGTGTATGGCTTGTTGAAGTGGTATGGGTAGTACTGTTGGAAGAGCTCTTTCCTCTGAAGAGCCAGAATGTGAACGGCAGGTGGTAGAGCTGTCACCTGGCTGGAGTTTGAAATCGGCAAGCCGGACAAAATATAGGTTGCTGTTGGACAACGTTCATTTGATGATGACTTGATGCCACGTGTGATGTGTTTTGTTTTTTCCCCCTGCACTTTGTCGCACACGGAACCTAATGAAGGAAGCTCCCTCTTGGGTGTAAGCTTTCTGATGGCCAAACCAATGGTCTTAGTTTAAAAACGATGAGAGTACAGAAATACGAAACTGCCTTCCCGATTCAGTTGAATCCCGCACTTTCCTCCAGGACTTCAAGCAGGTGGTGCACGACCACCTTGCGTCATCCACCCCGTCCCTACCTGCAATATTTCGTACTCCCATTAACGCTACCTCACGGAACCCAACCGTCTTACTTTGAATGTTACTGTTTCCTCCCCTCCTCTCTCTTCTCTCTTCCTGCTCGTTCATTCCCTTGATTATTATGCCCAACTTTGGCCCCACGATGCCACACTTTGTTCTTTGCCTTTTTATCCTCAGCTGTTTCCTCACTTTCTCGTTCGCCTCGATGTTGTATCAAAAAAAAACTGAGTTAACGTCAAAATAATTGAATTGATCCATTTCTCGTTTACAAAGGTGTGAAGTTGTCGCGATCACTTTTTCATTCACTTAGGCCTCCCATCTCTCTGAACATTTCAATCCTTTCCCCATTTGTTCCCCCCTCCTCCCTTATTATTATTATTATTATTTTTAACTTTTCCATTTTATCCATCTTCATTTTCTTCCTTTTTCTCTTGTTTTCTTGTCTCTTCACTTTTCATCTCCTCTCGTGCCCTCTTTTCCCTCTAACCTCTCCTCCACATTTTCTCTTTATCTCGCCTTTACTCTTTCCTTTATCACTCTTCATCAAATTCTCTCCCCTTTTTACCTCCACCACCGAAGGTGGATTGAGGTTATGTTTTCACCCCTGTTTGTTATGACAAAAAGACAATCTGTCTCGAAGCAGGATATCTCAAAAAGTCATGGACGGATTCGGATGAAACTTTTAGTGGACAGGTTGGGTGTTTGACAAGGAAGAAATGTTCAGATTTTGGTGAAGATCAGGATCTGGATCTTGATAGGGGAATTCTATAAGTGATTCTTCTCCATTGAGAGACATGGCCAAAAACGATGTGCAGCACGATATTTCAAAACGTTGTGGACGAGTTGAGACAAACCTTTGTGTTTGGGCAGTCAATGAGTTGGGTAGGTGATGGTGACAAGAACGAGCCGATTAGATTTTGGTTCAGGTACGGATCTAGATTTGGCATATCAATGGGATACAAAACTTAAACTGTTCAGCCTGGCGGAGGTATGTGCTCTACCGAATGCCATTCCAGTTTTCTCGAGTTTTTATTACGCCCAACTTAATATTATATATATATATATATATATATATATATATATATATATATATATATATATATATATATATATATATATCGGGGCGTATTATGTGATACCGGTCGTCCGTCCGTCTCTGTCTGTGTCTGTCGTCTGTCTGTCCGTTCCTGTCCGCACTCTTAACTCCCAAAGTTTTCAACTTTCACGTTTCATATTTGGTACATAGGTACAGACGTGGAGACGGTGTGTCGCAACATACGTTCGTCATTTAAGTGGTTGCCATGGCAACCAGGATGCTGTTTTCCATGTAGTAGCACAATTCTGTATATACCTTCTTGTTCGGGCGTATATTGTGCTCACTTGAGCTCTTGTTTTTTAATGCCTCCACTGATGAAGTTGCCGGAGGCATTATCTTTTTCCGTTGTCCGTCTCTACATCCATCCGTCCATCTGTGCTATTTTCTCTTATTTTTCTCTGCCATCACTTATCCGGCTGACACAAAATTTTTACCAGAGGTGCGACTACCCGTGCAGAATGTTTTAATTCTAATTATACGTCATATCTTGTGTGGTGTGGTCGCCATGTTTGGAAAAAAAATAGGAAAAACCTTGGACCTCTGTATCTCTGAAACCGCTCCAATGAAAAAATTGAAACTTGGCACATGTCAAGTACTCCCCATGGGAAATGTGTGGTTTTTCATGATGTAATAGGTAGCTTCGTTATGACGTCACAATCGCATACTGTATGTCTAACACTTTATCCGATCAGAACGAAAATTGTCGAGGGTCATCTCGGGCTAAATTGTATAGGGGAAGGAATTGATGACGTCATCGTTCACGCGGTTCGGCAGCCATATATTTTTTTTAAACATAAAAACCTTGAAAAACCTTCATCTCCGAAACGGCTGAACAGATCGAGGTGAAACTTTACAGGTGTGATCGCCTATCCACGGGGAACAAAAACTTCTCCACTTATGACATCAACGGTCACAGTTTGGCAGCTATGATTTTTTTTGAAGAATCGACCTTCAAAAATTTTCTTCTCCAGGTCGGCTTGACAGATCGAGGGGAAACTTCACCCACATGATTCCCAAGCCTTGGGGATACCAGGATGCTCATTAATAATTACTTGGTCACATGGTCTGGCAGCCATATTGGATTGAACGAAAATCTTTTTTTTTTAAAGTTTCTCTTGAACCGCTTCATCAATCGACGTGAAATGTTAGTTACGATCTCATCATCATGGACAATATATATATATATATATGTTTTAAATTTCAACCTGATTGGACGCTTGGTCTGGCAGCCAACATTATTTAATATTTTGAATCTGGGTTCAGAGATTTAAATCAAACTTCGTACAAGAATGTATAATGATGTAATAATGTGGGCAGAGGCAGATCTGGCGAGGTTTCGACGTCGAAGAGTGCATTTCTCATTTTTAATCTTTACTTTTTATTTTGGATACCCTTATTTTTGTTACTTGTATTACATTTTGTAATTGCTTTAGTTTATTTAGCTAACTTCTTCCTTTGACTTCCTGGTTGTTTGCCTTTTCTCCCAGTTCCAGCCACCTTGACTTTTAGCCCTTGAACCTTGACCCTCCCTGTCAAAATGACTCTCTCTCTCTCTCTCTCTCACCTGATATCAACCTTCACCTCTATCTCATTTCCTTATTTTCCTCCAACGAAGGGTTAATGCCTTAAATATCAGTTCCTTGCTTCCCACGGCGGATAGCACACCTCAATCAATGCTCTGTTGATTTCATCCATTTTTCTACCTGTAGATTGACGCAGATTGACATTAGCCTTCACAAGCAAGATTCGTGCTTCATTCCATAAAAAATTGTTCACCTGAAATGAAGTGGCCTTTGTTTCTTTCTTTGTTTGCTTGTCTGGCATCCACTCAGCTCATCTCAAAATTACTTGTTCATTTCCAATGGTTTACATGCAATTACTGTTGGAATTGAATGGAATCGATGAGTAAGATTGAACCAATGTATGTTTCCATTAGTGGTTTACATGAGGAGCTAGAATTAGCTGTGCATTGGTTAATAATGCACCCACAAGACCATTCTCAAGATGGCTTTAACCATATCTCCCCCAGGAAAGGAGAGGTGTATTCAGGGTGTGAGTGACTTGTGGGTAGTCAAGGATGGCTGGGATATGTGGAATTGGGGAAAAGTTGGGCAAGGCCTTCAAACGTATGTAGTAGATGGTGGTTATTGCTATGGCAAAGGAAAAAATTTTTTGGTGAATTCCGACTGATAAGGTGCGAACCCGCTGTATCCTGCCTTTTCACCTCCCATGACCTCCCCCTCACACTCTACAGTGTATAGTTACTGCAAAAGCATGCATAGCTGGTAAAAGTTATTCATGCAGATCCAATGTTGATCATGTTAATTGGTCTAAAATCTGGGTGCAAGGATGGAATTTCACTCTGGACCTCACTAGTGTTAATCTGCAGAGTCCCACTGTCGCTGCCAGGATCATGGTATTATGTTCAGTTGCACAGCTTGACTTGCAAACATTACAAGCTTTTGTTTTTCCTCAACAAGACTTGTTTTCACCTCCAACTGCGTCAGGGTGACAGTTGGATGTTGATGGCTTTTGAACGGATCTCTCTCACATTCAGAATATTCATTCACCTTTGGGGGACCGGATGCAGGCTTGCTTTGTCTTGATGTTATTTTGTTTCAACAACCTCCAAAAGGTAAAAACGCATACCAAAGACAAAGACAGTCTTCTCCTTCCTTGTAAACATGTAACTAATGGGATCAACAACTTCCTGTGTGTGCTGCATTGCTTTCGGTTTGTTCACTTTCACCATGAGAAAGATTGTGATGGTATTTAACTTTGTTTTCATCATATCAGTTCCCTTCTAGGGAACTTTTACACAGGAGGAGGCCATTATGTCCTTGAGCCTGCTCAATGGTTCGCGACCTATGGTTGTCTGTGCTGTTTCCTTTTCAATGCTGAACGTCAAGCAAGGAAGCAGCACGTACCATTTTTAAAAAGTCTTTGGTATGACTCGGCCGAGGTTTGAACCACTGACCTTCCCAACGATCAGAGCAGACACTAACGACTACACTCTTGAATCTGGTTTTATTACAACACTCATATGAAAACCAGTCAAAAATGACGGATTGGAATTATTTTATTCGAAATATTCAAGGAGACTGGAAGATATGCTTCGAAGCAAGAAGTGTGATTTTAAAACGCTACATGTACAAATGTGACCCTATTTTCTTTATCTTCTGGGACGTTTCATCTCGACTGCACCGCCTCATGAGCATGTCAAAGTCTGAAGCCTCGGGCCCTAGCCTCAGGTGTGCTTTTATTTTCTTCATTAGACATCCTGCGGGCGTAAATGAACAATCGTTTTACTCTGCACGCGTTACACATCATATGCAGTGAATTTCACCTCCCAGTGCCTTGTATTGGTTCACGAGTCAGTAAGTGACCACTATATTCGTTATTGGTGTGTCTGTCTGTCTGTCTGTCTGTCTGTTCCGAGCATAGCTCTGTGGGTTTTGATCCGATCCTGATAAAATTTTGGTGGGAGGTTTATATCATGATCTAGTTGTGTTTTCCTGAGAAGATGGTGTGGTGCGCCCATTATGGGCGGAGCCACGCCCAAAAAACATGTGTTTTTAGGGGGTAGCCGATTTCAAGTTACATCTTCTCCGAGGGGGTTTGTCGAATCTGGCAGGGGTTTCGGTATTTGGTTAGCCCAATGGCACCTGCAATAGCCCCACGGAGCTCGATTTTTCATTTTCGTCCAGGTCAAGGTCAAAGGTCACGAACTTAGAAAATTGCGAATTTTGACATAAAAATCATACCACCACCCAAACTTTGAGAGCTAGGATGACAATATTTTTTATGCATAATCTTGAGGTCATTCCCCACCTAAATTCTTGAAGCCATTTTGCTCTATCTCGACACCTTGCCCGTGGCACCCCTTCAAGTTTGTTTTTACGCTGATTTCATCAAAGTATGGATAATCCAAGGAGTGTGAAATGCCATATAGCCTATATGACGTTATATTGTTCCTGGAATGTTCCAGAGGAAGTTTTGCACTAAAGGTCATAATCCTTGACCTTTGACCTTTAAAGTTCACAAAGGTCAAATTTTCAAAGTTGTGGGAATCGAACCGGGGTTTTTGCCTTCTTCGACGAACTAACTCCATTAAGCTATAGCACGTATCCTGTTTCCTTATTTTAATGTCCACAACATAGTTTTGTGACCTTTAAAGGTTATGCAAAGGTCAAATTTTGAAAGTTGTGAACGAAACCGGGTTTTCGACATTTTGCAGCTAATAACCTGTCACTCGTACCACATCATGTTGATCATTTTTATAACTTGGTCAAAAATTATCACATTGTCTCATCCTTGACTTCTGAAACAATCTACATCGTCAAATACCGCTCGTGAACCATCGTCGTCTTCAGACTTGTTTATTGTTTGTTTTTTTTTAAAACGTCTCGCTACACCACCCTTGAGGCTCGGTTTGCAAGTCAACATCTACATTTCCAATTGAAGAGATGTAATTACTCTGTTATGAAAAAAATGTTTTTCGAGAATTTTTTTTATCCTGAAAAATAGACCGGAGTGAACCCACAGTCGTGTAAAGATTGGCCTTTAAAACCCGAATCAAATCATCCTTATGAAGGGGGGGGGGCAAACAAATACACACTGTTTTATATAGGTGGATTCCACTGGGCAACGAAAAATACTTTTTGTCTGCTACTAAGGGAAATTCAGGTGTTCTTGGCTAAATCTGGGCCGCTGATTTCAAATCTGTAGTCACAATTTAGACAGCACGTCAGGTTTTCAAATATTACATGTATTTATGACCCAGCATACATTCTTAGATACTTTATTATTGCAGATCGCCACATTGTACATCTAATACCAGTGCTTGGTAATTATTTTCACGTCATATTTAGATAGCAATGATTGATCTCCGTGTATAATGTGTCGTATACAAACCAAGAACATAAACAAGTTGCAGAAAAATAAGTTAATAAAACATTAGAATATGGTAATCTTAGGAAGGGTGTAAACTTGAGAGGGAAATCTGCCCCCTTTGTGAGTGATTCAGAAACAACACTTCAAGTTTACACTCTTCTTTTCAATATCGTCAGCGTAGGCACTGTTCAGACGTGTTCAGAAGTGTGTGAGACACTTGCTCTTGCGGTTATGTATGGAATTGGTCTCCCGTTGTCGGAACCGGCAGTCATCACCCATCATGTTTGGGTTGAACCAGCCTTGATAGCTAGTTTCCATGACCGAAATGTCTTGGCGGAACCGTTCGCCATGCTCATCGCTTAGCTCACCCAGATTAGGTGGGAAGAAATCAAGATGAGGATGCAAGAAGTGCATTTTGAGAGACATCCTTCAGACCATTCGCTGATGGGCCTTCAGCATTTTGTCCACTAATTCCACATACTGTTCAGCTCTTTGGTTCCCAAGAAAGTTCTGCACAACCAACACGAATGCTTCCCATGCCGCAAACTCGAGTGGGTTCAAAATTGTAATGCCACGTGGGAAATTTTACTTAAAAATTCATAGCTCGGTCAGTTTTCGTCCATTTTAATAATCTCAAGTGCATTCTAAAGCTCTTTTTATGAGAAATAATATTCTACAACAGCTTGTTTTGCTATAATTGAAACCAAAAATACAAAAAAAATAATAATTTATGATCACTCAGAATCACCCACCGGGGCAAGCTACTACAATTGGACCATATGTATAAACTCAAAATCCTGACTTCAGATTCAGAATCGGCATACTCGATTGAGTCTAGAACATGTGTTTCCGCCTCAGTAGCAAAATCTTTGTTGTCCAGTGTTGGTAAACCAGTTTTTGGTTTATTTGTGACACACATGATCTGTGCTGTGCGAATACTGTCGGACCCCGCTATTTGTGGATTCACGATTCACGGACATAGTGTATTCGCAGGTCATAAAGTGTGGTGGTGGTCGTATGGCAGCTTAGCTGCCGGGGTAGCCACCATTTCTTGAAGCGCGACTGTGTCGCTGATCCAGTGCCCCTCTACCAGTACACACACTGGAACTGGTACTCATTTTGCCGACCTCGGAAGGATGACAGGCTGAGTCAACCCCCTGGTGTATTAATTCAGTGGCCGACAGGGCTTGAACTCAGGACCCTAGGATCCCAAGCCGCCACCCTAACCACTGAGCCAACACCAGGCTTTCATAAAGTGTGAGCTACTTCGACATTTGTATATACGGGGTTTTTTTTATTTAAAAAATTTCACTTTAGGACTGGTCTCATATCCACGTGGGAAATTTGAAATCAGTCGACATCACAGCATTACATTAAAAAAGGTGCAAAAACGGATCCCCTTCACCACAGTCCAATTGGCTTCCTGTACTTCCAATCATCAGCAAGGTCATGGAATACATCATCGCAGTTGACATAAAATAATTCCTTTTCTGCCACAGACTCATCTCAGATCGTCAATTCGGATTCAGACCTGGTCACTCTACCTTGGACATGCTGCTTCTACTCTCCCAACAATGGTGGAGGCCGTCGATATCAGACATGAGATCAGGGCCGTCTCTCTCGACGTATTTCGAACTTTTGATACAGTCTGGCATCCTGCCTTGCTCTCCAAACTGTCCGCCTATGGAATCCAAGACCAACGCCACTCTTGGATTACTGACCTCATCCCCTCTTGTAGTCAACGTGTGGCTCTCGATGGAAACCCATTCATCTCCTCTCCCTGTCAAGGCTGGAGTTCCACAAGGCAGTGTTCTAGGCCCCATATTATTCCTAATATTCCTCGACGATCTCACTGACTGAAAAATCCTCTTATTTTTCCATGACCACTCTCTGCCGTGAGATTACACATCTTCCTGACAGACAGGCAGCAGCCGCTTCCCTCTCCTCAGACCTTGACAAAATCACAAACTGGTCAAACACAACATCCTTGATGTATCCATATTGTCCACCCTTTGTGATCTCCCTTACCGCTCATCGTTACCTGCATCCCTCGTTTGTCCGTCTCAGTCTGCTTTGTCTCTCCACCCTGCTGTTGGTGTGTCCCCTTTCTACTGCTGTTCCCTTTGTTATGTTGTGTCCTGATTTGTTCTGCGTAATCGGTCTTCCACATTCCTAGATCTTTTAAAAATATAAGATAAATTTAAACCGTGCCCCAACATTCACGAACCCCGACATTCACGGCATTTTTCAGGAACGTATCCCCTGCGGATTTCGGGGTCCCGACAGTATATACTTTTTTAAAAAATCTGTCATTTGCATGCTTATGGCCCTGAAAAGCTGTATTTATATGGCCCTTTGAGTTTCTCTTTCGGGTTCCACTTCTTGGCTGGGACATCTGTATCCCACCTTTCTCCTGAACGGTGTATGGAGGCTACAGTTTTGAGAATCATCCGGATCATCCATCAAGAGGCGATGCTTTCTCGCCATCGACCCGGTTTCCCTGATTAATTCCTCGACCATTTCTCATTCCACTTGAATCTCCCTGCTCTTTCAGCCCTCTATTCTATGCTGTTCTACCAGAAAGAACGCATTCCTCTAGTCACACCTTCCGTGTCTGTAAACCTTGCAGAAGTCCGGATGCTTATCGCTCACCTGTACTGTCTATTTATTACTTCAAGGTTGAGCTCGCTGCTATCTCATATTATGTTCCATTCCCATTGTTGATCCTTTTTAAGAACTCCTGCTAACTCCCTGCCATGTGCTCATCTTTTCTCTCAAGTCTTGATTGGACATCCTTTGAGTGTCTATCATTTCTGTCTTTATGTGTCTTTTGAAAAAAAATAACCCTCTCTGTTCTCTGTCATTTTATTCCGCCATTAACCTCAACTGTTTAATTGCGAAGGGGACGAGGGGGGGCTGTCGGTGGGTGGGGTGTTGGGGATGCAACCCAAAATGCTTTGGCACTCAAAAGGCTTCAATTGGACGTGCCGTAATAATAAACATGGTAAATGCGTTGTTGGTTGTTGCTAATTTAAAAAAAATAATATCAGTATTGCTGTTTCCCTCGTAATTGCCTCCGACCTGGTGACTGCAGTGACAATTAACATGATGGGGCAATAAATGTGCTAATGGTTTTGCGTACCCATGAATCGTGGAGTCGCTAATGTTGAAAGCTACATGTGTTGCTCGTAAATTGATGTGGTTGCGTGTTCATACTGCTGTTGGCGTTGCTTCGGCGTGGGCCCACAACCCATCAGTTCATACACAACTCCAGGCACAACCCAATGCTTTTTATCGTTTTATTTTTTTAAAACTTTATTGTGTATCATACAGTTCATAAACTTTATTGTACGTGTACCTGTGCCTCGAGTCAAACACTTGTGCTGCCTACCCTTGGGTGTCACGCACATTTTCAAACAATGATGGAAAAGAAAAAAAGAAGCCGTTTAAATTTCTTACTTTGAATGAAACATTTTTGCCAATGCTTATGCAGGTTTTGTCTCCCTCATTGTTTATCGTTTCCCATTTATATTTTGTGATGCTTTATGCGTAGAATACTTTTTTTTTTATTACCTCCGCCACCAAAAGTGGGTGGAGGTTATGTTTTCACCTATGATTTTCTCTGTGTTTGTAATGATGAAAATTTTCAATATATGTCAATCTGTCTCGTTTGTATGTTTGTACGTATGTATGTATGTATGTATGTATGTATGTATGTATGTATGTATGTATGTATGTGAGTGCGATAACTTGCAAACGCTTTCAGATATCTTGGTCAAACCGTACCAGAGGATTCCAAAGGACAAAAGTGAGGCTGTCAATGTTTTTTGACTATACATGTCAAAGGTCAAAGGTCAAGGTGACAGTGACGTCATGTCCATGATTTTCGTCATAACCTGCAAGGCTACTGCCTGACGCCTTCTAGTTTGTTTGTCTGTGAGCAGGATATTTCAAGAGGTTAAGGACGGATTCAGATGAAATTTGGTGTTCAGGTTGGGTGTGTGACAAGACTGAAATGATTTGATTTTGGTGAAGATCCGAATCCGGATCTGGATACGAGAATTATTTAATTTTTAATGTTATTCTCCATCATTGAGAGATGGGGCCAAAACCGATATATGGCATGATATTTCAAAAATGTATTGAATGGGCCCGATATGTTCTCGTGGTTCAGGCATTGCGTGGCGGAGGTATGCGCTCTACCGAATGCCCTTCTAGTTTTTCTTTGATGTACTGCTTTTGGTGGCATTTGACTTTTTGTTATCAAAGTTCTTTTCCTAATAATGGTGCAAAGTTGTTTTCTATATTCTCATTGCTTCTCAAACAATTTTTATTCTACCATATCTATTTACACTTATTCCAATTATAAACATTTTTTGGTTAGTTTTCTTGTGTACATGTATATTAGATCCATTGCTTCAATGACGGGTTAAATGAAAATGACAGCATGTTGCACTCCACAAACATATTGCATACTGTATCTCGATGTGAATCTCAATGAGGATGTAAAATGAAATGAAACCCACCAAAAAAGGACCTTTTATATCAATCAGTTGTTGCTGTCGTTGTGTCTATGGTTGTTGTTTGTGTTTTCCTTCCATGTACTTTGTATATTTTTTGTCGCTTGGAGAAGTATTTCTTTACAGTATATAATTTTGTGTGCTCCTTCCTTGTCTGTCACACTTTATTGTAAAGGGTTCCTGCTGTCGTTCAATAATAAAAATAGGACCGCCTGTTCTGAAGCTCACCTGGATCAGGAGCAACAGTCACTCAAACACCCCCGCAGACCCCCATAGAACTTGAATGTTTTAATGCCGTGAACAAACTTTGGTACATCAAGGGTGAAGAATGTTGTGGTCACGTTTCATCAAAATTGTGTGTGTAGTTTTGGAGAAGAGTGCAAATACCTATTTTGGGGGGTCAAAAAACAAGCCCCGTGGATCCTCTTAAAGGTCCCCTGACACGCAAAAGTACTGAAATTTCATTTATATATGTCCATAGGAGTTTTTCATCGTGATTTCAGATCTGACAATGTTTTTTTTCACAATACTCATTCTGTAAAATGTAAAATAAAAAAACAAACCTCTTCGGGAACACCCCGAAAATTCTCCTGAAAGGGGCGTAACCGACATGACGTCAACTACAGGATACAAAGGCTGCACGTAAATTACTCGGTTGGTGGTCTAGTGATTCTCTTTGCTTGCTGTGTGTTTCCACATTTGATTGGTCGACTCAATCGCTTCGTTCATTCTGCTTTAAAAAATCGAACATTTGGTTTTGAATAATGGATGACATGGACTTTCATTTGTCTGGTAACGACAGTGAGTGTGAGAGAAATGAAGGATTTTGGTCTGAATCACATGGAGAATTTCGGATAACTAGTCGCGGGAGGTGAAGTTCAGGCAGCTGGAAATGAAATACGGCCTTAGCAGTTCGAGCCCGAAGCAGGACAAGCAGAGGAAAATGGCGATGAAATTCCCGGAGTTCATGATATCGGGAGGACATCGAAGGAAGGCTTGGCAATAACAACTGGTTACACTAAATGCTATTCGTAATTCAATCATGTAAATTCGACTTGCATACTGCTCGATATCAGAAATATTTTAGTGAGGTGACGTGACCAGCGCAGCGCAGCGGCATGTTTCTCCGGGCGAATAAATCGCAAGCAAGGCCGCGCGTGTCATCGGCGTATCTCTCCACGCAAAAACGAAGCAATCTCGCTGTCCGGATGTACGATGAAAACTTGTGTGCAGAACACACCTTGGACACAATTGTCTGAGTAGTCGATAAATCTGACGTTCTGTTGCATTTTTATTATTTTATTCCTACTGTCGTCATGTAGCACCAGTAGAAAACAATGAAAAAAAGAGAATAATAAATAAAAGCTACAGCACGTCACATTTATCGGCTATGCGGTTATCGACTAGTCGAGACGACGGATTTATGGACTAGTCTAGACCAGTGTTTCTCAACCGGGGTTCCCCGGAACCCTAGGTTTCCGCAAGAGGTCGCTGGGGTTCCGCGAGAAACAGTAATAAATAGGCTAATGTATTTTTGAGTAGTTTTGTTTGATTTAATATTCGTAATTTTACTATACACGTACGGCATATTGTTGGAAACTCCTTGGTTATTATAATAGAGGCTTCAACCTCTTGTATTATGTACAATTATAACAACCATAGGGAATGTATTTAACGATGTCTATATGGCGCCAGTGTGACCGCCCTCACTGGTTAGTGGACGTCCTGTACGCGGCGGATTCGTGTATCATGAGTGACTGACTCAAGTACGGGACCATGCACGGTGTCCATCTATCTTCTCTGTGCTTCAGCGCGAAGTCTTCTCTCTCCTCCTTTCTCTCTCTTTTCCTCTCAGTCTCTCTCTCTTCTCCTCTGCTGCCTCTTCTCTCTCTCTCGTCGTCTCTGTCTCTGTCTCTGTCTCTCTCGTCTCTCTGTCTTTTCTTTCTCTCTCTCTCTCTCTCTCTCTCTCTCTCTGTTAGTTCTTCTGTTCTCTATTGCTTCAGCTTTATTTGTTTAAGTTTTGTTGATCAAGTTACATGAGGTGTGTTTTAAATTGTCAAACAGACTCGGGGTTGACAAACACTTTCAAAATGACGTTTTCAAACAACACAAACAAAAAAAACCTCGGTGTGAGGTCTCTAAAGCGAGCAGTATGTTTTTTTTTTCATTGCCAATAATTTGACAAAAAGGGGTCTCTTTTTTCTTATTTTTCTTAATTTTTCCTTAAACCAGGTATCCGAAAAAAAATAAATTTATTTACCACGTGAACTACGATAAAAATAAAAAAGCTAGATATTAATAATGGTATATAATAATTTTTTGCAAGGGTTCCCTGAGACATGTAAACTTTTTCAAGGTTCCACAAGGGTAAAAAGGTTGAGAAACGCTGGTCTAGACTCTAGAGATCTCGAGTCAATCCACTCTGTGCGAGTTTCTGTTGTGACGTCAACGCTGCGATTCGCTGAAGTCAACTTTTTTAAGGGGCGGGGCATAGAAAGTGGTGAAAGGCACCAGAAATGATCGAAATATTGGTCTAATTATCCCATTTTTGATTTAAAAAACAATGGGTGATTCTTCACTAGGAAGGTCAAGTTAATATATAAATAACCAGAAAGTTTTGCATGTCAGGGGACCTTTAATGAGCATAGAGTTTGATGTGGTCTATACACTTTGGTCCATCACAGGTGATGAAGGTTGTGCTCAAGTTTCATCGAAATTGTTTGTGTAGTTTCAGTGCAGAGAGCAAATTTCCGATTGGGGGGTTGGGGGGGGGGGGGGTTAAAAAAAAAACCCCCGTAGAGCTCATTAATTCGTGCAGATTTTGATGTGGTCACTACACCTTCGCTAAGCATCATATATGAAGCTTGTGGCCAAGTTTCATCAAAATTGTGTGTTTGGTTCAAGCGATAATGACTGAAGTGTTTACGGACTCACTCACTCACTCACCTCCGGACACTGCTGGATCGCATAAGCTCGCCTGATTAAAGTCCAGTTGAGCTAAAAATGGTACTGTTGGAACCGCTAGCTTATGCTCCAAGTCCTGCGAAAAGACATCACTCTGATTAACCAGATACGACGTTTTGCAACGATGAAATTTTTGTTCGAAGTAAATTGATTTATTTGCTTTCCAACGGTCCCATTTTTATTACTCCACAACAGCAGGAACCCTTTAGAATAAAGTGACACACACCCACACACCCACCCACCCACCAGTGTGACCACTCCTCATTTTCATAAATGCCAAGGTGAGC
>CM068952.1:61514153-61525272 GCA_035128595.1 Eptatretus atami
CTTTTTTCTTGAAAGGCCTTTTAGTCCCATTTTAATTTGTGAACATCAAATTTCAACATAAGCTCCTGTGCTTTCAGCACATTATTATTTTTTTTAATCTTTCGCCAACCTTATCTACTGAACACCGTTGCATAATCGGTAATTCCAATGAAACGGAAGACCAAGAAGGAATCCGAAGAAGTAAAGAGCAAATATGGAGTCATCATGAGGAACCTGGATAGGATTCGGGTTTCAGACGCTACTCCACGACCCTTACAGAAAACTTTTTGCAATAATTAGCTTCTCCTTAGAGCGATAGATAACGAAAGAGAGGAATAGAGAGTAAAAGAGATGAAAGAGAAGAAAAAAGTAAGAATTAGACGGAGTAAAGAGAATTATGAAAAAAAAATACTACCAAGAAATTCTTCTGGCAAATAGGCAAGAACATTGTGGATAAAACTTTCAAATTCATCCAAATTAGCGGGTTTTCCGGTATACACTTTTTCTTTAGCCCATCCCCACAAATAAAAATCACACTGCTTCAATCAAGACTCCTGGATGGTACTCATCGTCTGATCCATCTGTGTAGAAAGTAGCTATCCAACCAATTACAAAGTTAAATCGAGAAGTGCGGAGCGGAATCATCTTGCACAAAAATTGCTTCTCCTGTGTTGTCCCATTGCGGGATTTTTGGAAGAAGAAAGTTTTGAAGCATTTCCAAGGATATCTGTCCGTTTATTGTATCGTGGAGGATGTAATGTACAATGAGTTGGGTTGTAGTCATTCCGCACCAAACAAGCAGTTTTTGCTGAGTTTTGCTGCGTTTGACTCTTGTTTCTGGATCATTTCCTGGCCATTAATGGAAGTTATGCCTGTTCACAAAACCACGAACATGAAAAAAAAAGCCTTGTCAGACCAGATAATGCCATTTAACACACCTGGACTGTCATCAGGCCACTGAATGAATTGTTCACAAAACTCCATTCGATGTCACAATCATCTGGAAAGAACTGCTGAACATAATGAGGTTTGTTTGGTTTCCATCTTAAGTCCTTCAAAATTTCCCAAATTGCGCCATAACTTCTTCCACTCGCCCTCACCGCTTGGCCGATTGACTTCTTGAGGCTCCTTGTGAACACGTCTCGTACCCGATCTCACTGTGGTGATCACATTCAGTGATCTCTCTGGTTTTCTGGTGATCTCACTGTGGTATGGTCATCCTGATCTTCTTACGTCCTTCACTGAACCAGTTATTATAAGCTTTTGTTGATGGTTTTTAATCGTTTTTGGATGCAAAGTGGCATGCCTTCCCATTTCTTTCCGCTACCATCGTGTGAGGAACCCAGTACATGAGCGAACAATTTCATGTTCTAAATGCTATGCGACGAGTGAGAAAGCAACACGTACCATTTTTAGTTTTTTGTACGAGGCGTAATTCGAATCGAACCACTGACCGCTGATTCAGAACAGACACTCTAATCATAATGCCACCGAGTTTGGTCTTGCGGATGATTGTGACATGGCGTGAGACCTGGTTCCATCATTTCACATTGGCAAAGCCAGTGAGCCAGCCTGTAATTGAGACTGTTTCAACGTTGAAGTTTGATCGAAATTACATCTCGTCTTCGAACAAAAATAATATAACGCTTATTATATGTTGGCTAACATTATTTCAGCTTATTTTTGCTTCCTGGGTTAACTTTTATCGTTCTTGCCTAAATCCTGAAACCGTTCATAAACTCCATAAACTCTGTATTGACTGTCAAGTAGTTCCTATTAAATGCCATGGTCCCCAACCCACAGCAGTGGGGTTTTCACCTTGTAAAGTAACTGGAGTATGGAGTTAATGTCATGAACAGTAGTGTTGTAATTAAACATAAAAGTACTTCAACAATACACATCATACAACTATACAAGGTATTGCCTCTCTTGTGCTTGAGAAAAGCCTCCACTCGTGCTTCTGTCTCTTCCTGAAGCCAGTTTGTAGATCGCTTCACCGCCATCAAGCTTTCGGACACCTCTTCCTATCTCTAATCTGATTGGTTGCCTAGCACAGTAACGGCTCCTAAGGATTTCCTCACCCTTAAGGAAATCCTTACTTGAGGAATTCCTAAGGGTTGTTTGTGCAACAGCCCTCAAGGAAACCTTCACTAAGGAATCACAGTAAGGAATTATGGGGAATCTTTCCTGAAGGATGAGTGAATTTTATGCAACTGGGCCTCAAGCCTCGAGCCTTAAGCCTTAGGCCTATACATACTGCCACCTTCGCAAGGCTATAAATGCCTATCAGCCCCAACCTTTCGATATTTGATGATTATTTTAACAGTTGCTTTGGTTGTTTTACACTGAACAGAAAACATATCGGGAAAGTATGGCGATTGTGAATATGACACTTCCGAGGATTTCTTCGGCTTATCAAAATGGCGGACGTATGATATTTTCAGGTTAGAGTTGTGGGTGTCGTCAGGCCGGCTGTCCAATCAATACTTATAGGGCGGACATAAATGCATACACACGCTTGCCCCATTATATATGGATGAAACATCTTTTGCTAAAGCAATTCTATTGCAGAGACTATACATGTGACTTGCCATCTCAGAGAGCTGCAGGGAATTTGAATGCGTCTTTCGGGAGGTGCAGACCATTTGACTTTGGCTTCTTGGATTATTGGCGCCTTTGGCTTGTTTGGCCTCATAGCGGTGGAATGTTTGACTTGCTCTTTTGGGTTTGGGACTGGTCTGCGGCCCATTGGAGTGTTGCCGGACACACGGCTGATTTCTCGTATGCTATCCTGCAGGATTCTGTCGGCTTCCTTCAGGAGAGAAGAGCGTTCGCAGTTGAGAGATTAACATATTGCTTGAACAGTATGTAGAAAATTTGGTTTCCGTTTTTGCAAAGGAAACCTGCATGCGATTATCAGGAAACTTTTGCAGATACGTATGAGAGAGAGAGATAGAGATAGAGATAGAGATAGAGATAGAGATAGAGAGATAGAGAGATAGATGGCCGGCCTTTGTGTCATTTTGTTGACCACCAGTTTCAAGTGTGTAGTAGTTTAGCTGAGAGGTGGCATGCTCACCTTTAAGTTGTGCAGTCTGGGTTTCAGTCTTGAGAAAAGGATGTCGACAAGCTATTCTCCTGGTGTTTTGAGAGTACTGCACCGGATGGTGTACGTGATCCTTTCAAAGGGTATGTTAAAAACAGCTTTCATAACTTCTATCCTTCAACTACAATTTTTTTTTTTTGTTGTTAACAGTGATCTCAGACTTGTCGTGGGGATTTTACTTTTCATAGATTAAATTTTTTTTATAATCTGGAGCAAAAGTAGAACAATACTGCTCAATAATAATGAAATGCAGCAAGACAACTGTATTTGTTTTGTGAGGGGAATGACTTCAACTGTATTCTTCCTGTAGTTGGGTAATGTATTTCACAATGTAACCTGAAAAGGTGCCTATGACATTATCAATCTTCCACATTTTGTGTTTTTCATCAAAAGAATGCTCCTTATTCCAGCAAACTCGTTACTTTTAAGGGTTTTGTAACCTTTTTGTTTTACTGGTTCTAGAAAACAGGCCATCTTGGCAATAACTCTGAATAAATGTGACGGATGTGGATGTCGCATCCTTATCCGTCGACCACAAAAAAAAAACTAATTTATACACTGTGTACCTTTGATGTGAACTGATGGCGAGTATGTCGACCCCTTTTCCTTCAAAACCATTAAAATTCTTCCAGGACATTTTCAAATAACTTTGTTATACACACTTGTGAAATGGTGTTTCATGCTTCTTCAAAGACCTTCCAAAGATCATCTTTGCTGCTTGGATTTTTAAAAAACTTTTTCTTTGTCCAAATAGTCTCATAAAGCTTCAACTATATTGAGATCTCGGCTTTGAGGAGGCCATTCCGTGTATTGAAGGATTCCAGCTTCCTCTTTCCTTTTCAAGTAAGTTTTAGTTATTCAGGCTGAGTGTAAGATTTCATATCGCTTCTATTTATGAAATCTATTGGCCTCTTGGCATGTGGCTTGGCCTCCTACCTGTGGAATGTTTGACTTGCTCTTTTGGGGTTTGAACTGGTCTACAGCCTCTTAAGAGTGGTGTAGGTCGTGTGGCTGATTCCTGTAAGATTATTTTTTTTGAGGGTAATGACTTCAACTGTATTCTTACTGTAATTGGTTAATGTATTTTGCATTCTATTTGGTATGTTGATGATACTTCCTGTAAGATTTTATACCCCCTGTAAGATTTAATTAAAAAAAACTAGAAGGGCACTCAGTAGAGCGCATACCTCCGCCACGTAATGCCTGATCCACGAGAACGTATTGGGCTCAATACATTTTTGAAATATCATGCTGTATATCGTTTTTGGCCGTATCTGTCAATGGAGAAGAATCACTTTAAAGATTAAATAATTCTCATATCCAGATCCAGATGTGGATTTGGATCTTCACCAAAATCGAATCCGTTCGTCCTTGCCGCACATCCAACATGTCCACCAAGTTTCGTCTGAATCCGTCCACAACTTTTTGAGATATACCGTGCACACAAACAGACAGAAAGGGGGTGAAAATATAACGTCTTTCACCTTCGGTGGTGGAGGTAATCAAGCGTTTGCCATCTTTCAAATTTGGACCAATAAGTGTTGCACAACTGGGGATGGCATTATGGATTAAACTAAACTTTGTATGTTGCTGCAGTGAATATACCATCGATTTACAGCAATTTTCCAACACCACTTGAGGATATGCAACCCCAAACTTTATTGTTGGCTTCAAGCATGGCTTTTTATAAGTTTCACTATCCTATGAATGCTGACATCTTGGTGATTCCTTGTTTTGTCTTGTTGATGCTGCTGTTTGTTGTTGTTCCAGTTCTGTATACTTTGTCTTTTTTTTATTCTCTTCTGTAGCTGTTGATTAGGAGAGTGACATTTTTCATGGTGGGGGAGAGGCGGTGGGAGTGGGAGTGGTAGTGGTAGTGGGAATGGGAGTGGGGGAGGGTGAATGGATGGACTACAGTAGAATAAGAAGCTGCCTTTCACTCTTCGAGTGCTAGATTATCAAAGCAAAGCGTGAGAGCAGTTTATTAATGCTATGGTTACGATAACGTGAATGATTAAACAGTTGAAAAACAGGCAAGAATGCATTCATGCAATAACTGAAACTTAGAAAGTGAGAAGGAACTGGGGGGAATGAGAGAGAAAGGGAGAGGGAATGAGGGAACAGTTTTGATGGTGGTGAAAACCTAAGGTTAATGCAGATTAACGAGGTACATACAATGCCATCAGATTCCAACTTGCCTCCCCAACAAAAACGCATTCAATCGGCGAGTGTTTCAATCCTTCCCGAGTTTGTTTTGCAAGCACATGAAAGTGTTCCCTTACCGAAAACATTATCATTGCGGAGGCATGTAGATGATGCAAGGCACAAACTGTGGGCCAGTTTGTGCAAAAAAAATGCGCAGGTTCTTTACCTGTGATCAAAATGCATTTGGATCATTCTCGGAAACTGGTATTCATTTACACTTGAAATGATGGATGATTCAAATGGTCCTCGATCCTTTCACCATAGATCCCAACATGTTCGAAATTTTAACTTACAGATTGAAAAGGGAACAGGATTTGATGAAATTTGATGTTTATTTCACAATGGCCATATAACTTCCACAGCAGAAACCAAAGTATTTTGGGTATTCATCACAGAAAATGATCATTACTTGGGGGAATTATTTTTTTTTTATCCAAGTATGTTGGTCTGTAGCATTTGTCTGTCTGTTGTGTTTGTCGCACGATTTTTGGCCACCGTTTTCAAGCAATCATTCTGAAAGAGTGGTGTGTGTGTGTATGTATGTATGATCGTGTGTGTGTGTGTGTGTGTGTGTGTGTCAGGGGCTGGCCAAGGACAGCAATGCCTAATTTTAGTGAAGATCTGAATCCGGATCCGGATCTGAGAATTTTTTAAATGATTCTTCACCATCGGGAGATGGGGCCAAAAATGATATTGCATGATATTTCAAAAAGTTGTGGACGGATTCGGATGAAACTTGGTGGACAGGTTGGGTGTGTGAAAAAGACTGAGTCAATTTTGGTGAAGATCCGAATTCGGATCTGAATTCCAGAATTTTTTGAAGTGATTCTTCACCATTAAGAGATAGAGCCGAAAACTATGTATGGCATGATATCTCTAAAAGTTGTGGACGACTTGTGACAAAAGGAGGTGGATGAGTTGGTTAAGTGACAAGAACAAGCCAATTCGATTTTGGTTAACGCCCGTATTCAGATCCGACCGATCAGTTGGATACAAAATTTAAACTGTTCAGCCTGTCGGAGGTATGTTCTTTACGGAGTGCCATTCCGTTTCACCAAGTGTCATTCTGAGTGGTTTTTCATTTTCTGTTGTTCTGTACAAAGTCCATGAAAAAAGATCATGCATTCGTTGAAAATATGAGAAATTATCCAACAAAATCTTCAACATGAAATACAACTTTAAAAAAAATCCAAAATCAACTTTTTATTTCAATACATAAGAAACTGTAACACTAAAACATCTGTAAAGTGCAAATTTCATCAAATGTCAATTGGCATTCCTTTTTATCCCCACCCCTAAAAAAAAAAACACAAAAGGGGGATATTCTGATCGACTTCTGTCTGTCTGTCCGTCCATCACGCTGTTTCCTCCTAAATGGTTGTGCAGAAATTCAGAAATCTTGGGAGTTATTATCACCACATGGCAAGAAGGTGCGAGAGGAGTAGAATTTTTGTCTCCGACTCCTTGGGCCCCGTGGTGGCGTCAAAAGGTCAAATCCCCAAAAATGCAATTCAGGGTACATTTTTTTTGAAATCAAACTTTGTATATGCAATCAACATTGGGGGGCGCATGAAATATGTAACGATTTTTGGAATTTGACGCCCGATTCCTGAACCAAGGAGTTAGGACTTTGGGCCACAGGGGTCAAAATCAAGTTTTTGCCATCTTTCAACTTTGCTTTAGGTGGGAGGCATGGGGATTTGCGATGGCACGCCATCAACTTGGCTCTGGTTTTTTTTGTTGTACTCATGGTACTCATGTTTTTTTTGAAAAAATGCATGAACATTGGGAGTGGAGATCATTCTTTACACAATCCGAGACCCGGTTGCACACAGAACGTCACACTTGATCACCAAGATGAACATGAAAAAAAACCATCTTTTTCAGCAAAGTTGAAACTTTCCGTCATACCTCGTCACTCAAATAGAAAACTACCAAATGCAAAATTTTATCCAAAATGTACCAAGGTGGCAATGATAAACAACTGAAAAATGAAAGTGGCAAAGCATCGGTTTGGAAACTAAACAGTCCCAGCAAAACCCACGGATCACAGTATTTATCATTCCAATAACTAATAACTATTGTCTGTACAATAGCTTGCAGGGTTTTGGAAGAACTCTCTTCTTCAAAAATTAAGGGCTGGAAGAGTGAATTTAAAACAGACTGTTGAGAAATTCTTGATCTGATAGACACGTGACATTTTCAATTTCTCCCATACAGTGTCATGTATGCCCGCACAAGACCGTGTGTATGCCCTATCTTTGATTGCCTTGAAGTACTGAATTTGAACATATCCTTCCTTACTCTTGGTCATGCTTCCGTACTTTGAGAAGGTGAAATAAAATTGCACCTGCCCTTTCTTCCATTTTGCATCATTTCAGTCAATGGCAAGTGGTTGAACTTGGAAAGAACAATGTATGTCAATGGTTATCGCAACGAATACTTGCACAAGTTGTTAATAAATACATAAATAAACAAACGAATAAATGAAAAAAATCACTCATAGAGTGACACTTGGTGAAACGGAATGGCACTCCATCGAGAACATACCTCTGCCAGGCTGAGCAGCTTACATTTGGTATGCCACCGATAGGTCGGATCTGAATCCGGACCTTAACCAAAATCGAATCGACTTGTTCTTGTCACCTAACCAACTCATCCACCGAGTTTTTGTCACAAGTCGTCCACAACTTTTTGAGATATCATGCTATACATAGTTTTTTTGCCCCATCTCTCATAAGTGAAGAATCACTTAAAATAAATTATTGGCTCCGGATCCAGATTCAAATCTTTACCAAAATTGAATCAATTAGTCCTTTTCACACACACATACAATGGGTCCACAAAGTTTCTGTGGAATCCATCCATAACCTTTTGAGATATCGTGCTATATATTGTTTTTGGCCCTATCTCTCAATGGTGAAGAATCACTTAAAAAATTCTCAGATCCGGATCCGGATTCGGATCTTCACCAAAATTAAGCGTTGCTGTCCTTCGTCAGTCACCCACTCACACACAAAATTTCACAATTGCTTTAAAACTGTGGCCAAAAATCGCGTGATAGATAGACAGACAGACAGACAAATGCTACAGACCAACATCCTGGGCAAAATATTTTTTTCACCAAGTAATAATATGAACCAGTAAAGCTGAACCAAACTTCGTTATTTGCAAATGGAATTTATCTTTGAGATATTACCACCGTCACAAAGCATCCAAAGACGTTTGTCCTCAAGCATTGAAGGCCAACAATTGTGCACTAATGTTTCAATAAATGTGCAGATATCATATGTATGCTCAATGTTTCAAATATTTTCACTGCTTAATATTGAAACTGTTTTGTTCTGTAAATGTCCAACAGAAGCTTTAATAAATGCCCCATTATAAATGTTACCAGGGTGCAGCAGGTTCTGGTGTGTTATCACTTTTCTCATCCTCTGAATATTGGTTTGATGGAGATATATCATGATTGGCATCACTAGTTGCAAATAAAGGCAACAGAAAATAGCTTTCAAGGTCATAAATTGAGGAATTGGTGTTGCATGGAAAGTGGTGTTCGCCATTGGGGGAAAATGGATGCTGGACATAGCTGATTAATGCCCATCTTCATTGATTTTTATGATGGGGGAAGCCTTCAGTGAGTCTGCGACTTTGGCGCTGTCATTCAGCAAACCGGCAACATCACCAGCACTTGAGCAATTATTGGGCATGAATGTCCTTTGCCTTGATTGCAGTCACTATTGGAGATGGAGGTGTCTTGGTGGGCATTGTCTGTCTTTTAGGCAGATTTCAAAATTCTTTATCGATTTATTCATCTTTCTTTGTTAATCTGTATTTATTTTATATTTATCTCATCATCCATCTTCCTGCACATTGATCTTGAGACTGTTGGAGGAGATTATACACATAACACATGCAGGACAAGTACATTCAGAGACCTGAATATACCTTTTCATGAATTACAAGGACATTGGTATCATCGTCATCATATTTTGAAGTGTGGTTAAGATGACAATCCCAGGATTTGGTTTGTAAACCAATGCATCTATACTAATAAAACGGTGTGTGTGTGTGTGTGTGTGTGTTTGTGTGTGTCCTTTTAACTCCAGAACCATGAAACCGAGCAGCTTGAAAGTTTGCATGCATACAAAGAAAATTCCAGGGAAGTGCAAGAGTGAAAATTTGGTGTTTGGGTTCATTAAAACACCCCCTTTTGAAGATAATTAACGGCTTTATTTAATTATATCCTTCATCGGGCGATCTGGGTCTTAAGGCGCTTCCTGGGTAACCTCGCTGGAGTCTGAAGCCGCCATGTTTTTTGGCCTGCTCAACCATGCCCTGACTTGGAACAGCCGCAATGATTTCTTAACGATAAAGTTCTTTTTCACTTTCCTCACTCTTGTTCTCGAATACCTGTTCATCATCGCTACGAATCGCAGGTCATTGTAAAGCTTATAAACACCCGAGACGTCAACGTTCGTGGCTTATTTAATTTCCACACATGCAATCACCACATTTCGCGGGTCTCCGGGAGGTGTATGTTTAATGTGTAGCTAATCATTGACATTTCGGGCGTTTCTGGGAGGTGTATGTTTAATGTGCTAATCGCATGCCAAACGAGCCGTTTCGTTTGACTGCTTCAGCTATTTGGCGAGCATTCTCCAAGCTGCCTGATTGTTCGTTTCGGTAAAAGTATCCGTGCTCTCAGATGTCGGACATCTCCGGGAGGTGTGTGCTTAATGTGCTGCTTATCGCGTGCCAAACAAGCCGTTTCTTATCAACCGTTTAGTTGGAGTGCTTGCTTGAGTGCTTAAGCCACTTGGCGAGCGCTCTCCAAGCTGCTTGGTTGTTCGTTTCGGTAAAAGTACCCGTGCTCTCAATGGAACATCGATTAGACAGACGTACGTTTTCGCCTGTATTGGGACCTGCGATGTCATGCAGTTGGTGTCTCAGGAGGTGTCTCTGAAAATGTGCAATTTTATTTTTACAGGCATGGTTTTGTTTTACCTTTTTGTGCGATCTCCTTTTAATATAACCCACCCCTCACTTCGACATCGAATGTGCTTGTTTTACATTTATTGTCAGGTCAGGCCAGATCAGATCTGTGACTTGCTGCAGGTATCATGTAAACCTGTACGAACTTGTTCCATGGTCGGGTTGTCGGCAACTAAGCTGTCTCCCCAACCAGATTTTCTGGTGAGGAGGGTGTTTGGATATGGACACCCAGCAGGATTAAAAACAATACCTGTCAAAGGGCGGAGAAGCTCCTTGTGAGGCAACGGCCATCCATATCTAGTACCCAACTGTGTCTGCGGACGTCCTCCTGCAGTTGGGTTACTTTTTATTAGGAGGTTGGTGGCAGATTTGCACTCCGGCCACCGTAAAACCCTTCATTCCGCAAAACATTCTTGAAGCATAATTTTTTGAAAACCCACTCCGTGGGAGTACCTCCTGTGCAGCTTCCCTTCACAGGCAGCTCACCGGATGACGGGATTGGGGCAAAGCCTTCGGAACCCCAATCTTTGATGATAGGAGGGAAACCACGGGGTAACATTCCGGGTCAGATTGCGGAGAGTGGTGTCAGAGTGGTGCTGAGGTGTCGTCCACCAGACGGCGTCTCCTTGGGTTAACCTGAGGTGGACCCTTCGGGTGGGAGCCGGAATGTCCTATCCCTAAGAGAGGATGATCACCTGTCCTGCTTATCATCTGAGCTCAAGCGTTTGGACATTGGTATTGCAGCACTCTCTGAAGTTCGGAGACCGGATTGTGGCGAGATCATGGCGGGTGGTTACACCCCTCTTGTTGTCCCTCTCTGGAAAGGGAAGGGTG
>CM068952.1:61525444-61540482 GCA_035128595.1 Eptatretus atami
AAAAGAGAGAGAAATTGGTCTGCGGTGTCCCATTGGACGTGTTGCGGACACTACGGCTGATTTCCTCGTATGTCTATCCTGCAGGATCTGTCGGCTTCCTTCCAGGAGAGAAGAGCGTTCGCAGTTGAGAGATTAACATATTGCTTGAACAGTATGGTAGAAAATTTGTTTCGCCGTTTTTGCAAAAGGAAACCTGCATGCGATTATCAGGAACTTTTCAGATACGTATTGAGAGAGAGAGTAGAGATAGAGATAGAGAATAGAGATGAGATAGAGAGATAGAGAGATAGAATGGCCGCCTTTGTGTCATTTTGTTGACCCCAGTTTTCAAGGTGTATAGTTTAGACTGAGAGGTGGCATGCCTCACCTTTAAGTTGTGCAGTCTGGGTTTCAGTCTTGAGAAAAGGATGTCGACAAGCTATTCTCCACTGGTGTTTTGAGAGTACTGCACCGGATGGGGTGTACGTGATCCTTTCAAATGGGTATGTTAAAAAACAGCTTTCCAATAACTTCTATCCTTCAACTACACATTTTTTTTTTTGTTGTTCAACAGTGAATCTCAGAGCTTGTCGTGGGGATTTACTTTTTCATGAGATTAAATTTTTTTTATAATCTCGAGCAAAAGTAGAACCAATACTGCTCAATAATAATGAAATGCAGCAAGACAACTGTATTTGTTTTGTGAGGGGAATGCTTCAACCTGTATTCTTCGCTTATGTTGGGAATAATGTATTTAACAAATGTAACCTGAAAAGGTGCCTATGACATTATCAATTCTTCCACATTTTTTGTGTTTTTCATCAAAAGAATGCTCTTATTCCAGCAAACTCGTTTTACTTTTAAGGGTTTTGTAACCTTTTTGTTTTACTGGTTCTAAGAAACAGGCCAATCTTGGCAATAACTCTGAATAATGTGACGGATGTGGATGTCGCATCCTTATCCGTCGCACACAAAAAACTAATTTATACACTGTGTACCTTTGATGTGAACTGATGGCGAGTATGTCGACCCTCGTTTTCCTTCAAAACCAATTAAAATTCTATCAAGGACATTTTTCAAATTACCTTTGTTATACCACTTGTGAAATGGTGTTTCTATGCTTCTTCAAAGACCTTCCAAAGATCATCTTTGCTGCTTGATTTTTTAAAAACTTTTTCTTTGTCCAAATAGTCCCTCCATAAAGCTTCAACTATATTGAGATCTCGGCTTTGAGGAGGGCATTCCATGTAATTGAAGATTCCCAGCTTCCTCTTTCCTTTTCAAGTAAGTTTTAAGTTAATTCAGGCTGGTGTAAGATTTCATATCGCTTCTATTTATGAATCTATTGCCTCTGCATGTGCTGGCCTCCACCTGTGGAAATGTTTGACTTGCCTTTTGGGGTTTGAAACTGGTCTACCGAGCCTCTTAAGAGTGTGTAGCGTGTGGCTGAATTCCGTTAAGAGTTATTTTTTTGACGGGTAATGACTTTCAAACTGTATTCTTACTGTAATTGGTTAATTGTATTTTGCATCTATTTGGTATGTTGATGATACTTCCTGTAAGATTTTATACCCCTGTAAGATTTAATAAAAAAAACCTAGAAGGGGCACTCCAGTAAGAGCGCATACCTCCGCCACGTAATGCCTGATCCACGAGAACGTATTGGCTCAATACATTTTTGAAATATCATGCTGTATATCGTTTTTTGGCCGTATCTGTCAATGGTAAGAATCATTAAAATTAAATAATTCTCTATAATCCAGATCCAAGATGTGATTGGATCTTCACCAAAATCGAATGCCGTTCGTTCCTTGCCGCCATCCAACAATGTCCACCAAGTTTCGTCTGACATCCGTCGCAACTTATTGAAGATAGACCGTGCACACAAACAGACAGAAAGGGGTGAAAACATAACCTTTCACCTTCGGTGGGCGAAGGTATCAAGCGTTGCCATCTTTCAAATTTTGGACCAATAGTGTTTGGCACAACGGGGATGGCATTATGGATGTAAACTAAACTTTGTATGTTGCTGGCAGTGAATATACATCGATTTAACAGCAATTTATCAACACACAGCTTGAGGATATGCAACCCAAACTTTTATTGGTTGGCTTCAAGCATGGCTTTTTTATAAGTTTCACTATACTATGATGCTTGACATCTTGGTGATCCTTGTTTTGTCTTGTTGATGGCTGCTGTTTGTTGATTGTTTCCAGTTCTGTATACTTTGGTCTTTTTTTTATTCTCTTCTGTAGCTGTTGATTAGAGAGTGACATTTTTTCATGGTGGGGGAGAGGCGGTGGGAGTGGGAGTGGTAGTGGTAGTGGGAATGGGAGTGGGGGAGGGTGAATGGAATGGACTACAGTAGAATAAGAAGCTGCCTTTCACTCTTCGAGTGCTAGATTAATCAAAGCAAGAAAAGCGTGAGAGCAGTTTTATTAATGCTAGGTTACGATAACGTGAATGATTAAACAGTTGAAAAACCAGGCAGAATGCATTCATGCAATAACTGAAACTTAGAAAGTGAGAAGGAACTGGGGGGAATGAGAAGAGAAAGGGAGAGGGAATGAGGGAACAGTTTTGATGGTGGTGAAAACCTAAGGTTAATGCAGATTAACTGAGGTACATACAATGCCATCAGATTCCAACTTGCCTCCCCAACAAAAACGCATTCAATCGCGAGTGTTTCAATCCTTCCCGAGTTTGTTTTGCAAGCACATGAAAGTGTTCCCTTACCGAAACATTATCATTGCGGAGGCATGTAGATGATGCAGGCACAAACTGTGGGCCAGTTTGTGCAAAAAAATGCGCAGGTTCTTTACCTGTGATCAAAATGCATTTGGATCATTCTCGGAAACTGGTATTCATTTACACTTGAAATGATGGATGATTGCAAATGGTCCTCATCCTTTCACCATAGATCCCAACATGTTCGAAATTTTAACTTACAGATTGAAAAGGGAACAGGATTTGATGAAATTTGATGTTTATTTCACAATGGCCATATAACTTCCACAGCAGAAACCAAAGTATTTTGGGTATTCATCACAGAAAATGATCATTACTTGGGGGAATTTTTTATTTTTTTTCCAAGTATGTTGGTCTTAGCATTTGTCTGTCTGTTGTTGTTTGTCGGCACGATTTTTGGCCCACCGTTTTCAAGCAATCATTCTGAAAGAGTGTGTGTGTGTGTGTTGTATGTATGTTGTGTGTGTGTGTGTGTGTGGTCGGTGGCTGGGGGCTGCCAAGGACAGCAATGCTAATTTTAGTGAAGATCTGAATCCGGATCGGATCTGAGAATTTTTTAAATGATTCTTCACCATTGGGAGATGGGCAAAAATGATATTGCATGATATTTCAAAAAGTTGTGGACGGATTCGGAAACTTGGTGGACAGGTTGGGTGTGTGAAAAAGACCGAGTCAATTTTGGTGAAGATCCGAATTCGGATCTGAATTCCAGAATTTTTTAAGTGATTCTCACCATTAAGAGATAGAGCCGAAAACTATTGTATGGCATGATATCTCTAAAAGTTGTGGACGACTTGTGACAAAAGGAGGTGGATGAGTTGGTTAAGTGACAAGAACAAGCCAATTCGATTTTGGTTAACGCCGTATTCAGATCCGACCGATCAGTTGGATACAAAATTTAAAAACTGTTCAGCCTGTCGGAGGTATGTTCTTTACGGAGTGCCATTCCGTTTCACCAAAGTGTCATTCTGAGTGGTTTTTCATTTTCTGTTGTTCTGTACAAAGTCCATGAAAAAAGATCATGCATTCGTTGAAAATATGAGAAATTATCCAACAAAATCTTCAACATGAAATACAACTTTAAAAAAAATCCAAAATCAACTTTTTATTTCAATACATAAGAAACTGTAACACTAAAAACATCTGTAAAGTGCAAATTTCATCAAATGTCAATTGGCATTCCTTTTTATCCCCACCTAAAAAAAAAAACACAAAAGGGGGATATTCTGATCGACTTCTGTCTGTCTGTCCGTCCATCACGCTGTTTCCTCTAAATGGTTGTGCAGAAATTCAGAAAATCTTGGGAGTTATTATCACCACATGGCAAGAAGGTGCGAGAGGAGTAGAATTTTTGCCTCCGACTCCTTGGGCCCCGTGGTGGCGTCAAAAGGTCAAATCCCCAAAAATGCAATTCAGGGCACATTTTTTTTGAAATCAACTTTGTATATGCAATCAACATTGGGGGCGCATGAAATAATGTAACGATTTTTTGAATTTGACGCCCGATTCCTGAACCAAGGAGTTAGGACTTTGGGCCACAGGGGTCAAAATCAAGTTTTTTGCCATCTTTCAACTTTGCTTTAGGTGGGAATTATGGGGATTTGCGATGGCACGCCATCAACTTGGCTCTGGTTTTTTTTTTGTTGTACTCATGGTACTGATGTTTTTTTTTGAAAAATGCATGAACATTGGGGTGGAGATCATTCTTTACACAATCCGAGACCGGTGCGCACACAGAACGTCACACTTGATCACCAAGATGAACATGAAAAAAAAAAACTTTTTCAGCAAGTTGAAACTTTCGTCATACCTCGTCACTCAAATAGAAAACTACCAAATGCAAAATTTTATCCAAATGTACCAAGGTGCAATGATAAACAACTGAAAAATGAAAGTGGCAAAGCATCGGTTTGGAAACTAAACAGTCCCAGCAAAACCCATGGATCACAGTATTTATCATTCCAATAACTAATAACTATTGTCTGTACATAGCTTGCAGGTTTTTGGAAGAACTCTCTTCTTCAAAAATTAAGGGCTGGAAGAGTGAATTTAAAACAGACTGTTGAGAAATTCTTGATCTGATAGCACGTGACATTTTCAATTTCTCCCATACAGTGTCATGTATGCCCGCACAAGACCGTGTGTATGCCCTATCTTTGATTGCCTTAAAGTACTGAATTTGAACATATCCTTCCTTACTCTTGGTCATGCCTTCCATACTTTGAGAAGGTGAAATAAAATTGCACCCTGCCCTTTCTTCCATTTTGCATCATTTCAGTCAATGGCAAGTGGTTGAACTTGGAAAGAACAATGTATGTCAATGGTTATCGCAACGAATACTTGCACAAGTTGTTAATTAAATACAATAAACAAACAAACTAAATAAATAAACCAATGTCACCCGTAGGGTGATCCGTATCTTGCCAAAAAAGGTGACCACGTGGTGACTTCTTTAAGGTCACACTGAGGTGAACAGAGGCTGCTATCACACCCAGGAAGCGACTCCTTGAGGAATATCTGCCTAAAGAGAGATTTCCGATGAGAATGTTCTGCAGAATAACCATGAAAAATATGCGTTTGCCCTCATAACGTCACCGAAAATCCGTCATAATGGTCTCAAGCTTGATATAATCTGAAGAAAAGCACTCATCGAGGTGTTGCAATTTGAGGTACTACACGATATGGTTCCTTAAAACTTGAAAAATTTGACCAGTTGGGGTCAAATATGTTTGACCTTAGGCGTTAACCATGAAGGTCAGGCCAATCGCCCCAAAAATTAATCAGCTGAAATGCAGACCATGAACTATATTCCGCATGAAGTTTGAAGACGACCGATCAAAATTACTCAAAAAATAAGGGTTTCGTCGAACTCCGCTGATTTGCGACAAAAGTGACCTTGACCTTTGCACCTTGACCTTCAAAATTTTATGCAGCTGAAAGGGACCTCATAGGCCTCTGTATGCGAAGTTTACAAAATTTCCAATGATAACTGTGCTCTGCAGAGTGATTTTATACAGTGATTACAATAAATAAAAAAAAACAAACAACATAAAAAAAAACACATGAAAGGTCAAGGCCATACTGCAACGCACAAAATTAATCAGCTTGAGCGCCAAAAAAAGACCATGAACTATATTCCCATGAAGTTTTGCAAGACGATCCGATACAAATTACTCAAAATGGGGTTTTGTCGATTACCTGATTGTGCGAAAAAGAAAGTGCCTTGACCTTTGACCTGTTTACTTCAAAAATTTTATGGCTGAAAGGGACCCTCCATAGGCCTCTGATATGCGAAGTTACAAAATTTAACAATGACAAACTGTGGTCTGCCAGAATTTTTTTTTCGTGATTAACGACAAACAAACAAAAAAACAAAAAAAAAAAACACATACGTACTGACTAACAATATTTTGCAAAACTTCGTTTTGGCAAAGATAATAAACCAATGGTTCACCCGTACGGGTGTACGTATCTTGCAAAAAGGTGACCACCGTGTGACTTCTTTAAGTCAACTGAAGGTGAACAGAGCTGCTATCGCACGCAGGAGCGACTCCTTGAGGAATATCTGGCTACGAGAGATTCCGAATGAGAATCGTTTCTACAGAGTACCATGAAAATAATGGCGTTTGCCTCAATAACTGTCACCAAATCACGTCATAATGTCTCAAGCTTGATATATCTAGAAAGCACTCATCGAGGTGTTCAATTTGAGGTACTACACCGATATGGTTCCTAAAACTTGAAATTTGAACGGCTGGGGTCAATATGTTTTGACCTTAGGCGTTAAGCAGAAGGTCAGGCCAATCGCCACCAAAAATTAATCAGCTGAATGCCAGACGCAATGAACTATATTCCCGATGAAGTTTGAAGACGATCCGATTTCAAAATTCACTCAAAAAATAAGGGTTTCGTCGACTCCCGCCTGATTTGCCGACAAAAGTGACCTTGACCTTTGGACCTTGACCTTCAAAATTTTATGCGGCTGAAAGGACCTCCAATAGGCCTCTGATATGCGAGTTACAAAAATTTTCCAATGATAACTGTGCTCTGGCAGAGTGATTTATCATGTGAATTACAAGATAAATAAAAAAAGAAACAAACAACAAAAAAAAAAACACATGAAGGTCAAGGCCAATCGCCACCAAAAAATTAATCACTGAGCGCCAGACCATGAACTATATTCCCATGAAGTTGAGACGATCCGATAAAATTACTCTCAAAAAAAAGAAGGGGTTTTTTTTGTCCGATTACTCCTGATTTGCGAAAAAGTTGACCTTGACTTGACCTTGACTTCAAAATTTTTATGGCCTGAAGGGACCTTCCATAGGCCTCTGATATGCGAAGTACAAAATTTACAATGAAACTGTGGTCTGCAGAAATTTTTTTTTCGTGATTTACAGCAAACAAACAAAAAAAAAAAAAAAAACATACAGACTGACTAACATATCTTGCAAAAACTTCGTTTTGGCAGATAATAAACCAATGTCACCCGTAGGGTGATCCGTATCGTTGCAAAAGGTGACCACGTGTGACTTCTTTAGGTCACACTGAGGTGAACAGAGCTGCTATCCCACCAGGAGCGACTCCTTGAGGAATCCTGCCTACGAGAGATTCCGATGAGAATCGTTCTAACAGAGTAACCATGAAAAATATGCGTTTGCCTCATAACGTCACCAAATCACGTCATAATGTCTCAAGCTTGATATATCTAGAAAGCACTCATCGAGGTGTTCAATTTGAGGTACTACACGATATGGTTTCCTAAAACTTGAAAATTTGACCTTGGGGTCAAATA
This sequence comes from Eptatretus atami, assembly GCA_035128595.1. Lineage (NCBI taxonomy): Eukaryota > Metazoa > Chordata > Myxini > Myxiniformes > Myxinidae > Eptatretus > Eptatretus atami. The sequence continues at coordinate 61,532,967 of CM068952.1, forward strand.
TGTTTGACCTTAGGCGTTAACCATGAAGGTCAAGGCCAATCGCCCCAAAAAATTAATCAGCTGAATGCCAGACCAATGAACTTATTCCCATGAAGTTTGAAGACGATCCGATCAAATTACTAAAAAATGAGGGTTTCGTCGACTCCCCTGATTTGCGACAAAGTGACCTTGACCTTTGACCTTTGACCTTCAAAATTTTATGGCGCTGAAAAGGGACCTCATAGGCCTCTGATATGCGAAGTTACAAAAATTTCCAAATGAAAACTGTGGTCTGCAGAGATTTTTTTTCGTGATTACGGACAACAAACAACAAAAAAAAAAACATACAGACTGACTACATATCTTGCAAAAACTTCGTTTTGCAAGATATGAAATAAATGCACTCATAGAGTGACACTTGGTGAAATGGAATGGCACTCCCATCGAAGAACATACCTCCGCCAGGCTGAGCAGCTTACATTTGGTATGCCACTGATAGGTCGGATCTGAATCCGGACCTTAACGCAATCGAATCGACTTGTTCTTGTCACCTAACCAACTCATCCACCGAGTTTTTGTCACAAGTCGTCCACAACTTTTTGAGATATCATGGCTATACATAGTTTTTTTGCCCATCTCTCATAAGTGAAGAATCACTTAAAATAAATTATTGGCTCGCTGGAATCCAGATTCAAATCTTTACCAAAATTGAATCAATTAGTCCTTTTCACCACACACACACCACACACAGCACACACACACACACACACACACACACATCAACACACCACACACAACACACACACACACACACACACACACACCACACACCACACACAACACACACACACACACACACACACACACACACACACACAACACAACACACACACACACACACACACACACACACACACACACACAACACACACACACACACACACACCACACACACACACACACACACACACACACACACACACACACACACACACACACACACACACACACACACACACACACCACACACACAGGGTCCACAAAGTTTCTGTGGAATCCATCCATAACCTTTTGAGATATCGTGCTATATATTGTTTTTGGCCCTATCTCTCAATAGTGAAGAATCACTTAAAAAATTCTCAGATCCGGATCCGGATTCGGATCTTCACCAAAATTAAGCGTTGCTGTCCTTCGTCAGTCACCCACTCACACACAAAATTTCACAATTGCTTTAAAACTGTGGCCAAAAATCGCGTGATAGATAGACAGACAGACAGACAAATGCTACAGACCAACATCCTGGGCAAAATATTTTTTTCACCAAGTAATAATATGAACCAGTAAAGCTGAACCAAACTTCGTTATTTGCAAATGGAATTTATCTTTGAGATATTACCACCGTCACAAAGCATCCAAAGACGTTTGTCCTCAAGCATTGAAGGCCAACAATTGTGCACTAATGTTTCAATAAATGTGCAGATATCATATGTATGCTCAATGTTTCAAATATTTTCACTGCTTAATATTGAAACTGTTTTGTTCTGTAAATGTCCAACAGAGCTTTAATAAATGCCCCATTATAAATGTTACCAGGGTGCAGCAGGTTCTGGTGTGTTTATCACTTTTCTCATCCTCTGAATATTGGTTGATGGAGATATATCATGATTGGCATCACTAGTTGCAAATAAAGGCAACAGAAAATAGCTTTCAAGGTCATAAATTGAGGAATTGGTGTTGCATGGAAAGTGGTGTTCGCCATTGGGGGAAAATGGATGCTGGACATAGCTGATTAATGCCCATCTTCATTGATTTTTATGATGGGGGAAGCCTTCAGTGAGTCTGCGACTTTGGCGCTGTCATTCAGCAAACCGGCAACATCAACCAGACTTGAGCAATTATTGGGCATGAATGTCCTTTGCCTTGATTGCAGTCACTATTGGAGATGGAGGTGTCTTGGTGGGCATTGTCTGTCTTTAGGCAGTATTCAAAATTCTTTATCGATTTATTCATCTTTCTTTGTTAATCTGTATTTATTTATATTTATCTCATCATCCATCTTCCTGCACATTGATCTTGAGACTGTTGGAGGAGATTATACACATAACACATGCAGGACAAGTACATTCAGAGACCTGAATATACCTTTTCATGAATTACAAGGACATTGGTATCATCGTCATCATATTTTGAAGTGTGGTTAAGATGACAATCCCAGGATTTGTTTGTAACCAATGCATCTATACTAATAAAACGGTGTGTGTGTGTGTGTGTGTGTGTGTGTTGTGTGTGTTTGTTTGTGTGTGTTTAGTTGGTTGGCCTTTTAACTCCAGAACCATGAAACTGAGCAGCTTGAAAGTTTGCATGCATACAAAAGAAAATTCCAGGGAAGTTCAAGAGTGAAATTTTGTTTTTGGGTTCATTAAAACACCCCTTTTGAAGATAATTAACGGCTTTATTTAATTATATCCTTCATCGGGCGATCTTGGGTCTTAAGGCGTTTCCTGGGTAACCTCGCTGGAGTCTGAAGCCGCCATGTTTTTTGGCCTGCTCAACCATGCCCTGACTTGGAACAGGCCGCAATGATTTCTTAACGATAAAGTTGTTCTTTTCACTTTCCTCACTCTTGTTCTCGAATACCTGTTCATCAGCGCTACGAATCGCTAGGTACATTGTAAAGCTTATAAACACCGGATACGTCAACGTTCGTGGCTTTATTTAATTTCCACACATGCGATCACCACATTTCGCGGGTCTCCGGGAGGTGTATGTTTAATGTGTAGCTAATCATTGACATTTCGGGCGTTTCTGGGAGGTGTATATTTAATGTGCTAATCGCATGCCAAACGAGCCGTTTCGTTTGACTGCTTCAGCATTTGGCGAGCATTCTCCAAGCTGCCTGATTGTTCGTTTCGGTAAAAGTATCCGTGCTCTCAGATGTCGGACATCTCCGGGAGGTGTGTGCTTATGTGCTGCTTATCGCGTGCCAAACAAGCCGTTTCTTATCAACCGTTTAGTTGGAGTGCTTGCTTGAGTGCTTAAGCCACTTGGCGAGCGCTCTCCAAGCTGCTTGGTTGTTCGTTTCGGTAAAAGTACCCGTGCTCTCAATGGAACATCGATTAGACAGACGTACGTTTTCGCCTGTATTGGGACCTGCGATGTCATGCAGTTGGTGTCTCAGGAGGTGTCTCTGAAAATGTGCAATTTTATTTTTACAGGCATGGTTTTGTTTTACTTTTTGTGCGATCTCCTTTTAATATAACCCACCCCTCACTTCGACATCGAATGTGCTTGTTTTACATTTATTGTCAGGTCAGGCCAGATCAGATCTGTGACTTGCTGCAGGTATCATGTAAACCTGTACGAACTGTGTTCCATGGTCGGTTTGTCGGCAACTAAGCTGTCTCCCCAACCAGATTTTCTGGTGAGGAGGGTGTTTGGATATGGACACCCAGCAGGATTAAAAACAAATACCTGTCAAAGGGCGGAGAAGCTCCTTGTGAGGCAACGGCCATCCATATCTAGTACCCAACTGTGTCTGCGGACGTCTCCTGCAGTTGGGTTACTTTTTATTAGGAGGTTGGTGCAGGATTTGCACTCCGGCCACCGTAAAACCCTTCATTCCGCAAAACATTCTTGAAGCATAATTTTTTTTTGAAAACCCACTCCGTGGGAGTACCTCCTGTGCAGCTTCCCTTCACAGGGCAGCTCACCGGATGACGGGATTGGGGCAAAGCCTTCGGGAACCCCAATCTTTGATGATAGGAGGGAAACCACGGGTAACATTCCCGGGTCAGATTGGCGGGAGAGTGTGTCAGAGTGGTGCTGAGGTGTCGTCCACCAGACGGCGGTCTCCTTGGGTTAACCTGAGGTGGACCCTTCGGGTGGGAGCCTGGAATGTCTATCCCTAAGAGAGGATGATCACCTGTCTCTGTTATCATCTGAGCTCAAGCGTTTGGACATTGGTATTGCAGCACTCTCTGAAGTTCGGAGACCGGATTGTGGCGAGATCATGGCGGGTGGTTACACCCCTCTTGTTGTCCCTCTCTGGAAAGGGAAGGGTGATCGCCAAGACTGCAACAACTACCGAGGGGTGACTCTGCTGTCAGTGCCGGGCAAGGTCTTTGCTCGGATAATTCTTGATCGGTTCGCCACCATCTGCTTGAAGCAACAGCGTCCAGAGCAGTCAGGCTTTACACCAAAGAGGTCACAGATTGATCGTATCCTTGCTCTTCGTGTCCTCACCGAACGCAGATAGCAGAGAGTTTGGCAGGTGCTGCTTGCAGCCTATGTTGATCTCTGTAAAGCGTTCGATTCAGTGAATCGGGATGCCCTCTGGAGGATTCTTGGTCTTCGTGGGGTGCCACCAAAACTGATCGATCTGATGTCTGAACTCTACTCTGGTACTGAGAGTGCTGTGAGATGTGGTGGTACCATCTCTGACTTATTTCCAGTTGTTACTGGAGTTTGTCAAGGGTGTGTGCTGGCCCCCACACTTTTCAGCACTTGTATGGACTGGATTCTAGGGAGGATGTCGGAGAGATCAAGCTGTGGTGCATCGTTTGGGAATGTCAAGATCTCTGACCTTGATTTCGCAGATGATGCAGTCATCTTTGCGGAGACTTTAGATATCCTTTCGCGGGCCCTCGAGGTGCTGAATGAGGAGTCCGAGCCGCTGGGATTACGGGTTTCCTGGGTCAAAACTAAGATCCAGGCTTTCAATGACATTTTGGATGCTGCTGTCCTGTCTGTGGCTGTTTGTGGTGAGGATGTTGAGGTCGTAGAGAGATTCACGTTCCTTGGCAGTGATATTCATGTCTCTGCTGGCTGTGAGTCAGAGGTCAATAGACGTCTGGGTCGGGCCTGGGGAGTCATGGATTCACTGAATAATGGGGTGTGGCGCTGCCGGTACCTGTGCGGGACGACGAAAGTCCGAGTCTTCAGGTCCTTGGTGCTTCCAGTCTTGTTCTATGGATGTGAAACTTGGACTCTGACCAGGGATCTGAGACGGAGGCTTAATTCCTTTGGTACCAGGTCTCTTCGGAGAATCCTTGGCTATCGCTGGTTCGACTTTGTGTCCAACGAGCGGTTGCTGAGAGAGACTCAAATGAGATTTGTTACCTGCATAGTCCGTGAGCGTCAGCTGCGGCTGTATGGACATGTGGCTTGTTTTCCTGATGCTGATCCTGCTCACCAGATTCTCTCAGCGAGGGAGTCTCGTGAGTGGAGGAGGCCAATGGGCCAACCGCATGCCTCGTGGTTGTCGCAGGTTGATCGGCATCTCAAGGAGATGGGGATGGGCCAGGCATCTGCCTCGGGGATGGCCAGACGGAAGCCCCTGGAGTACCGGTGGAAAGTGGACGCAGCGACGTGCTGCTCCGGCGCATGCTCCCATACCTGACCTGACCTGTACATTCAAGTACGGACATGACACCTAGATTGTTATTTTGAAACTATAAGAAAGCAAGTTGGAAAAGACTAAGATGACTTTTGAACTGAGATGATTGAGAAACTGTTGCAAGAAAGTTTGATAACTACGATTCAAATTGCAAAGATAACTACGATTCAACGTATACAGAATCGTAGTTATATTGTGTTTGAAATTGATTCGGTTGACTATCTCAGGTATCACATAGAGGTAGTGTTGTTGGAGTACAGTTAGTGGAGGTCTTGATCCACTTGCTCAAACGATATTTTAAAGAAGATATAATATTATTTGGGTTTTCTCAATCTTATGATTATAAAAGGTCTCCCATTAGGTGGGAAGGTGTCTGAGTTTTTCACCCACCTGTGACTTTAAATTGTTGCTTGGATGCAGAACTTTTGGACTTTAATATTGTGCTTTGTGATGTGCTAACAATCGTTTTTGCAGCATATGAACAAATCAAAGCAGCTAAAATTTAATGGTAAAATTTATTTCTCCATAAAATCTTGTGTTTCTTGATCCTTTTGCTCTGCGGTTTCAGGCTTCCATCTCAGTGGCACAGTGACGGAGCCAAGCCTTCAATCTGAACCAGAGCGTGCATTCAGTGTGGCCATCAGCTTTGATCGCTGCAAGATCACATCGGTATCATGTGGCTGCGGCGAACGAGACATTGTATACTGTGCTCATGTCGCAGCGCTATCGCTTTATCGTATCCGCCGGGCCGAGCGTGTCCGCCTGCGCTTGCCCATCTCAGAAACACTGTCCCAGCTGAGCCGTGACCAACTGCAGAAGCTTGTGCAATACCTTATTACGGCTCACCACACAGAGGTGCTACCTACCGCACAACGCCTCGCTGACGAAATCCTCTCGGCTGATTCTGAGATCAACCAACTACATGGTATAAACAGGGGTGCCTGATGGGGAGTCTGTTTCCGTTGATCAACATAACTGCTTCCTTTGCCAATTTAATGTATAAAAAGTGTGAAAGTATTAACAAATTGCTGCATTTAAAAAAATTATTGTATAGGTAACCACTGACCTATTCCCTTTGGCTTCTTGAAGGTGCACCGGACCCGACAGCGGGTGCTAGTGTGGACGATGTTAACTGCTGGCATCTTGATGAGGAGCAGGTGCAGGAGCAGGTGAAGCAGTTCCTGTCCCAAGGCGGGTACTATGGTACAGGAAAACAGCTCAACTCGATGTTTGCCAAGGTAAGGACATCAAGTCAGGATTAAAACTCATCTTGTACTAATAGGTAGCCTGGTGTTGACTTAGTGGTTAGGGTGGCGGCTTGGGATCCCAGGGTCCTGAGTTCAAGTCCCGTTGGCTGCTGAATTAACACCAGGGGGTTGACTCAGCCTGTCATCCTTCAGAGGTCGGCGAAATGAGTACCAGTGTACTGGTCCCGGTGTATGCCCCGGTTAGAATAGGTGTACCATATCCATGTGTGTCCTAAGAGGCGACCAGGGTTGGCGTCAGGAAGGGCATCCGGCCATAAAACATTGCCTCAAGAAAAAGCCCAACCCCTGCACAGCAGGGAAAAATGGCTGTAAAAACGGTCATTTTTTATTGTACTAATAGGTAATTTGTTAGGCTGGCCATTGGTGATCTGCTTTTGTCCAGAAAATATGCAACCTCATAAGGTGTGCAACAATGTCCATTCCAACGAGAACTCAGTAGAGTGTTTTCATGATGGGGAAACTAAAAGAAACAACCATACACTGCCATTTGTCTGTCATATGTCTGTCTGTCTTATCACAGCATTCTGTTCGCACAATGTCATGCAGACGGAAGGATCTTGTGTAATTGGATGTGAATAAATTGCAGGGAGGAGGAAGAAGAGGAGGGGGTGGAGGAGGATGAGGAGATGCCAGAGAGGCAGGATTTATTCAATGCGAAGTAGTGGAGAGAGAGAGAGAGAAGAGAGATAGAGACAAGCCGGTAGGCGACATCGGTGGTCGCTACATAATTGCATACTAGTCATACAGTTTTTTGACGGATCGGGCTGAAATTTTTTGACAAAGGTTGATTATAGTGCGCATAAAAGCCTGGAATCCGATTTTTGATTTTCGATTTTTTTAAATTTTTTTTTAGGATTTTTCAAAAATTTCAAAG
>CM068952.1:61540492-61550662 GCA_035128595.1 Eptatretus atami
AGGCAACGGTGGCGTCCATAGCAACGGTGCTCAACAGCATAGAACTAGATCCTGGTATGAACATGCCTGTCAAGTTTCATCAAAATCGGTTGACTCCTCTGGCCTCCAGAGCTGTCCATTACATACAAACAAACATAACAAGCCGGTAGGCGACATGGGTGGTCGCTACATAATTGCATACTAGTCATACAGTTTTTGACGGATCGGGCTAAAATTTTTTGACAAAGAGGTTGATTATAGTGCGCATAAAAGCCTGGAAGCCGATTTTTGATTTTCGAAAAATTAATTTTTTTAGGATTTTTTTTTAAATTTCAAAGTCCCGTTGCTAGGCAATGGTGGTGTCCATAGCAACGATGCTCACAAGCATAGAACTAGATCCTGGTATGAACTACCTGTCAAGTTTCATCAAAATCGGTTGACTCCTCTGGCCTCCAGAGCTGTCCATTACATACAAACAAACATACATACAGACAGATGGAAAAAGTGAAAATATGGGTACTCTAGCGCCCACCCAACATACATACATACATACAAACATACAGACAGACGGAAAAACTGAGAATATGGGTAGTCTCGCGACCACCCAATATAGAGATATAGAGAGATAGAGAATGAATGAATGAATGAATCCCACCATTAGTTTGCAATTTGTCACTGGCTTTGACACAACACAAATTTTTATTACAGACCCGAGGCATCAAAAAGCTACATATATCGAACAAACAGTTTCAAATGGAGCACGTCACCACCATTAGAGCATTTAAATTACATCAGATGTGGCAATAAATGTGAAATGTTGATCCCGGCTTGCCGGCTCGATGACACAAGACTCCATTTGCATTTTTGTCATCTTCATGCCTACCCTGTTTGGAATCCCTTGCAGGCATGGGCAACTTGCGAGTGAAATGTGAAAAAACGAAAAATGGTAGGATTAGGTAAACTAGCAGATACTCGTCTACGACGGGTATGGGGGACAGGACGGATCACAATACTCTGTTACGGTAGTTTCTTTGAATGTTTTGCACCGCATTCAACAGCTCAGTTCATATTGGTGGCGTGTCAGGGTGCCCATGGTAGCGTTTGAGACCGGTCGCTTTAGATTGTTGGCCTTGACACATTGTGCCAGATGAGTAACACGAACGATTTGACATATTCATCGTTTCTATATTACCTCCATCAACAGATTAACAACTTGGCAGGATAAAAGTTGTAAATGCTGAGATGAACAAACGTCCTGAACTCATGGACTTAGTTAAGTAAAGCATGTCGTCTGGGACCCGGCCGTCGGTTTGCCGACAAACGCTGCTGATTGTGACGTCATCGATTCCCTCTGAAAATTCTATCTATATTCGATTCTTTGAATCCGCTATCACCTGCGTAAATGCATGGAACACAAAATTTGAAGATTTCGGAAGTATGAACAGAATATGTTCGGCGAAAAGTGTATTAGAAGTTCCAGGCTTACGCCCATTATATTATGACGACGAGATGTGAAGAAAAATGGAAACTGGTGTTACTTTGTATTTTTGCTTTGGCAAATAAGGCACAGAATCTGATGTATTTTGATATATCGTCGGTAGAGAGGGTGGTTTGCAGAGTTTATTGGTTGGTTCAGGTGATTGGCTGCATTTTTTGGCTGTGTGATGCTCGGGAGGGGAAGTGCAAGGAAGGGGCGGATGGGTTGCAGTGAAATAATTAATTTTGCAATGAGAGTATTATTATTTTGATTTGCATTTTTGACTCGCCACTCAGCTCCACTTTCCCTATTGTATCAGACATCCACGGAATTTCCTGGTTGTTTAACAGTTCTCTACGTAACTTTGCCGTCTTTCTCTGGTCACACACTCTCCAGTCTTCATTCATGAGTATATTAAATGTTGTCTTCACCTGTCTTTCTCCTTTTTTAGCTCACCTGGAACAGAGATCCAGGGAGTTTATGGGATGGCACGTCGTCTGTCCGTCAGTCCGTCCGTCCGCAAACACTTGCAACTTCTTTTCCGAAACTGCTGAAGGAATTGTAACCGAAGTTGGCTAAAATTAAATTTGGTGTGTTGCAACTCAAATTTGTTCATGATATTGAAGAAATATCGGTGTCTAACGGGGTCTACCGGGAGTCAAAGTTGGTCCAGGTTTGAAACTCCCCAAAATATGGATTTGCTTTCTTCTCTGAAAATACACACACAATTTCGATGGAACCTGACCACAACCTTCATCACCCATGATGTACCAAAGTTTGTTCATGACGTTCAAAAAATTGGGCCCATAGCATTGGTTCATTGGTGCATTTTGCTGATTCCGTCCCACGTTGACTTCGTCCTCATTATTATTATTCTATCAGGTGAGCGCTCAGAGGTATTGCCCCTAATTTTATGCCTCCGCTGATGAAGTCGTTGGAGGCATTATGCTTTGGGGTTGTCCATCCGTACATACATATGTATGTCTATCCGTCCGTCCGTCCGTCGGTGTTAATATTCTCTGTTTTCTCTGCAACCGCTTATCCGATTGACACAAAATTTTCACCATCGGTGTAACTCACCATAGATCAGTGGAATGTTTTAATGATAATTATGAAGTCATCGGCATGTGGTATGGCAGCCATGGTGGAAAAAAGGAAAAGCTATTGACCTCTGCATCTCTGAAACCGCTCCATGGAAAAGATTGAAACTTGGCACATGCAAAGTACTCCACATGGGGAATAAGTGTGATTTTTTTTTATGATGTCACAGGTGGCTTTGTTATGATGTCACAATTGCATACGTCGAATGCTTTATTATATGCCTGGTGTGGCTTAATGGTTAGGGTGGTGGGCTTGGGATCCTAGGATCCTGAGTTCAAATCCCACCCACTGTTGAATTAATACCAGGTGGGGTTGACTCTGTCTGTCATCCTTCCGAGATCGGCAAAATGAGTGCCAGCTTGCTGGTGTCCTGTCGGAGTGGCGACCCATCCAGGATTGTGCCTGATAGCCAAGGAGACTGCTTAGGCAGCACCAACGCTCTGCACAGAGTATGGTCCCAATGGATGGATGGATGGAATGCTTTATCCGATCAGTATGAGAATTTTGAGGGTCATGTCGGGCTAAATTGTATGGGGGAAGAAAATTGATGTCGGCGGCGGTCACGTGGTTCTGCAGCCATATTTTTTTTAACATAAAAACCTTCAAAAATCTTCTTCTCTGAAGCGGCTGAACAGATTGAGTTGAAACTTTTCAGGTCTGATCGTCTATCCATGAGGAACAAAAAGTTCTCCACCTATGGTGTTATAGGTCACATGGTCTGTCAGCCATGTTGGATTGAACGAAAATCTTTTTAAAACTATATTTTTCTTGAACCGCTTCATCAATAAACATGAAACTTCACAATTATGATCTCGTAGTCATGTGGAATATGTGTTTTAAATTTCATCCTGATCGGACGCATGGTCTGGCATCCAGTATTATTTAATATTTTGAATATGGGTTCAGGGATTTAAATCAAACTTGATACAAATATGTATAATTATGTAATAATGTTGGGGGTGGGGGTGGGGGTGCCGTTGACATCGGTGTCTGTCGACATCGCGATGTCGAAGAGTGCCGTTGTAGTTCTTCAAAGGATAGCTCCAATTTTGGTCTTGCTTGAATTCTTCCCTTTCTCTTCCCCCTATGCCTTTCCTTTGACAGAGAAATGTCTGCTCAGTGCTTAAGCTCAAAACATATCATTCGTATCTCCACTGACACCTATTGTAATGATGCAGGTGCGGGAAATGCTGAAAATGCGGGACTCCAATGGCGCTCGTCTTCTCACCCTCATCACAGAGCAGTTTATGGCCGATCCACGACTTGCGCTCTGGCGTCAGCAGGGGACGGCCATGACTGATAAATGTCGGCAACTCTGGGATGAACTAGGTATGATGTCGGGAGATTGGCTGGTACTAAAAGGTTCTGTATGCTGCGGGGAAGGTTTGCAACATTTTTTGCTTTCCTCACGTGGAGACATTGACTGCACAGAACCCTTTAATATCACATTGAAGACTAACTTTCTTATTTTATTTTTGGATCAATTTTTTTATACGCCCGATATATATATATCGGGGCGTATTATGTGATACCGGTCGTCCGTCCGTCCGTCCGTCTGTTCTGTCTGTCTGTCTGTTGTCTGTCTGTCTGTCTGTCTGTCTGTCTGTCTGTCTGTCTGTCTGTCTGTCTGTTCTGTCTGTCTGTCCGTCCGTCCGTCCGTCCGTCCGTCCGTCCGTTCCTGTCCGAACTCTAACTCCCAAAGTTTTCAACTTTCACGTTTCATATTTGGTACATAGGTACAGACTGGGGAGTCGGTGTGTCGCGACAACGTTCGTCATCTAAAGTGGTTGCCATGGCAACCAGGATGCTGTTTTCCAATGTAGTAGCACAATTCTGTATATACCTTCTTGTTCGGGCGTATATTGTGCTCACTTGAGCTCTTGTTAACTTTGAGTTTTGCCTCAGTTTTTACTCTGTATACACACGACAAATTTATGTGCTGAGGATCAAAACGTTAGTTTGCAATTTCGCTTTTTAAATGTTGAAGTATGAAGTGACTTTATGCATGAATTAAACAATGTTGAAGGAAGAAGCTTTTATTTGACTGCTTGTTAATAAATACGTTTCCACTTTCATTCACGATCGCTCTTATTATCCAGGTGCATTATGGACGTGTGTGGTGTTGAACCCACACTGCCGCTCTGCTGAGAAGGCGGCCTGGCAGCGGTTGCTTCGGCGTTGGCACGATGTCGATGTTTGTCCACTGGAGGATGGTAGTGGAGTCGGGGACCTGCCGGTTGTGCCCGCCGGACTCCATGCACGTGGTATGGATTTATCGAGATCATTTTTTAAAATTGCTCATTACTCCCATTGGAAAGGGAATTTGAGGCATCCATTGCTGAAGAAAGGATTTAAAAAAATAATTGGGGTTTACATGTGAATTTTACTGTTTCATGTTTTGTCTGATACACTTCCGTAGAAGCATCGGCACGTTCGCGCCGGACTGTCTTCTCTCGGGCCATTGATGCCTGTGGACTCCATTGGCAGGACTCGCATCTGCAGCGCATCCTGAGTAGTCCTGGATACCATGGTGTCCACAGGCATGCTGATGATGCACTCTTCGACCCACGTGGGCGGCCATTATGGACTGGTGAGCTTGTTTTACCACATTGCCAAAGGATGGGTGTCTTTAAGGCATTTCTGAGTTTGTCAAAGTTGATTAATTTAGAACTGATGAAATTGAATTTGTTTAACTATAAAGTAAATTCTTTAACCAAATTTTCAAGCAAAATTCTGCCAAAAGCCATTGGACATAATTTTATTTAAAAACATAGACAAGAAGCAGCAGCAGGTCACCATTTCATATTTTGTAGGAGGTGGGATTCTCCACCTCTCCTGGCCTTTTAGGTTCAGCTTGGGTCATTGCCGAGACTGTCAATGGTGTTGCAACCATTGATGCCTGTTGCATCAGATTTTAACAGTGTACCTTCGACTTATCGCTTCGCGAGACCTGTTTCCATGTGCCAAAGCTCCTGGCTACTCATTTTTCACCTTTTCATGTAACCTCATGCATTGAGGGCATCGCAAAAGACTTGTGTTTGTGTTCACTGTACAGCTTTTCTTTTGTGGTAGTCAACAGAATTTGATGCATGAGAAACTTTACTGGTTGTTGCCTGACATCCCATGGACTCCTCGAACTCTTTCGTCCTGTCATCGGAAGCTTTTGATTGAAAAGTCAGATCTGTTCCTTGTAATAATTTGAAGTTGAGCTCATGTCCTCCTCAAGGTGATTTTGATGGTCTCCCAAGTCAATTGTCAGGGTTGGTATTGCCTGCAATCATCCACATCATGGGCATGATCCCCTTGGTTGATTTGATGATAGCTTGGATGATGGAAGTTGCTCTGATTGAGGCACCCATTCTCTGAGAGCTAATTATCATTCCTTATTCTGACTCCTTCACGTCCTTCCTTGGGGGGCATGGTGCATCGAAACTGAAGAGCGAGACTGTTTCCTGACTTTATACTATGTCTGTTTATGGTATTAACCGTTATGCAAATCAGGTGCACGTGGCCCATCCCTTTTTCCATGACCAATCCATTTTTCTTTATTATTACCAATTTTATTTCATACTTTGTGCATTTGTCGCCATTTTTAAGGAAACCTAATGTCTCACATTGATAAGAGTTTGTGTGGGATAATTTTGAGCTTTTAGCATCATGCTTTAATCATTCCGTTCATGGTTCAGATATATTTGCTCTTCAAAAATTGCAGTTTTCACTGAATTGTTTTCTTTGCCTTAAGTCATTCATATACAGCTCAAGCACACTATCTTGGGAGAACTTTTGTGTGTTAAACCTTAAATTGCTTTTCCTTGCTATTTATTGTACTTGCTCTCACCCTTCATGTCCTTACCCTTTATGTGAAAACACCTCCAGAGCATGTTCCCACAGCGTGTGCCCGCGTCGACGCACTTCGTTCACACGGCTACCCTAAGGAGGCCCTGCGTCTCGCCATTGCCATTGTCAACACACTTCGGCTGCAGCAGCAGAGGCAGCATAAGCTTTACCGGCGGCAAGAGAAAGGTTTGCAATGGCATCTGGATGTTTTTCATCACCATTCCATTTTCTGTCGAGACATTCTTGTATTATGGGTTTACTCGAACAACAGATATTTTGGCACATCGTAACTGGCTGGCTTCAGTAAAATAGGGGTTAAGCCTTTCTTCCCTTACCTTCACTTACTCATGATGCCCCTGTGGGACCTCATAAACTTGATCATTTCATGATATTCCATAAATTTTACCTTTGCATAAACTTTTTGGCTCTAATTTCGAGACAGTTTCATTGGTGGGTGCCCTCGTGTTGAGGAGATTAAACTGACATCACAGAGTCTTTGTATCACAGAGTCTGGCTGAAGACAGCAGTATTAAGAAAGTGGATTCTAAACGTCTCAAAAATTGTCACTTCACTATTGAATTGTAGTCAAAAAGCCAGATGTCTCATTAATGGTCTTCAGGGTGGGGGTAATCTACCTGTCTGACCAGGTCTGCTCTACATATCAACCATTCCTTTCACGCCGTGAGGCGCATAGGGCTCCCGATTGACTTATTACCCCAGTAAATTGGTACTCAATTTGCTGACCTCGGAAGGATGACGGGTGAATCAACCCACTTGCTGTTATTTCAACGGCATGACAGTGACTCAAACTCAGGACAGTAAGATCTTAAGCCAGCCACCTTAACCGTTAATCCAACACCAGGCTTAGCTCTACATAATGCCAGTCTACAAATTGTGATCGACTATAAGTGCCCGCCAGGCATTTTTGGATGGGCACTCTTCACCCTGAGCACAGGCATATTGGACTGATATTCAATGAAAAATATTTGCCCGCTGGTTGCATCATTACTGAGGTGCACCTGCACTACTGATGCAGTTTTCCTGCACATTAGGGCAAGACTTTGGAATTTAGCAAGGTTGCCATGATAACTTGCCTACGCTTCATCAAAATAGACCGTGGCATCTCCAGCACCAGATAATGCTTGCAGACAGATTTCACAGACTAACGTATACCCGAATTGCGGCACACTCATTGATGCAACATCGACCTTGCCGAATGCCAGTCCGATGGTTTATAGTCAGGTTAAGAATGGATTCCTGACTAGACAGCTCAAAGGTAAGTGCGCTACCCATATGCCATCTTGTCGGACTTGGATCAGCGCTAAGATACAACCCTTGAAATGGCAGCACTGTGCAAAATCTCCTTGCTGAATCGAAAATGAGTTAAAGGAAACCCGTATTTGAAAACCTTCATTATTAATATTTGAAGAGACCCTCAGTTTATAGATGAAATATATGAAATATGAAAGTTTATATATGAAAAAATGAAGAGACCCTCAGACAAGAAATCTGAAAATGAAAAGGCATTTTTGTGCACTTGCTCCTGTGAATCATGTTGTTTGTTCAAAAGTATGAGTGAATATTTTATTCAATGCATAACTGGCCAGAAAGGAAATGTTTCAACAGACCCTAAAATAAATATGTTTGTGATTTAGGCTGATTATAACTCTCTTTGTAGGAACCTAAGTTTATGTTTCAATATGGAATCACATGTGCTGTGTCGAAAAAGGCAGATTTCGAGCAGTTCAAACGAATTGATAATGAATTGTAGACAACACAAAATCTCACTCATCATCAATAAAATAATTTTGGTTTTTACATTATATATCATTATTACATGAGCTGATTTTGTGCTCAAAACTGCACAATCTTTGGAAGACACAATAATAATAACATGAGTTCCCTTACAAGGAATTTCAATGCATTAGATTCATGAAAGCCTGCACTATTATTACCAACCTATGGTTGTTTGTCCATGCTTTATGCTTTTAAATGCTGAACTTCAAGCAAGGAAGCAGCACGTACCATTTTAAAAGTCTTTGGTATAACTCGGCCAGGATTTGAACCGCTGACCTCCGAGACTAAGAGCGGACGCTCGAACCACTACGGCACTGAGGCTGGTGGTGTTAGATGACATCTTTGTTTGATGACATTGTTTCCCCGCTCACACAAAGTGAAAAGCAGGGTGAAGCAATTGGATCATGTCCGTCCGTCTGTCTGTCTATCAGTTTATGATCGAGGAAGAACTTGTTTAAATCGAATGTTATATTTTGACCACGAATCGGAATATGAAACGGAAGATAAATATTTTGTCTAACCGTATTTTGTCTCTGAATTTGTCCCGATCGCACATGCGCAGAGAGGAGTGAGATAATATTTTTACTCTGTCTGCCTGCATGGCAGTTAAACAAGATTGAAAAATTATTCCAAACAGGAAACTTACTGTTTTTAAGGACTCACGCAACAGACTCATACATCATACAACAGGACACATACAACAGGCACGAAGAACTTATGTGATGTGTTAGATAGGGTGATGTAATCGACACTGTGGAAAATGGCAGTAAATTCCGGAATTAATTTATTCAATCCACTTTTACAATCTTTATTTGATTTAAATTTAATTATATACTTGAACACCAATTTAGAACACAAACCGTCTGCCATAAAAATTACAAAAACCTCTAGTTTTGCAGTACATTGCTTCGATTTAAATAAAGGTTCAATGTGGTGGTGAAAAAGGGTGTTATTTGGGACTGCTTCTGGATTACTCCAATATCACTAAACTTTTGGATTTTATTTTCTTTAATGATCGTTAAAATCATTATTTTATTAAAATTGAAGTAACACTGCATGGGGTGTCATGTTCTATGAACTCTCTAGTTATATTCCAGATAATATTGTTGCGGTGCCGGTTAACGAGACACCAGCTTGTCACTCAGGGGGATTAATCCCCGGTTGTCCTTGGGAGAGCCAGACCTGGGGGCCATCGCTCACAATTAACGTTATGGTACGGTGGGTTGTTTTAAAACCATGAACGCCACCCAGTCAACCACGAGTTCCAGTGTCCGCCGTCTAATTATTCCGTTTAACTAGAGATCACGTGCTTACCTGAGCGGGGAGCGTGCCCTCGGCAAAGCACCAATATTATCTGATTAGATTTTAATTAGGGCGGCCGAGCGTTTTAACTGCTGGTGCGTGCCGACGATTTTTTGGTCAAATCTGTGGTAATTACCTCCCAGTCTATCTCGGTTCGAACAATGCTAGACCAATGAAGGAAATGTGTGCGTGCGTGTCACATCCGTCGCCAGCACCCAGCTTTGTCGTACAGCCTCTCGCGGGGCAGCCTTGAACGCCAGTCCACACGCTCGCTTGCCGAAGCTCTGGGCAGGACGAACCGTCTCGCTGTTTGTGCTGGCCAGACACCCACACGCGCGCCTCCTTCTCCTCTTTTGGTGCCTACACCCGCTTCTTGCTCGCTTCTCTCTCGTACCTCTTTCATTCACGCTTTTTTATTATCTCAGAACGTATCTCTTTCTTCTTCAGAACGTATCGCTTTCGCTTTTTCCCCACTCTCAAAACGTATCTCCTTACAGAACGTCTCTCTCACCTCAGAACATCCCTCTTTCGCCTTTTCCTCTCCGAACGTCTCTCTCCATAGAACGTCTTTTTATATCTTCGGGGCGTCTCAACGGGGAGCCATCCGCCCCAAGCTCACCCCACCCCACTGGGGCACGGTTACCATGATGACCCGTGCGCTCTCAAAAAAGGCGGGC
>CM068952.1:61564505-61569505 GCA_035128595.1 Eptatretus atami
GTGAGTTGTGGTGTCCAACACTGCACACAATATTCTAGATGTGGCCCTCACTAAATTCATGTACAATGTTCACACCACCTTTTGATTTATAATTGATCCCCCTCCGAATACAGCCGCCAACCCGATATGCTTTACCTATAGCTGTCTGGCACTGTGCTGCCTGCTTACCTTCCATATCTATACCACTCCAGATCTTCTCCTGTGTGACAGCTCCAACATTACCCCTTACATCCTGTAATCTCTATTTTCATTGTTCTTATCCATCCAACACCTTACACTTTGCTCAGGTTAAATTTCATCTGCCAATCTTTTGCCCAATCCATACAAGTATCAATATACTCTTCTGTATCTGATCACCACCCCCTGCTATCCACATTACCTCCAAGCTTTGTGTCATCTGCAAATTTGGAAAGCACACTCTTTACCCCATTATCCAAATCGTTGATGTAAATAATGAATAGTAATGGTCGAGTACATAATCCCTGAGGTACCCCCCTACTTACATCCTCCAGCAAGACATCCTCCCACTCACAGCCACTCTTTGCTTCCTACCACTAAGCCAGTTTGGAATCCAGTTAGCTACCTGACCAGCCACTCCACAAGCCCTCACTTTGGCCAACAACCTCCGATATGGTACCTATCAAATGCCTTCTTAAAGTCTAGATATACATGTCCACTGCCTTTCCCTCATCCACCCAATCAGACACTGCTCATAGAACTCTAAAAGATTTGTTGGACAGGAACTACCTTTGGTAAACCATGCTGACTACCTTTAATTAGTTTGTATTTGTTTAAATGGTTCTCATCTGGCCCTTAATTAATGTCTCCAACACCTTCCCCACAACTGAAGTCAAACTAACAGGTCTATAGTTTCCCAATTCTTCTCTGGATCCTTTCTTAAATAATGTGTTACATTTGGACTCTCCAATCCTCCGGATACTGTCCTGACTCCAGTGAGCTATTGAAAATATCCGTTAACATCTCGCTTACCTCTCAGCCCTCCATCAATACTCTCGGTGCATTTACGCGACCCGGAGCCTTATTTTCTCTGGGATTACCGAGCTGTTAATTTTACTTCCTTCACTCCAACCTGGATCTTCTGTAAACCCTTCCTCACCTCCTTGATAGATACTCTTAGCAATTGCCAATTCTCCTGACTGTTTCTTGTGTAAAAGTTAAAGCAAAATACCTGTTTAATAAGCCTGCCATCTCAAACTTATCACTAACCACTTCTCCGGTGCTATTCCTCAATGGGCCCCACACTGGTCCTAACCTGTTCTTTTCCCCTGATATACTTAAAGAAAGTCTTGTTATTATGTTTTAATATTCTTAGCCATGTCCTTCTCATTCTCTCTTTTGGCTTACCGAGTTATTTCTTACTTGCTTCTGTTTACTCCGAAATGATATAAATCTAACTCCAGTCCTGTTATTTTAAACCTAATAAATGCCTTCTGCTTCTCCTTAATTGCATGTTCCTTATCTCACTATCTCAACCACCCTGACCTCTTTCTGTTCTGTTTTTTTAACACCTCATTGGAATGGACTTACTCTGCACTCACACATTTGGTCCTTGAAGGTTTCCCATTTCTCTGATGCTGATTGTCCTGTTGTTAGCTTCTCCAATCACATCACCAATTCTCTCCTCATACCTCAAAGTTTGCCTTCCTGAAATATAATACCTTACCCAAGTATCCCTGAACTCTAACCTTCAACAGAATCTTTGCACACGCATGTTAATGGTCACTTGCTCCTAAATGCTCCCGGACCTCCACCTCCTCACCATATTGGGATCGTTACTTAAAAGGAGGTCGAACACTGCACTCCCCTCGTGGGCTTATCTACAAACTGGGTTAAAAAGCAATCTTGGACTAAAACGAGAAATCCTCATCTGCTCTGCCCTTTCCCTGTTCCTCTACCAATCTATCCCTGGCAAGTTAAATCCCCCATAATCAATACTCTTCCCCTTACCACATGCCCTTTTGAATTCTTCATGTACTCCTCCTTCCTCCTCTTCCTTCACACCTGGAGCCCTATAAAAGCATCCTTCCAGTATCTTACTGTCGAGTATACAAAATATACAAAATATGAAGTACACATGTAAGCCATTATTTATTATCTGTGTGCCAAGTTTGAACGAGATCGGTAAATGCATGTCTGAGAAATGGTTGAGGACGTGTTCGACATCGGGGGTTTTTTTTACAACTAAAATGGCCGCCCGTTGGCCATCTTTGATCGCATCGCGAAACAAAATGATGTGCATATGTATACCATAATGTGTTGTCTTTGGGCCAAGGTTGAACAAAATCAGTCCATATATGGCTGCGGATGGACAGACGCACCAGACGCAATCCATAAGCCCCCTTTTCAGACAAGTCCAATGGGGGCTAATAAATTGCCAAATGACTAGCCAGCAGAAGGAGATAGAGGGCATGAGAGACCAAAACTGTAAGAGAGAGAAGATGGTGTGGCAGTAAGCTCAAGTGTTCAGCTGGAGCTGCCATCAAGTCATCCAAAATCCATGCTCGCTGCTCACGTTCATTCTTTTGTTCCTCTTCTTTTACCTGTGGAGCCAACTTCGTCAGTCTTCAATTTCATTAATTCCCTCAGGGCTTAAAGATGGCGGTTGATCTCCTGCGCAGGTCACCCTCCCTACTTACTCATGCTCCTTTCTACCCACATTAACCCTCCCCAAGACTACCTCTTCCTGTCCAGGTTATTGCGTTTTTCTCCTCCTGTTTAATCCCTGGCTTTCCCATCCTGTTCCTTCAATCCTGTTCTTGCTGCGTTTGAGATTGTATCCTGCTTGTTTATCTCCCGTCTTCTCCTGCCTCTCCCCTTACTCTCTCATTCTTCTGCTCACCTACTTTTCCTTCAGGTCTCCATTTGTTGTCTTCCTCTACCCTGCTGTTGGTGTATTACCCTGTGTTCTTGCGCTCCTGATCTGTTCTGCCTTTTCCACGAGCCTAGACTTTGTTTGCAATTCTTTATGTTGAAAAAGTCCAAGAACGGGGACTGACAATTTGTTCACAAGATGGTGAGGTCAAATGTCCACATTTTCCACTACTCGCCTCCAGTTAGGTAAAGGTACAGAGATGACATGGAAAGGGGGATGTGTGTCCTAGTTGGCTTCTCCTCACCAGAAGCTGAGTAAAATGATCAAAACCTTCACTCTGCAGAGATGTCTAATGGCGAAGTGGTTACAAAACCTCACCCCACACTGCCACATGAGAAAGCGGAGTTAATTGGACACTAATCAGCACTATCTCTCCACCTCCTGTGGTGGCTGAAAACAGCCTGCCATGTGAGCTCGGCTGTGGGGGATCAGAAGCTGTCAAGATGGTAAAATAACACTGCTTATGATACTGCTACTGTAGAGTTGTAAATTATTCTGAACTCGCAGAAGCTTCAGAGCCCGCTACCATATTCCAAATAGCTCAAGAAGTCACTCTCTTATGAGGACTACTTAGCGTGGTTCCAGCAAAAAAAAGAGAAGATAACAGTGTAAATATCTTCATGGTGATGATACACTTTCTGCATTGCCTTGCCATGAAACACCGCGTCGTTTTGTAAACATATTTAATTGTTCATTCATGAAATCTGACGTCAAATCGTCGATCCTTGTTCATAAATATGAAGTGTTCGTTATCATACTGGGGCAGCTGATCACTAAGTAATGGCCTCTAAGATCAGTATCGGCTGCTAATGGTCATCCTCTTGCCTTGACAGAGATCCTACAAAAGGGCACAACTAGCACGACGACCCTTGAAGGCTGGGTTGGTCATCCGTTGGATCCCATTGGGTGTCTCTTTGCAACGCTGACGGACGGCACACCGGGCGGTTGTCCAACATCTCCCAAACGAACAGGTACTTATTAATGGTGATGCTAATGTGACCTTTTCCCTCCGATATTTAACCTTCGAAGAGGCATGTGAGTGATGCTTTCGGGTGGTTTGTTAGGTCATTGACTCTCTTCGGAATGAACACTTTTCGGTGAATTTTAATTTTAATTTTAATAACCAAAAAAATATTCTTATCATCCTATTCGTTATCTATTTATTACCTCCGCCACCGAAGGTGAAGGAGGTTATGTTTTCACCCCCTTTCTGTCTGTCTGTGTACAGGATATATCAAAAAGTTGTGGACGGATCCGGATGAAATTTTGTGGACAGGTTGGGTGTGTGACGAGGACAAACTGATTAGATTTTGGTGAATATCTGGATCCGGATCCGACTACTAGAATTATTAAAGTGATTCTTCACCATTGAGAGATCGGGCCAAAAAGGATATACAGCACAATATCTCAAAAAGTTGTGGACGGATTCGGACGAAACTTGGTGGACAGGTTAGGTGTGTGACAAGGACGAATTGATTCGATTTTGGTGAAGATCCAAATCCGGATATGGATACAATAATGATTTAATTCTCAAAGTGATTCTTCACCATTGAGAGATAGGGCCGAAAACGATATAGTACTGTATAGCATATTTCAAAAATGTATTGGGCCCGATATGTTCTCGTGGATCAGGCATTACGTGGGTGGAGGTATGCGCCCTACCGAGTGCCCTTCTTGTTTGTATTTTGTTATAGGTCATTACTTTCATTAAAATTTGTCAAGAATACTTAAGTATAAAGTTTTGTTTTGTTTTGGAACATTCGCTTACAGCTTGATCCACGATGACAAGCTCCGAAACAGAAATTATTGGTTGTTTTCATGTACACTTGAAGGACAGAGTGCATTGAGGGGGTTGCAGATTACGTCGGATGAATTTGATGTGAATAAAGTACATATATTATGTCCGAGCAAATACAACCCGTCACTTCACTGATGGGAATATGAAGGGTGGGGAGGGGGGGGAGAAAGAGGAGAGAGGAGGGGAGAATAGAGGAGGGAGTGAAGGGAAGGAGAAAGGCGGGGGGGGGGGGCGTGGGGATGGGTTTTGCAGCAGGAGGTAAGCATGAGGGGAGGGGTTCGACTTGCGTTTGGTCGTGGGACTTGTGGA
>CM068952.1:61572005-61615946 GCA_035128595.1 Eptatretus atami
CAGGCTGCTACGTTTCATGGTTTTGGAGTTATGGAAGACACATATAGACACACACACACACACACACACACACTTATTATTATTGATGTTGGGTGACAACATTTGGGATCATCCTCGTCATTGCTATTTTGATTGTCCCCATTTCTTTTTTGACATTCAATTCCAATTGGAGACAGTTTACGATCGAGTAGAATTGCACACACGTGATCGACATTCCACCTACAAGAGGTGTGCGCATTGCTTACCTGCCTCTTCCTGGTGATTTTTCAAATTAAGAACATTAGGAATAACAGGTGCTTTACTACTTTAAGAAAAGTCATTTTGTATTCTTTTAAACAGAATCCTGCATAATTAATTACCTCTGCCACTGAAGGTGGGTGGAGGTCATGGTTTCACCCCTGTCTTTCTGTCTGCCTGTGAGCAGGATATCTCAAAATAAAATATCCTCAGGTGCATTTGAAAGAGATTTGAAAGGCATTTGTTGCATCATCATAAGTTTGCCAAACATTCCAAGCAGTGTTTTTACCGATACAATTGAATGAAGAGACGGTGTCACATTCTGTAAGGCTGTGGAAGACGGGAAGGCACCTCGACCTATCAGGCCCAAGAGCTGCTGTCATTTCATGTACTGTAAGGAAATGGAAGTGCTTCTGTACCCCAAATGCTATCCATACCTCTTGGATGTTCAGTTGTTTGACAGCTGCTATGGCTAAAATAATTACATCTGTGTCAACTTTCGTCAACATAATCTTCTGACATCCACTTTTGGCAGCATCCAACATGTACAGAATCATCTGACTGTCAGCTTCCTCATGCCGACAGGACTGTAAACCTGCCATATCAGAGGGTTTAAAACAAATAACTCTTCTCACGTGTGGCAATTATTTGCTTATCACTCTTGATGGTGACACTGCTCACCCAATAGCTTAAAAAGTTCAGTCTTGTTCTCATCAAGATGGAGGAATTGCTGACAATTTCCAGGGACTGGGGTGTTGGATTCCACTTTTCTTCTCACTCCTTTCCCATGCCTCTCTCGTGTGCCTGCCTTCATTGAATCTTTCTGGTAGACGTACATCCCAGACGACATCTAGACTATGTATGTATACCATTTATTTTTCGACATAACAGTTATGTATATACACAGTCAAATGCACATGACTTGCACACACACACAGACATGCACATTAAACACAGACATGCACACAAACACAGACATGCACAACAGACACGACATGCACATAAACACAGACATGCACACGAAACACAGACATGCACCACAGACACAGACATGCACCATAAACACAGACATGCACACAGACACAGACATGCACACAGACACAGACATGCACACAAACACAGACATGACATAAACACAGACATGCACATAAACACAACATGCACATCAAACACAGACATGCACAACAGACACATGCAACAACACAGACATGCACACAGACACAGACATGCCACACAGACACAGACATGCACATAAACACAGACATGCACATAAACACCGACATGCACCACAGACACAGACATGCACACAAACACACATGCACACGACACAGACATGCACACAGACACAGACATGCACCACAAAATACACAGACATGCACACAGACACAGACATGCACACAGACACAGACTGCACAACACAGACATGCACACAGACACAGACATGCACACAGAACACAGACACACATAAACACAGACATGCACATAAACACAGACATGCACATAGACACAGACATGCACATAGACACAGACATGCACATAGACACAGACATGCACATGAAACACAGACATGCACATAAAACACAACACACATCCAGACACAGAATGCACACAGACACAGACATGCACACAGACACAGACATGACACAGACACAGACATGCACACAGACACAGACATGCACACAAACACAGACATGCACATAACACAGACAATGCACAACAAGACACAGACATGCACACAGACACAGACATGCACAAGACACAGACAGCACACAACATACAGACTTGCAACACAAACACAGACATGCACATAAACACAGACATGCACATAGACACAGACAGCAACATAGACACAGACATGCACACAGACACAGACATGCACACAGACACAGACATGCACACAGAACACAGACATGCACACAGACACAGACATGGCACAAAACACAGACATGCAATAGACACAGACATGCACTACACAACACAGACATGCACACAAACACAGACCATGCACACAAAACACAGACATGCACAACAAACACAGACATGCACATAAAACACAGACATGCACATAAACACAGACATGCACACAGACACAGACATGCCACAACAGACACAGACATGCACATAAACACAGAACATGCACACAGACACAGACATGCACCACAGACACAGACATGCACACAGACACAGACATGCACACAGACCACAGGACATGCACACAGACACAGACATCACAACAACATCAGAACATGCACACAAACCAGACATGCACATAAACACAAGACATGTCACAGTAAACACAGACATTGCAACATAAACACAGACATGCACACAGACACAGACATGCACACAGACACAGACATGCCACCACAGACACCGACATGCACAACGACACAGACATGCACACAGACACAGACATGCACACAGACACAGACATGCACACAGACCACAGCATGCACACGACACAGACATGCACACAGACACAGACATGCACACAGACACAGAATGCACACAGACACAGACATGACATAGACACAGCGACGAGTGTCCCTATAAATTTACCTCTGCCACCGAAGTGAAGGAGGTTATGTTTTCACCCCTTTCTGTCTGTTTGTTTGTTTTTGTTGTGTACAGGATATCTAAAAAGTTGTGGACGGATACGGCTGAAATTTTGTGGACATGTTGCGTGTGTAAAGGACGAACTGATTAGTAATTTGGTGAAGATCCGGATCTGACTACTTAAATTTTTTTAAGTTGATCTTCACCAATGAGAGATAGGGCTAAAATGATATATAGCACGATATCTCAAAAGTTGTGGTGACGAATTTGGAACAAAACTTGGTGGACATGTTGGGTGTGTGACAAGGAAGAATTGCCTCAATTTTGGTGAAAATCCGAATCCGGATCTGGATACGAGAATTATTACATTTTTCAAGTGATTTTCACCATTGAGAGGTAGGGCCAAAAACGATATCGTACTGTATGTATAGCATGATATTTCAAAAATGTAGTGGGCCCGATATGTTCTCGTGGATTAGGCATTGCGTGGCGGGGGGTACATGCTCTACCCGAGTGCCCTTCTCGTAACAGTAGGGACAACTTGCAATTTGAAGCCATTTTGTTTCCATCAAGTGCGGCGCAACGAATCTTCACCCATTGCGCATGAAGCGTAATGTGTCCGTTTTTCTAATGAAGCTCTTTCTTTGCACTCAAAAGGGAGATTACATACGTATGTTATTTGCTGCTATATTTTTGTTCTACCGAGTCAGAATAAGCATATATAATCAGATAGGATTGATTTAACCGTAAAACATATTGCAGAAACTGCAGCAAAATGAAGTGCAATGCACGAGTAAAGGTTCACACTCATGAATGCCTAATTTGAGGTGTATACAGATCGAGTGAATCGAAGAAACACACAGTTAGTGACTGAATGCAGAAATTTGAAAGAAGTTGAGGAAGGAAAGTGAAAGACAGAAATGCAGGCAAACCATCCATGCCAGATGAGCACGCCATCAAGAGTGTACAAAATAGAAAAGATAACAATTGTGAGTGAAAAAAAAGAGAACCAAGAACCGGTACATTCAAAATACACTGCCCCCATGCCACATAAATAAATAAATAACAAATCCTCCAGCACGCGACGCATGGAGTCGGAATTGGGAGGGAGCGGTGTACAATTATGCCTGGTGTTGGCTTAATGGTTAGGGTGGTAGGCTTGGGATCCTAAGGTCCTGAGTTCAAATCCCGCTTGGTTTTGTATTAATACCTGGTGGGGTTGACTCAGCCTGTCATCCTTCCGAGGTCGGCAAAGTGAGTACCAGCTTGCTGGGATGATTGAGCCATTCAAGTATCTTGCGTCAGAGTGGCGACCTGTCCAGGAAAGTACCCAATAACCCAGGAGACTGCTTCGGCAGCACCAACGCTCTGCATTGAGTATGGTCCCAATGGATTTGGATTTTTGGAATAATTAAGTAATGAATCAATTCATCGATTAATAAAAAAACAAAAAAAATCACCGTTTTTGCCAAATAAAAGAACATCTTCAGTTTTGTCCCCAAATTTCAGCTTCCGAGCTCAAAGGATGGCTGAGATATCGTCTGGAGAAACAAACAAAGAAGCAAAAAAGCAATCAGATTGCAGACCCTCGCCAGGACTTCTTTTGAGTGGTGTGGTTTTATAGGTTTTTGGGTAAAGCCAATATGGCTGTCAAACCATGTGACCTATGACATCATATGTGACCCTGTTGTTCCTCATGGAAAGGCGGTCATATGTGTAAAGTTTCAACTCGATCTGTTCAGCCATTTCAGAGTAGATTTTTTAACGTTTAAAAACAAAATAAAAAACAATATGGCTGCCGAATCACGTGACTGATGATGTAATCAATTTGCTTTTTTTTTGGTGGAACATTTTATCCTTAGATGACCCTCAAAAATTTTCATACTGGTCGGATAAAACGTTCGACTTATGCAATTATGACGTCATATTGAAGCCACCAATGACATCATCAAAAAAAAACAAAAAAACACTCGTTTCCCATGGGGAGTACGTCACATGTGCCAAGTTTCAATTTTTTTTTTCCATGGAGCAGTTTTGGAGAGACAGAGGTCCAAAGTTTTTCCTTTTTTCCAAAATGGCTGCCACACCACATGACTTATGACATCATAAATATCATCAAAACATTCTACATGAGCCATCAAGTGGTTGCAGAGAAACACACGAAAGTGGACAGACAAACAAACAAACGGTCCGAAATTCAATACCCTCTCTTTCGGCGAGGGTAACAAGGAATCAAACAAGAAAAGAAGAATACAAACCAACGGAGTGAAAACTGAGTACTGCCTTCGTTCAGCATCCGGCGATGACGTCACGCATCGCCTTGATATGGAATTGGGAAGGAGCGCTGTACAAAAGAGCTTGGGTGGTTTGCCATTGCCTTCCCGTCAGCTAGTCAGGGCAGGAGTTTGTAATTTTTCCAAGATGCTGGTGATGACTCGCTTCTCTTGGCGAAGGACACTGTGAGATCTTTAACGTCCACCAACTAATGATAGCAGATGGGACACCCGGCTTATCGTCTATTCAAGGGAAGGCATGCACATTGATGAATCGCCTTGCCTGTGAAACTCCGGGATGACAGTTTACGGCTGGGTCGGGATTTGAACCCAGGCGAGACGGCAAAGAGATGAGGTGTGTACCTCCAGTCTATCCCTTGATAAGTTGTGGAAAGGGAAAGTTTTTCTTTGCAATCAAACGGAACAGGAAGGATAAAATTGAAAAAACAAAGAAGGACTAAAAATGGGTTACATGAAATTTAAGATAGCCATACATGAAGGGGATATTTTTTTTCCCCAACTCTTAATTTATTTGAACATAAGTACAGTACTGTGCCACCGAAAACGTGCATGTCCATGTAAATCCTTCATTCTTTTGTCTTCCCATTAAATGTCTCATTACCTCCGCCACCGAAGGTGAAGGAGGTTATGTTTTCACCCCTCTCTCTGTCTGTCTGTTTGTTTGTTTGTGTACAGGATATCCCAAAAAGTTGCGGACGGACCTGGATGAAATTTGGTGGACACGTTGGGTGTGTGACAAGGGCGAACTGATTCGATTTTGGTGAAGATCCGGATCCAGATCCGACCACGAGTTTTTTTTTTTTTTCAGTGATTCTTCACCATTGAGAGATAGGGCTCAAAATGATTAATAGCATGATATCTCAAAAAGTTGTGAATGGATTCAGATGAAGCTTGGTGGACAGGTTAGGTGTGTGACAAGGAAGAAATTGATTCAATTTTGGTGAACATCCTAATCCGGATCTGGATACGAGAATTATTTAATTTTTTTTTAAAAGTGATTCTTCACTATTGAGAGATTGGACTCAAAAACGATATATAGCATGATATTTCAAAAACGTATTGGACCCGATATGTTCTCATGGATCAGGCATTACGTGGCGGAGGTATGCGCTGTTCCGAAGGCCCTTCTAGTTAACCATGTTATGGACCGTGACGTGTTGTTCACCGATGTTAACTGCAACACTTCGACTAAATCAAATAGATAATTAAACAAACTTACGTTCCAGATGTGATTTTCTGCGATTCTCAGTGAATCCTGTTGATTGACTACATTTCACCAAACTACAATCAAAGGAGAACATCACGTCGGCCTCGTATGCAAAAAATTGTGTCGTGCCATCCAAGGACGAAGGTGGGGATATGTCAAACAATGTCGATCCGCTCCTTCATGACAACGCGCCACCTCAGCACAAGGCTTGTGTTACGCAAACCACCGTTCAGGACTGTGCTTTGCTCTGGTTCACCCTCGTACATCTTCCCCCCCCCCCCCCCCCCCCCCCCCCCCCGCCACCCCAGTGACTCTTATTTCCTTCGACATTTGAAGGCCCACTTGTGTACTAACTGAAGCAGCATTCTGAAAATATCTAATTTACTGGAATAGATCGTTTTTGAAAGCGAAATGCAGCAAGTGCATTGAAATCGAGGCACATTGACAAATACAAAGTTTCAATGTCTTCAACCATCGTCATTGTTTCGTTCAAATAAGTTTTTGAATGCCCCTTGTATATTATATCGGTTTCATGAAATTAAGCGTGGATTTTCAGGTTTTTTTTCTTCGATGTTATTTTGCTGTGTTGAATGTTGTGTTTATGTGCTTGCACCATGAGTGCACATTATTTTTCAATGAACATAGAGCTTCTTTTTTGTTGTTGTCTTGTCATCATCTCACGTGGTCGAGTAGCACGCCATGCTTGTATTTGCCGATCGCATTATTTTAAGGGTGTGCAGATTTGCATTGTTGCAAGCATTGCCATGTTGATACAAGTGGGTTTGAATGGTTCAACAAATGCTCCATCATGTCCAAACCTGCAGGTGGAGAAAGTATCATGGAGAGTTTGATTTTGTTACCAGCGCATTGCTTTATTCTGAACGTGAACTGCGGCGTTTCATATTGTTTAGGTTGCACATGATATCATTGGGGCTGAGTTGTACAGATCCCAGAACTTTTCCAAATGGACCTCGTTGCTTTGCTAAATGGACCTCGTTGGAAAGGCTGTTTTACTTAATGTAGCATTTGGCGGTGGTAAACATGATGGGCACCGTAACCAATGACCATAACTCATTGAAAGATCCAACCATACCTGATCTTCTCTTTCATTCTCTTGTTTTGCTTCCTTAGGTACCTCCGGGGAACTGAAGCTGGATTCACGTGGGCCTAGCCTCCCTGATGACCCTCCATGCCTCTCGGGGGATGTGGCAGACCTTCTTGGTGCGACGAGTTTTGGTGTCCCTCGCTTTGTCGCAGCATCAAATGCAGATGCTCTGTGGAGCTGGGAAGGGAGTGGCACCGGTGCCCATCATGTTACTGGCAGCCATGTTGGACTTATAAGCACAGCACAGAGCGTCTCATCAGAGTGTTGCCTTGCACTTGCCGTCGAAGCGGCTTTGCTGGGGCTTGGGCAGCAGCGCGCAATGCCAGAGGGCCTTTATGCCCAGGAGAAGGTCGGTCGGCAGGAAGAGCAGCTGCTGGCTCGTCTGCGTGACCTGCAGATGGGTCCTGGTATTGTGTCTGTGCTACGACGCCAGGCAGCTATGCTCCTTCAAGGTAGGAACGTTCACCATACTTTGGGGAATGCCGACCATAAATTAATGGTTGTACCCATACAGTTTAGTGTTTCATGAAAGATTGCTACCTGAGACCCTCTCTTGTCTTGCTTCGTATCTTTCCAACTTTTTGCTTATCAGGTGGGCCATACAGTGGACTCGGTGAGGTGGTTCATCGAGAAAGCGTCCCCATGCACACATTTGCTCGCTTCCTCTTTACCTCTTTGCTGCCACATGACCCAGAACTGGCCTATCGTGTCGCCCTGAGAGCAATGCGGTACACTTCTCGGGCTGGTCTCTGTCTAGGCCTTCCTATATCCGTTGTCCATTTTTTATTTTTGGATCCTTATATTTTGATGCTGTTGTTTTTCTCTATCTCAATGGTTCTGCTACTCCTCTTGCTCTTGGTCTCGGTGGTATTGGGCTTACTGTTTATACTTTTTCTGTCTTTCCTTTCCATCTCATTCAGACTTCCTGTACTTGAGTCAGCGGCACCACCGGGTGACGTCTCGCATCCGTATCACATCCCATCAAATCGTTATCCAAGATGGTTCACATTAGCACACATTGAAACGCAGCAATGTGAGCTTGCCTCCACTATGTTGACAGCTGCCAAAGGTATGTTCATCCATGTTTTTTTTTCCCAATGCCTCATGGGGTAATAATTTGACATTGAGCATTTCGATGAGAAAATAAACATAAACGTGGGAACTTTGTGCAGAGAAATAATGGATATAGTAAAGTGCAAATGTCTGCTAAAATTATCATGTTGTCTTCTCAAACACTCGCAGGTGATGTTCTTCGGCTCCGAACAGTGCTGGACTCCATTCAAAAGCATGTCCACTCATCTTCGCACCTCTTCAAACTTGCGCAAGATGCCTTCAAAATCGGCACACCAGCTGAGGGCCTGCCAGATATCACCCTGCTCAACGTTGCCCTTGAGCTGGGCCTTCAGGTAGGATGTCTTAGAAGAAAAAAAATTAAACAAAGGGAACAACCTCTCAAGTATTTTTGCAGCCTCGGTCGAAGGGCATGTCCCAATGCAGTTAATTTTTGGATACTCGTTTCGGTTTGTCTCGCATTGCTCATCTTTTTTATTTTTACAATGGCGCAATGTTCAAAAGAGTTTTGAATTTATATTCGTAAAGTTCTAGGAATCCAACTGTTTTCAGAAGTATTTTTGAACACTTATTTTGAATGAGGCTGTTTGCGATTGACATCACACAAGTACTTTGGCTGAAATGTGCAATAATTTGAAATCTAGAGTGACATTATCACCATTAAGAGAAGACTACAGCAGTGCAAATATTGTGGACTTATCAAATCCCTGAGGCTCAAATCGGTATGGCTCGAATGTAAGCTGTCGCGTGGCCCGGAGCCAATGGAAGAACATCCACCGGTTTGCATGCGCAGTTTGACAACACGTTCGTCAGTTTGTCATGTTGTTCATCATTTTTTAAAAAAACAACATATTTCAATCTGACTTTTACCACGTTGACTTTTATCAACATAACTAGCTATTTCATTTCGTGTGAAACTGCAGTGTTATCATGTAATTGCCACTCAAATTGAAAGCTCCTTTGAGCATGGGAGGAGTCATTTAATTGGGATTTGATAGGATTTGGCATAAACACAGAAACTGGTTTTTTTTTTAAATATGTATAATGGTAAATGCTTGAGGCAATGATTGTAAAGCAGTTGTGACCCTTAGGATACTGGTTTGGTGTGAGTGATCCTCTTCGCTTCATTCCTCGGGATCCAGATTGAGCAGGAATGCTCTGATGGCAGGTTTGGGACAGGCCTAGGTTTCAAACCTCCCTCCACCTTAAACCCAAATTTGAATAATTGTGAAGCTGTCTGGACAGTAGTCTTCCGCTAAGTGGTCCCAAACCATGCTTTGCTCGTTTCAGATACACAAACCGCTCAAATGCCATGGGGAATTTGCATGCGCTTGGGAATGTGGGATCATTATGGATCTTTAAGTTCCTGTTTCTGCAGGATCAAACGATGCAGCTTTTTGGCATAATTTGCAAATAAAACTGAAAATAATGAATTTCTCAAAACAGCGATGAATGAAATGAGGCCAGTGATTAGTGGCTACATCAGGCTGAAGTGACTTATTCGGGCCACTTCGCCCCCGCTTGGAGAGTGAAAAGGGACTATTGTGCTGGAAGTAATTTGACAGATGGAGAAAATATGCTGAATGTAGGTTTGTTACCGATGCTCTTACTCTGAATTCATCGTAAATGTTTCATCAGAGTATAATTTGAGAAGTGTCTGTTTGTGTGTTTCATTGTTTGGGTGTTCGAGTGTTTATTGGACTTTTATGCACCGCTAAACCGCAGGATGGAATGAGTTCAAAAGAGTTTGTTCATGTTTTAGTTTAAGGGGGTTAAAAAAATTCACATTTTCGTGGGTTCAGGGTGGGGGGAGGACCTCATTATTCTATGTAAATGTGTTTCACATAGCACCTGTTCCTGGTTGGTGTAGGTATTACATGTCATCTCCATAATTCTGGGGAATTATCCCTTACTTAATGACCGGTTCTTCGATAGTACTCATGGGAAAAAGTGGAGGGGACATTGCAAGTGCAAATCGGGAAGCCAAGAGTAATAGTGATGACCAGGCAAGTGTAGCCCCTGCAATTTGTTGATTGTGGACTCTCTTGGCTGTGGTGCATTCTGAGCATTTAATTGGACCACCTTTGCTATGTTCCTTTGAAATAATTCAAATAAAGGTGGGCGTTTTTAATTTTGAGTTTTTCTTGGTGCAAAGTTTATTATCTGTCTATACATTACTAAAACTCTCATCTTGTATGTATGTATGTATGTATGTATGTTCCCGAAATACAGCCAAAACGGTACACGATAGCGCAAAAAATTTCAGCCCACATTACTCACCTTCTCTGCGGTGTACAGTACAAATTTCGGTAAAATCAGGCACCGAAAAAAATTATTAAAAAATCAATTCCCGATTGTCAAGTCCTCTTCGGGATTATTTGATGAATGCAAACAACCTCACGGTATAGTTCGCTGGAGCTTTTTTTTATTGATTTTTTTTCATCAACTGCTGTCACAACGGGAACCTAACGGGTTCACGGGTTGTCTCGTTGGACCCAAAATCCAGATGTAAATGTGTATTCATTCATACTTTTATTGTTACTTATACTTTTCATCTCAACTCTCAATATACACAAAAATGCAAACCCCACCCCACCCCCCCCCCACTTTTTCCCAAGATGCACAGGGGTAGGTCCATAGATCATAAGATAATCTTGGCAAGGAGCTCCTCCTTTTGACTCCCCATTTTTATTTTATTTTTTTTGTATACCTTGTCGAGGCTCGTATGAGAGCTAACACCCAACGCACAGCAAGGGGGCATGAGACAAGAGTGGTGGGAATTGGAAGGACGAAACAGTGGGGCACAGAGACATTGGGAGATCTGTGGAAGGGAGAGGGATGGGGCGGGGAACACGGGGTATACAAGATGGACATTACAGGGACTTTCAGGAAGGAAAGCAGGGAATTTGAAGGAGGTGGGCTTGGGTGGATGAACGGGGTAGAAAAGATCGAGGATTTGGAATGGGGACGATAAGGTTGGTGAACAGCTGTTTTGAAGGCCTGAAGGGAAGAATGGGATTGAATAGAGTGAGGAAGTTTATTCCAAAGGCGGGAAAAAAGAGGAATGAAAGAGGGAAGGTGAGCAGT
The DNA here is from genome assembly GCA_035128595.1 of Eptatretus atami. Classification (NCBI taxonomy): domain Eukaryota; kingdom Metazoa; phylum Chordata; class Myxini; order Myxiniformes; family Myxinidae; genus Eptatretus; species Eptatretus atami. The sequence goes on from CM068952.1 coordinate 61,583,563, forward strand.
GATTCGTGGTTTTGGGAGTTTTACCAGAAGGGGTTGTTGGCGATCTTGAGCGCTCTGCGGAAATGTGGTGGGGACAAATCGCAGAGAGAGCAGGGGGGCGAGACTGGAGGGAACGGTAGAATACAAGAGACCACTGACCTGCCTGTGGTGAGAGAGTGAGAGGCCCAAAGACTCAGCCTCATCGCAGGAGATGCCAATGATCAGAAATGCCTTGGTTTCCACAGCGTGAAGCCGAGAAAGGTGGGAGGCAGGAGCACCACCCAGAGGGGAGAGCAGTATTCATAGGCTGTGGACGAAAGCTTTGTAAGTGGTCAGGAGCTCAGGTTGGCTGAGGAAGGACTTTGCACGACGGAGGATTCCCAGTCGGCGCTGGTTTTGAGGCGAGGTTTGAAATGTGTGCTTTCCCAGGAAAGATCATGGTAGATGTGAGACCAGAAGCTTGAAAGAAAGGACTTCTTCCAGAGGATTGTTGAGAAAATGGATGGGGGGTTTCTAAACGGTCCTTTCGGAGAGACATTGTGAGAGTGTGAGATTTGTCAGGATTGAAAGACATGTTCCACGTGTTGGACCAGTTTGTGATTTTACCCAGATGTGCAGTGAGCAAAGAAGCTGCTGCTTGCGGTCTGAGGGATGACAGATGGTACGGCAGAGGGTGGAGTCATTAGCAAAGAGATAAAGAGGATTTTCCAGAGAGTCGGAGAGATCATTGATGAAAACCAGAAAAGAACAGGGCCCAGAACGCTACCTTGAGGAACTCCGCCTGGACAGGAAGAGGGGATGAAAGAACTCCGTTTAGGACACACGTTGACTGCGACAGGAGAGGAAGTCTGCGAGCCATGAGTGAAGATGGCCTTGGATACCATAGCAAGAGAGTTTGGTGAGCAGGGCAGGGAGCCAGACCGTGTCAAAAGCACGCGATATGTCTAGGATATGGCTCTGATTATGTCCGCATTGAGGACTCCATCCATTGTTGGGAGAGCAGAAGCAGCATATCCAGTGTAGAGTGACCTGGTCTGAACCAAATTGATGATGGAAATCAGGCCATTGGAGAAGAGGAAGGATATAATGTCTGAAGCGATGATGGATTCTAGAACCTTGCTGATGATTGGGAGAAGGCTGATTGGTCTGTAGTTGCAGGGATCTGTTTTTGCACCTTTTTTATGCAGGACAGTGATGTTTGCTGATGTCCAAGCAGATGGCAGATGACCTTGAGCAAATGAGAGGGTGAGCAAGAGCAGAGGAGCAGGTTTTTAGGACACGTGGGCTGATGCCGTCTGGACGGTTTGCAGATTGTGAGTCGAGGTTTGACAGCAAGCTCTCCACATTATCAGAAGAAAAGGACACAGAGTCCAGGGACACTTGGGTGCGACTCAGTAAGGTGGGTAGAGAAAGCGATGGGTTTTGGACACAAGCTTTCGATGCAAACACTGAGTTTAGGCATTCAGCCTTTTCACGTGCGGTATCAGCAGTGTGGCCATTTGAGGTAAGGGAGAGGATGGAGGGGACATACACCAGAAACAGATTTGATTAGACCTCACCAGGATTTGGAGGAGGAGAGAGGTTTGAAAGTTCAGACTTGAGCTTAGAAAGATGTTTTCTGGCTCTCCTGAGGGTAGATACACACTTGTTCTGAGCTTTATGGAAGGAAACTGAGATTACCCTCAGTTGGGTTGTCTTTCCATGAGGCAAAGGCAAGTTTTTTTCAGGACAACTGCCTCGCCACAAGCTTCAGTGAACCATGGGCGGGAGGAAGGGGACAACTGAAGATGAGGGGGTAAATCTGTGCATGAGGGAGTGCAAGTTTCTTTGAAAGAATTCCCAGGATGAGTTGATGTTGGAGAAAGTAGAGATAGGAGACCAGTCTATAAGTTTGAGGGCTGCTTGGAGACCCTGCCAGTCGGCTTGAGTGAAATGCCAGACTCGACGGGTGAGGTGGTTCTCTGATAATAGCCAGAGAGATGTCCACTTTGACAAGGACGTGGTCAGAGGAACCGATTGGAGCGGAGGAAGAGCAGCAGATATTGTCAGGGAAATTTGTCAAATCAGATCCAGAACAGATGGAGAACCATTGGTTGAGATCCGGGTCGGGAAATTGACCGATTGAGTCAGTCCCAATGAGTCGCAGAAAGCTTTTGCTGAAGTGCCATGAAGGTGAGAGAGGTACCACACCTAGCCAACTGGCATGATGACAGTTGAGTCGCCACAGATGAGGAAGAGAAGTTTGGTGAGAAGATAGAAGATGGTCCATGTTTTCGGAAAGTGAGGTGAAGATGGAGTCATCACTGTTAGGTGGATGGTACAGTACACATATAAACATGAGGTGGGAGTGGGGGGAAGCCGTAGCCAGAGGTATTCCTGGGGGTGTGGGGGAGTGAGGGCAGTGCATGGAGAGTGAGGAATAGTCTTTGATGAGAGAGCAACTTCTCCACCAGGACGAGGCTCAGGGCTGTCATACCGGAGGAGGGAGTAATCAGGGAGAGATACTTGGGAGTCAGAGACGTCTTGAGGGAGGAAAGTTTCTGTTACGCAGATTATGTCTGGTTTGTCATTGGCAATGTATGGAAAGATCTGAAAGGTTTGAGCAAAGGCCCCGGATATTTGAGGTCCACACTGTTATGAAGAGGGAGGGGAGGAAGCTTTGGGTGCAGGGCGTGGGAAGGGAGGGGAGGGTAGGACAATGGAGAAGGGGGGGGGTAAGGAGGGTTGTTGAAAGAGTGTGGGGTTGCAGAATAGCTCGGGAAGATGGCCGGATGAGGAGGATAAAAGGCTCTGTGTGCTGTGGGAGGGGGGAGAGGGAGGGGCAGAAGGCAGTTGAGGATTTGAGGAGTGGAGTGATGTGGAAGGAGGCAGCTTTGTGATGAGGGGGGGCAACTTTGAGAAGGGTGAGTGAGGGGAGTGAATGGTGGGAGAAGGGTGAGTGGGGAGAGTTGAGGGAGAAAGGTGAGAGGGAAAGTTTGGAGGGGAAGAGTGTGATGGTTGCTTTAAGAGGAGGGGTGAGAGGGGTGAGTTGGCACTGAAGTTAGAAAAAAAGAATGGTTGATGGAAAGTGAACATCATAGCAAACTGGGTTTTTTAAAGGTTTTAGTCAGAGATGCGATTAAGACATTTCTTGATGGATTAATAAGGCGAATCAGAGAATGGAGAGAAGAAACGCTGTAACAGTTGGATTTTTTCGGCAAGGTATGAAGGAGAGGTCGAATTGAGAGCAGTCTGTTTAAATAGTGGAAGAGTGGTGCAAATTATGATACGTGAAGATACCAACACGTGTGAAAGAGGAAGATGAAGCATTATAAGAGATCGTTTTTTTATTATTATTATTATTATTATTATGATTGTTTGAGAGAGTTTTCATCAGATTAGGTCATGGAAGTGTTGGAGAAAAATTGTGAGGTGAATGGTGAAATTGGATCGGTAACAGCAGGGTGTGGAAACAGATCACGTGGTTACGGGAGAAGCACGTGCTATGGGAGGTGTATAGTCAAAAGTGAATTTATTTATTTTAAATAAGGATTGCATAACATTCGGAAAAAGGGAAGGTTGAAGTAAAATCGTGGAAGTGTGTGGTGAATTTGGAATTGTAAACGCAGTGTGAAGCTGCTGGGTCGATGAAAATACACGAAGAGTAAGGAGACACGTGGTACAGGAGGTGTATGATCGAAAGGATACAAGGAAGATTTGGATTTTTAAGAACAGGTAAAATTCGGGAATGGAAGGTTGTAGGAAGAAATCGTGAAGGTAATGGCGAGAGAAGGTCAGCTCAGTAGAATAAGATGGTGTGCTGGCAGGAGGAAGAAGAAGAAGGAAGAGAAGATCGGACTCGTGAGTATGCAAGGAGGAAAGTAGTTTTTTGGGGGGGGTTTGATTTAAGACAAGTAACAGAGTGTTTAGTTAGGAGGGATAGGGGACGTTGGGAAAGTGGGGAAGATCGGAATTGAAGGTAATGGGGAGAAAATACAAATAAACACGATCGTACACCAAGAGGGGAAGGATGGGTCAGCCTCAAGCAACCCAGTAAGACAAGGTCAACGGAAACTCACAAAATTGCACGATTTTTGAAACAAAACCGAACTAGGAACACACAGTAACATGTTGGTGAGAAAATAAACTAAAAACGGGACAGATAACGACCGGAAACTTAACTTTGAGATCGTCAGCAAAGAGCCCTGAAAGAGACCTGCCGACACTCCAAACCCAGAACCGGAAGCTATCCATTTATTTATCTTTTTCCCCCTCTTCCTCGTACTCTGTAGCCGCTATGAAGGCAACAAATTTGTTTGGAGAAGTTGTCACAAGAGGATCGAGTAAAACTGAAAACGACGGCCTGGGCAGAATTTGCCCGAATACCACAATAGCATTGTTACCATGGAGACCATCATATTGTTAAGCGGTGCCAAGAAGTCCGTTGCGTCGGAGTGCTTGTTTGAGCGTTTTGAATCAAGCAAGCCACTTCGCAAGCGACAGCAAGCTACTTGCTGAAGGAACACACACCTGGTGTTGATATAGCATAGACATGATGGGCTGAATAGCCTCCTCCTGTGTCATGTTTCCTTGCTAAATAGATATAAATCTTAATGTTAATCACTTCCTTCATTAATCCTTTCCAGTGTTTATCACTAATCAAGTCGGTCTGAATGGATATACACCAGAGGCCTTTTCAAGGGCATATAGATTAGCTCGTGGTTCGGACTGATGATGCCTGAGGTCTGGATGTGGACCGCGGTCCACCTTTTGAGGACCATTGACACTTATTACACATTCATCTCCGATGCAACAATCACAAAATAAACTTTTCTTACCTGAAAATTTTACTATGGGTGAGCAACGAGACCCCTTTGGATAAAAACTTGAAGCACCACAGAACTGCAGTGGAAATGTCTATCCATATCAGAACTCACACAAATGTGATACATTTTCAGTGCATGCGCACCATGCAGTACTTGCTCACTCCAACGAATGAAATCCAGCATGTGCATAAGCCAATACCAGTCCCTTTTATTGAATACTGCCCACCAGCATGGTCTTGATTTGAGATAACTTATTTTGGGAAAGTTAGTATTGATTTATACATAATTTGATGATCCATTCGGGAAACACCTCGTGTCTGGGCCTGTGTGTGTGGATTGCACAGAGCAATACATTTTATGTTACATTCGAGTGAAAAAGGGGGTGGGGGAGGGGGAGAAAATCGATATGTTGTCCCCCCCCCCCCTCCAGTCAAAAAAGTGGGGGAGGAGGACATGCCTCCCATCCCCCACCCATTGGTGCTCATAATATCACATACAACCTATCGATTTATATTTGCATTAAGAAATCGAAAATACATGCTAACTGGTATTGGTATATCGTGATAATGTTGCTCATAAAGTTAATCGCTGCAGTTTTCTTTTTGTAATTTATTGTTATCAATTTGATTTATGAGGGGTATCAAAATGTATTGTTCAATTCTGCAGGAACTATGACTTGACTTGGCATACTGTGCACATAACAATGTGAAAAGGCAGCGGTTATGGTTTGTTTACCGGTACAATGAGTGAAATCTCATGACCCAAAACCCATCCTCACAATCTGTGATTATGCCATGCTGGATGTGTGTTTAAAGAATGATGTAAAGAAAAATTGGTGTCATCATTGTAGTCGGGTTTTGTGAACTTTTGTATGCACCCATCCCAGTACACAACACTCACTGCTGCCGTGGCTCATTCTGCACGGGCATTGGTCTGTTAATTATGTTGATTAAAAAAAAAACTGTTTCAGTATTACACCTTAACGAGCAGCTACATTCATGGAGATGCTCATGACAATTTGCATTTTCATCAACCTATTGCAATTTAACTGTAAATTTCCACCGAATTCGTAATTGATGATTTAATTTTTTTTGAATCAAAGTCGGAATGATAAAATCACCATGCATGCAATGATCAAGTTTGTTCATGGCAATGAAAAATATCGGGGTCTGAGGGGATCTACGGGTGGTTGCCCCCCCCCCCCAAAAGAGGTATTTGCTTTTTTCTCAAAAACTACACACACAATTCCACCTTTACCAACTTTACCTCCACCTTCATCACCCATGATGTACCAAAGTTTGCTCACGGCATTAAACAAAAATCCATAGGTATTTACTTTCTTCTCCGTCACATATTTTGTGGGTCATCCATGCCTACCAGTGGTTCCCGAGTTATCTTATCCAGCTGCGACCAGGTGAACCATCAGGGGTATTGCCCCTATGTTTTATGTCTCCGCTGACGAATTCGCTGGAGGCATTATGTTTTTGGGTTTTCCATACATCCATCTGTGCTAATTTTCTCTGGTTTCTCTGCAATCACTTCTTCCGATTGACACTAAATTTTACCATACATACTCCTACTCATGTAGAATGTTTTAATGATGATTATAATGTCATAGGTTACGTGGTGTGGCAGACATGTTGGAAAAATGGATAAACTTTGGACCTCTGTATCTCTGAAACCGCTCTATGGAAAAAAATTGAAACTTGGCACATGTGAAGTACTTCCCATGGGAAACAAGTGTTTTTGATGATGTCACAGGTGGCTTTGTTACGACGTCATAATTGCAGACGTCGAACGCTTTATCCCATCAGTATGAAAATTTTTGACGGTCATCTAGGGCTAAATTGTATCGGGGGAGGGGGGGGGGAATTGATGACATCATCGGTCACGTGGTTTGGCAGCCATATTTTTTTTAACATTAAAAGCTTTCAAAAATCTTTTCCAAAACGGCTGAAGAGATGGAGGCAAAACTTTCCAGGTGTGATCGCCTATCCATGAGGAACAAAAAGTTCTCCATCTATGATGTAATTGGTCATATGGTTTGGCAGCTATGATTTTTTTTGAAGAATAAACCTTTAAAAATCTTCTTCTCCAGAACGGCTTGACAGATTGAGGGGAAACTCCACCCACATGGTCCCCAAGCCTTGGGGATACCAGTGTCCACAAAATAATTAATAGGTCACATGGTCTGGCAGCCATATTGGATTGAATGAAAATCTTAAATGACAATATTTCTCTTGTGAACCACTTCATCAATCAATGTGAACCTTTGCAATTATAATCTAGTAGTCATGGTGAATATATGTTTTAAATTTCAACCTGATCAGACACTTGGTCTGGCAGGCAGAATTATTTAATGTTTTGAATCTGTGTGCAGGATTTGAATCAAACTTGGTACAAGTACGTATGTATAATGATGTAATAATGTGGGCGGAGGTATACTTGTCGACGTCGCGATGTCAAAGAGTACTGTTGTAGTTTGTCTTGCAAGCAGAATTACATCCTGGAAACTTGAAAGTAGTCGGTTTACATTGAAAGTTGTGCAAGTTGAGATCGCATTTGAGTATTAACCTCAGCTTGTTTTCTGGAGTTGATGATATAATGTTGACAAAATTCCCACTTTGATTGTACAGGTCATGCGAATGACCCTCTCCACCTTGAACTGGCGACGAAGGGAAATGGTGCGATGGCTTGTAACGTGTGCAACAGAAGTTGGTGGGTATCTTAATAATTAGACTTCATTTTATTTGTAGCTTCTGGCCTTACCTTGTACCATTTTCATTTGCTTGTCTTTTTTTTTTTTTTTTTTTTTCATTACAGTGCTCATGGTGGAGCTTTTACATATATCCTGTGTAAGACATTAAGATGCATCACTGTACTTTAATATGAATTGCAAGAACATTTCTAGACAATGGACAAATCATCATAGTTTATGATATTTGAACCTGTTATCTCGACAATGTGAGCAGGGTACCCAGGCAGAATCACCATTAATGCCCAACCCCTTCTCAAAAACAAACAAGCTCTTTCACTTTTTCCTTCGCTCTTAATACAGCTATCAAGACTCATGGAAGAGCTAAACACCAAATAAATGCAGGGTGAGTAAACCAACAAGAGGGAAAAGATGAAGTCAAGTCACCCTGGGGCAAACCACAAGAAAGGCGACATTGAGTCGAAAAGATATAGGTTCGACATTTATTTCTAGACATGAGTGGAATTTAACGGCCACCTTGATAAAGTGAAACGAGGAATGAGGCAGAACCTGTTCCATCGATTAAAAAAAGAGAAATTAAACAGTCCAGCTGGGTGGATGAGATTGTGGCTTCTGGAGGAGCATGCATGGCCCAGTGTGGCTGGAGATGTGGCAGCTAGCACATTGAGTCGGTGGAGCAAGAATAAGATTTGAGCTGCAGGTAGATTGCAAGACCATAAACCTGATTCATGATGATCGCAGTAGACTCTCTACTTAGAAAATATGAAAATGTATTATTTTATTACGTTTATTGAAAAAGAAAAAGACGACAACAACAAATGAATGCCAAATGTCCAATGTTTTTTTTTTATATGGGAGGAAAAGCATGGCCATTGTTAGCGTCTCACAATCTTCCTCACTATCAAACAACGTTTGTTGTTTCTTCACCAAGACTTGATACATCTTTTATTCGTCTGATCATTTGAATGTATCATTTCATTTGCATGCAGTCGAGATAACCCTAGAAAGGAACTCTCTTTTGATATGCATAAAACAGTAAACCACGTTGTTTCTCCTTCTCCTGTTTGTCTACCATGCAGGGGTGTGTGCACTGATGAGTATAATGCAGAGCTGGTACACACTCTTCACACCTATTGAGGCGACGAGTCTCGTTGCCACAAGTGTTCTTTCACCACCCACAGCACTGCGTCTCAGCCTAGACTATGGGCAACGTGAGGAACTGGCCCAATGCGCACGCACACTTGCACTCCAGTGTGCAATGAAGGACCCACAAAGCTGTGCCCTTTCGGCATTGACCCTTTGTGAGAAAGACCCTGTGGCCTTTGAAACGGCCTACCAGATTGTACTGGATGCGGCTTCAGGGGCGGGGGCTGGAATGGGACATGCTCAGCTCTTCACCGTTGCGAGATACATGGAGCACCGGGGGTACCCTCTGCGAGCATACAAGCTCGCAACACTTGCCATGGCACAGCTGAGCCTTGCGTATAACCAGGACACACATCCAGCTATCAATGATGTTCTCTGGGCTTGTGCACTCAGCCATTCACTGGGTAAACACGAACTTGCTGCCATGATCCCACTTGTTGTAAAAGGTGTGCAGTGTGCCACTGTATTATCTGACATTCTCCGGCGGTGTGCCGCAAGCCTTCCAGGACTGGCGAGTCCTGGGGGAGGAACAGGAGCCGGTAGTGGTTTGGGAGGACCTCCAACTCGTGGCCGAGCCGCTGCAGCCGCAGCAGCAGCAGCAGCCAATGGGAACGGTAGTGCAGGTGGTAAGTCTGCCATTGCGGCAGCTGCCGAGAAAAGCGGGCCACTGCGGCAACTGCTGGATGCAACGCTTTCAGCATATGTGAGCACTGCTCATTCTCGCCTTACCCATATATCCCCTCGGCACTATGGTGAATTTGTTGAGTTTCTCGCAAAGGCACGTGAGGCCTTCCTGTTGGCACCTGATGGGCATGCGCAGTTTGCCCAGTTCCTTGACGGCCTAAAGCAGACGTACAAAGGCAAGAAAAAGTTGATGCTCCTGGTACGTGAGCGGTTTGGCTAAGCATTGGACAGGACGCATTCCTCTGCAACCCCGGTGAAAATCGGGCTGAGGGACCAGGACGCTGAACGTGCCAAAGACCCTTGGGCAGCAAGATAGCTCGAGAAGCGAATGTGGGAGGTGGTGTAGGGAAAGTGGTGGAGTGAGGAAGCCGACTAGACCTTGCGCCTAGTCTGTTCGTAGGGAGTCAGAGTCTTTCCCTTCTTGCTGTTTTTATTTCTTTTGACTATGTTATGTTGCCACAATCGTATCCATTATGACGCTAACTCTTTGCACCATCGAAGTCTATGAAGAGCATCACCTTCGATCACTCGTGTGGAACAAAATCTGTCCACGTAAAAGAAATGGCCCGTCATGAGGTTTGCTTGCCGGCAAGGAGTGTTCATACTTATCTGTAACTGTGATAGCTGAGGACGGTTACAAAGTCTTTTGTGACTTGAAAGGTGACCCGAAGAGCAGAAACCACCTCTCTTGGGGAAAAATAAACAAACAAAGTAATAGTTTAAACAGCTTATGCCAAGCAATCTGCTTTTGTAGGCCTAACATTGTCTTTCCGGGTGCAAGAGCTTTTGACCGAATTACCGCAAACCACAATCTGCCTCACAGTTTAGCTGCATACCTGCCCTTTACCTGATTTTTTTTTAATTTTATTTTATTTTCTCGGTCAGCGGGATCTTCATCTGAAGGTCCTCCGCTCTCCTTAAAAATAAAGCACGTCCTTTACCTTTCGGTTCCAGTGCCTCCACATCCACGGTAGTCTTCCGTTAAAAAGAGAAATAAAAACACACGACGGCAGGATAATTAATTCTAGAATACGATTGTCAATTGATAACCTCTTCAGAATGGCTTTTTGCATCACTTCACTTTTTTACGGTAATATTCCACGACACTAAACAATTTTCTTACAACAGAACTTCCACGAGCTTCAAGCCGTTCGCTTTGTAAGCAAGGAACCAAACTTTCCCTTCATGGAAGAGTTATATATGTGTTGTATGCCATCACTGTACTCTCTGTGCACAGCTTGGATACAACTCGTATATGATTTGCATGCAATTTGTGTACAATTCCTGTACGATTTGTATACAGTTCATACATAGTGTTTCCTTAAGGGTCGCCGCATAGTCTCAAAATACCTCCTTTGTGACGACAAGCAGAAGGCTTTAATCGAAGCAACCGTAGGCTTTAACGACAGGAGTGCGTAAGACATATAATATCCACAAAACTGCAATGCCTAACTTGAATTGCAAATAGGGAAAAGGCTACGTTTTTAAACCTCCCATATAGCGCAGCAGCAGCAGGAAAGGCAGTATCAGAGTGTGAGGGGTGGGGGAGAGGGGTGGGGGTTGGGCTTCTTGTACTCTGAGGGGAGGGTGGGTGAGCAGAGGGTGAAATTCCTTCTCAGGGAAGAACTCTTGTGCAACAGTGCATTAGAAAGAAAAGAAAAAAAAAAGACTTGTAAATATGCCGCAATGTCGACGAAACGCTGAAAGTAATTAATGTAAAGTAAAGAGGTATATTAATTTATTCTGTTTCTCAAAAATACTTGAATCTGTGGCGGGTGCAGCGAAGAGCAGAGGTTCGAAGGATCGACACGAATGAACGACGGAACATGGGTGGGCATGGTCAGGCTGGGGGGGGGGGTTGCAGCTGAGGGAATGGAATTAAGTTTGTGCAAAAGATGGAAGGTTGGAACCACGGAGGAAGGGAAAATGCAGATGGTTTATCTATGCAGACGTTAATTTCTTTTCATATTTTCTTTTTTTGTGTGTGTTTCGTTTGTTTTTTGACAGACGGGGCTCTTATGTCTGAGGGCCAGGCTGCTGAGAGTTTGGAAAGCTCTGCTCTCTGCTCAATAACCATGCTAACCTACCTGGTGTGTGTGTGCGTGGCGCGCGTGCGCGTGTGTGTGTGTGTGTGTGTGTGTGTGTGTGTGTGCGCGTGCGTACATGCGTGTGCGTGCACTCTTGCTTCACGCAGACTGTTACCTTCTACACAGCCTACATTACAGTATTGTCTTGTTTAAACGAAGGAAACTGGAGCAAGGAGGGAGAGAAAATTAATGAGCATCTCTTCAGTAGTCTCCTTTACGCTCTGCTCTTTGCGACAGCTTTAACTAGTTTGAGCTGTTTTGTGTCCAAAAAAAAAAACCAGAAGAAGCTCAGCACCTCAACACACCTACCTTTCTTTGGATGTGGCAGGTGTCTGCAGCAGAGAATCGCTAGTTATTCCGCCACACCCACTCCCGTCTGCCATTTCTCCTGCACAACTCTACGGCTAGTCCACAAGTGTTGTAACGATTTATATACGCACCTTCACAGCCTCCACGTGCGGCTCCCCCCTCCCCTACCCACACATATTTTCATTGTGCAAATGCTGTGTTTAGTGGTGACATTTGATATATATTTTTATTACTTGTTTGTCCTTTTACTTTTTACCTTACCATTTTCTGTCTCAAGTTTCTTTTTCTTTTCTTTTTAATCCAAAAGGTGCCCAAAGTTCCAGGATGCTATCGGTGTTTTTTTGCTTTTTTTTTTTTTTTTTGGTTGTTGTTCTTTTCTTGTTTGTAAGTTGGTTCCCAACAGGTTTTGCATCAAGGCTACATAAGGATTGAAGAAAATCAAGCTATGTTTGGTGGGAGGGAAACTCACTGACAACAGTGGAGCAGGTTTTCCAGCCATTAATTTGTATATGGCGATTAAATTGTGACGCCCTGCTTTCTTAAGATCAGGTAATTATTATTCACATAAATCCATGGTCTGTAAGAACTTAACATAAGCTGTCACTGTTGTCTGGATTGATCTATCTCTATCAGCAAAAGTTGAAGAAAACTGGGCTAAAAAAAAAAAAAATGAAAATCACATTTCGTTCTTCCTGCAATTTGGGGGAAATAAAAAGTGAAAAATTATTTCAAAGAAAACCTTTCATCATTGTTGCTCTGTTTTAGAGCCAATGGTTGTCCTAGTCTAGAGACAACTTTGAGGCCTAACCCTGCATAGAAGCATGCCTAGATTATGTTGTGACTGAAAGTTGTAAATGTTCTGTTGTATTTAGAATTTACACGTTATTTATTCTCTCCTGAGTTGCAACACATTCTGTATACTGTCACGTTGTATAAATGTAGGAAATGGCTACACTGTGATATTGATTTTATTTATGTAACACTGTAACCGTTTTATAAAATATAAATGTTGTAATGCGACACCTCTGCCTTTTGAATTGTTATTTTGGTGGATTGTAGAGCATCGCATCAGCAGATCTTGCTCAGATGCTGCAGATGTGTTTTCCCACTCGAGGATGCGTGACGAACCGCTGTGATGATGACCTGCAGATACAAGCGAAAGAGCCACGAGGGCGTTTAAAAGCAGGCTGATCACCCATGGTAGCAACAGGGTCTTCCTGGTACAGGTAGTAGAGACCCGAGGTAGGTCACTATAAACAAAGTGTGGCATTTACAGGTAGGATAGCCTTGAGCTAGTCCACAGAATACTACACACTGCAGTGGGTATCGGTAGAATATGGACAAGTGGCACCTCAGTGCAGGACCCTAGCATTCAGCCACCACGCTGCCAATCCAAAGCCAATGTTTCAACACCTGAGCTTCCTCTCCACTCTCAAGTCCTCATGCTGAGTTTCCATCTGGTGCTCTCTTGCCCTTGCTCTCTCCTGTACCACTTTAACTCTGTTCCAATCATCTCCCTTGCTTCGCTAGTGTTTCCCTAAATATCACTGCCTGTGTTCCATTCTCAGTATCCATTCAAACCTACACACACAAATCAATCAGCCAGCTCAAGGAATGGTCAATTTGAATTTGCTGTAGTGTGTCCTTCATGCAAATGCGTGTTGAGCTTTCCTGGCACACCCCGAAACCAACCGTTACTGCAGGTCGAGTGGAAAAGTGTGGAATTTTTTTTTTTAAATTAAAAACACTAATTACAGAATAGCACTGACTGGCCATCTTAAGCATACTCTGCTGTTATGCCCAATGATGAAATATTTACATCCTTTAACCAAATCATCATGAATTAAGTATTCCACATCATTTAAATTACTATATTCATAAAAATTATCCTTTTCGTAATAGAAGTATAAATTTAAAACAGACTTGCATTATAAAACTGCATAATTCATTCCAAAAAAACAAACCTGCATTCCAATTCATAGCTACAAAGCATCTCAAAATGTAAAGCCATTCCACACCCACTTCATATTCGGACTTATTTCGTATCCTAAATATGACAAAAACAGCTAAACACTCGAAGTGCACTCGGTAGAGCACATACCTCTGCCATGCAATGCCTGATCCATGGGAACATATCGTGCCCAATACATTTTTGAAATATCATGCTATGTATCGTTTTTGACCCTATCTCTCAATGGTGAAGAATCACTTTAAAAATTAAACAAATCTCATATACAGTTCTGGATTTGGATCTTCACCAAAATTGAATCAATTCTTCCTTGTCATAAACCCAACGTGTCCACCAAGTTTTGTCCGAATCTGTCCACGACTTTTTGAGATCTCTCAATGGTGAAGAATCACTTAAAAATTCGAGTAGCCGGATCCAGATCTTCACCAAAATCTAAACAGTTTGGCTGTCACACACTCAACCTGCCCACCAAATTTCATCCGAATCCGTCCACAACTTTTTGAGATATCCTGCACACAAACTGACAAACAAACAAGAAAAAGTCGTCGTGCAGAGCACGATACTTGTAAAATCCACCCCCTTTTCCAAAGGTTGCCATGGATACATCAAATTGGCCATTTCATGAAGATTAAAATTGACAATCTTAATCAAAGCTCAGGTCGATCGGATGAAAATGATTATTCTTCAGATTGAAATGGATGATTTTAGAAGTTTGACCTTGAGTTGACCTTTGACCTTTTGACCTCAAAAATAGTTGGTTTCTATATTCAGTAATGTACTGTGAAATTGCTGCTTAATTTTCAGGTTAATCAGATAAAAATTGACTATTTTTTTTCAAATTAGTTTTGATTTTAGAAGTTTGACCTTGAGTTGACCTTTGACATTTTGATCTCAAAAATAGTTGGTTTCCTAATTCAGTGACACAATTTGCAAATCCTTTTCAAATTTCAAGTCAATCGGATGAAAAATGACAATTTTATAAATCTAACCTCAAGATGACCTTTGATCTCAAAATCAATAGGCTTCGCAGTTGAGACTACTAACTCTACAACTTTGTAAAGTTTCATGATGATCGGTTTAGAATTGTGACCTGTAGGTGATTGATAGACAAACAGACAGAATAACAAAATCGACTGATAAATATAGTTGAAAAATCTTCGATTTTGCAAGTAACAAACAAACAGAGAGGGGTGAAAACATAACCTTCACCTTCGGTGGCGGAGGTAAAAAAAAATTATGATTTTACATGAACTTGACCTTTTGACATCAAAAGCAATTGGCTTCAGTGACCCAATATGCAAACCCTGTTCAAATTTCATGTTAATCGGGTGAAAATTTACAATTTTGTGCAACCTTGACATTTGAGCTTTAGATCTCAAAAAAACAATTGACTTCTAGCTTTTGATTGGTTCATCAATTCAGTGACCCAATATGCAAATTCTTAAAATTTCAGGTCAATCGGATGAAAATTGATGATTTTATGCAACCTTGACCTTGTGTCATTTTTTCCACATTTTTATGCCTCCGCACCAAGGGTGCCGGAGGCATTATGTTTCCGGGTCGTCATCGTCGTCCGTCCGTTCGTCCGTCCGGATTTTCGTTTACGCGATAACTCAAGAAGTAAATTGCAGAATTTCATCAAACTTGGTAAAAAGGTAAAGTAAGACAGGGCAATTAAGTGATTAGATTTTGGGCCAGATGTGATAAAGATCAAAGGTCAAGGTCAAACTGAAATTTTACTGTTTCGCCATAACTCAAATATTGGACAGAATTTCATCAAACTTGGTACAAAGGTAAAGTTAGATAGGGCAATTAACTGATTAGATTTTAGGCCAGATATGATAAGGTCAAGGGTCAAATATGTCAATACTCAAGTGTTGTGTGGGAGGCGAGGCATACCCGTCGACTGCGCGCAGTCGAATTACTCTAGTTTTTTCATCAATTTTCATCCGATTGACTTGAGATTTGAGCAGGGTCTGCATATTGGGTCACTGAAGCCTATTGCTTTTGAGGTCAAAAGGTCAAGATCGGCAAAATCGTCAAATTTTTTTTGGTATTTATTTTTTAGCTGTTTTCTTCATGTTTGGCATACGGAAGAAGAAGTCCGAATACAAAGCGGACACGGACGGCCTTTGCATTTTCAGATGCTTTCTCATTTGTGGTTGTGAGGTAGTGTTTCGAGAGGTTGGGGGTGGGGGGTTGGTTTAGTTTGCCAGAGCGACACAGTTAAAGGTGAGTGAGTTAGGATGGTAGATAGAAAGCGAAGTCGAAGTTAGAGTGGCAAAATGGGCAGTTTTGAACCAGAATCAGAGAAGAAGATTATGTAGTGTTTAATGCTTGTAGCATCGAGGACGGTGAGGTGGAGGCAATATCCCACTGCATTCAATGCAAACAAATAGCCCAACTAAGAAGAACAAAAGCTGTGTGAGAGGAATGTATGTCAATATTGTAGGAAGTTAAGATGGGTGTGCAGTTCATAGATGGAACAAGGTGTGCTTGAGGGTAAAGTATGAGCAAGTTGGGATGCTTGTTTGTCCAGGGTGAGTCTGCACGAGGGTGGGCTGTTGTTGTCATCAGGTGAGTCGAGTTGTGGGGGGGGGGGAGGGGGAGGGAGAAAATAGGCTGGACTACAGGAAAGAAACCATATCAATTGTTCTCAAGGATAATGCAAACAGGTCGATTCAGCTTTCTGCATGAAGGATTGTACAAATAGTGGTTTGCTGTCAAGAAATGGATGGAGGGATTGATGTTTCAGAGAAATTTGGACAGCCTCGTGTTGGACCGCAGTAATAAGACATTGGTACAGATAACACAATGTCCCTACAATACTTTTCACCTGTCATCTAGTTCTGTCAAGTCATGGCCAACTTCTAGTGACATTCATGATGAGATTTTTTTCCAACCATCCCTGTCATGCGCTGCTTCCTGAAGCTCTTTTAGAGAAAGCTTGGTTGCAGCCTTCACCCCATCCATTCAGCGCATACAATGCCTGCCTCTTCCTCTTCTTCCCTCAACCACACCCAGCATGGTTGATTTCTCCAGATTTTAGTTTTCCGCATGCACGATGTGTCCAAAGTATGACGGTTTCTGTTTTATCATCAGCACTCCTTCATGTACATGGTGGTCTAATTTCTTCAAACACCGATTTCTTTGTTCTTCTTACAGTCCATGGAATTTTTAACATTCATCTCCAAAACCACATTTCAAAACTCTCAATCTTCTTCTTTGTTTTCTTCTTCCCTGTCCACGACACATCCATACATTGCAACTGGAGATACCAGAGCATTCACCAGCCCCCCTTCTTGGTGTGTATTGTCTCACCTTTGTCTTCCCAGATCTTTGTCAATCCTGACATTGCTGTTCTTCCCAATATGTCATAGGTTTGGCAGCTATTATTTTTTTGAAGAATAAACCTTTTAAAATCTTCTTCTCCAGAATGGCTTTACAGATCGAGGGAAAACTTCACCCACATGTTCCCCAAGCTTTGGGGATACCAGTGTGCCCAACATAATTAATAGGTGGCATGGTCTGGCAGCCATATTGGATTGAACAAAAATCTTTAAAAAATTATTTCTCTTAAACTGCTTCATCAATCGAGGTGAAATGTCACAATTATGATCTCGTAGTCATGGGGAATATATATTTTAAGTTTCAACCTGATCGGACGCATGGTCTAGCAGGCAGAATTATTTAACGTTTTGAATATGGAGTTAGGGATTTAAATCAAACTTGGTACAAGTTTGTATAATGATGTAATAATGTGGGTGGAGGCATATCTGTCAACATCGTAACGCCGAAGAGTGCTGTTCTGGTTCCACATGACATTAGTAATGATTATGAGTGATCTTAATTTGCCAGATTGTCGAATAAATGGGTATCAGTTGCATGCAAGAGACAGGGCAGATGATATAATAGTGGTAGACCTGTTTTTTGGGGTAATGGTCCATGTGTGGTAGAGAAGGTGGAGGGAGATGAACTGTTCAGGATGAGTGACCTCAACATAATGTGATTAAGGCTTCTGTCGTTCTGTAAATAATTAGGAATTTGGGATGAGAATGCTGTGGGATTTTAGAACAGGAGAATTTGAAGGGACGACGCATGACTCCTGTCGCTTTTCTGACAGGTTTAATCAACAAATATATTGCATGTCTATCTGTGAGTGTCAATGAGGATGTAAATGAAGAAAAACATGAAAAATGATCTTTTATAAAACCTAATTGTCCCCACGCTTTTTGAAAACAAAATGGAGGGATATTGTAATCAGCTCCGTCTGTCTGTCTGTTTGTCCATTTGTCCGTCCGTCATGCTATCTCCCAAACGGTTGGGCAGAAATTCACCAAACTTGGGAGTTATGATCACCACATGGCAAGAATTGGCAAGATCACATGCCAAAATAACTATTTGTGAATGTCTTTACAGCTGTGGAGGAACTCTGGGAAAGGGTTTGAAATGGTAAAGGGCTTACCTTGCGTAGCCTATCATGGCTGCTTTATACAGCTTTCTTCAGCTCAAAGAGCATGGGAGGAGTCGATTTTATTTCATTTTTTAATCTATTCTGAGCCACCTGGATTAATTGATGAGGTGAGAGCTAATTGGTTATTCCCAACATTAATGAGTGAGAGATGTGTGGTTCCTTGTTTTTAATTTATATGTTGACTGCTTTTTTGTTGACATTAATGTTGACATTTGCACGTGGTGCATGTTTGGGAGCCTTGATGCATTGCTGTCTGTGCTGTCGCTGATGAGTCGCCAATAAGCGATGAAACCGGCCCGTCCGCTCTGGGGGGGGCAGGGGGGGGAGGTGTCTGTAGACGCAATATCGGACAGTAACAACGACCTAACTCTTGGAGAAAATTTCATAGTACCTGCGAAGATGCAGTACCGATTTCAATGTCGCTATTACTCAGCTGAGTCTGCGAAGGACACCGTGGGATATTTGACATCCACCAAATAATGCTGGCAGATGAGACGCCAGAAAGAGAAGTAGAAGAAGGGCATCTCATTTTTTCACTGTGGAAATGATCTTTGCTTCATGGCGTGAATGGCCTAAATGTGCTGATGGATGAAGGACTCAACTTCTCCGAACTCTATGAGGAAAATTCTGTGTCCATGAAGGAAGTGGAGGAAAGGAAAAGGGTCGAGGAAGAAAGAAATTGCAGAGCAGGATGACTGGTCTGGTCTCTTTCCCCCCCCCACCAAATGCCACTCACACCAGGGTGGATGAAACCGCCCTTCAATCAGGCCTGAACCCCATTCCCTTTTTTCTCTGCCATTTTATATGAACTCACTGCAAATGTTATTTGCTTTGCTTGCCTTTTCTGCTCTGCTTATATATAAATATAAATAAATATCTATAACACACCTGGTCTGCGTCATTTCAGAGGTCTAGGTTTTCTTAACGGTCCTTATGTGTTTTTGCATGTGAATTTAGAAATGTATCTCATTTCGCTCAATCAGGTCAAGTTTTTAATGCTATCTCAATTTTAAGGAAAAAAAATAATCAAAATTTTTGTTTTTTTAATTAGCATTTTTTTAATTCAAATCAGACTTACATTGACAGAAAATGACAAACTATTATTAAAATAACGCACAAGTACCGTTAATGTGAAATTCAACATTAAAAGACGAAGGAAAACAGCGACTGCTGGAGCGACTGAAGTTGGGTGTTGCCAGAAACGATTTATTTATATTTTTCTGAAATTGAAATGAAATAATTGAGAAGGCACTTTCTTCCACATTAAGTGTACTTGTGTGTCATTATATGTATAGTTTGTACATTTTCTGTCAATGTAAGTCTGATTTTGAATTTTAAAAATGCTAATTTAAAAAACCAAAATTTTGATTTTTTTCTTTAAATTGAGATACGCATAAAAACTTGACCTGATTGAGCGAAATTAGATACATTTCTGAATTCAGCATGTAAAAAACATGTAAGTACCGTTAAGAAAACCTAGACCTCTGAAAAAAAACATTTCAAATGCAGCCCAGTGTAATATCTCTATCTCTATCTCTATCTCTATCTCTATCTCTATCTCTATCTCTATCTCTATCTCTATCTCTATCTTCTATCTCTAATCTCATCTCTATCTCTATCTCTCTCTCTCTCTCTCTCTCTCTTCTCCTCTCTCTCTCCTCTCTCTCTCTCTCTCTCTCTCTCTCTATATATATATATATATATACAGATGTATATGTATCCTGACGCGGTGGGTCGCTAATTGATCGTGAAGGCCAACAACTCGACCACATGACTTCGCGTCCTCTGTCTAATAAATACCGTTTTCCTAATGGTCATGTGATCTAATTACTGGGGGACACGCCCTCAGTACACCTTGTTCAAACCAGATCACCTTACCGGATCAGATGCAGCCGAGCGAAACTGCCCAAGGACATACCGGCTAGAAAAATAAATCGTTGGGAGATAACGTCCCGGCTATGCTAGAATACGAACCATGCTGGACCAATGAAGGAAAAGACGAAAACGAGCTGGGACCATTTCTGCACAAGCATTTATTTACAATCAAAGGAGGAAAGGTATGTGGCACAGTGAATTGAGTTTATTGGTATGTACAGCAGAGGATAGCAAGGAATTTGTGGGGTGCGACAAAAGGCAAACAATGTTACAAAAGCAGGCACAAAGCAAACTTATCCCATTATCACTTCTGCAAACATAACTTGTGCTATAAATAGGCCGCCATAACAGCACACACACACACACACACACACCGGAAGATTAGATAGCAAAAAGAAAGAGAGCAGATGAGGATAAACGGCGTCCCCTGGCATGGTCGGACCGACCAAATGCCAACGCAGTACACTTCGGGGGAGGTAGGAGGGAGAAATACTCTTGTCTGTGGGAGTGGGAGGTGTGGTGTAGTGCAATATAGGGAGTGTGGTGTCATGCCTGAGGAAAATGGGATTGCAAGTCAGTAAGGATGCTTTTTTGTGCGTCCAAAGGGGATGAGATAGAGGGGTGGAAAGAGAGGAGAGAATGTGTGAGGCAACAGATCCCTCACCTAGTCATGCATAGGTCTGCTAGTGTAGCGTGTACCTCCATGGGACGCTCCGTTTGAGCGTTCCTACCTCGAGAGTTGGCGCATTCTCACCGGCTTCGTCACCTTGCCGGGGCTCGTGGTGACGTGTGCTCCGCACTGGTCCTCCGGAATAAGCACGTCTCAGTCACACACCAACCGCGAGTGAAGAGCCAGCAAAGGGCAGAGACAACGAGGAGTGGAGAAGAGCAGATAAGAAGGTGGCGAAAAGAGAGGCGAAGAAGAGGGCGAGTGGCTCTGCGATCCGCCTTTTATAAGCCCCGGGAGAAGGGTGGGGTGACGACCCGATGCGACGTGCTGTGACCTGAATCCCGCTTCTCTATTGGGCCACAGCGGCCCAAGCCATGCCCTGCCAGGCTCCTGGGGCCGGAAGCTGTCTCATTTGCACATCCGGCGTGACACGGCCCGGAGCTCCTGACTTAGCATAGTGTATAAGCCGGCAACTTGGCCCCAAGCGTGCTCCCAGTGCAGTCTGAATGCCAAATAGCAATGCACACCCGCCACCCATGCCCCCCCCTTCCCCCCTCATGAGGCAAAATGCACACCCGGGCCCTGTACCAAACTCCCGGATTGCCCTTCCCGTGACTCCTCCTCGCCGCCCGTCTTGCCATGTTTTGGCGACTGGACGAGGGTCATATCAATCCCACGTGTTCACCCGGGACATTCCCGGCGAGAAAAGAGAGATGGGGGAACACGTTTGAGTACAGCCCGAGCTGTGCAGCACGCCTCTGTTTAGTGGTGAATTGTAGCAATGCAGAGGTACGAGGGGGTGCGGGAATATTTTTCCTGTGTGCGGGAGATGTTGATGGTCGAAGTGGGGAGTTTTTGGTGAGCAAGGTGAGATGCCGTTGGAAATTGGCGCACAGATTTCAATGAAATGGCGTGCCATGCGCGTGATGTAGAGTGTGTTTGTTCCGATGTTGATTCTCAACCACGGGAGGCTGTGTGGTGTGTTTGCTATGCATATCGTGGTGTGTGTGCTTGCTTGCTTGATTTGTACCAATGGTAAAGGGAAAGGGTTGGAATAAAAATCAGAACAGAAGATAGAGATATTGTTAATAGACCTAGCGATAAAACGCACACAACGCACTTTGGCCCGTTAACCCACGAGACATGAGGGGAAGGTCTAACTGCACAGAGACTAACGAAAAAAACTGCCTGGGGATCACTGTATGTTGGGTGCCATTGCCTTCGAGGCATGCGGTTTTGCAGAATCGCAACAACATATATTTTTATATATACATGTACATGCATACACATGCATACACATACATGCACATACATACACATACATACACCGATCCAAATAGGCTCTTTTGCAACAGTTGTTTTGCAACTCCTGTCCGGACGTAAACACCGTCCGGAGACTACCTTCCGGAACCCGTCCGGTGACAAACCCTTCCAGGACACGTCCGAGACAGTAGGGGGGGGAGGGATGGGAGAGGACAGAACAGAGGAGAGACAGACAGACCGACAGATGAGGTAGGAGATTAGCAAAAATAATATCTTGTGCTTTATGAACAACACGCACGCACGCACGCGCACAACACACACACACACACACACACACACACACACACACACACACCACACACACACAACACACACACCACACACACACACGCGTGCTTGGCCGATATCGGCACAATTTTTCGGGAATCGACAGTTTTGATCGGTGTGACTTCCCAACTACAGTACTTACTGTATACAACCCAGAAAACCTTGAGTAGCTTTCACCGAAAACAACATTGCATTTGTTAGACGTTTCAGGATATGTTCACAAACATTATCTTTATAAACAGTTCCATGTGATGAGTGGAAAAAAAATTGGGGTCGGTAATTTTGAAAACACTTTAATACGGTGAACGGCTTGGAAATTGGTGTGATTTCACAATTCGCTCAGGGTGACGGAGCGCGAACCACTCGCTCAGAGGTGACGGAGCCGAAAATCTCACTCATGTGACGGAGCACGAAATCTCACTCATGGTGACGGAGCACGAAAGTCTCGCTCAGGGAGAGGGAACGAAAGTCTCCTCAGGGAGACGGAGCACAAAGTCTCCTCAGGAGACGGAGCACGAAAGTCTCCTCAGGAGACGGACGAAAGTCTCGCTCAGAGACGGAGCACGAAAGCTCGCTCAGGCGGAGCACGAAAGTCTCGCTCGGGAGACGAGCAAAAGGTCTCGCTCAGGGTGACGGAAGCACAAAGTCTCGCTCAGGTGACGGAGCACGAAGCTCGCTCAGAGAGCTGAGCACTAAGGCATCGCTCAGGAACGGACATGAAAGTCTCGCTCAGGAGAAGCAGCATGAACCACTTGCTCAGGGTGACGCAGCACAACCACTCGCTCAGGGTACGCAGCACGAACCACTCGCTCCAGGTGACGCAGCCCGAACCACTCGCTCAGGGGTGACGCAGCAACGAACCACTTGCTCAGGAGTGACGCAGCACGAACCAATCCTCAGGGTACGCCACAACCACTCGCTCAGGGTTACGCAGCACGAACCACTCGCTCAGGTGACGCAGCACGAACCACTCGCTCAGGTGACGCAGCACGAAACCACTCGCTCAGGGTGACGCAGCACGAACCACTCGCTCAGGGTGATCGCCAGCACCGAACCACTCGCTCAGGGTGACGCAGCACGAACCACTCGCTCATGGGTGACGCAGCACAGAACCACTCGCTCAGGTTAACGCAGCCACGAACACTCGCTCAGGGTGACCAGCACAACCACTCGCTCAGGGTACGGTAGCACGACCACCTCGCTCAGTGGACGCAGCAACGAACCACCTCCTCTGGGTGACAGAGCACGAACACTCGCTTGTGACAGAGCACAACCACTCGCTCTGGGTGACGGAGCACGAACCACTCGCTCTGGGTGACGGAGCACGAACCACTCGCCCGAATAACGTCGCGGCAAAAAGTGTCTGCAGTGAGTGAATGATTCACTCAGAAGGACATAGTGCGTACTGCTGTCGACTGTAAGACAATCAGTAAGTGGCTTAAGCATCATGCAAGCACTCCAATTAAATGGTTGATAAAGGAACGGTTGCCAGGCTGTCATTGCATTTCATAGAGGATCCTTTAACTTGAAATGCATCCTTCAGCACGCACGCAGCAGTTTGTGAATTATAAGGAATTCATTCAAATAATGACTTTATCCACAAGAGTTGCAGCTTGATGCAGAACAACCCTGGAGACATCACAAAGTTTAATCACCCATGAAATAAACATTACAGATAATTATCTTATAATTATCGATATATCAGATTATAATTACAGATTATAATCTGCCATCTTGACTGCTCGTCTGTGCACATGTCACGTGCTACATCAGTTCTGGGTCCGCTCAAACGTTGTAACTTTTTTTAAAAACGTCGGTTTTTTTTTTTAACCAGATTTGCATTGATTCCCTGTAGAGCGCCTCTCAGGGTGATAGACATAGATTATAGACATAGATTTCGCATTTGCTATGGACAGGCAGTCCCTCTTGGGGACAGGGTGTGAGGTCTAACAATGAATGCATGAAATCATATAGCTAAATGAAGCTGGTTAATTTTAGCACGTTCCAAAATTTTTTGTTCACTCAATATAATTCTCCAAATAGTAGAAAAAGATAAGTTTAATGCTCTGGCAATTTCACATTTTCTTGTGTATATTTGGAGAAGGGGGGGACATGGCCTTGCTTTCTTAAAGTAAATAGCTATATGGGCTTAGTTGTTTCTTTAAATTATCAGATTTCACAACAGATTTCAACACTTATTTAGTCCAGATGATATCCGATCCTCAAAACCGAAATAATATTTCAATGATATACTTCAATTAGTCCGTAAAAGTACATCGTGGACAATTGTATTAAAATGCATGAAATCGCTCCAAGCTCATAATTTGAAAATTATTGACCTTAAAAAGCAATGTATACAGTGATTTGAGCTATGATGAACAGGCATTCGATAATTTGAGTGAGGAAAAAGAGTGGAAACAAACTTATACATTGTATCTAGTAAGAAGAATCATTGTGAAATCATTGTGCGATATATTAATATATATAACGTACGTCAGGTAATAATAGTTGTTATATGATATATGATATAATGAGTATTAGTAACACTAAGTGTCTATAACCTACATATCACGTAGCTGTGATATAATGACAATGATTTACGCTATTTTCAGGGAACGATTTGAATTCAATCGCACGCATCATACAGGTTTCCCCTTAGGCAGGCTATGTCGAATTAAGTGCACTGTTCCCTAGATAGCTCTCCATTGGGTTTAAACTGTTGTTTGAATACGATTAGACTGCGCCTGCGGATCGACTTTAATAGTAGGGAAAGAAACAACTGGACGACGTCCCTCCCCTTTCTGCGAGAAGGAAGAAAACCTTGACCGTGACGTCAACAACTCCCTCCCACCTGTGGTTGAGCGGGGGGTGGATAACAAGGGCATATACGCCGGGTGCGGGGGAGGGTGCAAAGGATAAAGAGGGAATCTTTTCTTTGTTTAAAAAGAGAATCACAAGAATCAAAAAGATTCGTAAAAGGAGTTCGGTAAAGAGTTCGAGAGAGTCCGTGGTGGGGTGAGCTGGTGGGCTGAGCTCGTGGGATGCGTGGCAGAGCTCGTGTGCTGAGTCCGTGAGGATGAAGCTTTTTGCTTCGGCAGTTGGGGAGTCGGGAGGAACCCAGAACCAGGGAGCTGCGTGGAAGTCCGGGCGTCGCAAAGGAGACGCGAGCTGGAGGCGCACCTTGCCTGCTGTGTCGCGCAAACCGGCGCTTCGTGTGGAGAGTGCGAAGAGAGCTCCCGCTCACACAGGAAGGCCCGAGCTCGACCGCGGGTACGCTAGCTGCCGTAGGGAGGAGCATCGCGGGTGGCCAAGCGCGTTCGTGTGGAGAGAGCTCGCCTGCCACACGGAAGGCCCGAGCTCGACCGCTGCTACGCAAGCTGCGTGGGAAGGAGCATCGTGGGTCGCCAAGCCAGAACACCCACGAGGGGTGCAGGTACCTGCAACGGTCTTGTGGACATCGTTCGGGTCTGCCAAGTCCACAGCGCATAAAGACGCAGAGGAGCGTCAGTCTGACCCCATTGCCTTTGAATGGGTCTGTTTTTCCTGCTTTTCTCGAATAAGTTGGGCGACCGATCGTAAGTGAAATCTGAGTGGTAAAGTAGGACTGTACATTAATAATTGCTTATAGACGATGTAGTTACTTTGTTGCTTTGTTAATTGCATACGGTTTCATATAATATAAATGTCCTTGTGTAAATGTAAACCTGCTCACTACGTCGCCATTCCCTCATTGACTGACACATTTCGTGTGTTGGGAGTTAGAAAGCCATTGGTTTGCCGTAAGTAGGGACATTTGGAGACCGCCGGTTCTCGGCGATTACCCGAGTCGATATCGCGGTCGATTGCTCGATGATGGGAACAAGTTAGTCCTCGGCGGTTTTTGTTCTCGTACTGAATCCCCGTGAGGGTAGGAAATGTACCGAAATCGGTAGGTACATGATCTCGCACGGGTGAGGTAGTCTAATACGGTACAGGTGGAAGATAGAGCAAATTCGACCGTTTATGAATCGCACTGTGGATCCCGATGCGTATTTCGGTTCATTGTACAATGACCGTCCGCTCATCCGAGTTGAAGGTCCTCGGTGAGGGCGATTTCCAGTCAGATATCTCACAGCATGGGGAAGTACTGAATAGGGCCGACCGACGTTGCAGCGCCGTTCGAGCGAATCGAGATGATCCATCTTGCTTCGGAATTAGACAGTCGCCACCCGGCCAGGTTTACGACGAATATATAAGTGTAGGTTACTATGAAATATATATGTTATATATATAAGCGGATATATATAAAATAATAGTGACTAGGTTATTACATACGGTGTGGCGTGTATATAATTTATAATTCGGGGTGTATCGCTAGACTAATATTAACTGTCCACTTCAGTTCTCCGCGAGGTTTTTAGTTACTGTCTGTCGTTGTATACGATGGTTGCGTTTGATGTGTTTGTCTGTGATAATCGATGTACATGGACAGTCTGGACGGCCCAGAGGAGTCACCGATTTGAGATTGAAACTTGACAGTAGATTCATAACAGGAATTCTAGTTCTATCTTATTGCGAGCACACGGTTAGTTGGACATGATCCGGGACACAGCAGTGATGCTAGGCAAGGGACTCTTGAAAATTTGATGAAAAAAATTGGCCGAATAGAAAAATTCGAAAATCAAAATCAGCTTCCGGCGCTTTTATGCGCACTATAATAACTCCTCTTTGTCAAATATTTCTCAGCCCGATCCGATCAAAAAACTAGCAACTTAGTAGCATTAATTTATATGCCTTTCACCCAACGTTCGCATTGGGATTCCTAACGTAGGGAAATCGAACACAAATGATGATAATGGACAGTTGCTCGTCATGTTCCTATATGGAACAACGAACGGCAAAAATGCCATTGATGTGTTCTCTTAATCAACAATTTCAAATTCGCCATAGGTGCTTCGAGCGACACATGCAATCTCGCCTACCGGCTTGTATATATAGAATATATTATTGTTGGCGGAGGGGGGTCGGGTGAGAAGACCACTGCGGGAGGGGGGGGAAATACTATTCTCGGCTCCCACCAGACTCCCCGGAATTGAAGGCCGTCGGCATCACGGATAAATTCCGTGACGCGGCGGGTGCTCACCTGACCGTGGATCGACCAATACTCAAGCGAAAACATTAGGGTGGAACCGCATATTGACAGGTCCGAGGCTCTCCATTCTATGGGTTAACCGGTGTTACCTAATTAAATCACGTGATTAGAATACGGGGGAACACCCCTCGGTAGCCTTGTCGAACCAGATCACTTTACCCGGACCGGATTGGAATGCAGCCGGAGCGACACTGCAAGGACGTACCGGCTAAAAGGAACGGGTATTGAATAAAGTCCCGGCTAAGCTAGGATTGGGACCATGCTGGATCAATGAAAGAAAAGACAAAAACGAGCTGGAAACATTTCTAATAATAATGATGTCCAGTGTGCGCGGAAGACGAAGAAGGGCAGAGTCAAGGCGATGTCGAAGTCCAGCTTGAGCGGGAGGGGAGGCAGGGCAGAGAGATCGAAGGCCCCGCTCGACCTTTGTAGGCCCCGCAGCGCAGGGCGGGGTGGGGGGGCACCCCGAAGCGATGTGTCGTCACCCGAATCAGGCTCCCTGATTGGCCCCGACCCCCAACGCGGCTAGGCCATGATGGTCGGAAACCGCAACATTCCACTTCCGGCAAGATGACTCCAAGCTGTAAAAATGTCTTGCTCCGGCAATAAGTGTTGTGTTGAAGTGTTGCTGTCGTGTTTGAGTTGATAATATTTTCAGTTTTTAAAGCCTTACGATGACATTTTTATATGCGCTTGTTTTTAATTGAGAAATCAAATAGGGAGGGCCCGTGTGTGCTTCATTTTCATATGCGCTCATATTCAAGCATACGCTTATTATCCAGATTCTACTGTCATAACTATTATATAAAGCTCTTTCTCACCACTGACTGACTGGCTGACATAGAATTAAAAGATCAGTGCTTCCGGTCCTCATGTAGAAAGCTGAAATTTTGCATGCCGATGGACATCGAAGCCAGTCAACCGGAAAAAAATATACAGAATCGTTGGGCAACATCCAAAAATGAAAAAAAATCAATGAAAAACATAAATGAAAAAAATGCGGGTGAGTGACCCGAGACAATGGGGGAACGTGTTCATTTTGTGCGCCGATGGACATCAAAGCCAATACAGTAATTCCCCGTTTCTCGTGGGGTTACGTTCCAAACTCCTCCCGTGCTAAGTGAAAATCCGCGATGAATGGACGCCTCCCCAAAAAATCGACTCGTCTGGTCTGGTCGGTTTGGGAGTGATTGGGTTTGAGGTGCCTGAGATCGACAAGTCTGGTCTGGTCGGTTTGGCAGTGATTGGGTTTGAGGTGCCGGAGATGGACTAGTCTGGTCTGGTCGGTTTGGCAGTGATTGGGTTTGAGGTGCCGGAGATGGACTAGTTGGTCTGGTCGGTTTTGAGGTGCTGGGTATGAGCAGTGCTCGTCCAACGGCGGCAAACCTTTTGCCTTCCGAAGCATATATCGAGCACCTTTACCTTAACCTCTCTCTGGAGCGTCCAGGACCTTCCTCTGGCGCTTCGGTTCCTTGCCAGAAGCCTTAGAAGGTGCAGGGCGTTTGGGCGGCATCGTGGGCTTGGAGAAAAACCGTAGAAATATTCGAAGTTCACAAGCGAAATTTGTCTCGTGTGTTGTGTGACTGGTCGAGCACCACGCGTTATATTTTATTGCTTAAATAATTTATATTATATATTATTACCACGATGTACAGGGGAATCCGCAGAAAAAATTAGTTACGCTCCAAGGGAAAACCCGCGATGACGGGGGCGCGATAGGTGAACCGCGATGAAGTGGGGGTTGACTGTACACCAGGAAATATCACACAACCATTGAAATAAATGAAAATAAATAAATGAAAAATCAAATGCAGGTGAGTGACCTGAGACAATGGGGAAACACGGTTCATAGCTTACACAACGTGTAAGCAGACCCGCTTGTATTATATAAAGCTCTTTCTAACCACTGACTGACTGATATTAAAGATCAGTGCCTTCTAGGTGATGTAGAAAGCTGAAATTTTGTGTGCTGGTGGACATCGAAGTCAGTACTCCGAGAAATCACAGAATCGGTTGACACCATCCATAAATGAAAATATAAATAATGAAAAATCAAATTCAGGTGAGCGACCCGAGACAATGGGGAAACAAGGTTCACTGCTCACACAATGTGTAAGGACACCATGCTTGTGTGTGTGTGTGTGTGTATATATATATATATTTGTTGTGGATTCCCGCCCGCCGGCGTGCGAACGACTGCGTTTAACCAATAGCGGCCGCTTCGCCCACCGAACGGACAATCTAGTCGCGGCTTTCCGGATCACGCCAAAAACCAGCCACGGGTGCGTTTTAAGCACACCACAACCTTGTCCGTATTTTACCCGCGCGTTACAGGGTCCGATTGCTGAATCTTCGATTTACCTAATTACGCGCGCGGGTAGATTACCGAGAGATTGTACTCAACGGGGCCGCTTGGAAACGAGCCGCTTAAGCAGCTCGCTTCCTTTTGGGATAACCGAGCGGGTATTATCGCGCAGCCCCTTGATCCGATCACTTTATCGGCTATTTAAAAACCACTATATTCCGAGTGCAGAACGGCAGTTCAATTAGGGAAGAGGACGCAACGACGGGTTAACATTTAAACAAGCACATTTATTGGAATAGCGACACATATGCAGTCATGCAGGTATGCAATTATACAACGAATGGGGTAGGGACAAGACGCGAGCAAGACAAAGAGCTACCACCGTCTATTTATTATGTACAGTCACTTAACAGTTCTACTTACGGACATGGCTCCACAACGTTCATTCAAAAGAAACAAAGAAAAACCCCAGGAAAGACGAGGGGTAGACTGGACCTCTTGGGTCTTTATTTCACGGAGCTGTGATGACCGCAGAGGCTCCGCGAGGCCGCGCTGGTTACCTTCACCTCGCAAGGGCGACCCGCGACGTCCCGTCCCACGGCACCTGTCGTGACCGCGGTCCGGCCCAGGCCTCGTCTGACGGCCTGGTGATTCGGCCCAGCCGGCAACGCCTCAGAGGAACGAACGGGTCTTTTGCTCTTTCAGAGTTGATGCTCTCTTTAAGAGCCCGTCCGTCCTCAGCGCTGCTCGGACTGTCCGAAGCCCGATCACCGGCGGACCGTTTGATGCTGGCTGGCAACCTCTCTCCGGGTCTCCCCACGTCCCACACGAACGCGTAGTTCTGCGTGGCACGGCCGGCCTGCGTGCTCCCCGCTCCGTCTCTCGGCGAACCCGGACTTCCTGCCTCCACTGGACTCAACTCCGCTCTTCACACCGCTCCAAACCCCGACCGACTCGCTGACCGGCTCGCTCTGCGCGCTTTTTTATAGGGTCCGTGAGGCGAGATCTGATCTCGCTCTTTCACCTCTGACCCCCACTGGCTCCGCCCCTCTTGATCTCCTGATCCGAATTCCGAGGCGAAGCTTGGAGCGAGCGGACGTGGTAGAGATCATCGACGCTGAAGGAAGAGCGGACGTGGTAAAATCACCGTCGCTTGCAACAAGGAAACCCCGCGTTTGTTTGCAGCGATCTTGCTGTGGTCGGCGCAAAGATGGCGGTGCCGCGGAGTTGAAGGTGAAGCGATGTTGTTTCGTTGTTGGGTATTGGGGGAGATGCGGTTTAGGAGATGGTGGTTGGCGTTGTGGAGAGGTGGTTGTGGTTGGTGTCGTGGAGAAGGTGGTTGTGTGAGGGCGGTTTTGGAGGAGGTGGTGGTTGTGGTTGAAATGCGGTTGGCGTTGTGGAGAAGGTGGTTGTTGTGAAGTGGTTGGTCAGAGCGATGTTGGTGGTGGAGGTGGTTGTTGTGAAGCGGTTGTCAGAGCGATGTTGGGTGGAGGTGGTTGTGAAGCGGTTGGTCAAAAATAACGATAGCAAAAGAATAACGGCTAACTCAAAGATCACAGCCCTGATCACACGAATAATATCCGCTAAACATCGGTGGGGAAATCTATCTGAACACAGACTTATCGACATAACTGATCAAAGGACCTATATGGTGCTCTGCGAATTTCCACAGCCGTAACAATATATATATATATATATATATTATTAATATATATATATATATATATATATATGTTACACACACAATAGAGAGTTTGGTGTTTATATCTGTAGAAGGGCCAAACAAACTGAAGGGCAATCTTCAGCAGAGAAATAGTAATTATTTAAGTAACAAATGGACAGAATGTGCAGTAAATATGTTCCATTCAGGTGTAGAGTAAGAGGCAGGAAAAGGCCCCAGGTGTTGAACAGGGAGGTGATAAAGAAGAGTATGAGGGATAACTAGAGAATATTTCACATTCGCCTCTTCGCTGTCTCGCCTGGGTTTGAATCCCTACCGAGCGATAAACTGTCACCCTGGTGTTTCACAGGCAGGGTGATTCATCAATGTGTGGACATTAACCTGGTATTCTGTCTGCCGGCATTATTTGGTGGACATTAAAGATGCCATGGTGTTCTTCGTGAAGAGTGGGCGAACTATCATCAGCACTATGAACAAACTCCAAATTCCTGCCATAATCTTAGTCGAACGTCAGGCCTGGCCAGCCAGTTCGTGAAAGACCTGGCCAAAACTTCTCCCAGCGAACCCCACAAAAAAGTGGTAATAATTATTTCCCTTAAATAAGAAGAGAGCAATTACCTGGTGGAAAGTAACTGGACTGTTGGTGTGTTGGCATAAATGTGAGAGTAATCTGAGAATAGTCAATAAATGAATGGGACGAGTTAAAAGGATATGAGAGGGGTAAAGCGAGTAATAATAATGTAATTATATTAATTGAGGCCTTTTTGAAATACAAATGGGGGGGGGAAGTGAATGAAGACAGGTGTTCGTCCGGTGAGGGATATCACATGGGCATTGGTTAGTTTTGAAAGTGAAATGGAAGGCTTTTTAAATCGTTACCTTGCTTCATCATTTCCACAAGAACAGCAGGCGGGTGATGGAGCAGCAGAGGCGAGGATTTGTCCCGGAGGTGAGGATGGGCTG
>CM068952.1:61615956-61633153 GCA_035128595.1 Eptatretus atami
TCCAGGTGTGATGGAAGAAAGTGAGGAGACGCCAATAAAACCTAAACACTAAAGCCCGGGGGCCGGATAATATGTATCTGAGAGTTTCAGGAGGGAGTAGAGCAGACAAGTGTGATATGAGCATTTATCTTTAATAGCTTATGGCTTCCAGGATGGTAAACTGGAGGATTGGAGAGTAGCTATTGTAAAGCCAATATGTGAAGGATGAAGGGAACTACTCGGAGTACTACTACTACTCCTCGCCATGATGTGACGTCACGTGGTGCAACGTGGTTTTACATTCCTCCATCCTTGATTGTGTTCACGGATCACGTCAGAATTGATGGTGGCACAGGACATTATTCCCAAACTATTGAAAGGTTAAAAAAATTTGGACAACATTTGTTTTTAATACATCGTCGAGGCTCGTGGAAGAGCTAGTACATAGAACGTAACAGAATGCAAAACACACATGCATGGGGTGGACAAGATGGATACAGAGGATGCGTGGGGTGGACAAGATGGATACAGTAGGAAACTCCAAGGAGGGAAAATTGGAATGAGGCGGGATCTAGGTAGGGTTAATGAGGGTGGAAAAGATCATGGTTTTGGATTGTGGATGATCTGAGATGGTGATGAACAGCTGTCTTGATGACCTGGAGGGAAGAATGCGATTGAAGAGAATGTGGAAATTGATTGCACATGTGGGAAAAAGAGGAACAAATGAGTGGAGGTGAGCAGTGATCCTGTATCGAGGTAGTTTCACCAGAAGGGGGTTGCTGGTGGACTGTGTGAGCCCTGCAGAAACCTGGGGTGGGAGAGGGGGGCAAAGCATGGAAATTGCAGAGGGTGCAAGATGAGAAAGGAGGTGGTATAAGACAAAGACCACTGAGGTGTCTGCGATGTGAAAGTGATCGGCCCATCGACTCAGCCTCATGGTCGAAGATTCCAATGATCTTGAAGGCCTTGGTTTCCACAGCATCAAGCTGAGCAAGATGTGAGGCATGGGAGCCAACCCAGAAGGGAGAACAGAACTCCATCAAGCTGTGGACGAAGCCTTGTAGGTGGATAGGAGTTCAGGTGTGCCAAGGAAGAATTTTGTACGATGAAGTATGCCCAGTGTTTTTTGTAAGAGGAAGGATGCCCAATTTTGTATGACTGGCGTTGGAAGCCAACTTTGAGATGTGGTTTGCCCAAGAAAGAGCATAGCTGACAGTGAGACTTGGTAGTTTGAATGACTGAACTTCCCCAAGAGGATTAAAGTTAAGAAAGTAGATAGGAGGGTTTGCCAGACAGTCCTTTCGGAGAGAGTGAGTGAGTGAGATTTGACATGATTGAAAGACTGATTCCAAATGTTTGACCATTTTGTGATGTTTGTTTTTTTTGTGATGTTGACCAAGGTCTGAAGAGAGGGAAGAGGCTGCAACCTGCCTGTTTGAAGGAAGAGGGATGTCACAGCACAGGGTGGAGTCATCAGAAAATAGATAAAGTGGATTTTCCAGAGAGTGAGAGAAATCATTTATGAAGATCAGGAATAGGACTGGGCCGAAAACACTGCATTGGAGCACTACAGCCTTGACAGGGAGAAGAGATGAAAGGATTACATCGAAAGCCACACATTGGCTACGAGAGTGGAGGAAGTCAGAAAGCCATGTGTGGAGTTGGCCTTGGATGTCATAGGCAGAGAGCTTTAAGAGTAAGGCAGGATGCTTGACTGTACCAAAAGCATGAGATACAGGTAGTAAACAAAAAATTGGAAACACCAATGTAAGGTCACTTATTAGGATGTTGGGCTACCACGTCCAGCCAGTATGGTCTGTATGCGCCATGGCATAGAGTCCACCAACATCTGACTTTCTCGTGGAAGAATGGTGCCACATCCCTACTACAGAATTCCAATTAACTCACACCTGTTTGATGGAGGTGGAAAAACACTGTCTCAGGCGTCGTTCCAGAATGTCCCATAAATGCTCGTTTGGGTTCAGACCTGGTGACTGAGAAGGTCATGTCATACGGATAGCATCAGTGTCATGCTCATCAAACCATTGGGTGATCACACGTGCCCACACAGTTGGTTGCATGTGTTATTCTGTCTGTCTGTTTGTCTGACTTTGTTTTTATGTTTATCGCCTTTCAGGTCACAATTTCAAACCGATCTTCACGAAACTTCACCACATGGTAGAGTTCCTAAGCAAGAAGCCTTTGGTTTTTGAGGTCAAAAGGTCAACATCGGCCAAAGGTCAACAAATACGTCCATTTTCATCCGATTGACTAGAAATTTGAAAGTGATTTGCATATCAGGTTAATAAATTCAACCACCAATTATTTGTGACGTTATCATAAGCCAAAAGGTCAACATAGGCCCAAGGTCAACAATCGAGGTGGTATTTCTGAAATCCTCAATTTCCATCCAATTGACTAGAAATTTGAAGACGATTTGCATGTCAGGTCAATGACTTCAACCACCAATAATTTCAGAGGTCATCATAAGCCAAAAGGTCAACATAAGCCAAATTTCTAAAATTGTCAATTTTCATCCGATTCACTTAAAATTTGAAGAGGATATATATTACATGTCAATGAATTCAATCATGCAATTATTTTTGAGGTCAACATAGGCTAAGACACCAAAAACCCTTTGGACCCTTTACAACCTCAAGACCCACGGAGACCCAAAATACTTTTCGGTCATGGCAACATGGATCTCCGTCTTGGCACCATGAGCTCTGCATTGAGATGGATCTCGGTCTCGGCATCATGAGTCCTGCATTGAGATGGATCTCTGTCTCAGCAACATGGATCTCGGTCTCTGCACCATGAGCCCTGCATTAGGATGGATATCGGTCTTGCCACCATGAGCCCTGCATTGAGATGGATCTCGGTCACAGTACCATGAGCCCTGCATTGAGATGTATCTCGGTCTCGGCACTATGAGCCTTGTATTGGGAAGGATCTCGGTCTCGCAACCATGAGCCTTGTCTTGGAATGGATCCCGGTCTTGGGACCATGAGCCTTGTATTGGAATGGATCCCGGTCTTGCGGACCATGAGCCTTGTATTGGAATGGATCCCGGTCTCGGACTATGAGCCTTGTGTTGGGAAGATCTCGGTCTCGCAACCATGAGCCTTGTCTTGGAATGGATCTCGGTCTTGGACCATGAGCCTTGTATTGGAATGGATCTCGGTCTCGCAACCATGAGCCTTGTCTTGGAATGGATCTTGGTCTTGGGACCATGAGCCTTGTCTTGGAATGGATCCCGGTCTTTGGACCATGAGCCTGTATTGGAATGGATCCCTGTCTTGGGACCATGAGCCTTGTATTGGAATGGATCCCGGTCTCGGAACTATGAGCCTTGTATTGGAAGGATCTCGGTCTCCAACCATGAGCCTTGTCTTGGAATGGATCCCGGTCTGGGACCATGAGCCTTGTATTGGAATGGATCCCGGTCTCGGAACTATGAGCCTTGTATTGGGAAGGATCTCGGTCTCGCAACCATGAGTCTTGTATTGGAATGGATCCTGGTCTCGGAACCATGAGCCTTGTATTGAGATGTATCCCAGTCACGGCACCATTATTGACCCCCCCCCCCCCCCGAAGATAAATTTTTAATTATTTTTCGTGATTATAATAACTGTAACCTCCTTATCTCATCGCCAGCCATAAATACAAACTCACGTAAAAAGCTGATCCATGGTGTGTGTTCCATTAAATATCAATCAGCTTGCCGAGCCAGCCATTCTTCATCAAACGTTTTGTCGAACTGCTTGCTTAAGTGCTTAAGCCACTTGGCGAGCACTCTACAAGCTGATTGGTAAAGGAACATACCCCGCACCTGCTCGGCCTCGAACCCTTTTCTGGTTCTGCTGTTTGTTTGATGGAAAAAGTGAATGTCTGGTGATTTTAACACTTTCCCCCTGTTGTTGAGTTTTTCTCTTTTCAGCCCCTCTGGGGTGATTTTGTTTCATCCTCGGGACAGGTTTTCTGATTTTTAAAACCGTAATGTTCCGCCATGCGCATGGGTTATTCAATTTACTCATGAGGGGGGTGTGTTGTGATCGTAAAATAAATTGTAATGTGGATTTGTTAAACAATATCGACATATATTGTTGCGGTTCTGTCAAAACCGGCACTCCTCCAAGGCAATGGCATCATAACCACTCCAAACACCTAAAAATCCCCACAACAACCTGCGTCTGATCCCTTCACCACAAATGCCACAGCTGCTACCAACCACTTCAACCTCATCACCACAATCGCCTCACTTTTACCGCAGACGCCACAACGCTTCCCTCACTTCCCTATAACCGCTGCAACTGCCATCAACCCCCCCTGCATGCTCACCACAGTCTCTGAGGGTGCCAGAGGAACGAACGCATTAAGAGCCGGGGTGTTTCGGCATGTAACTCGAAGCGCAAGCGTGCGCTGGGGTTCATTCAAGGACGTGCGGGTCGCTCAGGGGTTTCCCCCAAATGACCACGCTCAAATGGAGTCCAGTGCACGTTCAGGGCTGGAGAACGCTCCCGAAGACCCTGCCCCAATGTTAGTTATGGAGCTCCGTCGCGTGGCCGGGTTCAAAGGCAACTGAAGCCATTTGCAGTTATGGAGCCTGGCGGGGCAGGGCTGTAGTGTGGGGCGACTGCTCTGCGCCAATGGGGGACCTCGGGAATGCCTACAGGGACTTTTTATCCGATTTCTTGCCCCTCCTTCACTCAGACTCTATAAAAGAGAAGCACTTCAGGCCCTCGGGCTCTCCTTCATCCAAGCTCAGTGAGGCGGTCGTCCAGGATCTCTCTATCCAGCGTCCGAGCGGAATCTCTTCATGAGCCAGCGCAACCGAGCTGAGAGTGCGGGGCAGCCAAGCAAGCCGAGTCGGGTGGAGCGAGCTGTTGCCAGCACGGGCCGGGATCATCCCCGGGCCATCGGCGCTCTGCATCGGCTGCATTCCGCAGTCAATATTCACACTTACAGACCTCTCACACATCTCCGTTAAGTCTTTCTCTCATGCATCTTTTTCTCCCATCTACGTCTTGTCCACTGAGGATACACAAGCGAAGAGAGCATTACTGATTCACACCTCTCACACCTTCCTCTCACATCACACTGCACTGCATTTGCACCTCCCACTCCCACACCGTAGACACCCCCAGTTTTCCTCCCTCTTTGCCCTTCCTAAGCGATTGGGTTGTAGAGATCCGTCGACCGTGCCAGGTACAACGAGGTCGCTTCACCTCAACTGTCTCTCCTCTTTCTGTGCTACCTCTAATTTCCTCGTGTGTGTGTGTGTGTGTGCGTGCGTGCGTGCGAGAGAGAGAGAGAGAGAGAGCACCTGTTATGTGTCACGTAAGTTAATATTGTCATAGTTTATTGGGATAACTCTGCAGTGTGTCTTCTTTTGTAACGATTTGCATTTCTTTTGCTGCACTCACAAATTTCTTGCTTTCCCCTGCAGTACATAATCATTGTGCCACATAATTTTCCCTGCCTTGTAATAAGTTGCTTTGTTATCAATGTACCCGGCTTGTTTTCATCTTTTCCTCCTTTGGTCCAGCATGGTCCGCACATTCGCCTAACCGGGAAGGTATACCCGAAGAACCTGTTATTAGCCAGTTCAGACTTGGCAGCTCCGCTCGGCTGCACCTGATACGGTAAGTTTAACGCAAGTATGCATTGAGGGCGCTATTCCCCGATAAGGAGACTGCGTGTACCACAGTTAGACGGTAGTCAGATGGAGGACACTGGGTCACGTGGTTAAATTATTGGTGTTCGCGGTCGATTAAAGACCCGCTGCGACACTAACTTATTCGTGTGCAACGGCCTCGATTCCCAGTGAGTCCGGGAGAAACCAGGGATATCCCCTCCCTCGTAGTACCCCCATGACCCCGGGTTTGTAACAGTATTAACATTAGGAATTACATAAATTTTATCGTGATTATTGTTGTATTTATAAATATGAAACAAACTTATTATGACACTGACTTTCTCAACTAACGAAACCTCAGCCCCTAATTTTGTAATAGTCTTCACCAGCTAAACATCAGGGAAAACATTTCTAATCGATTCATTACGTCGCAGTGCTTTCTTTCCTCGAGATGAAGCATTCCCTTTGCGATCTGTTTATCACCACTCACAAGGTGATATGCTTTGTTGGCAAAGTGAGACCCCCACCTTCGGGGGGCTGTCTCGAAAGATTGTGAACTACGATCAGTCGTGTGGGGCCCCTTGTCATCTTGCACGGGATGCACGTCCCAAACACCGCCTCTGAAAAAAGATAGAGCATGGACAAGCAACCTTTTGTTGGCAACCATGTAGGTGGGCCGAATGACCTCCTTCCTTTTGAAGGAACTCGTTATAACAGTCACAGTTATTACAACTTTCTTATGGGGGAAGGTTCTTATTCGCAGTCATTCACGAACTGGCTGACCAGGTTTGATTTTCAATTGAAAGTGGCAGGTGTATGTAATTTCTTCAGGTACAGGCAATAATTCGCTTACGCTTCGCGACAAATGGTGTGAATTGTCTTTAACATCTACCAATCACGACTGGGCAGACGGGCCTACCTGCGAAACACCAGGATGACAGTTTATAGATGGGCCAAGATTCGTACCCAGGTAACATCGCTGAGAGGTGAATGTCCATACCTCTCGATGACTATCCCACTGTGACAGGAATCACAAGGACTTTGGGACACAATGGAGAAATCAACACTGTCTCTGGGATCTGAACATGGGATTCCATCATAGGTTCAGATCTAAAGATCACAACATGTCTTCTCCAATACAGTGTTACAATACGACTGATCGTGAGCTCGAAAAGCAGCGCAAATACAGCGAGCAACTCGATCGTCTTGTTCTGCCTTCCGAGTGAAATTAATTTCACGATTCAAAGGCAGAACCGTATTTATTTCAACTAGTTGGGTGTATTGAAACCAACTTCAAGCAAAAACGTCAGTTCTCTTGTAATGTTCAAGTTACAGGAGAAACAGCTCAATACGCTACGAACCACATGGCGTGGCGGTGACATGTCCACGCTTCATTTTCTATCCTCTCCACGAGGGGTCAGCACGGTATAGGGCTAGTATTACGATCCATGGACCAAGCTGTTCAACCTTGTTGCTCTCAGGGTTTTGTTCCGAGGGCTCTTTTCAGGATCGTCACCGAACCCCGGACTGCCTCCACTTGTAGTTCGTTTGTGGAAATATTCCCAGGGATGGTTTTTAAAATCTCAATGTGGTTCTTCTTTATTATTCCTGCTGCTCCAGTTATCACTGGTGCACTTTTGACACTTCATCTTCCAAGATCTCTTGATCTCATTTTTGAGGTCCTGGTATTTGGTCATTTTCTTGATTTCTGCATTATTTAAGCCAAAATTGCTGGATTCCGATATCTCAATCGGCAATGCTGTCTTTTCTTCTTTTTTTTGTTCCTGTGTACTATATCTGGTCACAATGCTTTGTTTTCTATGTTCACGTCACAATGTGAACATCAGGTTGTATGTGAGTGGCACGTCATTGTTTTCAACGATTGCTTTTGGTTCATGTTTCCATGAGTTCTCTGAAACTGGACTATTGAGACTCTTACAGATGTGCCATTGAATTACTCTACATACTTTGCTGTGCCTTTGGGGGTATAGCTGTTCTGACATGAGTTTTTTTACATCCCAATAGGAGGTGGCTCGTGCTTTCTGTTTCTCCCTTGCAAAATCTACACTTGTCCGATTGACTCGGGTCTGCCATCTTCTTAAAGTCTTTCGTACAGTGTCCCTGGTCTTGGGCATTGACAATGACCCGTGGGCCCGTTGGTCCATTGGACCAAATTTTCATTTGCCCTCACGATGTTGGAGCATACCTGCCTGTTGTACTTGTCTGGAGGCACCACACTGTGGCATGCTCCAAAACCCTTTTTGCTAAACTTTTTTAGTACAAGCTGGAAACCAGTTGGGAAGTATCTTCATACATATAGGAAGTCGTTTCAGCCCTGTTTACACTCTGGATTTTGTCCTTGAAGTCAAATATGGTCAATATGTCAAAATAACATAAAAACGCCAACTTATAGCACACAATGTCTGTTTACCAGTTTCTTTCCAAATGTTTATCAGGGATAAAAGACCAGGCAACCTGACTATATTACAGAAGCTGACCAATCACATGCATCATCTTGTAATCCAAGATGGCTGCCATATCAAACCGAAATGGGTCATTCTCAAAAAATCATATATTTCATGTCCAAGCAGAATACCCAGAGAAACAATGGACCAGGGTCAGACTCGATCTATACCAACAAATGTCAGTGTGTGTGTGTGTGTGTGTGTCCTCCATAAATCCAAAACCATGAAAACGAGCAGCCTGAAACTTTTCATGCACACTAAGAAAACTCCAAGGAAGTGGAAGAGTGAAAATTGGGTGTTTGGGTTAATTACAACACCCCTTTTGAAGATAATTAACGGCCTTATTGATTTACATCCATCATCAGGCGATCCTTGGCCCTCGCTCTCTGTGGTCTTCAGGCTTTTCTTGGGTAACCTTGCTGGGATCTGGAGCCGCCATGTTTTTTAGCCTGTTCAACCATGCCTCGACTTGGAACAGGCCACGACGATTTCTTTATGATCGTTTTTTTTCTTCTTCACTTTCCTCACTCATGTTATCGAATGCCTGTTCATCATAGCTACGAATGGCTGTATACATCACTTTTGAAGTACTGTACTTTTCAAATTAGAGGTTGGAGCGATTTAATGCATTTCTGACACGATTTTCCACGATGTATACTCTCACGGACTAATTAATGTATATAATCAAAATATTCTTTCGGTTTTGAGGATCGGATGTCGTCTGGACTAAATAAGTGTTGAAATCTGTTGTGAAATCTGATAATTTAAAGAAGTAAGGAGTCTTATAACTCAGCTGATATACCTCTTTACTTTAAGCAAACAAGGCTATGCACTCTCCTCTATAGATACACAAGAAAATGTGAAATTTCCAAAGCATTAAACTTATCTTTTTCTACTGTTTGGAGAATTATATTGAGTCAACAAAAATTTAGGAACGTGCCAAAACGAACTAGCTTCATTGAGCTATATGACCTCGCGCCCAGTCCCCCAGAGGGACTGTCTCTCCATAGCGTCTTTCAGATCTGTGTCTATATTTTTGGAGGTTTCGCGAGGTGCCCCACAGGGAAGCAAAGCAAATCTGATGAAAAACGGACGTTTTAAAATAAAGTTATAATGTTTGCGCGGACCCCGAACTGACGTACCACGTGATGCGTGCACAGGCGAAGAGGCAAGACGGTGGATTATCTGCAATGTTTATATCATGGGCGATTGAACTTTGCGATATCTCCAGGATTGTTCTGCATTAAGCTTCAACTCTTTTGTGGGTATCGTCAATATTTGAACAAATTCATTTTATTTCATTAACTGCTGCGTGTGCAGTGAAGACCGGCTTGGCTTTAAAGTTAAAGGGATCCCATATGATATGCAGCGATAGCCTGGCTAACCGTTCCTTATGAACCATTTAATTTCAGTGCTTGCATGAGTGCTTAAGCCACTTGCCGAACGCCTTATAGTTGATAGCAGTACCGAGACTACGTCTTCTGAGCAAATTGTTTACTTACTGTGGATGCTTTTGCCTGCCACATCATTCAGAGTGAGTGTTTTGTGATCCATGACCCTGAGCGAGTGTTTCGTGCTCCGTCACCATGAGCGAGTGTTTTGTGCTCCGTCACCCTGAGTGAGTGGTTCGTGCTCCGTCACCACCCTGAGCAAGTGTTTCGTGCTCCTCACCCCAGCGAGTGGTTCGTGCTCCGTCACCATGAGCGAGTGTTTCGTGCTCCCTCACCCTGAGCGAGTGTTTCGTGCTCCATCACCATGAGCGAGATTTTGTCTCCCTCACCTGAGTGAGTGGTTCGTGCTCCGTCACCATGAGCAAGTGTTTTCATGCTCCCTCCCACCCTCAGCGAGTGGTTC
Source organism: Eptatretus atami (assembly GCA_035128595.1). Classification (NCBI taxonomy): domain Eukaryota; kingdom Metazoa; phylum Chordata; class Myxini; order Myxiniformes; family Myxinidae; genus Eptatretus; species Eptatretus atami. The sequence continues at coordinate 61,625,893 of CM068952.1, forward strand.
GTGCTCCGTCACCATGAGCGATGTTTCGTGCTCCCTCACCTGAGCGAGTGGTTCATGCTCCACTCACCCTGAGCGAGTGGTTCATGCTCCCTCACCCTGAGCGAGTGGTTCATGCTCCATCACCCTGAGCGAGTGGTTCATGCTCCCTCACCCTGAGCGATGGTTTCATGCTCTATCATCCTGAGTGAGTGGTTCGTGCTCCATCACCCTGAGGAGTGTTTCGTGCTCCATCACCCTGAGCAAGTGTTTCGTGCTCTGTCACCATGAGCGAGTGTTTGTGCTCCATCACCCTGAGTGAGTGGTTCATGGCTCTGTCATCCTGAGTGAGTGGTTCGTGCTCCATCACCCTGAGTGAGTGGTTTCCTGCTCCATCAACCCTGAGTGAATGGTTCGTGCTCCGTCACCTGAGTGAGTAGTTCGTGCTCCGTCACCCTGAGGGAGTGTTCGTGCTCCATACCCTGAGCGAGTGTTTCATGATCCTAGCGAGTGTTTGCTCTCACCCTGAGGGAGTGTTTGTGCTCCATCACCCTGAGGGAGGGTGTTCGTGCTCCGTCACCCTGAGCGAGTGGTTTCACTTCATCACCCTGAGCGAGTGGTTCATGCTCATCACCCTGAGTGAGTGGTTCGTGCTCCTCCACCATGAGCGAGTGTTTTGTGCTCCATCACCCTGAGTGAGTGGTTCATGCTCTGTGCATTCCTGAGGAGTGGTTCGTGCTCCATCACCCTGAGTGAGTGGTCCTGTCCATTCACCCTGAGTGAATGGTTCGTGCTCCGTCACCCTGAGTGAGAGGTTCGTGCTCCGTCACCCTGAGGGAGTGGTTCGTGCTCCATCACCTGAGCGAGTGTTTCATGCTTCATCACCTGAGCGAGTGGTTTGTGCTCCATCACCGTGAGGGAGTGGTTTGTGCTCCATCACCCTGAGGGAGTGGTTCGTGCTCCGTCACCCTGGGGGAGTGGTTCATGCATCCATCACCCTGAGCGAGTGTTTGCTTCCATCACCCTGAGCGAGTGGTTCGCTCCATCCCCTGAGGGAGTGGTTCGTGCTCCTCACCTGAGCGTGTTTCATGCTCCATCACCCTGAGCGAGTGGTTCGTGCTCCGTCACCCTGAGGAGTGGTTCGTGCTCCGTCCCCTGAGCGAGTGTTTCATGCTTCATCACCCTGAGCGAGTGTTCGTGCTCCGTCACCCTGAGCGAGTGGTTCGTGCTCCGTCACCCTGAGGGAGTGTTCGTGCTCCGTCACCCTGAGCGAGTGTTTCATGCTTCATCACCCTGAGCGAGTGGTTCGTGCCCACCACCCTGAGCGAGTGTTTCATGCTCATCACCCTGAGCGAGTGGTTCGTGCCCCATCACACTGAGCGAGTGTTTCATGCTTCATGCACCTGAGCGAGTGGTTCGTGTCCGTCACCCTGAGGAGTGGTTCGTGCTCGTCACAACTGAGGGAGTGGTTCGTGCTCCGTCACCCTGAGGCGAGTGGTTCGTGCTCGTCACCCTGAGGGAGTGCGTGCTCCATCACACCTGAGCGAGTGTTTCATGCTCCGTACCCTGAGCGAGTTGGTTCATGCTCCCTCACCCTGAGCGAGTGGTTCATGCTCCCTCACCCTGAGCGAGTGGTTCATGCTCCCTCACCCTGAGTGAGTTGTGAAACAACACCCGATTTCCGAGCTGTTTGCCATATTAACGTGTTTTCTAAATTTCCGAGCCAATTTGTTTTTTTCCATCCGTCACACGCAGCTGTTTATAAATATTAATCCTGATTCATCCTGTTTACAAAGATTAATGTTTGTGAACATATCCCTGAAACGTCTATGTAAATGTAACGTTGCTTTTCGGTGAAAGCTACTCAAGCGGTCACTCATATCTACAAAATGATCATGACAATTACTCATGAGGATTGACACAATTCCTGTCTGGAGTTCTTTGACCGATGAAATGTCACTGGTGTTATGTGTCCGCAAATGAAATCCCATTCGTGCACCAGTCTATCAAGCAAATAATTATGTTTTCTTAAAGTTGTATAATTTTATTGCAAGCTCTGAGGCTGCTGAATTTATCTCGTGCAAATGATCCTTTCCAGCATGAGTCCTTTGATATCTGGTAATTTTCATCGCTGACCAAGGATTCCGTGTCAGTGGTGCAACACACGACTTAGCGAGGGCTCGAAGAAAAGGTGAGGCTTTGTCATTTGCAATTCACCCACCAGATGACAGCACTATCCAACCTGCCACAGCTGGTGAGACAGCGACGTGAGTTTGTGGAAAATGTCTTCCCTTCTCCTCATGGAGGGTCGAGAAATGTTCACATCGGTTTATTCAATATCACTTGTGTTGCATCTATTTTAATGATATAGAGCAAATTCCAAGTCAAAATTCATATACACATGAAAACACCTCCTGGTGCAGGAACGAAAACTGCCAGTCACCCAATCTTTCCATGATTGTCATCGGGCGCACATAAACTCGTTCAGCTCATCCATCACTGGTGTAACACTGGAATTTGTAATACCAGTGACACATTGTCACACAAGTGACGAAAACGGTACAATTTGCTGATTTCATGTTATTATATATATATACCGATAACAATAACTGTCTAATTATCATGGAGCTTATAATGTATGCGTATATGGCTGTATAAGTGTGAGGCTTATTCGCTTCTCCATTGGCTGTCTCTATTCGCTCCATGAGAAATGAGCCTGTGACTTGTAATGATGTGACTGGCCAGCATACTCTAAATTTCCTTTGTCTGGTGGTCTGATTAGCCATATGTTCTCGACCAGGTATGGCTCAAACGAAGATGACGGATGCAGAGGGACAGAGACAATATCAGCTGAGACGGGATGTTGATCTCACACGTCTTGAGCAAGACCTGGGATCGAAGCAGCGAAAATACAAAAAAAGACATATCATAAGTGGTAAATGAAGGAGAGTAGCTGACATGTCCGATTGAGAGAAAAGATAAGAACGAGAAGCATGGTGAAAGGGCACACAATTAAACATTAATCCAGTTGATGAAACAAGAACAGTCTGGATAATGAAGTTTCTAGTCTATTCCACGACACATCACTGGACAGTTAGTGACATCAGTTGTATAAAACGATGAGTCAAACGAGAAACCTGTCCCGTTAGGCCATACCCTCATGAACGGCACAGACCAGATGTCTCTTCTCTTCATTCGTCGTGAAATACGTCGAGGGTTTTCAGGTTTTACACAATCCTTCCACGAAGAAGCCTTCGTACAGTTGAGACCAAGACACATGCACTTGCATCTACGTTTGCACAACGCATCTCTGCAGCAACCACAGTTGTAATATCCAGACAGGTTGCCAAAACTGGTTCTGTTGTGAGGAGCCTGGGTGGAAGGATAGTGTTAGTCTCTGCTGCTCGGTACCAACCACTTCCTCTGGTGCAGGCGCAGAGATGGACACGTTTCCAAGGTCCTCCTCCAAATGTACGTTTGGTAATGTGCTCTCCGAACATGTAGGTTTAAAGCATCCTTAACAAGTAGGTCTAAAGCATTAGTAGGTGGTCGTGAGTCTAGGTTATTTTTTCCTTAAAATGATGTACTTCGGATTTGCTGGAAGAAGTTAGATTCCATGGACAAGTCAATACAACTTGCAGACAAACGCCTCAGCATCAACTAGCACAGACTCTTCCGGAAAGTCAGATTGTCCCAAATGAGCAAGTAGCGGAGGACATTTGATGAAGGTGTTCCAGGCAATTTGTTTGCCAATACTTTACCTGCTGAAAACCGGCCATTTTGGCATCTCGAGCATGCAATATTATGAGCGTGTCTGCCTCCTCATGATTAAAACTGAGTCGAGAAAGTGTCCTATCGAACGTCTTCAGTTTCTGCATTTTCAAGCTGTCATGGAATTTGGATGTCTTGGCGATCAACCTCCGATGCACAAAGTGAGAAATGATCTTCTTCCCTGCTTGTTCTGCTGTTAGCAAAGTCGTCTTCACTTCATCACCGGCAACATCTCCAGTAGTGAGTGACACCAGATGTGAGGATTCGCAATCGAAGACATTGACTCGCTGGAATTGTTGGACAAGTCGGTTGACGTCTTTCTCGTCGCTTTACATCCATTTTGGACCAAATCTTTGTGCTTCATTTCACCATAGTCATCAGCTGCACTGGTCAACAGAAACATCGCTCCTGTATCGTCTGCAAGCTGAGCTCTCTCACTGCATGTCAGACACCACCTGTCTCCGGTGGAATCATTTCACGCGATGCCCACTCGTCATCCTGCTACTTTTCAAACTTTGTTCACACGTTTGAGAGCCTGGTCATCAATGATCTAGTCCCAAAATGTGGGTATACCCAGTGTTTCCATGCCTCGACTTGGTGTTGAAGCTGAGATATTGAGGAAATGGCATCTCAAATGGGAACCATTTTGAAATACAAAATGGCCACCACAGAAGCAAATTCTTTCCTGGAAACAGGTCTAATTATGATCAATACCAAATATGCTTCAAAGCGGTACCTGTTTCCAAATTCTATTACAAAAGTTTAGCAAAAGTTTTTTTTCTTTAGTTGCCTCCAGACGACACTGCTTGAGCATTCCCTTGCCTTTTCACCAAGCCCAGACGTGCTTGGGCGGGGGCGGGGATTGTACGTTCGTTATTATTATTGCCAAATTATACGCTCCTACTATTGTTGTTAATGTTAGTAATATTAATTAATATATGCTTTGGTACAGTGTTATTCTTTTTGTTATTTATTTTGTAAATGGAATGCCATGCCGTGGAGGGACATATTCAGTTGCTCGATACACCTGAACATGGCGTGCATTTAAAACATGGGAATTCTTCTGGATTCCTGTATTAATGAGCCAAATCAACTCACGAGATCATGACGATAATTTCGGTATGTCACATTCCACATCAGAAGCTCCAGGAGAAGTACACACACACATACACATACACACACAACCACACACACACACACACACACACACACACACACACACACATCTCATCCATTTATAGTAGATTTGTCTCTCTTTCCATCCCAGTTCAGTGGACCTCATCTTAGCCATTCAAATGAGCCTTCTTTGTTTATGCCCAGTCTGTCGAACCCTTTTTTTAAAAATATCTCCCTGCTCTTTTATCATTCTTCTAGTTGTCGGTGTACAGTGGTGAGAAAAAGTTTGTGAAGCCTTTAGAATTTTCTGTATTTCTGCATAAATTTAACCTAAAATGTGATCAGATCTTCATGTAAGTCCTAATAAAGATAAAGAGACTTGAGTAAACAACCCCAGAAAAAATCTACTTTTTCATTTATTTATTGAGCAAAATGATCCAACATTAAATTTATTTGTTGGAAAAAGTATATGAACTCTCAGCCTGAGCTCAATGAGAGGGGGTAATTACATTCAAGGTGTTTCAATCAATGGAATGACTATCAGGAGTGAGTTTGGGTGGCCCTGCCCTACATGAAAAACATAAACTTTGTTCGTCACCATTAGAGTCTGGTCTTCACCACACAGGTTTGTGAAGTGTGTCATGCCCCGATCAAATGAGATCTCTGAGGACCTCAGAAAAACAGTTGTCGATGCTCATCGGTCTGGAAATGGTTACAAAACCATTTCTAAAGATGTTGGATTCTACCAGTCCACTGTCAGGCAGATAGTGTACGAATGGAGAAAATTCAACACCATTGTTACTCATTCCAGGAGCGGTCGTCCAACGAAAATCACTCCAAGAGCAAGGAATACAATAATCCAGGAGGTCACAAAGAACTACAGGGTAAGCTTTTCGCTTCGCGAGCGCAGTGTAAAAATTAGAAAGGGCACTTGGTAGAGCGCATACCTCCGCCAGGCTGAACGGTTTCCATTTTGTATCCCACTGATATGCCGGATATGAATACAGGTCAACACCAAAATCTTATCGGATTATTCTTGTCACCTGCCCAACTAATCCACCTCGTTTTGTCATAACTCGTCCACAATTTTTGAAATATCATGCCGCATATTGTTTTTGGTCCCATTTCTCAAAGATGAAGAATCACTTGAAAAATTACAAAAAAATTCCTGTATCCAGATCCGGATCTTCACCAATATCTAATCAATTCTTCCTTTTCACACATCCAACCCGTCCACAACTTTTTGAGATATCGTGCTCACAGACAGACAGGGGTGAAACATAACTTCTGTCCTTTGGTAGCAGAAGTAACAAATAGATTAAACAGCAGGCTCCAGAACCGTTTTCATGGAGACACAGGATTTTGGAGTCCACCACATCATAATTATTTTTTTTGTATACATTGTCGAGGCTCGTATGAGAGCTAACACAATGCACAGCAAGGGGGGCATGAGACAAGAGGGGCAGAGCATCGGCAGAGATACAAAACAGATGGAAACATGACGACCATTAGGACTGATACTGTGGAAGGCAGATGAATCTCCGAGCTGGGATAAAATTCGGAATGAATATAAAGTTACAAAAAAATTATATACTCCATCATGGCTGCGGACAATAGAATCTGAGGTCGTGTTTTCTGAAAATGTACCAAGAGAACATATCGTTGCTCTGAGAATAATGCAGAAGAGTAAACTTTTGGGAATCTAGCACAGTTTCATTCTAACACTTGGGAACAATATCAGTTTGAGATGTCTTCATCTTCGTCAACGATTTGACCAGGGGATGAATAAAACCCATTTTCATAAAGCATGTGCATTCCTCGCCTTCAGAGGAGCAGGGTTCCCAGAACCCCCAAAAAAGTATGCATTCATTTTACACTCTTGAGAACAACGCTGATCATTTCATCCACTGACACACCCATCTCATAATATCAGCTAGTAGATATATATAACAACTGAATGAAACAACATTTCCAGGGTTGCACTTAAAAGGGCCCTCAGTGCGGGGGTCCAAAAAGCGGTTCTCAATTAACTTCATGAGAAACAAAGCTGAAATTTGTACTAGAAATGACATCCCTCACATCGCTCTTTCCAATAAAATGTAACTGAAGCAAGGATAGTCCCCTGCTTCAGCCTAAAAGGTGTACTCCGACCTGACGCTGTTCCTTTATCATCACCGAATAACGAGTCACTAACTCTTCATAGACAAAAGAGAACAAACGCTAGACACAGTAGGAGCCACCATAATTAATTTTATTGTGAAACATACAGGAGGAAACAGTAAAATAAAGGTAACGAGCATCAATTCTAGGCTTCGGTGCCTTTGCTTTGTCTCACAATGACAGCACTTTCGTTCCAATTTATGTTCAAGTCTCACAAATAATAACTTCAGCAAGGATT
>CM068952.1:61642360-61698120 GCA_035128595.1 Eptatretus atami
GGTAACGCCTCAAAACTCCTCTGTATTTGGAAGATTGGTAGTTCTTACTTCCCTTCCTGGCCTCAGCAGCACGCTGAACTGCCCATTTCTCTTACTGCCAGGGAAGTAACTTGCTTGTCTCGGTGGAACACATGTATAAGACACTTTGAAGGCAATGACTGGGGCAGATGCGTGAAGGAAGACAAAAGGACGTGTGGTGTGTCATGAATTTCTCAATTACACGAAATACAGAATATGGACTGATTGACATTATCATTATCATAGCCTACCATTATCATTTCCTTGGCTTGCCATTTTATGTGAGATCATCAGGAGCCTTGATTTAATGAGTTCCTAGAGAAGATAGGAAAAATAATAATGTGAAGTTATTATATAGCGCTTTATAATGTGATAACATTCTCAAAGCGCTTCACATTTATTACCCCAGCTATTGGCCTGTTCTTTCCAAGTTCTTTTCCACTCCTTGGGGGAGTATTACAGCCCGGCTGCTGTTTTCAGCGCTCACAACTTCTCATTCTCTGCCAACCAGGTACCCATTACTCCTGGGTGGGGAGAAGCACAGTTTGGCAAGTGCCTTGCCCAAGGACACAAAGAAACAGATGGTGATCAACCGGAATCGAACTCGGCATTCCCGCTCCTGAGTCTGACACTCTGCCACCACACCACTGCTTTCCCTAACAAAACAGTGCTAATTCATATCTTCAGATCAATGAAATTAACCCATGGGCCTGGGGGTGTGGCAAAAGTTGGCCGAAATTGCATCAGCGTCATGAGTAAAACCCGATGGAGGCCTCTCGAAGAATGCTTAAGGTCAGTGTAGACCGAAAATAATAAGTACTGACATATAGTACCACTTTGCTACCTTGTTATGGATAAGTGTAGCTTCAGTGTTCTGTCTTTTCATGTCAATGTTGCTTGGCCATATGACTCGCTGAGAATATTAGACTTACATACTTCAGTGAAGTCTTTGCCTCATAATGTACTTTGTTAAATGAAGAGAAGAATGTCACGGAGTCTGGCTTCACTTTCACTTTTACACTCCGCACGCAGTAGGTGTGTGCGACTGAATGCACAGGGGCAGCCTGTACGTTCCAGTAAGAGTTGACAGTGGATGACCTGAATCTCATGCGCGCGCGTGTAGCCAGTCCGCGCGCGGGCACTGGATTAAGTCCGTTTTCTGAGATGTCGGTCGCGTGTGATATGTCCTGAGCTAAAATAGTAATTTGATGCTGGCCTACAGAAATGTGTTGTGTATTGGGTGAATGTGTAGCTGAACACCTGGCCAAGGCACATGTTAGGCCTAGTGGTTGCCAGGGCCAAATCCAATAAGGATTTGCTCGACCTCCTTAAGCGAAACGCCAGGGACTATCCTTCTTACGTTACATTTTTGGACGAGCGATGTGAGGGGATATTTCAGTATCAATTTCAGCTTTGTTCTCAAAAGTGTAATTGAGACCCTTTTTGACCCCACTGGGGCCCTTCTTAAGTGCAAACCCCTGGAAATATTGTTTCTTAAGTTGTATATTTTAACTAGTGATATGAGGGGTGTCGTCAGTGTGAATATCAGCGTTGTTCTCAAAAGTGTAAATGAAATGTCACTTTTTTGGGGGGTTTGGGACCCTGCCTCCCCTAAAGGCCAGAATGCCATGCTTAAGAAATGGGTTTTATTCATCCCATGTACTCTGATCTTGACAGAATGAGACCATCAAACCTTTTGTTCCCAAAAGTGTAAATGAAACTGTGCTAGCTCCCTAACCATAAGCCTGGTGTTGGCTTCGTGGTTGAGATCTCAAGGTCTTGAGTTCGAACCTCTGCCATCAATTGAATTAACACCAGGTGGGTTGACTCAGCCTGTCATTCTTCTGAGGTCAGCGAAATGAGCACCTGTGTATTGATAATAGAGGGTATTGCATCAGTGGCATTGCTGTGCCTCCAGAAAATGATGTAACCAGCAGCCACAGACTGCACACAATAGCTATATGCAGAGGACTCAGGGTATGAAATAAGCCTGCTGTTGGTTTAGTGGTTAGGGTGCCTGGCTTGGGATCTTAGGGTCCTGAGTTTGAGCTCCGTTGACCACTGAATTAACACCAGGTGGGGTTGACTCAGCCTGTCATCCTTCCGAGGTCGGCAAAATGAGTAGCAGGGTATTGGTATATGGGCACAGCATCAGTGACACAGTTGCGCCCCAACAAAATGATAGCTACCCGGCAGCCAACCTGCCATATGCAAGAAGAGGAAGGGGTTTAAATCATGTTGGATACAGAAAGAAAGTGTGACGACCCCCACCATTTGGAGCCTGATCAAGACATCACTAAAATATTCCGTACAGCTAAGCATTTCCATATGGAACGATTAAATCATGACGATGGGATGACATGGCCTCCCACAACCCAATAGTTGAGAATGGAAAATGTAAGATTGCCAGATTTGGTGTCTAAGTTTTTTTTGCCAGATTTCTTCATGATGATTCTGAAAGTCAGTTACCAGTTTATTTGGAGAGACTGTCAGCATCTGAAACATTACATTGCAAGATTCAAATAACTAGAAGGACCTTCTATACGTTACATGAAATGGAAGGAAAAAGAACACACCTAAACATGTACAGTAACTGTTTCCATGACTATAAAAATCTTTGACTGGGTCCGCTGGAGTAATACAGTTATTGAGCAGGTGTGGTCATTCAACGTCATGCTCTTCTCTTGAAGAAGTGAAGATAGAAATGGCAGAATGAATTCTTGCTAGTGCAAGCAATGGCGTTCTGCTGCCGAGCAACACTCAGCGACACATCCCTGAAATTTTCTGTTGGGATAACAGTGACATTGGAGAGGAGACACTGTCTGGGAGGAACACTACACACAATACAAATGGAATTCTTGCAAAAGATCATTGGAGGTACATCCTGATATTCCAAGCCCACATGGAATGGGATGGTCTGTCGCTGATGGAAACATAACTGTCGATTGGATGAACCTTCAACCTGGTTCCACGGCCATGCATGAACTAATGACACGTGGGTGAAAAGGTGACTGCAGTCATGGTAGATGTTCCTGTCAACGGAATACACCTTCTTGCACAGATGCTTGCAAATGCAGTGATACGTAAATAAATCTTCAGAGGATTTCATTGACGGTGACTGATGATGAGTGACAAATGTCATAAGTTTATGTTTGTGTTATATTGCAAAGTTCTAATTGTCAAAATATGGCAATTACTTGGCATCATGTTCGTTTAAGTTAATCTATCAATTTTAAGCAATTTAAATGATTTCATGGACTTTAAAAATGAGAATTGTGTTGCACTCTTGGTTTCACTCAGAGCCAAAGCTCTGAGCTATTTATACCTCCCGCCGCAAAATGGTGGTTGTGCCGCCACACTGTGCCGGTTGACTAGTCATGCTTGAGCATTGTTGTTGCTTCCCTGTGGCTCCCCTACCGTGAGCCATGACTACGTTTTTGAAAAACGGCGGTGAGCCATGACCCACGCTTGTTGAGAAAGAAAATGTCGCCTTGCTTTGTGCTTTTTTGCCCGCTGCGATGAAAAAGCGTTTTATGCCAGACTGTGGCCAACAACAGTGTGAGTGATGCATTTTGTTTATCGTTCAACACCAAGAATTTTGTACTGTGACTTTATGTCGACATGAAACAGTTCGATGCTCTCGTTTTACCGACGAACTTCGACATTGTGTTACAACAACAACCTAAGGAAAGAACTTGCAACTTTGATGTGTAGACAAATGTAAGCTTGCGGTCTATTCTAGTGACTCTAATTTGTTATTGAACCGTTACTCTGATCAGTGATCTTGTACATGTATAACGATCACCGTAATATCTGTGTCAACTTACTATAACATTTTTTTTGTTTTTGTTACAGCGATTACCACACAACTCATACCCAACGTCAAGAAAAAAGAACTCTAAGCCTCAGCATGGTTGTTAGACGTTAAGTTCATTGGCGGTTGGGGGTTAGCTGTATGCTATCCGGTCCACACCGGAGAGGCAGAACAGTAATCGACTAGGCCAAGCACAGAATCGACTAGGCCAAGCACAGCACCAAAGCGAGAAACGTCGGTCCGCCCGGCCGGTGGAATCAGTCCATAACCAACACATGTCCGCAGTGTACTCGACGCCATCGTCCAGACAATCAACATCAGAGAAGTCCTCAGAAGTAACCGATCAGTACGATCATTTCACGCTGGTTCAAAATCTTCAGAACTGTCTAACATAAGTTCTAGTTAGCACAAAAAGTGCTAAAGCCGTTGCTGCTAAAGCTGGCCTGCAGTTCGAGAGGCAAGCGGCTGAACTACGCAAAAAGCAAGCCTTGGCCGCCGCAGAATCAGCACGAATTCAAGCAGAATCCAGCACGAATTCAAGCAACAATGGAGGCTGATTTAACCCTACTACAATCTGAAAAACAAGTCGCCGAGACTGAGGCGGAGTTACAAGCCATTGAACAATGTATTAGCGAACTTGAGGGTGGAAGTGGCCCGCCCGATATCAACCTACCTCAGGAGACATCAGCAAAGCGCACAGTAACAGTATGTGGAAGATCACAGTTATCCGCCAGTGTTACCAACTGCTGACTTATCGCTACTGACAATATGCAAAATTTGCAACCACCGGCTCTTACGCCAATATCGCCAGTAATTATACCAAGCAACAACCAGACACCCTGATCACCCCTTCTTTCCTGATTTAAATAACCGAGCTATTAACGCTACATCTGTTCCACGAGTAACAGACATTTAAATCACAGTTCAAACCCTCGTGTGACATTAGACCGAATTTGCCTTCATTTGTGCCGGTATACACAGCAAATAATACAATGCCTATGATCACTGACTTTTCACAATATCTGCTGAAAAGAGATTTGCTGTTAACACGCTTGTGTACATTCACACGACACCCCAGAAGCATACACAGTGTGGAAGGCAGACTTTCGCAGCGTTGTGAACGATATTGGTGCCAGTGTTAATGAAGAGATTGACCTCCTGATTAAGTGGTTGGTCCACAATCGAAGAAACACGCCGTCAGCTTAAAAATGTCAATTGCCAACAATCCATTTCTGCGGCTTCAACGAATATGGGCGCTTAGAGGAGCGATTTGGCAGTCCGGAAATGGTGGAAGCCTCAATCAAACATAAACTTGCTTCCTTTCCGCGGCTGTCAAACAAAGACAACAAGCAACTGTATGAACTGTCAGATACATTATATGAAGTGCTTTTCCTCAAAAGATCAAAAGTACGCCACTCTTCTAAGCTATTTTGACTCTTCATCAGGAGTACTCCCCATACTCAATAAACTGCCTTACAACATACAGGAGAAATGGACAATGCATGCGTCCAGGTACAAAAAGAAAACAATGTGGTGTTTCCTCCTTTCTATGTGTTTGCTGAGTTTATCAAGAACTCAGTCAGGTACGCAATGATCCTAGTTTTGCGTACGAAAGTAATGCCGCACAGAGCAGCAGTCAGAGTGGATATAGACAGTCACAGGTAACAAACTTCCTGCACATCGCACCCTCTTCTCCAAGAAGACAGACATTCAGCCAAATTGTCCTTTGCACAATACAGCACATAACCTCAACGACTCGTCGTGCGTTCAATTGAAGTCACTTGTCGAAAAAAGGGACTTTCTGCGGGAAAATAAGATATGTTTCCGGTGCTGTGATTCAACTGACCAGTTGCAAAGACATGTAATGTAAATTTATCCTGTTCTGTGTGTAAAGGCAACAAGCATGTTACAGCAATGCATTACGACAAGCGGCAGCCCCTTAAAGACACACGGTGATCCCAACAGAGCCCGCCACGCCAGCCAATAAGGCGTTCGCCGATAACGGCGGGCGCTACCGTCAACGTTCCGAACTCAAAATGCACACAAATTTGTGTGATGTGTCCCCGGGTAAATCATGCAGTAAAACAATTCTGACCAAGTTTACCACAGTGACAATCCAAACAAGTATATCCATGCCTACGTAATCCTCGACGACCAGAGCAACGTCACGCTCGCCAGCCATCAAGATTTTTCAAATCGTTTGATGAACGGGGGAAAATATTCCCTACAACCTTACGTCATCTCCGGGTCACCGCAAATGGTTGAAACGTGCACATGGCTACATAATAGAGTCCATAGACGGTAACCACAAAATACAAGTTCCTACGTTCATCGAGTGCGATGAATTCCAAATGCCCGTCACGAAATAGCCACGCCCGATGTCGCATTCATCATGCCCACCTGTCTGTTATTGCTGCAGAAATCCCCGAGATTGACAGCAGCCGATATATTAATTTTGATCGGCCGTGACATTCCAGAAGCGCATCAATTTTGGAACAACGAACGGGCCCGAGAGGATCTCCATTCGCCCAGAAACAACTCTTGGCTGGGCGATAATCGGTGAAACTTGTATCGGCAAAGTTCATAAAACAGGTGTTCCTGTGGTGAATAAAATTAACTTTTTGCGGACGGTCGTCCGTCAATTTTCCCACCATGTGACAATAAGCTGTTTGTTGAAGAAATTGTTACCTGCAAAAACGACAATTTTTCAGACATTTTCCAAGTGAATAAATATGACAACAAATCTGGCTGTCCACTGAAGACAGACAATTCATTTTAGTAATGGAAGATGAGATGCATCGGTCACCTGAAGGTAATTGGGTGGCACCGCTGCCGTTTAAGGCAGACAGACAGCGGCTACCTAACAATAAACCGGAAGCCATCAAAAGAGCTAGTTCCTTGCACCACAGCCTCATTAAAAACCCAGCAGACGTTGCTACAAGACTCATCGCAGCGTCAGACCTCACCTCAGTAGCTGGCTTCAGGGGCCGTCACAGCGACACGACACAGACGTCAACGACACCGAACAGTTCCCCTGTCAAAACCCGACAAAGATAAAGAATTCGGCCGTCTGCCAATGTCAAATCGACGAACATTTCTTCATCCACAAGCCTTGGTACAGAACGTTTTAAACGGTTTTCCGACTGGAAGAGACTTGTCGGCGCTGTTGTCCGTTTACGACATATCCTCCATTCGTATAAAGGCCAAAACGAATGCAAAGGGTGGCACGCCTGCGTGGAAGGTAAAAGTGTAGAACAACAGAAACAAGCAGAAACATTTGTACTTCAACAAGTACAATCAGAAGCCTACGCAACGGAGTTACAGTGTTTGAAATCAAACAAACCTCTGCCAAAAGACAGCCGCCATACTTCCGCTAGATCCGACGTTGAATGCAGACGGGCTGTTGGTTGTCGGGGGAAGACTAAGGCGCAGTGACTTACCGGTCAAGGCAAAAACCCGTCATAGTCCCGGAAACATCACGTCGCTGTCTTGCTGATACGTCACCACCACCAACTTGTTAAACACCAAGGCCGACTACTGACAGAGGGAGCTGTCCGCCAGCAGGTTTTTGGATCACAGCTGTAAAAGGTTGTTAACTTCCCTCATTCACCACTGCGTCACATGCCCAAGCTGCGTGGACGCCCACTCCAGCAGAAGATGTCAGACCTCCCCGCGGATCGCGTGACGCCCGCGCCGCCCTTCACGTTGTAGCTACCGACGCCTTCGGCCCGTGGAATGTCCTGACCAGAAAAACAAGAGGTGGTTCAGCCAGAGCAAGCGCGCTGGCTATACTGTTTACGTGCTTAATCAGCAGAGCCATACATGTTGAAATTGTGGAAGGGATGTCCTCTTCTTCTTTCATATAATGCTCTCAGGAGATTCCAAGCCATACGCGGAAAAGTGGTACAGTACAGGTCAGATCGTGGACAAATTTTCTCGGTGCAACAGACCCTCTACACATTGACGCTATTAACGTGGAGGAAGGCCCGGTAAAAGAATCCCTGTACAACAGTGGTGTGAAATGGTGTTTAATCCACCCCATTCTTCACACATGGGGGAAGTTGGGACGGCTAATCGGTGTCGTTAGCCGTGTTCTTGAATCTATGATGGCACAGTTTGCTTCGAAGGATTTAACCCACGAAGTGCTGACAACATTCATGATGGAAGTAATGGCCATTGTGAACAACCGACCACTGGTTCCGTGTCTACCGATCCAGATTCTCCTTTCGTGTTATCTCCCAACATGCTATTACACAGAAAACGGGGTCGCCTGTTGAACCTTTCTACGACGCGGACATCAAAGACATATACGGTATCCAGTGGAAAAGAGTTCAACTCCTTGCAGAAGAGTTCTGGCGCAGATGGCGCCACGAGTACGTCACTCACTCCAAGTTCGACGGAAGTGGATGCAAGACAAACAAGAAGTGAAGGACGGGGACGTTATAATCCTCAAGGAAAAGGATTCTGTCCGCAATGACTGGCCTGTCGGAGTCATCACTCAAGTCTTGCCCGGCTCAGATGGCAGGATTCGCAAAGCCGTCATCCGCGTTGCCAAGGAAGGGAAGATTGTGTCATTCACACGACCTATTAGTGAATTGGTCGTGTTGCTTCCCTGTGGTTTAAATGAATATGTGCCGTGTTCATTTGTATATGTTCCAACGGATCAGTGATGCCATTTTTTTGATTGCTTGTTTTTCTAATATATTTGTGTTTGTGTGTGACGTCTCTAAAGACGTCAGGCGGGGAGTGTGCCGCCACACTGTGCCGGTTGACTAGTCATGCTTGAGCATTGTTGTTGCTTCCCTGTGGCTCCGCCTACCGTGAGCCATGATATACGTTTGTTGAAAAACGGCGGTGAGCCATGACCACGCTTGTTGAGAAAGAAAATGTCGCCTTGCTTTGTGCTTTTTTGCCCGCTGCGATGAAAATGCGTTTTATGCCAGACTGTGGCCAACAACAGTGTGAGTGATGCATTTTGTTTATCGTTCAACACCAGAATTTTGTACTGTGACTTTATGTCGACATGAACAGTTCGATGCTCTCGTTTTACCGACGAACTTCGACAATTGTGTTACAACAACAACCTATAGGAAAGAACTTGCAACTTTGATGTGTAGACAAATGTAGCTCTGCGGTCTATTCTAGTGACTCTAATTTGTTATTGAACCGTTACTCTGATCAGTGATCTTGTACATGTATAACGTCACGTAATATCTGTGTCAACTTACTATAACATTTATTTTTGTTTTTGTTACACGATTACACACAACTCATACCAACGTCAAGAATAAAGAACTCTAAGCCTCAGCATGGTTGTTAGACGTTAAGTTCATTGGCGGTTGGGGTTAGCTGTATGCTATCCGGTCCACACCGGAGAGGCAGAACAGTGGTGAAGCATCGGCGGCGGAGGTTGGATTTGTCGAAAAAGAGGGTAAAATATACATATTTTAAATTGTGTGTTACTCCACGAAGATGTGTATTAAATATACTTTAACCCAGATGTTCATGTTGATGATAAAGATTACTGGAAGGGACAATAAAGTGACTGACTATATTCCATCAAGAAAAGTGAAATGAAAATGCAAAAGAACCATTCGGCAGCTTTTCAAACACAGCACAGGAAGCGGCCAATGTAAACGGGAGACAGATGAACACACGGACAAGACAGCACGGTTTGTAGTATATATAACAGATATAAGTGTCATGAATACATTGGACATTAATATGGATTGAGCTATGACTTTCACATTTTGCTTGGTGATGTCACCAAGATCAAGCAATCAAGAATTAACATAATATCGATTTTTGAATTATGATTGTAAATAATTAGCCTTTTGATTTGTGATTGTTGTATATATATTCATTGATTGCTGCAGGAATTTCACAATGTGAACTTGTCAGCTCATGTACAGCAACCAATTTTCATAGCAGCAAAAGATGTTCTTGGTCTGAGTTCTGTGTTTTTCTTTGCATTTAATTTGATATGAGTATTTCTGCAGTGAAACTTCATTAAAATAACGATTTTCATTATCTTTTAAGGGATCTAAAAGTGACCAGTATGTTTAAGTAACTTTTGAGTCACTAAGGGGGTCGTGTAAAAATGACTCCCAAAAGGAGGGTCGTTGGTTATCTCCATATGCAGGTTTCAGAATGTAGAACGAAGCCCTACTCTGTCTCAAAGGGTGTGTGCGTGTGCGCGTGTGTGTGCGTGTGCGCACGCGTGTGCTGCTATAGGCTTTGAGAGCATTAGTTCTATCTTCATCCACTCAACCATGTGATTTTTGTATCTTTTGTCTTTTCTTCCAACAATCAATGTGAGAGCAGATATTGCTTTTAATGACTTGAGAGCCTGTACCTGGAACATCATGAACCTGGGATACATTTACGAAGATTGTTAACTGGGATTCCGTGCAGAACCGAGTTGTTGTAAGACATGACCCTGTGGCATGGAAGAAATCCCAGGCAAACAGGACATGTGTGGGTGAGGACGGTCGTGTGCAGCTGTCCCAATGGCTATTACATAACAACTGGCTGTCACCAATCAAGTCGGATCACCAGACAGGGTGAGGATTGGTTGGTGACAGGTGATTGGCCAGAACGATTCAATTTTTTATTTTTGGTAAATTGGTAATAAAAAGGAATGGGGACCCAGAGTGAGATTAAAATGAGTCAGAGATGTCGGCCAGGAGCCAAGAGACACACATAGATTGAGGACCAGAGAGTGCGAGGGTTGACATCAAGCTTTTCAAAGAGGTCAGTTAGGTTCACACCTTGCTTTGATTGCATTGGCTTGTTTGTTCAGAGTGTGTGCATTACTGCAGACATGAATGACTAAGTTGAGCTCTGTGGGCTTGAACTATTTCTTTCCTTCATGAGTCAAGAACTGAGATTGAACTTTTCACCCCCCACCCTCACCCTCACCCCCTGTTCCACAAAACTCCGTATCCCTGCCAATTAACCCGTGCCAAAAACTGATTTGGAAAAGGTTCCAGTCGTGGAGTGAAGTTATTGCCAAAATCGCTCACATTTGCATTTGTATCATACATGTGTGTGTTATGTGTATAAGCTCAATATTTAAGGCTTCTACAAATTCCTTCTTTCTATTCTATTGATTATCTTTATTGCAATTTCATACAATATATATATATATACATGTTGTTCTTCTTACGGCTGCTCCCGTAGCAGTCTCCACAGCGATCATCGTATGATCCGCATACTGATTTGGCACAGGTTTTACGCCGGATGCCCTTCCTGACGCAACCCTGGTCGCTTCTTAGGACACAGGGATAAGGATTGGGTTTCGTCATGATTCCGGGCTGCCCTACACCCTCTCATAGCGCGGCCCAACGCAGAGCGCCCGTCCTCAAGCGATCCTCCAACCCAAGCCTCCGAGTAGCCGGATTACAAGCGCACGCCTCTGCTCTTAGAGCACCCTTATTCTGGACATTTCCATCTGTCTGTCTGTCCGCGAAACTTTGGTCAAGCCTAGGGGCTAAACCACTCAACCGATTCCAATGAAATTTGGTAGGTAGGACCAATATTTCTGGGAATCGTGTGCTTTCGAATATGGGACCCCGGGCCCTAGCAACGGCATAGCAATGGCCCTTTAAAGTGGTCAAAAAATCGAAAATAATCAACAAAAAAAAATCGAAAAATCGAAGCTTAGAGTTCTGTGCGCAATCTATCTAGCTCCCTTCATGCCAATTTGCAGCCCTACAAAAAATTTTTGTAGGAGGAGATAGGTTTTGGGCGAGTACATGTCGAACATTTAGAAACGGTTAATTGCAAATATCTCTAAGAGAAAGAGTCTGATTTTGATGAAACTTGGGTGAAATGTGTACAATGTGGCTAGCATGTACACAAAAGGAATGGTTGCTATGCACACCTCCGTTGCTTAGCAACAGCTAAAATACTTTATCGTACATCGTACACTTATTGTGGACTGTACAAAAAAATCAATACCTCCGAAACTGGACCCCGAGGGACCTGTTTTTTTGTGCCCAAGGAGAATGTCTTACAGCATCATATAAAAAATAAAATCTTTAGCGAATAGATAATGGAATTACCAGGTCTGCCATTTGTTAGAGTCTCTTTGGAAACATGCCTGAAATTTCACAAGGCGGGTTTCTGGGCGCAAACTAAGAGGGCTGTGATAATCATATTTATTGTGATAAATTGATTGATAGCATGTACATGAATATCGGCTAGTCGCGTCGGCCAGCTTTCCATCTAGAGCGAGCAGCCATGTCGCCTACCGGCTTGTTTGTATATATGTATATATGTCAGGGATTGCCCAACACATAGATTGTGAGCATCTGGTAGCTTGCTGGCTGCCAATGAGTAGCTCACATTAAAATGTGGAAAAAAAACATCTGCATTCACATGGTGAAAAAAATTGATGCATGGTCATAACAAAGATAGTAACACAATAATTAAGTTAATTTAGTTTTCACACTTCCCAAAGCAATCTTGAGTCCAAGTTCCCATCTGTGCAGCTGGCCTGTTCGAGCAGAACTAACCAGGCACAACAACAATAACAACAGCGACAACCACCGCTGTGACACAGACAAACAGAGAGAGAGAGAGGCGTGGTTGTGGGAGTGAGTGAACAACGGTCAATAATTCTAACATATCTACAACAAAGTGAAGAATTCTTTTACAGAAAGGAATTTGCCTTTGGAAAAGCTCGGCGCAATAAGAACCGATGGCGTGCCAGCGTTGATCGGTCGTCATGCTGGTTTCATTGCAATGTTTAATGCAGACCCTGATTGAGGAGGGGACAGAGAGTGAGAGAGAAGGGTGGGGGAAGGAGGAAAAAAAAAAGACAGGTGAGGGGTGGAGGTGGGGTTGGCAAAGATAATGATATGTGATGCTTAATTACTGAACACCAAAAAAAAATTTTTTTTCAACGTGTCAGAACAGCTGTACACACAACGACACAACAGAGTTTGTAAAGTAATCTGCTGGCACATCTGCAAAAACTTTGACATTCCAGTTCCAGCAAATTTGTGGGAAAATTAACCAAAAGCAATCGCTGAAAAGATGGAAGGTACCACTCACGTACGACCTTACGATCCCATCAAGCGTGAACATCGAAAACAAAGCATTGCAACCAAGTATCATCCGTGGGTACAAAAAAAGGAGAAGAAGGCATTGCTTATTGAGGTGTTAATACCAGTGATTTTGGACTAACAATGAAGAAATCAAGAAAATGACCAAACACCAAGACCTCAAGCATGAAGTGAAAATGTCCTGGAAGCTGAAGAATGCCAAAGTGGTACCAGTGATGACAAAGAACCTCACAGAGATATTAAAAACATCCAAGGGAATATTACAACAGACAACAGTTGGAAGCTGTCCTGGGCTCAGTAACAGTAACGATCCTGAAGAGAGCCCTCGGCACAAAACATTGAGAAAAGAAAACATCACAGCTTGGTCCCCTTACCGAAATGAAGGTGGATACCTTGAGCCCACCCTGGGAAGACTCCATTCCACATTCTGAAACCCACATATGTAGATACCAATCAACGACACACACACGCACACACACACACACACATTGCCTTTTATTCGTATAGATATATATCTGTTTATTCTTACAAAAGGGTTGGAGTGAGCCTGGTTCATAAGATAGCGTACCATGAGAGTTCTCAAGAACTGCTAAATATGACCACAGTATCTGGAATACCCCAACTGGACAGCTTTCTACATCTAAAAATGCATTTACTGTGTTTGTGTTTATCTCGAATAACATTACTTTTTTTGTCTCTTAATAAAATATGGTTTGCTGGGGTGCTGTGGGGAGGCAGATGCAGCCAAACAGTTGCTTTCTCTGCATGACAAAGCTAACCTGACTGAGGGTAACTTTAGTTCATTCTGTGAAAGCTCACACGTGTATATCAACCCTGAGACAAACCAGAAAAAAAATCATCTTCCAAATCTCAAGGTTGAACCCTCCAACCAGTCTCTTTCCTCCCAATATTCTTGCGATCCTCACGATCTACTCCAGAATGTGTGTTTTCTTTCAGTATCCCCCTCCTGGTTAAACTTCCAGAATCCAGGCTGACTGCATACCTCAACTCTTTTATTTCTCACTTATCCTGTCTATGGAATCTTCTTCCGGAGGCTGTTCTGTCTGGTGGTGCACTGCTTGCTTCGACCCTTCAAGGCTTGAAGCAAGCAGTGCACCGCCATTTCCTGTCATCAAATTTTAGCTGGGAGGCTGCTTGCAAGCTGGGAGGCTGCTTGCAATTTTAGCTTGCAAGCTCTTGAGTCAGGTTGTCAGATGGGGGATTTGTGGGTTTCTGAGTGGTTCTTTCTGTCTTACGGGTTGCATTCCTGGTTCGTCAGACACTACTCCAGGGTACCTTTGGAGTCAGTGGTCTCCACAGGCTTGCTGGCTTGCCACCAGAAAACTAGATGTCCAAAAATGGGTGCAGCACCCTGGGAGGCTACGTCATCATCTTGGACATAATCTACACTGTCCTCTGCCGGTTTGACTGGAGCCTCACCAAGTTTGGGGTTCTCATAGCCCCTTCAGGGGTGATTACTTTGCATTGTTGGTGCCATCTGGAATGTTCCTTGTTTATCTGAAAAGTCACCCGAAGCCCCTCACCCCCTTTTTTCTTTTACTGTCAGCCAATCATCTGGGGGCACTCCCATTCTACATTTTGCAATCTTTTTTTTTTCACCAAGGGGGGGCCCTCTTGGTTTTTGGCTCATTCCTTCCCCTGTAGTGTTCGTATATATGGAATTCGAGTGTACAGCCAAGATAATTCTGATGCATGAACTTTATTATTCCCATTAACCTTTCGTAACACAACCATCTTATTTACTCATTTCAGTTTCTTCTCCACTCCCCCCCCCCCTCCCTACTTTCCTTATTTCCTCTTTGTTCATTCACTTGATATTTGCTGTCAGTTCTAGATTCTCCCCTGAATTTTTACCTTTGACCAAGGTTTTAATTTTGCATTTTAAGGTGTTTCGGCCTGTTTAAAACTTCCATAAGTGCAGGGAATGCCCTAGCAGTGTGGTATTAAGTGTTACAGACTGTTTGAAAGCACACTGCATGGGAGATGATGGTCAAACCGATGTGTGTACATGGCGTGAGGATTGTTGGTGGGAAGGAGGACAGCAAGCCACGATGTTTGCACAACGTAATAAGTTGGTGACTCCTGTGGTGCAGAAAGGTGACCCCCTTTGATGCCATGTGACCTCCAGGAAAATAAAGGTACTTCAATTGTATATTAATTGTTTTGCATCATGATAGGCTGTAATTGGAGGATCATTGACAATTTCATTTGAAAGTGAAATGCAAAATGTAGATGGAGGCATTTCATCTCATAATACCTTTGAAGGGTAAGGTTGTGAATGGCTTATAATGAGGACAGTATGTGCTAAGTCTTTTGTTTCGCGACTGTTCTTCACGAGTCGGTCTTTGTGCGTACCATTTTGTGCACCTCACTTTGTGGTGTCACGAGAGGAATCGTTCAATAAAAAAAACAGGCATTTGGATAGGAATCAAGGAAGTTTGAAGTGGCATTTACTGCTCTCATTTGATGCACTCCATGTGTCCTGCTTGGGTACACTTATACTGTATCGTCTTTAGTGGGATCTTTATGGGTACCTTTATGGGTTCTTGTATCATGTTTATATTACTTGCCTGGATCAAATGTATCATGTTCCTTTCGCTATTATCACCCATTGCTTGGATACAGCCCGAGGTCAGGATCCATGAAAGTTGTTTTGATCAAAACATCAGATATCTGTAAAACAATATTTCGTTCTTAGCTGTGCATTACAATTCAATAGACATGCCAAGATAATGTGTGAGTGAGGAAAACAAAGTTGGCATTGACGTTTTAACATACAAAGCAGTGTGTGTAGGCGTGCCAAAGGGTCTCGTCACACCATACGTGGTCTCGGCACATGTGGAAGGCATTAGGAATTTTTTCTGGGTTATTCCGTGATATAACATCATCTGTACTTTCCCTCCTTTGCCTCCCTGACAAATAAATGACGCACAGTCAGTGTAGCAGGAATCCGGGTTAAAATTGATAAAAATTGGTAATTTTTGCTGGTATAGACATCTTCGTTCGGTCCATGTACTTGGTGGTCTGCTCCATTGCCATGTCACGATCTGCAGCGCTTCTACTACTCGCTGGAGCTTTGCTGGCAGTTGTCAGCATGTCTCACTGCTGGAGCTACAAAGGCAACATATGGCACAACTCCATTTTGCTGGGTGAGGGACCTTTATGCTGACTTTGTGAATATGATTGGTTTATAAAAGCATTTTGTATTGGTTTTGCTTGTATTTTTACCTCCGCCACCAAAGGTGAAGGAGGTTATGTTTTCATCCCTTTCTGTCTGTCTTTCTGTTTGCCTGTTTATGTACAGGATATCTCAAAAAGTTGTGGACGGATCTGGATGAAATTTTGTGGACAGGTTCGGTGTGTGTGTGTGACAACGACGAATTGATTAGATTTTGGTGAAGATCCGGATCAGGATCCGGCTACTAGAATTTTAAAGTGATTCTTCACCATTGAGAGATTGGGCTAAAATGATATAGAGCACAATATCTCAAAAAGTTGTGAATGTATTATTGACAAAACTTTGTGGATGAGTTGGTTATTTGAAAATAACAAGCTGGTTAGATTTTGGTTCACGGCAGTAGATCTGGCCTATCTGTGGGATACAAAACATGAACTGTTCAGCCTGGCAGAGGAAGGTACGGTATGCACTGTAGCGCGTGCCGTTGTAGTTGTAAACGTAGCAAACAACAAACGATGGATGAACTCAACAGGATGATGATTGACGTAAGCCTTTGCTAACCACCATGGGGAGTAAGGAGAAGCTGATGTTTTTTTGGCATTAATCCTTTATCCCTCTTTGGCTCTGATGAAGTTTCCCAGGAAATATTATGCAAGGCCAATGCTTTACTATGAAAGGGCAACCTTTCATGCAACTCAACAATTGAACTGCGTACGGTCGACCTGTGCAAGTCATTCTATATCAATAGTAACTTGAAAGACGAGAATTTCTTGAAAAATAAATGTAGCAATGAACATTGAAACATGAAGACTGAAGCAATTACCATTTAAATCAGGGATACTGCATTTGTCTTGATTAATTCGATGCTAGGTTTGCTGCAATCAGCTGCTCTTCAGACGAAAGCATTGACCTTGCATAATATTTCCTTCTATGTAATAAACCAAAGGCAACTTGTAATAAATTGGGTCCATTCAATTTTAGCCTAATTTTGCAAAGGTCGAACAATTGCTAAAATAGTTGCCTTGAGGTGAATAAAATAGTTTTTTCTCTCTCTCTATTGTCTTTATATTGTGGTGTTCTACTCGAAGGTAGGTTCAGTACTGCAAAAGCAGTTTCTTGGCAAGGGTTATACTGGGTGGTTTGCCATTGCCTTCGCAGCAGTAGTTAGTGCAGGAATTTGTAATTTACAGATGGGATGTCCAGTTGGTTCATCCAAGGGACGGCACACACACATTGATGAATCACCCTACCTGTAAAACACCAGGATGACGGTTTATAGCTGGGCTGAGATTCAAACCCAGGCTCGACTGCTTCGAGGCGAGTGTCAATATTTTCAGGCCATCCTGCCAGTGGGCATAATGAGAGGGCATAGTTTGGATCTTACTGAGATAAAAAATACAATTTTGAATTTGCTCATGTTGTGATGGGATCAAGGATGTTGCATCAGGCCAGATATTTCAGCAACAAATTTCCCCGCATGATGGGAGAACACTGGTGGTGGTGGTGGTGGTACCCATCTTCTTCACAAAGTATTGAGGTGTTCATGTCGAGTCGTGAAACTTTTGGTGGCTGAGAAGCCAATCCTGGACAGGGTGCCACTCTTGCAGCAAGATTATGGGAAATTTTAACTGAGCAGCAATGGGGGATCGAACACGCCCGATGGAGGAAATACGATGAAGTCCTCCATACTCCCTCACACAACCATTCAAATGTTGGTATTCTGTCATGTTGAAAAATCTTATGGAGAGAAAGGAAAGTTGGTCAGAGAAGCATTTGGAAGAAATAAGATTAAGGGAAGGAGTTGGAAGGGGTGTGTTAGGATAAAAAAAAAACGGGAAAGGAGATAATTGGTCGAGGAGGGGGTGTGGAGGGAGGGGGAGGGGGAGGATGTCAAATCCTGCCAATTAGTGTCCCCTGAGTTATCGTTGTATTTTTTTAAAATGCATATCTTAAATATAGTAACCTCTAAAGCCTGTAGGTGATGTGAATGTCTGAAGTCTAATTTGCATCCACTTCATGAAATACTCTGTGTCAAGTATCGTAATAGGTGGTACATATAAGGGTTTTACTGTGATTTCGTGATTTTATAAGCACATTAAAATGCCTTTTGTCCATGTATTTTGTGCTCGCCATTTTAGAAGTGTTTCGACAAGATGTCGTTTTGCTTCCATCTTCGCTGCTGGATAGCGGGTGCCCTGGGGGAAGTAGTAAGCTCATTTGGTCTTTTTATCCAGCTGTCTTGTCTGCTTACTCCTTTGAGTAGAAAGAAAATAGTGGGCTTAAGGAGAGACGGAACCGTGGTGCCCCTTGGCACCCGGCTCCTCTCCTCAACTGAACCATTGAATGGAGCTCTGTTTTCTCTTTGCAATCGGTCCCTGCGGTGAATTCCTTACTTGATGATTGACTCCAGGATGAGAACGCTCTGCATGGGTCAAAGATAAATCCTTTTGCTTTGGGTGGAAGATCCAAGCTGAGTGCCAGCTAAACCAGGCATCTGTGGATTCACAATCACATGTAGCTTTTACTGCCCCTTTCATCCTGCTTGGATGCAGGGAAAATCCTATAAGGCTGCTGGTACTGCCGCATCATTTTGACAACAACTGGTGTGAGAAGCCAGCACACACGTGCCCACTTGTTTTTGCCGGGACTTCAAAGAACCATCATGGGATCTGATCATGTGTATCATAGGGCATGGTCCCTGATGTTCCACCAAGCCTCCTGGTTGTGATCTGCTGAGAAAGGAATGGTGCCACCTTAACCGGCTCCGAATGGGTGTTGGCAGATTCCATCACAACTTGTTCTCCTGGGACCATGCTTACTCACCCGACTGCGAGTGTGGCCTCCCCCAGACGTTGGATCATCTTGTGCAAGACTGCCCCATACATCGCCTGGAGGGAGGATGGCAAGAATGCAGCACCTGACCACAAGGACCTGAAGCTGATTGAAAACAGTTAACTTCACATTGTCGACCAACACCTTCGAGACACCGCACACAAATGAATAATAATAATATAAACTTCCAACAGGAATCATCACAGAAATGATGTACCACCACCTAACACAGCAAGTAGGCCAAGAGGCAGAACAGAATGGATGAAAAAGAGGATGAACAATAGACCACCTACTACGAAACAAGGCCATACTTGGAAACTGCAATATGAGAAGAACCAAATTGTCCACAGCATGGATAGACGATAAAAAAATGCTTTTGATGGTGTCCCACATTCATGGATGTTAAATGCATGAAAATGTACAACATCAACCCTCAAAAAATAACCAAACTGATTGAGAAAGTATGGAGCTCTGGAATACCACATTGATATCACAGTACCTGGAAGAAAATATCGAAATACCAGGAGTGAAGATACGTTGTGGGATCTTCCAGGGAGACAGATTTTTTTTCTGGCTCTAGACCGACTGAGCAGCCTATTTAATAATGAGCAAGGACATGGATATACCTGAACATCCAGCAGAAGTGTCCAAAGGTATAGCAAAGGTGACACATCTATACTCTAAGAGAGGTGTGTGTGTGGTGTGTGTGTGTGGTGTGTGGGTAAACATTTTTCTCAAAGACGGCAGAACGGATGTTCATGAAACTTTCAGAGGAGTGTTTTAGGCCAAAAAAAAATGTTGAAAACCTTGAAAAAATACAATTTGATGTCTTCAAAGTGGCAGCAGGATTAAAACCAAGGTAGCCCTGCTAGTCTACTATATATGGATGATTTAAAGGTCTTTACACTGAACGACAAAATAATTACAGAATAACCAAAACGAGTAAAACAGTACTTCAAGGACACTGAAATGGAATTTGGCCGAGATAAGTGTGCTGAGTGCGCATTTGTACATGGTGGACCACCAAAAATGGACAATATAAAAATTGACCGAAATATAATACAGGAGCTAGACAATGAAGAATCTTACAAATACCTCAGAGTAGAAGAGGGCCACCAAATATGTCACAAACAAATGCATAAAACAATTAGCAAAGAACACCTGCGTAGAACAATGATGATCCGAAAAACATATTTATCCCCGAGAAACCAAATCAAAGCCATAAACCAATTCACAGAACCAGTGTTCCAATAGAGTTGCGGAATAATAAACTGGCTACAAGTGGAAATCAACAAACTCTATGTCAAAACAAGGAAACTCCTCACTATCCACAAAATGTTCTCGAAAAATCAATGCAATCCGAGAATGTACTGTATCTGCCGAGACGAGGAGGAGGTAGCAGCTTGATGGAACTCAATGAAGTGCACAGAATGACGACGGCTCAACAGAATACAGAATCAAATTTATACACAACCACGAAGACAGTAAGTCAGAAAAAGTATCCCTAACCAACCGAGCAAAAAATCTCCAAAGACAGGTGCGAGCAGAAAATGGTACTCGTGAAATTGAAACAGCAACAAACACAGCCTAAATGATCGCAAAAAAGACAAAGGAATAATATGAAGTGAGACATCAACAAATATACACCGTCAACTGGGAGAATGATAAAAGAGCAGGGAGATTATAATATATGAAAAAGAGTTGGAAAGATTGGGCGTCGCCAAAAAAGGCTCATTGGAATAGTGAAGAAGAGATCAACCCAACTTGGATGGAGAAAAAATCAAAACGAAGAGAAAAAGATATAAAATATTATAACCCCTGTGGTCTTAGTAATTTTTCTGTACAAAGTTAAAGGGCTAACCAATATTTATTTCCAACTGAAATGGCCGCCACTCTAACAGTCAGCCATCTTTGATCGAATTGCAAAACAAAATGATTTACTTATGTATACCATCATGTATTGTCTCTGTGCCAAATTTGAACAAAATCGGTCCATACATTTCTGAGATACGGTTGCGGACGGACACACGGAAGGACGAGACCCAATCCATAAGCCCCCGTTTTGAACTAAGTCCAAAGGGGGCTAATAAATGCTCAAGGCCAAGGACACTATAGCAATGGCTTTAATAAAATGACAGAATTGAGTCGTTGGATAGATGTACAGGTTCTACAAGGTAAAAAACAAAAAGCAAGAGTCACCTCCTCTCAGGATGTAAAAAATACTCATGTCAGAACAGCTGTTCTGTACACATAAAGCCACAACAAAGTATGTGGAGTAATCCACTGGCACATCTGCAAAAATGCCAAAATCCCAGTTTCAGAAAACTCATGGAAACATAGACCAAAAGCAATGATTGAAAACAGGACATAATGCTCACGAACGACCTAATGATCCCATTGAACATGAACATAGAAAACAAAGTATTGCAACCAGATACAGTACTTAGGTACCAAAAATAAGAGACAGAATTTTGGCTGAAACATGCAGAAATCAAGAAAATGACCAAATACCAAGGTCTCAAAAATGAAGTAAAAAGAGTCTGGAAGCTGAAGAACGCCAAAATTGTACCAGTGATTATAATTGGAACAACAGGAATGAGAAAGAAGAACCTTCCGGAGATTTTAGAAACCATCGCTGGAAATATTACTGCAAGCATAACTGCAAACGGAGGCTGTCCGGGGATCGGCGACGATACTGAAAAGAGCACTGGGAAGAAAACTTTGAGAACAACAAAACTTCACAGCTTGGTCCATGGATTATGATCCCTTAACAAAATGGAGGTGGATACTTCGAGACACGGGAGGACTCCATTCCATCTTCTGAACCCCACATATGGAGACAACAACCAACAACACACACACAAATTTACTGAACTGTCATCGTTTAACTGATTGTTTTTATGAAAGCATCTATGCCAAATGTTAGTAATCATCATTACTGTTTATGTGTGACATCACGTGATGCAATTTTTTTTTCAAGTTTTGTGTCCTGGATCATGTACTGTGTACACAGAGCATGCATCCGGGGTGTTCCACATGCAGTCACGTCATGGTCGATACAAGCTCGATTACAAAGCTGCCCGTGCGGTGTGCAAGTATGAAGATGCACGGATTGCCACACTAAAAGAGTTGCGTAAAGCTCAGAAAATCGGTGAGTGAGAGTTGAACAGTTTTTGTCAAACAACTCACCAACGCATGTGCCATTTCATAAACGTGACTATAGAAGATAATTTTTCATTGGATAATGCAATATTTGATGCTGCATCATAACTATTAAAACCTGATTTTAAACTACTGAATAAAGGGAGTTTATTTTAAAGAAAGGTATGAATGGAAATCGTTAGACAGATGTTTTATGAAACCATTTGTGTTGAAGTTTGTGTAATAACATAAGAGCAACTGATGTGAAGTGCAGTTTAGCAGTACTTTGGCTCTCAATTTGGCAAATTGTATGGAATCTCGTCCCGATCTCGCATACACAGAGAGGAGTATGGTAATTTTTTTTACTCTGTCTGGCAGTCGAACAAAATTGAAAACCATTCTACACTTCCTGTTTTTAGGGACGTCACAAAGGACACAAACAACAGGCACAAAGAACTAGTTTAGCATATCAAATAAGGTGTAAATGATGGTACATCAATGGTGGTAAACTTCTGAAAAAGGTAGTTTTTTTTCCTTACAGCCCTTAAAACCTTTATTTTATTTCAAATTAATTATATACTTGAACACTAGACGACAAATCGCCTTCTTGGCACTTGCAGAAACCTTCCGTTTAGCAGTACTCGGAAAAAAATATTCATACCGTCTCATTCCCTGAGAGCAGAGTCATTGTGAGATTCAGCATTCAGACAGCTATGGCGGTGCCTATCATACAGTATGGTTACCATCACGCCTGTCATTCAATTCAACCTCACGAACAAAACTAATATCGATCGTGCTTGGAAACGCAAAGCAACAGTTGAAAAGACTGTTCCAATCTGCATGGGGTAAGGTGTTCTATGAACTCTCTTGTTTCCACAAGGAAAGCAGCTTTTTGTAGGTTTGAAGTTATACCAGTTTCAAAAGTGCTAATTTGAAGGGGTTTCTCAGTTCCTTTCTTAAACTTAAGGTGTTTCTGCTTAAGCTCAGTGTATATTGTCACTGAAAACATGGAGCATCTGTGTCTCTCTCCCCTCCTTTACGACAATGGATAGAACAAAATTGACATCGTTTGTGACAATGTTGCGTGTCAAGACACAGATCTGCAACTTTACTTCTGTGCTACATTCACTTGAATAATGGGAACGGTTTGAGAGCATTTCCATACTGTATGCTCTCTATTTCATACCATACCATGTTCCATCCATAATGCACACTTTCATCCATTCTGACTTTGTACTTCAGTAAAACATGATGCTAATTTGATTTATATTCAGAATGGTTGGTGGCCTTGCATTTACATCACCAATTGCTGTGCATTTGTGCATCATGTTAGGCAACATGGCAGATGCTTCCAATGTGCTGGCCAAACAACCGTGATCCAAATTGTCCAAAAGGCAGGGATTATGAATACAATAATACACTCAAGTTCTGCCTTTTAAGGAATTTCTTAATTAAATTGATTCAAACACACTGTTGAGATTAAAACATGCTGCATAGTTTACTGCTTTCTAAGCCTGGTGTTAGTTTAATGGTTTGGGTGGTGGGCTTGGGACCCTAGGGTTCTGAGTTCAAATCCTGCTTGTCTGTTGAATTAATACCAGGTGAGGTTGACTTAGCCTGTCATCCTTCTGAGGTTGGCAAAATGAGTACCAGCATGCTGGTATTCTGCGTCGGAGTGATAACCCGTCCAGGATTGTACCCAATAGCCAAGGAGACTGCTTTGGCAGCACCAACGCTCTGCACAGAGTATGATCCCCATGGATGGATGGATATCACTGTGTTGTAAAAGGTGACTAAAGGGTTTGTGCTAACCCCTGCTCTCGTAGGGGAAAATGGTGTGTATGTATATGTGTGTGTGTTTTGCTGGTTGGGTCGTTTATAGAACTGCATCTGTTGATTAAGATAGCATTTAGTGCAAACCTAGGTGGAAGGCTGCTTGCAGCCACCAGGGGAGGTACCATCACCTGTCCTAAGGAGGCTTTAGTGGGACATTGGTTTTGGGGCAGGCTGCTCGATGTGGTTTGTGGGTTCTTGGTTATCATCAAAGTCCTTTGAAGCCCTTCACTCCCTCTTTATTTTACTCTGAGCCAATAATCTGTGGCATCCCCATCTTGATTATATCTTCTCATCATCTTTATTTGCTTTTTTCACACAGGGGTCCATCTTGGTTTTTGAAGTCGAACTTTCCACTGGAAGGTTAATAACCTCCCCCTCAAAAAAAACCCCCATTATTTTCTGACCGATTTCCTCCCCACCCTCAATTTTACAATCTAATCTACCCAGGTGATGCTTGAATTCCTGTTAAATCTTCTTACCAAATGAGATCAAAACAGTTCCTGGGAAATCTGTCATTTGAACCAGATTGTATTAATGCACAAATTTACAATCCTGATCTGCTCTGTCCTCCTTTTCAATACAGCACATGGTCGCTGGTTAAATCATTTACTGGGGGCATGGCTGTGCTGCTGATACAGTGCTCCCTGTCGGTTAGAGCAGGAATCTGAAATTTGTTCAGGGTGTTGGCCATAGCTCACCAACTCTTCACAAAGGAAACCGGTCACCGTGGGAGCTTTAGGATCTTAAACCTACACCAACTAATGTTGGCAATCAGGACACCCAGTTTAACGTTTATCAGAGTGATGTCATACACATTGATGCATCGCTCTGAATGCTAAATACCCAGATGACATTTTGTAGCTTGTCTGAGATTCTTAACTCAGGATAGACAGCTCAGAGACGAGGGTGCATATCTCGAGGCCATCCTGACAGCCCCGAATCTGCTCAACAAGCATTTCCTTAGTAATGGCGGTTGGTTTCCTTAGACTTGTCAAAAATGTGCATCCATGGCCCACTTCTTTCCTGGCATGCTGAGTTTCTTCATGCTTGCAAAAAAGGAATGTGTAGTAAATAGCAATTAAGCTAATGTTACCAGGGTAGCGTCCTCGTACCCATCGGATTCCTGATTTATTTAAATGACCCCCCAAATGCTTCTTTATAAAACTGTTTCGACAATTTATTTTTCCACTGGAGAGTTCATCGAACACCTTACCCCGCACACCACACAGTCTTGAGAAAAAGGACACGAGGAGGGTCTTTTAAACTCTTGTTTTGCATTTCTGAGCACTATCTGTATTTCCTATGAGCCACCATTTTGTCCGAATCTCGACGTCCCCCTGCCGGAGAGCATGAGTGGCAAATTTGTTTGGTCGAAATTGTGTAAAATGGTGTAATAGTTTGTCTCAGTACTGCTAAATGGAAGTTTTTTTTTTGAATGAAGTACCAAGAAGGTTACGTGCGTTCTACAGTGTACAATTTTGCCTTGTAGGGGGTGCGGTGGGGTGTGGGGAACGGAAATGAAATAAAGGTTTTAAAGGATGTAGAAAAAAACAGAATAAATGTTTTTTTTGGAAGTCTACTGCCATTGATGATTTAAAACTCTTTGCATCGAAGGTGTTTCACACCACCTTATTTAACACATTAACGTGTAATATGAAGCTCTTGACAGCGACATGTAAAAGTGCTTGTTTCTGGAAATGTCTGGGAAGTACAAGGTCTTGTGGTTTTTTTTTTGTTTTTTTAAAAATCATTGCTTAAAAAGCATTTGTCTTTACTTTCTCACATTACAATTTTCAAGGTAGTTTATGTGAACATGATCATGAGTAGGCCTATTATATCTGCCTCCACCTCCTGTGACATATTCCCGAGCGTTCTGTGAGATTTTCTTCAAACCCTTATCTCAGCGGACGAATTCAAATTCAAATGTACAGGTAATGCAACATCACTGTTCTGTCACAATTTCCATAATGTGGCTTAGTGTTTAATTCATTAATTATTTTTTCACTCCTTAAAATGTATTTCATTTTGTATGTACACATAGCTAATTCATGTCATCTATTTAAATCATCATCATCATCATCATCTTATTTGATGTCCCATTGTAATGTGAGGTTGGTGGCTCAGAGACTAAGTGTTATAGTCCCAAGTTTTTTTTATGAACCGGCTGACCAGGCCTAATGTTTGATGAGCAAGTTAGGACAGGGATTTGAAATTTGGCTATGATGCTAAAGATAATGGGCCTATTCCTTGTTGGAAAAAGACTATGGGATCTTAACACCACCAGCAATCAATGCTGACTGACATAACCTCAGCTTAACATCCATCCGATGGACGGGGCAGTTTTTCACACAATGGTAATGCCCTCGATTTGTAGTACCAGCTGACAGTTTATCTTCAAGTCGAGAATCAAACCCAGATGAGGCAGATTAAAAGCACGTGTGCTACCTCTGCCACGACCTGTAGTCCTAAAAAGTAAGAACACAAAATAACCGAAAACTATTAAGAGTTTGTCTGTATATAAAAGTACTGTGCTCCTATCATCCATCCAGGCTTACATCAGTGTGCGGCTGGATGGCTTGCGGGTCGACGGGTTGCATACCCTGTGATAAAGCCAAGCAAAAACTGTGGCTTTGGAAAGGTGGGGATGGTCAATTATGGAATCCGACTCAACCGCTCAGAGCTCTGGGACACATACTGTTACCGCAAGGAAGGTATGTTGTATTATGGCCTACACATACACACACACACATACACACACACGGAAACAAGAAATTATCCACAATCTGAAATGACAACAAAAAAGCTTTTGATCGTGTCCCACATTCATGGATGATAAAATGCATGCAATTGTACAAGATCATCCCCAAATAAACAAACTGATAAAGAAAGTGATGGAGTTTTGGAATACCACATTGATATTACAGCACTCTGTAGGAAAGATTGAAATACGAGGGGTGAAGATATGATGTGGGATCTTCCAGGATGACAGCCTTGCCCCACTCTTGTTTTTTCCTGGCCCTGGATCCACTGAGCAACCTCATTAGTGAGCAAGAACATGGATACACCCTTCCATCCAAAAAGAGAATGTCCAATTAGACAGGAAAGGTGACACATCTACTGTACATGAATGATTTAAAACTCTTTGCACCAAAGGATGAAATATTGACAGAACTGAAATTAGTGAAACGGTACTCCGATGGCAATCCAAATGGAATGTGGCCTAGATAAGTGTGTAAAGTGCACATTCATACAAGGTAAACCAACAAAAATGGACGACATAAAAATCGACTGAAATAAAACAATACCGGAGCTCGACAATGAGGCATCATAGAAATACTGCAGAGTAGAAGAGAGCCACCAAATATGTCATAAACAAATCCCCAAAACAATTACCAAAGAATACCTGTATAGTGTATATAATGAGTATGATCCTGAAAACATATCTCTCCTCAAGAAACAAAATCAAAGCCATAAAATAAAGATTTACATACACCAACAACTGAGAGAACGATAAAAGAGTAGGGTGGTATTTAAAAAACAACAACCAAAACTAGTAAAACAGTACTTTGAGGACACTGAAATGGAATTTGGCCGAGATAGATGTGCTAAGTGCACATTTGTACGTGGAAGACCACCAAAAATGGAGAACATAAAATTGACCGAAATATAATACAGGAGCTAGACAATGAAGCATCATACAAATACTGCAGTCTCAAGATTGTTGTTCCAGTCCTGCTTTAAGAAAATGGCAGGACTGAGTCAATCAGATGGGTGTACAGGTTCTGCAAGGTAGAAAAAAAGAGAGTACACGTCACCTTATATTGGGATGTAAAAAGCTAATGTCAGAACAGCTCGCTGTACAGTGTACACCCAAAGGCATAACAAAGAATGTAGAGTAATCCACTTGCACATCTGCAAAAGTCTCAATATCCCAGTTCCAGAACTCCCCCTCTTTAGCAAACCACACATCATTGCTTCCAGTCCAATGAACACAAAGCATAAACAGCAAACTAATATAATATCATTACATAAATAACCTGAATGATAGTCCTTTACTGAATATCAATCATTTTAGGAGACCTGGTGTTGGCTTGACAGTTAAGGTGGCTGGCTTAAGATCTTAGGGTCTTGAGTTCAATCCCCTGTCATTCCGTTGAATCATGCTGTTGAATTAACACCAGGCAGGGTTGATTCAGCCTGTCATCCTTTCAAAGTTGGAAAAATGAGTACCAGCTTATTGATAATCGGGGCATTGTATTTGTATCAGTGATGATGATGCAGCTAAGCAGCTGCAGGCTGCATACTAATAAATAATGAAAACAATTTTTTATAATTAATTTTAACCCTTGCATATTGACTACATTTTCATTCCATCGTGCTTGTGTGGTATTGATAACAAACAGGAGAGCAGACTGCGATTATTAATTTTTTTTACAAGATGAAAATGTCTGTCAATCTTCTCGGTGATGTTTTCTCTTTCTGGGTGTACAGATTTCTTGTGATGATTGTTGTTCCACATAGATTTAAACAAGTTGTTTTATTTTCCAATGGCAGAAAGTGCTGTTTATCAGCTAAATTACAGCCAACTGCTGAGGTGTCTTGAATTCTTCTCATTTATTTCTGGTTCTTGCGATGACGAATGACTTTCCACGATTCATTCTGGAATGTTTCCTTTGCTATAAATGGAAGGACTTTGCCTCTTAGTTCAATCATTTCAAATGATGTTTTGCCATTTTTTTCTTTTGCCATTATTTTTTTCTTTCATTTTTTTTTTTCCTCTGTCAATTCATCCTGCTTTTGATGTCGATAATTCGAACTCGAAAAACATTTTTCATGAAAGAGTAATTACATCTCTTCTATTGGAATTGTAGATGGTGACTTGCAAACCGAGCCTCAAGGGCTCGGCCTTTAATATATCCTTTACCGAGCCTTTAAAATAACAATACATACGAGGTACAGGGAGGTGAAATTCGCTGCACTTGATGTGCAACGCATGCAGAGTAAAACAAGTGTTCATTTACGTCCGTAGGATGTCTAACAAATAAAGAAGATGACGTTAGGTAGTCTCTTTGAATAAAAATTTTAAAAAAACGTCTAATAAAAATATATAATGAGGATAAGCACACCTGACGCTAGGCCGAGGCTTCAGGCTTCGGCATGCTCACGAGGCGGTACAGTCGAAATGAAACGTCTCAGAAGATACAGAAAACAGGATCACATTTGTACATGTAGTGTTTTAAGATAATGCTTCTTGATACGAAATATATCTTCCAGCCTCCTTGAATATTTCGAATAATACAATTCCAATCCATCACTTTTGACTGGCTTTTTATTCTACTCAAGTATGTCGATGACATAACTGGCTGGCTAGCCAGCTATAGGTTTTGCTGATAGTCTTTTTGGCCCCCCACCTCCCATTTCTTTTATTGTTTTAGTTTGCCATATAATTCTATTTTTTAGATTCCCCAGCATTCCTCTTTTAGATTTTCTTCGATTTTCCATTTAATTTCCAATAATTTGCCATATAATTTCCTTCCCTTACAAGTTATAACTCTAACTTCCTTTACCTGTATCTCTGCTTCTATTCCAGCAAAAGTAATTTTATTTGACCATCCATATAATTTTAATGTGATTCATGTTTAATGTGATTGACTGTGTCTTTGATTTTGAGGTGATTAAGACATGTGTATAGTTATCCAGGTTAATGAAATATGTAAACAATGGAATCTTGTTCTTCTTTTGTATGCAGCACGTGGCTATGGATAGCATCATTTGCTGGGGGGCACAGCTGTGATGCTGATGCAATTCTGCTTGTAGGGTTAAGGCAGGAATTTGGAATTTGTTCATGTTGCCGGCAAAAACTCACCAACGATTCACGAAGGACACCATGAGTTTTATAACGTCCACCAACTAATGCTGGCAGATGTGATGCTTAGTATGGCATCCGTCCGAGGGATGGCACACACCTTGATGCCTTGCCCTGCCTGCAAAACACCAGCATGACAGTTTAGAGTTGGGCCAAGATTCCAACCCAGATGAGACAGCTCTGAATCAAGTGTGCATACCTCTAGGCTACGCTGCCAGCCACTACCAAAGGAATCCAGGGTGAACAGTGATATAGGCCTGGGACAGAGATATGGACAAGACTAAAATATGGGAGAAAAATTGGGCGTTTGTTTTTTTTCTTTACTCGCGGAAGAGAAAGGCAGATCTGCCAGTGGGACAAACATCAAGCGAATGAACAAACAGGATCGGAGGGAAGGGAGGTGATGAGGACAAAACATTGAAACTAGAAATTAAGATGGCTGGGTGAGGAAATGTTAATTGGGCGGGGGTGGGTGTAATAAAGTTAATTGGTCCGAATTGGAGATGGAAAGAGATTGCGAAGCAATGCTTGCTTTTGAAACCTTGGAGGGAAGAGTGAGACAGAGCAGCCTCTGGAAGGTAGTTCCAGAGATGGAAGAAGAGAAGAATAAAAGAGTTGAGGAGTGCAGTCCACCTGTATTTTTTGGGAGTTTAACCGGGAAGGGGTTACTGGAAGAACATGTGCATTCTGGAGTAAGAGAAGGTTGTAGGACTGAGAAACCAAAGGCAGCAATATCGAAAAATAGACGGTAGAAAACAGAGAGACCACCGACCTGCCTATGATGTGAGATAAACAAGCCCCCTGCTTTGGCCTTATCATGTGAGATTATAATAATTTTGAGAGCTATAGATTCCACAGAATCCTGGAGAGACAGCTGTGATGCTGGGGTGGCAGCCAATGGTGGAGAGCAGTACTCCATTGTGCTACAACCCAAGTTTTATTTGTAAACTATAAGTAGTTCTCATTTTCCAGAATTAGATAAATTTATCATGAGCTGGAACATTGCAGAACAGGAAGGAGAAGCATGACTGGACCTGTAATAGAAGCCCATTGAATACTTGAGAAAAGGGATGAAGAAGGAAAGGTGGACCAACAATGTCGAAATAGAAAGGTGAACAAGCAGGCTGTTGTCGAGAAGTATGTGGCCTGGTGGAGAGATCTCCACAAAGCATTAGCATGGCCCACCTTGTGAAAGGGACAGTGTGTAATAATATTGTACATTTTTATATGCTCACATTAACACCAGCACTGGGCAGTGCTCTTTCCTGCCTTAATAACATCATCAGCAGGACAGAATGATTTGGATGAAACCTGTGGAGTGATGTAAAGAGATTAGTCCATGGGCCAGATTGACCCCCCGTCACCCCCCCCCCCCAGGACAGTATGAGACCTGTTTTATTTTACTCCTTAGACCTTCCCATACATGAAAAGTGGATGCCACCATCAGAAATTGGGATGGACTACCTGTATGACGTCACTTTCAAAATGGCCGCCAGCGAAATCACCGAATTTCAATTTTGCGCATATCTCAGCTGCTATCATAGCAAGAGACAAAATCTTGGTGTCTACACCCATGTTTTTGAGGTCAGGAATACAATGGTGCACACAAAAAATTCCTTAGTTTATTGGATCATTTAAAATTCAATAAATGGACACGGAATCCAGCGGAAATCTCATTTTCGCACAAATTTTCACGTCTATGATTAACCATGTGCATGGGATATTAGCTTTCGTTGATTGTATGGATCTCATGGACATGTTTATCATATCCAATGGACTTTTATATGACTGACACAATTGTGGTATTGCACTGAAAGAGTCTATGTAGCATTCAATATGTTATGGAATTCAACATAAAACAGAATCACCTGTACATGTGAAAGGTCTTTTATTGTTGTTCAAATGAAAGCAAAACAATAAACAAATAAAAAAAACTTGATGTTACTTCATCATATCATTGATGAAAACAAAACAAAGGGTAAAATAAAACAATAATTATCTTGACTAGAACATTGACAATGATTGTCAGGGAAGATAGAATGCAAGCTCCTGAAAATAAAAACTACACATTATAGAGACCATGAAATAAATAAATCAAATTTTAGAGGTACATAAATTAATTGTAAAACAAATTAACAGCCATCACACACAGGATTATTTTACATGTATGTACTAGCACATCACAACATCATGACTGTTCTTCAGTATTCAATCCTCTTCACTCTCACTACCAGACATGTTCGCGTCGATGCCCCATCTTGGTCAGAGTCATCGGATGAGGTGGCATCATCATCATCGTCATCATCATCATCACTGGGCAGTTTGTATCTCCAGCGCTACCTCAGGGGGAATCAATGGTCCTCGGAACACATTGGTTGAATGTTACCATCACAAAGAAGCCATCCATGACCATCGTTGCTCGTGGCACTCTTGGTTGAGGCATATCTGCAACTTTCCAGATACCAACCTGGTAGTTAGCACGTTTTACATGTTCTTGTAGCGCTTTCTGCAAGGTGGCAGTTGACTCGTATCTATATTCCCCTTTAAGTTGATATTACCATCTGTGCCTCCAGATTTCTCCCTCAACATTGCTCCACGAGCGTTGTCACAGACTTGAAGCGCCCTCGTCCATAAATGGCACAGGTGAAGTGTTCAAGTTCTCCAAATAATGTAGTGGGAATTTCCCACGTGTCTCCGAGTTTGGAACAATGCATCTATGAAGGCTTCTGATTTCTGGAGATGTTTGATGGGTCGAACTTTCCAATCTCTTTGTATGCACTGGTGGTGTCACAGTGTGTAAGTGCATGGAGGGACATCAGTGCAGTACACATTCTCTGACCATATTGACTGGCTAGATCAGAGATGTTTAAGAGTCTCCTCTTGTTACCTGAACCAGTGTCAAAAAGAATTGTTATTTCAAAACTTGATGCGTAATGTAGCATTATGAAGAACTCATCACTGTCAGGGCTTCGGATACGTATTGTGCCATAACCTTGTGCCTGGACGTAGGCACAGTACAGAACAATCCTGGTGTCTGTTTCTTCTTGGTCTGAATAAAGCTCAGGTAACTCTCTCTTTTGACTGTTAGCCCGTCATCACTATTCAACGCATAGCAGTGGCCTTGCACCACTAACACAACATTCCTCTGCACAAGCTTAGGAGCAAAGGAATTTGAAGACCACACATCTTGATCACATCCACCAGCTGAGACTTGTTCTCGCCATTCATGAGGAAACTCTTCCAATCTGCTGGTTTCTTCATTAGTGGACCTCCAATAATTAGCTTTTCACCCGACCCACGTTGCTGTCGTTCCATGTTCTTGATGGAGCCCTCCTGATACATATCTGTAGTAAAGATGAAGTTGGTTGTTTTGGGCATATTGTCAAATATCTGATGGCAATCAGTTGAAAGTTGCCTGGGATATCTGTCATAGTGTGGAACAGCATTGCCATCTTGATGAGTATGTGTCTGCATCGTTTGGAAGTGGAGCATCATCTATATCTCTCAATAGGAAGCATTCCTTTTGATTTGTCTGTTTTCACCATATACCCATCAGCTGTCCCGAGACTGTATGGCACAGGGCTCAACGGATATTTCATCAGTTCATCAACGTTGACCCGACCGGGGGCTTGAGATTTGACTAGAAGCTGTATGGCCATGCTGCTGTGCTGTTTGTAAGTGATGATCTTATTCTGTGCAGTCTTTAGTTTCACTGTCTTGGCATGGGAATGAAACGTTTTCAACTTCAGCTTCTTTACTGGATCAAAGAAGTGCTGCTTGGTGTCAAGTCGTTCTTTTATGAATGTCTCCTTTGCTTCTCTTCCAATGGACTCTGCTGCCATCATGTCCTTCTCCACTGACGTTGGAGCTGGTACACCAGATGAAATGCAATACAACTTCATGATCTGGTACATTAAACGGGTTGAGGAAGCTTTGGACTGCATCCATTGTTTTCCTGACACGCCTTTCGCTCTTCTGCACTTCAGCATCTCTTAGATCTTGTGTTGCCGTCCACCATGTGAATCGGAGTGCATGTCAGCCTTGGCATACGTAACATCCACATGCTGTGCCCGTTCATGTGTAGTCTCAGCCCACCTCTGGTAAGCACTGAAATTTGTCAAAATCCCTGTCAGTCCTGCACCACACCCACCTGCAAGGGTTGAAAAGCCAGCTTCTCATATTTCTTAATCAGTTTGGCTTTAAGTTTCTCCGACCTATAGTCTTCATTGTACTAATCTGTGCCTTTCAAATTGTTGATGTGGATGTCTCGCATGTGATCCAGTTTCATAACGGCATTCTGCTTGAGAATGTTGTCCTCAACAATAGTACAAACAATTGAAAATGCTTTCATGTGTGCTGCTTCCATTTCTGCCTGTTGTGAAATGGCTGTTGAATCACCACTTTGCCATGAGGAGATCCCTAGTGTAGCTCCTCCTGATACTGAGCTTCACAGGCAAAGAGGTCATATCCCTTAAGTCGTCTCAGGAGATCAAAGTCCTTATTTTCTTCTGCAATCTTCAGGATTGTGTCTCCTCCTCCAAATTCGAATTTACATGTTGTTTCATTTCCATGTACCGCCTTGTTTCCTCTTGAATCCGGCTTTTCCACAGAATATGCAATTCGGCTTGAAAATGTACTTTTCACTTTCATTGCTCGAATCCTGGGTGGTCGGGAAGGGCCTGGATCTGAAGCAGTTTCTGTAGATGGTTCTGATGTGTGCAGTGAACCTTCTGTGGCAATCACGATGGTAACCGTGTCCATCTTTAGCTGTTTCTGGAATTTGTGACATGTTTCTGTCATGCGTTGTTTGGATTCATCAGGCAGAGCTAATCGTGTTTGGCGAATTTCCAAGAGCTTTGACAGTCTCTCCTCTGTCAGTGGTGTGAATCCT
Source organism: Eptatretus atami (assembly GCA_035128595.1). NCBI lineage: Eukaryota > Metazoa > Chordata > Myxini > Myxiniformes > Myxinidae > Eptatretus > Eptatretus atami. The sequence goes on from CM068952.1 coordinate 61,677,029, forward strand.
TTCTCCGATGAATCTGGGAAATGAATGACACAAATGTGGTTATGATTCAGCACCTGTTTCACTGCCATCACGTTTTCGCTTCTTTGGAGCCATCACACCAAGATGAGATGTTGCGGGAAAGCATCAGACTGAAATAAAACAAGGAACATACTGATTACAATCTTAATAATGCACATTAAACAATGAAACATCATGATACATTAGTGAACATGTACTACAATAATATCTCCAAACTCAATGATAATAACAATTTTACTCCTCAACTTTTCAGTTCACGAAATAACTCACGAAAAAGGCTTGATTAGAACACTGGACACTTGGGTCTTGGAGCCCATACACAACCAACTGAGCTTCATTATAGAAAGGGGCACTAATTTATGAGTGGACAAATGTACAGATCATAAACTTTTGTTAGATACATGAATAAATATTATATAAAGGCATAGTTACCATCTGAATGGGGCTTTTTCCAGTTGACAAACTCAAACTCAGCGTCCTTTCTCTGCGACAGCTTGACCCAGCGGCATAACTATTTATTATTCACACCTAACTACATTTGATCACCAAAAGGGCAGGCATACATTACTAAAACTATCTATGGGCCCAACACTGGAAATATAAATACAACATAACAATGAACAGAAACATGTATGCAAGTTCACTTGAAATTTGCGCGAAAATGAGATTTCCGCTGGATTCCGTGTCCACTTTATTGAATTTTAAATGATCCAATAAACTAAGGATTTTTTTGTGTGCACCATTGTATTCCTTGACCTCAAAACATGGGTGTAGACACCAAGATTTTGTCTCTTGCTATGATTGCAGCTGAGATATGCGCAAAATTGAAATTTCGGTGATTTCACTGGTGGCCATTTTGAAAGTGACGTCATACAGGTAGTCCATCCCAATTTCCTGAGTGGTGCATCTCTTTCATTGTCATGGGAAGGTCTAAGGAGTAAAAAAAACAGGTCTCATACTGTCCTGGGGGGGGGGGGTGCACGGGGGGTCAATCTGGCCCATGGATAGATTTGCTGTACTGTGAGATCCTTTAAACGAAATCTTTGACACTCCTTTGTTATGATGTTTTCCCTCTCTCTTGTCAGTACTTTAATTTAATGATGTAACATCCCTCACCTTTTCTTTCCCCCAATCATATTTGTATTTTGTTTTCTCACAACTATGTGCATGCAGACATTCAGTGTGGTGGGAATTACCGTGATCAGCAAAGGACATTCACCTCACCAGACTACCCTGGCTATCGGAATGGACAAACATGTCAGTGGTTTATCCATGTTCCGATCGAGAAGCGCATCCGCCTTCGGTTTAAGGACTTCAACCTCGAACCTGATCATTACTGCGAGAGTGACTACGTGGAGGTGCACGACAGCTATGATGATGCCTTTGGCTTCCTGGGAAGGTTTGCAATGCTTTGAGCTCCTGCAAGTTACCCTTACGATAAGAGTCAGCAATTGTGTATAGATATCACGACATGGATGTGGTATATCTTGGCCGAAGCTCCGTTAATCCAGTGTGCCCCAGCGTCAGGGCCTTTCGTCCAGGGAAATGGCCAAACGGCATTCTTAAACTCTTACTGCACTACATTCAACTACTCCTCTTTGCCATTCCCCAAGGTCACCCAAACGAGCCAACATTGACGGGACACGCACGGGAAGCAGATGGCTCGAACACGTTTTCTTTCCTTTTTAATAATACAGCGGATAGGTGACAAAATTGTGCCTTTAATGATAAAAGCATGCCACTTGGTATGATGTGAGGACATACCCTTTGGGGGATATTGTTGGCTATAGAAGCATTGCAGATTTAGCCTGTGGCAGCTATGGCGGCCATTTTGAAAAATGCCTGCTATCGGCTATAATTTTTCACATTTCTGCAATATGGTGATTACTTGTGGGGTTGGGAATTTAATTCATGTGTTATCCTGTATCTACTGTTCTTTGAGCTGGCATTCAGCTGAAGATCTGTGACTGAAGTATGTGACATCTTTGATGTATTTATTTTGTCTTACAGCAATTAGTCACATTTAGTAGTCTGAAAGAACTGCTACCCGTTTTACACTGGTAAGATGATGCATGTCTCTGCCCATAGTTGTGCAGTCATTCATGCCTGCATTGTCTACCACACTAGCAGAGAGCAGTGCACTTGAGTGCAGCCTTGAGACACCTACGGTGACCTTCACAGCCTTTCTTACAGCCATATTGAAGGAGTTCTCAACAAGCATCAGTGGCCTCGGACAGGGAAGTCCACTTTGGTTCCCAGGTGCCTGTGTTACTTCAATGCCATCCCCATTATTTTGGTGATGGGAGTTATGGTGCACAAACTAGCATCTGACCCCAGCAGTGCACAGCCTGGTACACTGCCCTTCTTATGTGCTGCAGAAGTGCTGCCTTTGTATGAGATATTAGATCAATTTCTCTCCCCTTCTGGATGAAAAGCACTTTCTGTTCCTCATTGACATATGGTCTAGACTGCCTGCTAGTGTGGTCATACAACAGTACAGCAAAGCATTCCAGTGTTTCAAACCAGTCATCTGCGTCCACTTTCTGCCAGTACTCCAGGGGCCTCCGTCTGGCCATCCCCCAGGCAAATGCCTGGCCCATCCCATTCTCCTTGGGATGCCGATCAACATGCTGCAGCCACCAGGAACGTGCATGGCCCATTGGCCTCCTCCACTCATGAGGCTTCCTCACTGAGAGAATCTGGTGAGCAGGATGAGCATCAGGAAAACGAGCCACATGTTCATACAGCCACAGCTGACACTCACGGAATATGCAGGTAACAAATCTCATTTCAGTCTCTCTCAGCAACCGCTTGTTGGACACAAAGTCGACCAGCGATAGTCAAGGATTCTCCAAAGAGACCTGGTACACAGGATTACGTCTCCATCTCAGATTCCTGGTCAGAGTCCAAGTCTCACATCCGTAGAGCAAGACTGGAAGCACCAAGGACCCGAAGACTTGGACTTTCATCCTCCTACACAGCTAAGGACAGAGCTGCACCCCATGATCCCATGAATCCATGACTCCCCAGGCCGACCAATATGTCTTTGACCTCTGGCTCACAGTCAGCAGAGACATGAATATCACTGCCAAGGTAAGTGAATGTTTACGTGCCCTCAACATCTTCACCACAAACTGGTACAGACAAGATAGGCAGCATCCAAGATGTCTATGAAAGCCTGGATTTTAGTTTTGACCCAGGAAACCTGTAATCCCAGTGGCTCCGACTCCTCATTCAGCACTCGAGGCCCCAAAAGGATTTCAAAGTCTCCGCAAAGATGACTGCATCATCTTGAAATCAAGGTCAGAGATCTTTACATTCCCAAACGATGCACCGCAGCTTGATCTCTCCAACATCTCCCCAGAATCCAGTCCATACAAGCGCTGAAAAGTGTGGGGCCAGTACACACCCCTGATGAACTCCAGTAATAACTGGATAAGTCGGCGATGGTATCACCACATCTCACAGCACTCTCAGTACCAGAGTATAGTTCAGACATCATATTGATCAATTTTGGTGGCACCCCACGAAGACCAAAAATCCTCCAGAGGGCAACCAGATTCACTGAGTCGAACGCTTTACAGAGATCAACATAAGCTGCAAGCAGTCCCTGCCGAAACTCTCTTTGCCTTCGGTGAGGACCCAAGAGCAAGGATATGGTCAATCGTTGACCTCTTTGGTGTAAAGCCTGACTGCTCTGGACGCTGGTGCTCAAGCAGATGGTGGCGAACCCTATCAAGAATTATCTGAGCAAAGACCTTGCCTGGCACTGAGAGCAGCGTCACCCCTCGGTAATTTGTTGCAGTCCTGGCGATCACCACTTCTTTCCAGAGAGGGATAACAATACCCTCTTCCAGTCAGTTGAATGATGCCTGGGTTCGAGGAAACTAAAAGAGAGAGAAATATATATATTATATATATATATGAGTGTGTTCAAAAGTATCCAACCTTAATTTTTCGTGCGTAAACAAATGAAGCTAGGGAGGCGTGGTTTGGTGCACGTATGTAGGCGATCCTAATCGTAACGTGAAAATTTCCCACCTGCAGAAGCTGTCAGTCGCCGACAGACCGCCGATGAGTGAGGAAGTGTAAGTGAGCGCCGTCGGATTTTCATTTTTGACAAAATGACGGATCACTGTGGTCTCATCGCCAGTGATCACTGTGTTTGAAGAAGTTGGGATCGCTGTTCACAGTCTCCAGCATGTCCTGTGCATCTCCAAACGGAGTTGTTTCTGCTCGATCGTTAGCAGCTTTGAACGAACTACTCGCTGAGATTCTCCTTAAGCCCAAATCCCTCAGTCACAATGGAATGAATGGATCCAATGCTGACGCCCGCCTCGTCTGCAAGTTCTCTGATCGTGATTCGACAATCCTGCATCAGCAGGGTCCTCACTTGGTCAATGATGATCTCATTTCGGGATGTTGAGGGCCCACCAGAACGTGCTTTCATTCCACTGATGTGCGACCATCTTTGAACGCGTTGTACACTCTTTTATCTGTGTGGTGCCCATTGCTTCGTTCCCGAAGGCCTGTTGAATCTTGCGGATCGTTTCCACTTGGAATCGCCAAGCTTTATACAAAATTTGATGCAGTAGCGTTGTTCAAGTTTTTTCCGTCATTTTGTCAAAACCGAAAATCCGACGGCGCTCACTTACACTTCCTCACTCATCGGCGGTCTGTCGGCGACTGACCAGCTTTTGCAGGCGGGAAAATATTCATGCATACGGATCAGGATCGCCTACATACGTGCACCAAACCACGCCTCCCTAGCTTCATTTGTTTACGCACGAAAAATTAAGGTTGGATACTTTTTGAACACACACTCGTATATATATAATATAATATATATATATATATATATATATATTGAACCTGATCTTGGGTACTCCAAATACGAAAGCAAGATTTGGTGAAGGTCGGCTGAGCCGTTTTCAACTCCATAGACATCCAGACTGCATTATTTCATATAGTGGGATCGGATGGCACAATGGAACTTTCATAATAACATATGAATACTAAATGAGGCCTTTTGCGCCCGCTCTGTGTGTGCATTTTCAGTGACTGGGTTATTCTCACCAGGCACTTTTAACCTGCCCTCCCAAATGTGCAATTCAAATACGTTGTCTTTTTTAACATGATTTTCAGCATTTCGATGAAAGAGTGGCAATTCCAAAATAGTTAACCATAATTGTTCCATTCTGAAATGCAAATCGGACTCACGGGGTCGGGAATATAGGAATACGAGAAATATTCACGGATGAGAGGTGTCAGGTTCGTTCCATTTCCTGCTGTAAAACACAAATGCACACATGCAATGATGGACACTTCTCATTTCAGCAATAGATGCAAAAATCTAGTATCATTTCTTGCGTCCACGGAAACAAAATATATACAGTATATGTATACAGCCCGAACAGCTCCCATAGCTCCCCCCCCCCCCCCCCCCCCCCCCCCGCCCACATGATTAATACCAAATATCATCATTTTAAACTTACCATGTACATTCACAAGACCCAGATATGTCCTTCCATCGGTGTTAAGAAACACCTAATCCAGATACACAGTCCATTCACTGGTTGTGATCCATCGGGGGTTTGTGCAGCACATGCCTGTCCACTCGACCCACATGTTCTGGAGTTTGTAGTACGAGCAGGTGACCATTTGGCGAGCCGAGAAAGAAGGGACACAGCCCTTTCCCTCATGTACTTTTTCCAAGTATATTCGGCTTCGTTTATAAGTTTGTGAGCGATTTTAGGGAACAATCCTTTTCTCACTCACACAAAATAAAGTTGTTCATACTGTCTATGTTGATGGAAGTGCAAACACTAATTTATTTCATGTTAGTAATCTTTTTTTTTTTCTTCTTCTCGTTTTAACCAGTGTATGAATGGTTTGCTTGTCATGTGCATTTCCATGTGTTTTTAATGGCAATGATCATTTCGACAGGTTCTGCTCAGATGACAAGCCTCCAAAAATCACCAGTACAGGTGAGGACACTGGCAAACATGTAATCTGAAAGTTATTGATGTGATTCCAGTGAATTTCATCTCGTGTTCTGCAACCATGTCAGTTGCATGCAGTCCGATACCTCATTGGTAGGGAGCTTGTTCCATATTTTATCACTGGCAAAGTAATATTCATAAATGGTATTCTTTGGGGCTCGTACCATGGCAAAAAAAATCTGAAAATCCATCCTAAATAGTGTTTGGTTTGTCCTTGTGCTAAATTAATAACGGGGTCGATCCTAAAGCAACGTCACCCAACCAGCTGCTTTTCTGTTCTCGAGATTGTCCAAGGAAGTGAAATCAAAATTGTTGATCTGTTATTTGTTTGTTTGTTGTTCTTTTTCCAGGCAGGGATCGTATGACATCATATATGTTAAAGGTGCACTTCAGATGGATAGTCCGGCAGATATGGGAATGGATTGTGCCTTTGATGATACAAGCATGAGCTTTGGCACAGCTGTTTAGAGCATTAAGGGGTCATTCGCAGGATTGGTCCTGTGGCCAAATATGGCCACCACCCGTTGTTATTTTCCAGTTTCTCAGGTTCTAGACTACCTAGGATTTATGATTCTGGTGGCTATCGTACATTTTCAAGATTGAGGAATGCAGTGGGTAAACTATTTACAACATGTTATAAACTACTCTAACAACTACTAACTAATCATATTATCTATGGCTTTCAGGGAAAAATAATAGTAAAATTATAAACGCATTTAACATTGGAGGAGTTTCATGTAGAATTCGAAACTGTGACATATTCATAAACAATGCAGTCTTCACAATGTTTGCTTTGAAATTTGGTAGTTTATTTATATGAGCACACAGTTCATTGAGATTATGCTGTATCTTGCAAATAATAGTGCAGGTCCCATGTTGTTTTGACATGTTAGTGGTGAGGGCAAGTCTATACAGTCCTTCCATTATTAACCAGGTAAGGCCTTCCATGGTAATATTACAGGTTTTCAATGAAATGTAATGTTTGTTTCGAGAACACAGTCCACCACAGTGCAAAGGGCAGTGCACTGAAGTGCCTGCCTTGAATCATTTCACTGTCCTCTGCCCCCTTTTTGCATCCACAGTGTAGAGTTCTCGACAGGCCTGCGTCGCTTCTGGCAGTGTGGTCCAGTGAACTTCCCATCCAACTGTGTCCTTCTTCTTCCACCCCAGTCACTGGGGATGGGAGTTCCGGACTGCAACCATCATCTGTCCCAGCAGTGACCAGCTTGGTAGGCGCCTCTTTGTGTGCTGAATCAGTGCTGCTTGTTTGGAGGGAGTCCGTCAATGTCTCTACCTTTCTGGTGAACAGCTGATTGCGTCCTGATTGACTGATTCCAGGCTGCTAGTGCGGTCAATAGAGCAATACCCACGAATCGCTCAGACTCCATCCAGTTGTCTAATGGTGTCTGGGTGGCAGCCAAGGCACAGAAGGCCTCTAGGTGATTCATCAAAGGCCTAGATGATCAAAGCTCTGGCTAGATGAACGCATCATTGTCAGCATCGTGTCTCAATCTTTCCCTAATGCCGCACCAAATCCTCATTGCACACGAAGCACCACATCAACGACCTTGCTTTGAGCGTCCATGTCTGGGAAGTAACCCAGTATTCTGTTCTTGAGTTTTAGTGGAGTGTACACCCCCGTCCCGTGTGTCCCCAGTTGTTCACCTGGTACTGTAACAGATTCACCAAGTCTGTTAGCTTGAAATGCTGCAACCTATATTGTCCATGCCACTTCCTCAATATAGGCGACAAGTCCAGCGAATGCAATTCCATGGTAAACGTGCCTACATTAGATTCTGTGCCTTTGTGTCCTCGCTTTATTGTACAGAGAGGCAAGACACTGAGCATGGTACTAGCCTTTGGGCAATGAGATCTCCAACACTGAGTTTGGATAGGAGGTGTTTGTCTGTAGTTTGAGGGCACACTGCCTCACACGAATGTCAAGTTCGAATGTTGATGCATTACGCAAAGCATCTCTTGCTGCAATTTGCCACAGAAGAAGCATGTCTCGTTGCATGAGTTTCACTTCAATGCTCTGACGGGTGAACTTGTGGGTTTTGGGTCTCATTCGTGTGTGTTTCCCTCTTTTCAGCCCTCTGAAGTTGTTTTGTTATAGCGCAGTCTGCAGGAGTCATGCATTTGGTTTGTGAACCGGAATGCTGCCTCGATGCCCGACCCTCATCCAGTGCGTGACAGTTTTAGTGTCTTGGCAGGCAACTGATCTTGTCGAATGCACCAGATGCTCAGCTATGGTCCTGTATCCTGCCCCATCTGTGCACGTGCTGATATTATATGCATGTCACATCTCATCTGTGTCTCCTGACACGAACACATTTGTTCCATCTGTGGTCGGGCACTGTTTACCTGATGAGCTAGGCTCTCAGGGTCCACCACTTGTATAGTTTGGCCATTGTCCCTATGCACTAGGCTACTTGAACAGTATCTACTAGTTAAATAGAGAACAGATACTAGTATACCACCACCCACTCTATACCTAAGCTGAAACTCCAGGAAATATGTTGGCTGCCACACAGTCACAGTCCAGGTCAACTGAAAGAATACAGACATACATGCAGATTAGGCGTTGTTACTAGGTGTACACAAGTACACAAAAGCTGTACTAACAACATAGATTAATTATCATTGTATGTTATTATGATGTTCTGTGTGAATATGCAGCAAAATATATGAATACACATAACACATAATTATGAGTCAGCACACAACTCATGGCTGATTCTGAAATCTCGGAAAATGTGCATAACTCCGCTAAATTTGATGTTTTACTTTACTTAATTCCCTGAATGCTAGATATATGTAGTTTGGTAGTTGCGAGCATGTTATAAATAGTACCACTGCATTCCTCATCCTTGAAAATGTACGATTAGCCACCAGAATCAATATCCTAGCGTCTAGAACCTGAGAAACTGGTAAAATAACAACCGGTGGTGGACATTTTGGAAAATGGCCGCCATTTTGGCCACAGGAAAATCTGCGATGGCCCTATAGGCTAAATGTCTTCCTTAGGCATGATCGAACAAGTGTGCCAAAGTTCATGCTTGTATCATCAAAGGCACAATTCCCACAAATATTTCACCTATCTGCCGGACTAGGAATGTTGAGCTATTGGTAAAATGACAGAAAAACTGAAGAATACGTTGTTTTGCTCCTCGAAGTAGGAATTTAAAAACAAATCTCATCACCTCCACTACAGAAGGTGGATGGAAGTTGTTTTCACTCATGTCTGTTTGTCTGTGAGCAGGATATCTCAAAAAGTTGTGGACAGATTCGTACAAAATTTGGTGGACAGGTTGGGTGTGTGACAAGGACAAATTGATTCGATTTTGATAAAATCTGGATCTGGATTGGAGATTTTTTTTTATTTTTTATTTTTATTTACAAGCGATTCTTCAATATTGAGAGATCCAAAAAGGATATGTAACATGGAATTTCAAAAAGTTGTGGACGAGTTATGATAAAACTAGGCGGATGAGTTTGGTCGTTGACAAGAACAAGCCGATTCGATTTTGGTTCAGATCTGGATCCAGATCCGGCCGATCAGTGGGATACGAAATGTAAACGGTTCAGCCTGGTGGAGGTATTCGCTTTACCGTGTGCCGTTCTCGTTGCTGTATGTTATAGCGTTTCCCCATTATCTTGTATTTCCAGAATATTGATTGTATATTTTTCATTTATTTTTGGCTTTCTTTTATCTTGTACTTGCGAAGTGCCCAAATATCATGCATTTGCAATCGGGCAAAATTCAAACACGCCGTGCACCCATGAGAAGTTTTTTTTTGGCTTTTGCAAAATTGAACTTGAAATCTCATCATCATGAGCTACCTAGTAAATGGTCAAGGCCATCTTTCTTACCTTTTCTTCTGGGACTACATCATTTGAGTGTGCTACGCCAAACGCATATAAAGTCAAATGCTCATTATTTGCACCGATTGGTTCTTCTGATTATCTGGTGATAAAAGCTACTTTTACACTGGCTATCCTCAGAGAAGGTCCATCCTTTTCCTGCTGTACATAAATGACCTCTTGGTTACCATTGATACATCCTTTTCTACCGCCTTACTGGTATATGCAAGGATATATGAGGAATTTCAATGCAAGAGGAGATCACTTGGCCCATCAATCCTGCACAATTGTGCTAATACCTATGTGCAACTGCTTCAAAATACTGATCTGTCTCAATTTTCAAACTATGTACTGTTTTGGCTGTAGCTGCATTCACAGGGAGAATATTCCATTGTACTCTCTGAACTGAAGACCCATACCTGACTACCGTCATAACTCTCCTCTTCTTTATTCTGAAAATCTGGCCACGAGTCCTGTCAGTGTCCATTCTGCTGACAAACTCATCTGCACTTATTTTGTCTCTTGCCTTCATTTTCTTAAACATCTCCAACATGTCCTGTCGCAATCACTGCTTTTATAATGTAGGAAGCCCTCTCTCCTTCAGCCACTCTTTGTAGCTTAGTCCGGCTCGGCGTGGGAACAATTTAATTGCTCTACGCAGTACCCTCTCTATCGCAGCTACTGTATGTCCTTCTTCAGATGTGGTGACCAAAACTGAAAACGATATTCTAGATGAGCCTCACTAAATTCCTGTACAGAGGTAACACGAAGACTGTCGCTTGCATCATGTAATCTCTATTTTCATTATTCCTACCCATCCCCGGCACCTTACATTTCTTTATGTTAAACTGCATCTGCCAATCTTTTGCCCAATCCATTAAAGTATCGAGACTTTCATGAATATGATCACTACCCTGTCTGTGTTATTTGCCTTACCTCCAAGCTTAGTATCAGTAGCAAATTTGGAAAGCCTACTCTGAACCCCACTGTCCAAATCATTGACGTAAATTATGAATAATAGCGTTCCGAGAACCATGGGTTACCCCACTACTTACATCCTCCCAGGTGAATATCCTATTCTTTATTTCCCATGATGAAGCTAGTTTCCAATCCAGTTGGCTACTGTACCAGACATTCCGCAAGCCCTCACCTTAATCAACAGTCTTCTATGTGGTACCACAGGAAAAAGGTTGTTGAAAGTGTAGATATACCATATCCACCCTCATCCACCGAGTCATAAACTGCCTCACAGAACTCCAATAAATTTGTTAAACATGATCTCCCTTCAGTAAATCCATGCTGACTACCTTGAATTAGTTTGAAATTATTTAAATGGTTCCCTATCCATTTCTTAATTAACATCTCCAACACCTTTCACACAACTAAAGTCCAGCTGACAGGTCTATCATTCGCTAATTCTTCTCTGAATCCTTTCTTAAATAGTGTTGTAAGATTTGATACTCTCCAATCCTCGGGTACCTGTCCTGACTCCAATGAGCTGTTTAAGATATCCGGTAACACCACGCTGATCTGCTCTGCAACCTCCCTCAATACCCCAGGATGCATATTATCCAGCCGTGGAGCTTTATCATCCCTTAGTTTTCCTTGCTGTTTCTTTACTTCCTTGTCTCATACTTGGATTTGTTCTTAAAGAGCAGGTTTTGGGTCGCTGATGACTTCGCGTGATTCGAAGGTTGTAAGCACATTAATAGTCGTTGGGCAATTATTTTCTTACATTTGAAACTCAAAATATGCTAAAATTAACTTTTAAGTCAAAACTTTTGTCAGTGATCGAAAAACAGTCCGTAAGTTACCGAAGATGCTATGACGTCACGTTCTCCGAAAACTTCGTGAACATTCGGAAACAGCGTGTGAATAATGGCGAGATGCGAATCAGAGAGTGATTTCAGCGGCGATGAAATTGAGTGTTTTCATTTCGATATTGCCGAGGATGAGTCGCAGGATGATGGTAATTTATACTATGGAGTTTCTGGCCCTGAGCCATATAAATTTGAGCCACTTGCATTGTGCAAGAAAACGGCCTATTTCGTGTACAAGTGGCAGGACTGACTGCCAGCTCAGGGAGGACGGAAACCTCCCGTGGGGCAGAAGGGCGAAAGCTCGCTTGATCTTGATTTTCAGTACGAATACAGACCGTGAAAGCGTGGCCTCACGATCCTTTTGACTTTTGGGTTTTAAGCAAGAGGTGTCAGAAAAAGTTACCACAGGGATATCTGGCTTGTGGCGGCCAAGCGTCAATAGCGACGTCGCTTTTGATCCTTCGATGTCGGCTCTTCCTATCATTGTGAAGCAGAATTCGCCAAGCGTTGGATTGTTCACCACTATCAGGGAACGTGAGCTCGCAAGAACAAGGTAAGTTTGGTGCAATTTGAGCTTTTATTCGTCGAGTTATGAATGTTTCAAGTTGAGGGCGCTCTGGCGCGTATGGCCGCGGGCGCCTTGGCTAGATCTAGGCCGCGGCGCTTTTTCCCAAAGATGAGGTTTAAAAATCATTTTTCATCCCAATAGAGGTTATCATCACATGCCTGACTTGTTAAGCTGTCGGATTATTGGAATATTGTTCGTGGATGGCTGAATATTACGGTTTTATGACTTTGACAAAATAATTTAAATAATGCCGTGAATTCCTGTGGTGAATTGAGATTTTTGCTTCGATCGACGTTGCGGGTTCGTTTTAAAGTCAATTCAAATTCTGTTTTCGGATTTTGCAGTCGCTTAGGATGCTTAACACTCGGTAGTTGTGAAGTTTGTAAAAGTCCGATATTTTATAAGGTTTATGTTCGATGGCGCGCAGGGCCTAGGGTGCCTTGACTAGATGTACGGCCGCAGCGCTTTTTCCACAAAGATATTGTTTAAAAGTTTAAAGGCAGGAAAATTCGCCCGTTTTGTTTGGGGGAAAATTCGCCCGTTTTGTTTGTATAAATCTTATCCACTGCTGGCGAATGTTTGATTCCTTCGGGAATCGGTGGGAGCGATTACCCGTTTTCCAGCCATTTTCGCAAAACATGCGGACACACGTACGAGGCATGATGTACAATTATCCAAATAACTTGTTCTACAATAATTCAAAATAAAAAAGGATAATATAGACAGTTGCAAGACTCAAAAAAAGCGAAAGAACGGCCCGCTCAACTGGACACTTCTTCAATGAGCGAGTGAGCTTCCGGTTTGATTTGGAGAACGTGACGTCACCATCCATATATGGCACGCGGCTGTTTTTTTCAACAGCCTCGAGAAATAACAACTTCGGAGTTAAATTTCATTAATTTTCCCAATAGTTAGGCAACCACAATAGTTTGCATCGAACTATTTAATATAATCATATTGATAAATTTTCAGAACATGTTTGGTGACCCGCAACCTGCTCTTTAAAGCCCTTCCTTACTTCTGAGATAGACTCTCTCAGTTGGTTGAAGTTCTCCTGACTATTCTGGTATCAGTCTAGAAGCAAAGGAACTATTAAATAAGCCTGCCATCTCACCTTCATCATCCACCAATTCTCCTGTGCTATTTGTTAATGGGCCCAAACTTTTCTTAACCTGTTCTTTACCCCCATATATTTAAACATCAATGCCTTGTTGTTACGTTTAATCTTTTTGCCATATTCTTTTCATATTCTTGTTGGGCTTGTCGAGGTATTTTTTGAACCAGCCTCTGTTTTGTCCAATACTGATGTGTCTGACTCCAGTCCTGTTATTTTATACTTCATGAATACCTTCTGCTCATCCTTAATAACACTGCTAGTCTCCCTGCTCATCCACCTTGGTCGCTTTCAGCCTCCACTGTAACACCTCATTGGAATATACTGTAGCTACTCTGCACACTACACATTTACTCCTTGAAGATTGCTCATTTCTCAGATGCAGACTGCCCCCTCATTAGCTTTACTCAATCGAGAACACCTAACTCTCTTATCATACCCTCAAAATTTGCCTTCCTGAAACCTAACAGGCTTACCCTACTATCGGGCTGCTTACCCTACTATCGGGCTCACCTCTAAGCTGTCTAGCCTGTGTTTGAATCTCAGCCCAGCTATAAACTGTCATTCCAGTGTTTCACAGGCAGGGGGATTCATCAATGTGTGTGGCGTCACTCACATTGACGTTGAACTGGGCGTCCTGTCTGCCAGCATTAGTTGGTGGACGGTAAAGATCCCACGGTATCCTTTGTGAAGAGTAGGTGAGTTATCGCCAGCACCATGAACAAATTACAAATTTCTGCCCTAACCTACAGGGGGCACTGCATCAGCTGCACAACCATGCTCCCAGCGATGATGCAACCAACATCCACAGGCTGCACACGAAATGAATGGGTGACCCTACTATCCTATACTCCACACCTCAGCAATAAAGTTGAACACACTGTATTATGGTCACTAACCTGCTGATGTTCTCCTACGTCCTACCTCAACCATACTGGGATCACTGTTTAAAAAAGAGATGTGAGGCTACTCTCCCCTCACTCTAAAAAAAGATCTCACTCCCACTTGGCCTTTTCTACAAACTGTCTTAAAAGCAATCTTGGATTAGATCCCGAAATTCCTCCTCGGCTCTGTTCTTTCCTCGTTTCTGCCAAGTCACCTCCACTCGCTCTCTCACTCCAGAAGGATCACTTGGCCAGCTCTTTTAAGTCATTCTTTAGTTACTGTTAATAGAAGCTCAGTGTGTTGATTATTTATCATCCATGAGCATCTGTTTTGGCTTGACCATAATTACAGACTGACCTCGAATGCCAGGCACCAAATGTACAGTTACTGATTTGCTAACTTCTTCCATGACACTTTTCGGCTATCCTTTATGCACAAGGTATTCAACTACACTGTTATGGAATTGTCCATGCAATTGTTGGTTCCGACCCCAGTCTTCCCATCTGGCTCTTCTTGATGCTGTGGAATCCAAGAAATTGAGTATCATTGGTATCTGCCACCATGAAAGAGGGCCAGCTACTGGCTTATGGGAAATAAGTTAGTGGTTTTTCTGTCTTTTACCTATTTTTGGAGATCCTATTCCAGCAGCGTTTTCCAACCATCGGATTAGCCAGCCCTCACAAGTAGAATACGTTCATCGAACAATCCCTTCTTGAATGTTCTGCCCATTTGTGTTTCTATCTTCACTCCATGTTTTTTCCTTTTCACATTTTTGGAACACCGTTTCTATTTTGAACCAGAAATTTCCTTTCTTCATGACTCTCATAAGGACTATTAACTGGTTCATCTCGTTCATTCCTTTGTCCATCTGCACTTTCCTTAATTTCTCGTGATTTCGGATTCAGTTATGTCCTTCATTGATTCATCTTTGTCCGCTCTTTCCTTCGTCTGCTGTTTCCCACTGTCTTTAGCCCAGCCATGAAGAACAGATTTTTTTTCAGCTTTTTTGGTTCATATCAACGATGATTATTGTGCACGTTAACAGATTCCTATTAATGGAGCCCTCATCTACGCTTTCCCAGTGGAGGTTTGAGTGCACCGGTGGTAGTATTTTGGGCCCAGTCATGTTCATCAAATTACTCTATGCTGTTAACAACCTCTCTGATGCTCTGGAAAACACTCACTTTTTGTAGACAACTCCAAATTATGTTGTACAGTACCCACCAGCGGCGTCACTCTCTGCTCCATTCCTTAGGTCTGACCATCAGATGCTGGTCTGACAAATGGAACATGTCTTTCAACCATGGCAAATCTTGCATTTTCTTCCCATCACTCCGGAGGGATCTTCAAATGAACCCATTTATCTATTTCTGCATTCAGTCACTTCAAGAGGTTGTCTTTTTAATTATAGGCCTGTAACACCAGCTGTAACCTCATGAGCTGACCATATAATAAAGCTGGTCTCCAAAGACAGCTGCAGAATGGGTATCCTCCATCACTTGTCATTGTTCCTTGAAAAATCAGAGCGATTGACAGCCCACAAGGCCATTGTCCAGAGCTTAACGGACTACACTGTTCCCGATTTGCTGGCGACTCCCACAACTCCACCCTCTCGTGTATCTGTGGAATACAATTCTCTCAACATTATTGGCATCTCTCACAATGAGGCCAAAGCACAAGGCCTGTTGCTGTTACGTCACAGATATGTTGGTTGCCTTTTTTTTTTTTTTAAACCACCCTCCGATCTCCACCATCTCTCCCAGGAACTCCAAGATTCGTGTGTTCTTTCAGTGACCCCTCCTGATTAACCGAACAACCCAAACATGCAGTGTTTCCTCCCCTCCTCTCTGTCCTCTTTACCAACTCATTTATTCCTTTGCTTATAATGTGTAACTCTTTCCCCACAGTTAGTTTGTTGCTTTTTTATTCTATCGCCTTGCTCTTCCATGAGCCTTGATATTGGATAGAAAATAAAATTTCTGCAGCAATGATAGATTCCATCACTTTAGTTATGATGGGGAGAAGGCTGACTGCTCTGAACTGAAGTTGGTCCAACGTGGAAGCCTTCTCCTGAACTGCGGTCATGTACCACCTTTTCAACATGAAGATGTGAGACCATTTTAGGAATATCTGGAGAAGTTTGAGGAAAAAGGAGTGTATAGGGCCAACTCCCAAAATCCAGACTCACTGCTTACCTCCACTTATTAGTACACTACTGGTTTCATCAGAGGGGACTATAGTTTTGCTCTCCATCTGTCCGTCCGTTCCACCTGCGGTTTTTCAGACCTTTTTTCCCCATACCTTTAAACATATTTAAATGAAACTTGGTACATGGCTTTATTGTGATGCGTTACAGAAAAAGTTCGGGTTTCAGGGCGTTTTGTCAATTTTCCACAGAGTTATGCCATTTTGGAGTGTGAAAATATCACATCAGTGGGTGACATGTATTGCAAAGCAATTCTCTCTCTTATTTGTTCTTCTTTTCTCTCGTCCGTGTAACCAACTTTCTCAGTCTGTTCAATCTGTTTCTTCCCTACAGTGCTTCAAGACAGCTGTTCACCACCATCTCAGGTCATCCCCCATCTATACCCATGATCTTTTCTACCCTCATTAACCCTCCCCAAGCCCCACTTAGTTCCATGCTTTCTGGTTATCGTGTTTCTCCCCCCTCTCTCACCCTCCTTTTTAGTTTTTTTCGTTCATTCTCTGCTTCTTCCGCAGTTTCCCATTCCACTCCTGTGATTGCGAGTTTAAACTTGTGTACAGCTTACTCACCCCTGTGTTCTCCTCCCCCTCCAGTTGCTCTCATTCTTCCTCATGTCCTTTTTTATTCTTCCAGGTCCCCTTCTATTATGTTCCTGATCTATCCTGATGTTAGTGTGCCCCCCTCCCCTTCCCCACTCCCTATTTCTACTGTTCTTTTTGTTCTGCTATGTCCTGCTCCATTCTGTGTTCCAACTTATCTATGGGCCCCAACTGTGTATGCAAAAATATCACCTAGTGAAGGTTCATTGAAATTGCAAATGCATATTATTAAAGCTTAGCTAAGAGTGACATCTGTTTTGTCGGGTGTGCAGGAAATGTGTTGACTGTAACATTCCATTCTGATGCATCGCGGACTGCCAGAGGGTTCATAGCTCACTACAAGGCCGTGAATTCCACCTTGGTGAATGACTAACAACCAGGAGCTGAGTTTGTACTACAATGGGAATAATGAGAATTGACTTTGTGCAAAATTTAATTGATGATTCTGAAATTAAAATGATTTACGTACTCGTCTTATTGGGCGATTTTATTTCTGATGTTTGTATTTATTATTCAAGTTTATTTGAGAGAACAGTTGTTGCTGATGCAAAATATGGTTGGTTCAAGGATCATGCAAAAGTTGGTGGTAATTTGCTGCTGGGGTGAAGAGCATTCACAGTTATTATCACCAGTGTCTGAAACTGACCTGCTCGAAATATTGTACTCATGTCATGGCTGATAAATCGAGTTCCTTGTTCACGACACACCTTTGTCTGAAACATTTATTTTGTTTTTGCAGTTTTTCAAGTAAAACTTTCAAAGCCACCTTGAGTCTTGATGGTTACAGTGCAGTCAATAACAAAAGTGTATCTTGTCAAGTTTTGCTGGTGATGTGACTGCAAGTCATGGTGGAAAGTGAAACATATGAGGGGCAGGAAAAGTTTTATTTCACCTGATGTGCACAATAGTCCAATGCAGGCCAATGTCATTATTACCTCCACCACCGAAGGTGGATGGAGTTTGTGTTTTCACCGTAGCTGTCTGTTTGTGGGCATGATATCTCAAGAAGTTGTGGACAGATTCGGACGAAACTTTGTGGACACGTTGGGTGTGTCACGGTGACGACCAGCCAGTGGTCATTCTCGCCACCGGACTTCCGGCCCGCAACAATATGTACCTGGTAAGCCGATGACAAAGGGTATCAAATGACACAGGACCCGTCACGTAAGTAAACAGGTTTGTATTTATTTCATCCTAACAAATACCACCGGTTGCTTCGCAAACAGAAAGACAGAGAGGGGGGAGAAAAAGAGGGAGAAGAGAGAAAGAGAGGGGGAGAGTGAGGAGGTGGAGGGGTAAAGAGAGAGGAGGGAGGAGTGAGGAGGGATGGGGGAGCGAGGAGGGAGGGTGAGGAGTGGTGGGGGAGTGAGGAGGAGTGGGGGAGTGAGGAGGGAGGGAGGGTAAGGAGGAGTGGGGGATCGAGGAGGGAGAGTGAGGAGAGGTGAGAGAAAGGGAAGGCAGACATGCGGTGGAGTGTTAATTATGATTCATACTGTCTCATCAAAATGACTCTGCATGGAATAAGAGTGAAGATGGAAACAAAATAATGTCTGAAATCCACTTTCTACCGGTCATACTATAAATACGGCCCAGAGACAAACACCGCCCAGACACGTCCGGAGACAAAACCCACCGGAAGCATCCGAAGCCAAGCCAGAGGCCTGGGGTTTGAATCCCTTTGGTGCTGTTTGATTGACACACTTCACAATGGATTGATACTGGACATGAGGGTTCGTTCCTCTGTGACGCACTAGATACGATCAAGGCCATGACCGGTTAAATCTACATTTAAATTTGAAACACTCATGAGGCTCACGATGTACGAACTGGAAATACTCCACTTTTGATCTTTTTATGCATAACTAAATTAATGTAAATGTGACCGTTTGGGGGTTCCTTTTTTATTACGTCATGCCACGTCCTAGTCCCGTCTCATTCAACGGGTTTAAAATGTTTTCTTTTGGAGAATATTTAAATTATTATCTCATTCATCATCAGGGAATAATCTTTTCTTTCAGCAAGTGGAGCAAGCCATTTGACATCAAACAAATTTGTAATGACAGGGTTTTAAGCCCTGCTTGAGAGAATGCCACATAGCTATTTGAGGGATTCATAAACAAACAGACCGCTGCCTCGATCGCTGAGGCCGATATTCACAAGGCCCGTGAGGCCTATCAGCTCAAAATAATCTTAACTGTTGCTTTGGTAGGTTTACAAGTAAGGGAAAACTTATAGGGATTGTGAATATGACATCTCCAATATGTGGAACTGTGCTTTATGAAGCTGTATTTGGGTTCATAACAGTTTTAATGGGTATTTGTGTTAGTTTATTGAAAGAAGTAGGGGGAGGCCTCGTGTTAAATTTAGCCTTGTCAGTTGGGGCCTTGAGAGTATGGGGATAAAAAAAAGGGTATAAATAGAGACCGAAGGAAAAAGGAAGAGGAGTTCATAAAATAATGTGAGAGTTGCTCAATGTGGGCCACGTCAACAATAGGGGGAGCAGAGGGTTCTTCCTGTTGCAGGAAATGTGAGGAAATAGCCCACTTGACGAGAGTAATTATTACGAGGTTGAAGGAACCCATAGATAATTTGTAGCAAGTAGCAGAATGTGAGAAATTTGTAGATAATAGTTGTTACGGTTGTGGAGTGAGGTTGCTGAGGATATTGGAAGTGGTGACAGTGCAGTGGGGGCAGGCGATCGTAATGGTGTAGCGGGGGCAGGTGGTGGTGATGGTGCAGCGGGGGCCAGGCCGATGGTAATGGTGCAGCGGGGGCAGGTGTGGTTATGGTGCAGTGGGGGCAGGCGGTGGTGACGGTGCAGCGGGGCAGGTGGTGGTGATGGTGCAGCAGGGGCAGGTGACGGTGCAGTGGGTGCAGGCAGTGGTAGAGGTGCAGCATGTGCAGGCAGTGGTAGAGGTGCAGCATGTGCAGGCAGTGGTGGGGGTGCAGCATGTGCAAAATAGTAGTGAAGGTGCAGCGGGAGCAGGCAGTGGTGGAGATGCAGCATGTGCAGGTGGTGATGATGGTGCAATGGGTCAGGTAGTGGTTGCAGTGCAGATGGGGCAGGCGGTGGTGACTGTGCAATGGGTGCAGGCAGTGGTGGTGCAGTGGGGGCAGGTGGTGGTGATGGTGCAGCGGGTGCAGGCAGTGGTGTAGGTGCATTGTGTACAGGCGAGGGTGATGGTGCAGCGGGGGCAGGCAGTGGTTTTTCCGTTTTTCCAATATGGCTGCCACACCACGTAACCGATGACGTCATAAATATCATTGAAACATTCTGCATGAGTAGTTGCACCAAGAGTGAAAATTTTGGCTCAATCCAACAAGGGGTTGCAGAGAAAAACACGAAAGTTCTGTTCCGACAAACAGACAGACAGACAGACAGACAGACAAACAAATGAAAAATCACTCATAGAGTGACAACTTGGCAAGACAGCACAAAGTAGAATGGCACTCGATAGAGTACATACTTCTGCCAGGTGGAAAAGTTCATGTTTTGTATCCCACTGATGTGCTGGATCCGAACCAAAATCCAATCCTCTTATTCTTGTCGCCTATCCAACTCCTCCACCTTGTTTTGTCATAACTCATCCTCAACTTTTTGAGATATAGTGATATATTGAGTTTTTGGCCCTATCTATCGATTTTAGAAATTATGCCTTTGTTGACCTTTTGACCTTAAAATGTATTGGTAGTTGAATTCAGCGACTTGACATGAAAATGCTCTTCAAATTTCAAGTCAATCGGATCAAAATTGAGGAATTTAGAAAATTTGGCTCAAATTGGCCTTTTGGCCTATTTTGACCTTTTGGTCTATGCTTGCCTCAAAATGAATAGATTGTTGAATTCAGTGACCTGATGTGCAAATGCTCTTCAAATTTCTAGTTAATTGGATTAAAATTGAGGATTTTAGAAAATTTGTCCCAAATTGGCCTTTTGACTATGGAGACCTTTTGGTCCATTTTTACCTCAAAATCAATAGGAGGATGAATTAATTGACCTGATATGCAAATCCTGTT
>CM068952.1:61748400-61773252 GCA_035128595.1 Eptatretus atami
AACGTCCTGAAATGTGTGTGTGCGTGTCTTGTCCATCGCCAGCACCCAGCCTTGCCGTGCACCCACTCGCCAACAGCCTTGACCTGACCACCAGTCGACGTCCGGGGGGCACCGAGATTGTCTGTCGCGGGTTAAACCCTAGTGCTGCGACACGGGCAGCTCCTCACACTTCACGAAACTGGTGACGTCCAGTGACCCACACGCTTCCGTTGGTGACTGACCCGCGTCTCACTCGTTGTGACCGACCCGTGCCTCACTCATTGTCGGCGCTGCTCACACCCACACGCGCATGACACGCTCACTTGCTCAAGCTCTGGAAAGGACAAATTGTCTCGTTGGCACTGATCAGACACCCACACGCTCACTCGCACACTTCCTCGCTTGCGTGCGTCCTCTCTGGCTTGCTTCTTCCCTTGCGCGCTTCAACTCTCACTTTCTTTCTCTCTTCTAGAACGGACCTCCCATTCTTTTTATATATGTGGCCCGTCTCCGCAGGCGCAGAGTCCCCCCAAGCTCACCCCGCCACACTTACACACCTTTACCATGACAACCCGTGCGCTTGAAAAAGGGCGGGCCTCAGCGTTCACGAAAGAAATATGTGCATAAATGTTGCTGAAGAAAAAAAAAGGCAGGCGTCAGCGCTTGCGAAAGAAATATGTGCATTAATGTGTCTGTCGTAATGAAAAAAGCTTCCCATAAGAGAGGGGATCTATTCTTTACCCTTCTCAACACATCACATTTAAAATCCCATATTGACCATGGCGATGGGGAGCTGAATCTGAACATGGCTAATTTCAAGGAAAGTATCTGTCTCGAGGTCCTGGAATGTGTGTGCATTTCTATTTCACAGTTGCATATGCATGACGCACGGATTTCTGTTAAATCATAACTAGTATAGTATCGACTTAATAAATATATCGTGAATAATTATAATACTATATGAGTTCTGACAGTTGTTTTAATGAAAATCCTGGGGAATATTGTTGTGTTCCCTGTTTACATCTACAAACGAAGGCTCT
Source organism: Eptatretus atami (assembly GCA_035128595.1). Classification (NCBI taxonomy): domain Eukaryota; kingdom Metazoa; phylum Chordata; class Myxini; order Myxiniformes; family Myxinidae; genus Eptatretus; species Eptatretus atami. The sequence goes on from CM068952.1 coordinate 61,749,420, forward strand.
TATGCTCGGGATTAATAGCTTTGGATTCAATCTATACTGTGAAGTTTGAACATGTGTCTACAAATACAGTTGTAATGTTAATTCACTTAAAAGTACACTTGTGTCTCCTATATGCCTTGTCCATATGTTGAGTAAATGGTGACATGCTTCCTTCGTTAGTTGTTCAGCAGACTTATGAGTAGCAGGACGGGTCTAATTAAAGTAGATATTATAAAATGGCCGATGGATTCAATAGGAATGCGTGTTTTAAAATCTGGAATTAATCAACATGTGAATTTACCTCTTCTTCTCGATAAAAAAAAAAAACCCCAACAAAGCCGTGGAGTTGTTGTTACAGAACAGAAACAAGAAACCGGCGAGAGCCACTCCAGTGCGAAGATTTGGACGGTTGCTGTTCGAGCCATTTGTCCGCCATTTTTTGGCAATAAACCTTAAGTTGAGTTGTGCTTTTGTGTTTTCCAATTATGTGATTACTTGAAATGTTTAGTGAAAATGGATCTCCAACTACAAACTGTTCTTTCATATATTTTGGCTTTTCTCCTTCCGGTTATAAATTTCGAACTAATAATACAGCATACTCTCGCCAACACGCACTTAGCAACTGTGTCAAGTATGCTCGGACCCCAATGTGAGTTGTGGTTAGAAAGTCTGTAGTCGCTGCAGTGAATGAATGAATATCGGCAAAGCTATTTCCCAACTATCACATTACAGTTTGGTTATTTATTACATTATTGATAAGACTTAGTGGCAAAAGCTTATAAAGCCACGGTGATGTTTGGTATGTTGCATAATTGTAGAGATGGTCACCTGTGGAAGAACAGTGCACGCAGCGTATTTCCACCATGTAGCACTGCAAGCTGATGGAAAACTGCGAATTAACAGACTTGATTACCTCACCGCCGGAAGGTGAAGGAGTGTGTTTTCACACGTTCTTGTCGTGTTGTTGTCTTGTCTGTTTTGTGTACAGGATATGGCCAAAAAGTTGTGGACAGGTGTGCGTGAGTGTACAAGACAATGAATGTAGGATTTTGGTGAAGATCCGGATCGATACCTAGAATTGTTTAAAAGTGGGCTTCTTCACGCAATTGGTGATAGGGCAAAAATGAATAACAACAGCAATATTTTCAAAGTTAAGAAATATTTGGACGAAACTTGGTGGTGGACATGCTTGGTGTTGTGACAAGGAAGAGTTGACGAGGTTTTGGTTAAGATCCGAATTAGGATCTGTTTACGAGAATTTATTGTAATTTTTAAAGTGATTCTGTCAATAATTGAGAGATGGCCGAAAAGACGATATAGTAAGAGGCTTATCGCATGAGATATTTCAAACGAGTGTATTTGGGGCCGCATATCGTCTCGGTGATCAGGGATTACGTGGTGGAGGTATGCAGCTCGAGCGAGTGCCCTTCAAGTTTGGATACATTTAATTTCGGGGATGTAAAGCTGGAAGAAATCTAGTGTTCGGCGAACGAAAATACGAACAACTGAGTTATCCGATGAGCCCGAAGCACGCGATTAGAGGATCAGCAATATTCTTCACCTGCTTTTTGTGAAAGCAGGAAATCGTATGCTAAAATTGGTGGCTCATAGCATTGTTCATATTTTTATCTCCCCAATGCACAAAATAAGTTTTACTGATCTTATGATTCCTCTCCAAAATGCAACAGAGATCCAAGCACTATCCTGTGCATAATGCAGTCCATACTCATAAACATCAGTTGCCTGCTGGTTTATTTAGTCTGAGATTTATTCCCAGACTGCTCCATACAACCTGCTGCCTTGTACTTCGCAGGCTGCGTTGATTTTGAGAAGTAACTATCCGGACGCGGAATGCAAGGCTTGCATTCATTGCTTGGCTTTGCACAGTTTTGCTTAAACATGCATATATCCGGTGAGGTTTTGTTTTTTTTGAAAGTAAGCCTTTGGACTACGTACATCAATTGAAGCTCCCTTAAGTTTTTCTGTTCATCAATCTTGAATGTTTAAAACGATAAATGATTGATGACGGTCATGACAAATGACATTGACCAGCATGTGCTTATGATTTGGGCGAGGAGCCAACAGGATTGTTTCATCTGGCCAACGAATTCTGTTCAAACTCGATGATAATATGTGTTTTCGAAGTATCAGCTTTCATCGACTTGATTAATTGATTCTTTTAACTCCTGGGTTTATGTGGCATGTAAGACTGGGACATATTTCGACCAGAAAAAGACACTTTGAGGTTGCTGTGGCATAACTTCACTTTCTGCGATGCTTTCAACACCTGAAAGCACCTGAACCTTCGTGGTGAAATATGATTATTGGATATAGAGCATGCTAACACTGGAGAGTAGTTGTTCCAGATCGGTTCATCTGAGCTATGAAGAGTCATGCAGGTGTTTTTTTTTGTATCGAGGACTAATGTCCATGAGGTGCATACCGCCACCCCGTCTCCCCCGCGAAAATTTCAGGAATGTGGCCAAAGCAAAAATAGCAAACCATCACTTCAGCTACGAAATTTAAATAATCGTGGATATAATTAGAATGCACTCAGTAGAGTGTGATGGCCTCTGCCAAGCTGATTAGTTTACGTTGATTAGTTTTAACGCTTGCACCTCTTCTCAATACAATTCACATTTAAAATCCATCATTAGACATGGGGATGGGGCTAATCTGAACATGCGCACGCACAATGATTCTAAGGAAATAAGCTGGTCTGAAGGTCCTGGATGTGTGGATGCATTCATCGACCGGATTCTAAAATCCGTAAATATATATATAATATATATATATAGTATATATGATGATATATATATACTGTATCAGTATAATATATTATTATAGATATATGAGTTCTGACATTGTGTTTAGAAATCCTGGGGAATATGTTGTGATTCAGAGGCCCACGTGTTTACATCTACAAAACGTATAGGCCGATCTAACAAACGTATAGAGCCCTTATAGGCCAGATCTGGATTGGACCGAACTCAAAATTTAAAATCAGCTTGTTCTTGTCACCATAATACAGCTCTGCCGACCAATTTTCGTCAGAATCTCCGTCCAACAGACTTTTTCAGAATTGTGAGCTAGCTTATCATTTTAGCCCAATCCGCTTAATGGCTGAAGAATCATTAAAAAAATTCCTTGGATTCCGGTCATAGACTGCTAGCAGATTCTGTGATTTAACTTATGAAAATCGAGATCGAAGTTAGTCCTTGTTCACACACCCAAAACATGTCCACAAAGTTCTTTACTCGTGTGTTCACTATACGATCACAACATTTTGAGATAAGTGCAATATTCATTTGTTAGCCCATCTCTTCAATCGGTGAAGAATCACTTAGAATTAAACACAATTCCTCAGTTCTCGATCCAGATTCGGAATCTCCACCAAAATCAAATTGATTCGTCTTGTCAACACCCAACTAGTCCACCAATTTTCACCGAAATCCATCAATACCTTTTGAGATTTGTGGGCTATAATATCATTTTTTGGCCCTATCTCTCAATGGTGAAGAATCCCTTAAAGGATTCTCATATCCGGATCCAGAATTTCGAATCTTCACCAAAAATTCAATGTTGCTGTCCTTGGCTGGTCAACTACATACACAAAAGAAAATTCAGAACGATTGTTTGAAAAATGTGGCAAAAATTGTGTGACAAACAGACAAAAATGCTAACAGACCACATACTCGGCAAAATGTTCATTTTTTTTGCCAAAGTAAACAACAACAAAAATGTCATGTTTTGCACGATACTTGCCAAATCCATAAAAAAATTTGACCGAAAAATAATTGGTGGTTTAAGGATTAAAGACCAAATATGCAATTTCAACGAAAATTGGAGGATTTTAGAAAATGTAACCTAAGTTGTTGACCTTTGGCCAATGTTAACCTTTTGGCTTAATGTTGAACCCAAAAATAATTGGTGGTTGAATTCAATGCAAAACTCTTCAAATTTCAAGTCATCAGATGAAATTGACAATTTACTAATCAACTAATGTACCTTTTGGCCTATGAATGACCTCAAAATAATTGTGGTTTAATCAGCTGAACTAATATAATCCTCTCACATTCAAGTCAATTGGAATGAACTTGAGGATTTTTAGAAGCTCACGCAACTTGTTGACCGTTGACGTATGTTAACCTTTTGTCCTATGTTTGATCTCAAAAATAATTGGCTGGTTGAATCAGTGAGCTTGATATGAAAATCCTGTTCAGAATTCTTTGTATAATATCACGGTCTACTGAAAGTTAGCTAGTTAGAAAATGTGGATAAATATTGTAGACCACTTGTTGACTTCAGAGAGAGTAGTACTTCTGCTGTCGCTATATGGAGACAGACTCTAGATGTCGTGAAAATGTTCTTATGAGCATTCGGTTTTAGGATAATTAATGTTGACCTGCAGGCGATTGATTGACAAAAAGCAAACAGAGACAGAGGATCAAGCACGAACAGATACGATCCTGACCGGTAATACTTGAAAAATCTTTCGATTTTGCAAAGTAAAACAAACAGACAGGGGTGAAAGCATACCTCCATTCCTCGCTGTCAGGTTGTGGAGTTAATTTGCCGAACCTCAGAGCTAAATTGATGTGTTAAATGCCATGTTTTAATCACAACATTTGGGTATCGTTTAAGTCAGCTTGGCCTGAATCCACGCCAGCAAATTGCAATGTGATTTCCATGAAGAAAAATAAAAGTAGTGGTGTAACGTCCACTATTTATGGCCTGCGCCGTTCGGCTAGGATGGCCGCATAGTTATCAAACTTCTGAGCAAGGGCGGTAGACTAAGTTAGTGAGTACGTTTCAGCCGAGAGAGCCTGGCCTATAAGTTTTCTCTACAGTGTGAAGCCCAAAAGCAACTGCTAAAAGCGTCAGTCAAATGTCCCATGTGACAGGTTGCAGCACCATGGGCGCCGCAGTGCGTTGTCTGGGAGACACTATTCAGTTTGTGAGGGGATACACAAGCTTCAAGCTTCCTGCCTCGGAGTTCTAGATCCTTATATTTGTCCCCAGTGCAATGAGAGGACTCACACTAAATAAAACCTGATACGTAAATGCATGGGTATATTAGTATCATATGGTAGGAAGATTATCGACGCAGAGAGTGCATACCATAATACCCAGAAAGTATTGAGCTTTTCTCAAGCAAGGCAATCGAGCAATCAGCCAACATTCTGTGCTTATAGCACCCTGCCTGCGCTTTTTTTCTGTTCTAATTATTATTATAATTATTATTTTTCGGAAAGCGGAGGCAGTGCTCATATCCCGCCCATGGTTTTAAAAAAAAAAAATCTTCGGGAAGCATTTTGAGCCTGTCCTACTCACCGCATGTTTTGAGCATTGCTCTCAATTATACGCCTGAAGCACCATGAAATGAAATCTTAACCGGAATTTTTGAAATCGGCTCCAAGTTTAGAAGCCCATTCCGACACAGTTCCTGTATTCCCATTCCCTTTATTGCAAATAAATCCATCCGGACGTCATTCATAACTTAGTGTGTATTGTTAATATCTGCGTTGTGTTTGGGAAGTTTTGTGCACCCGTCTATTTTTGAATGGCTTATCACTTTACGGGAGTTTCACACAGTCAAATAGCGCCAGCTGCCTCATTCAGTGCTTTTTGAAATTTGGTTTCAAAGCAACGCATGTTAAAGAGACAATAAAAATCCTAGAGTGTTGCTCATGACTAAGTACAAGAGATACGGCATCAATCGAGAGTAGGCGTATAGGTACCGATCAAAACGGCCTGCATAATCATACCAAGATCTTAAAGTACTGGCCCCAACTCCAAGCAACTCTGAGATGTACCTTATTCCAACTCAGTTTTAAAATAATGCCATGAGCTCTACTGTCACACCCTTAGCAAGGGATACAATTCAAATGCATTCACCGCTCTCTCTGAGTGAAAGAATCCCGTGCTTATTCCATCCTAACTCTCCCCTTACTGTTACTCTGAAACAGTGACCGCTTGTTTTTGGTCGTGTTTCTTTTCTGCTGAAAAAATTATTCTCCACTTATTTTTATTCTACACTCTTAATTACGTTTAAAAAATCGGTTTATTTAATCCTGTGCTGACATTCATTCATTTTCCTTTTTTTTTGCTCTTCTCAGTGGTAAGGTCTGTCGTGGTTGACCTCTCCTCATAGCTTAGTCCTAAGTTAGGTTCCCTGGATCAATGTAGTTGCTTTACACTGGACTCTGTCTCTTGGAAACTATGTCCTTCCTCAGAATATGGGGTGACCAAACACTATCAGCAATATTCCAGATGAGGGAGGCATCAATAAATTCCCTATACAGGTGTTAACAACTGTATTACAGTCAAATTTGATTATTGTGAATTTATAACACATCCCGCGAAATGCATATCATAACCTATTAGCTTTACAATATGATGCCTGGCAACTGTCTGTCCGATCCCCAACCCCCTCCCCTCCCCACATACACCACACACGACACACACAGCACACACAACACCACACACACACACACCTCCCGGCACCACATATCAGTATGACCATACCCAGATCCTTCTCTTTGAGTTCCATAAGATATCTGACTGCCCATGTATATTACCTCCATATTTTCATTATTATCGCCCATGCTTTAAAAAAAAACACGGGGAAATATTGTAATCGACCTGTCTGACTGCTGACTGGACCTTGACGGACGGACGACAATCAGCAGGCATCAGAACAGCCATCATCCTGCCTTCCCTCTATACAGTATGGGGCTATCGCACTTAGGTATTGTCCCTACCATGGTGGGTGCGGGCTAGTACATTTTTTGGCTTTCCCGCTCCGTGGGCCCTTGGTGGGGGTCCGGTGAGCGCAGATACACTGTTTTAAACCCGTGGGGCAGGGTGATGATTAATGGCGTTGTAAAATTTAACTTTGTACTCGCACATCCGATGATAGAAGAATATATATGGCTCGTCTCCTTTTGGGGCGGAAGCATGGAAGCATGACTTTTTTTGGATGGTACCGTCGGTCAGCTAGTTCACGTCCCGAGAGGGTGGGGGACTTAATCACAGGCCGTCCAAACGGAAGATTGTACTTTGCTTCTCAATCTGCCTGCATTAGGTGGGACACCAAGAGATAATTGAGGCAGACCTGCAAGAGCGAAATACAAAATTTGATATTGGGTCATCTCCTGGTAGAACTTTGAGTACCATCAGTTGAGGACCGCGAGTAGATGGCAACTATGTTGTTGCGGCAGCTATTGGAGCAATGATGGTGGAGGCGAGTGACGGGCGAAGAAGGTAGGGATTTGCGATAGGCTTGGGTAGGGAAGTGTTCGATTGCCAATCTGCCGCGAGCCTACTTAATAGGTACTAGCAACGATAGTAGGATGGACTCTTCCCTCTAGAGAGTACGACAGATGATTCCAATTGATTTAAACGCAGGCCAGGTCTGACGATCAACCCGCTATACTGCCGTTGTTACCAGTGACAGTTTATAAAAGGCCTGGTCTACCACGCGCGTGAGCTTGGGGAGGCTACAAGTATGGTCAATCATCTACTGTGTGTGGTGTTTGTCGTCCATACGAGAACGGAGTCGAAGTAACATTTGATAGAAGCATGCCATTGTGGTCGACGGTGGGTGTTGTGATTAGCGAACGATCATGATAATATAGACGGCCGTGCAACAACTATGGCTTCCGAGAGAACTGGTCAAAGACCCCTGCATTGTGACATGGTTGTGGCAGCAATTCATCAACTAGCGTGAGTGGGGAGGGTATCACTGACCAGGTAGCTAAATCTGACACATAGCACTAGTGCGAGAGCTAGTATTATTTTGGCCCTATACAGCTGGCGGGTCAAAAGTTCAAAATACCAGGAAAGATATCGGGCATTTCGGAGGTCTACCAATTGCTCTAATTCGAGAGCCGCGTAGCTGGATCGCAGGCCAGTAATTTTGTAATTACAAATCATCGTTCTTTAATGAAACTTGAATATGCAATCAACATTGGGAGAATGCATTAATAATGTAACTCCTTTGGGGGATTTGACCTCCCCTTTCATGCCCCAGAGGTTGGGAACCTGTGGGGGTTCATTGGGTCATAGGGGTCAAAACGGAAAAAAAATTAACTTAGAAATTTGATATTTGGGTCATTTTGCTGGTGTTGTGTTTAATAGTGTAGAGTGGCAGGCATAGGGATCTACTGCCATAGAACACTTGCAGGTTTGCACGAGCGGGCATCACCGATGTTGAAGGAGGGCTCATTATTGAGACAATTTCTAGGTCTTGAATTTAAGATACACAGGAGGGGTCGGAGTCGTTGATTCAAATTCAAGAGGTGCTGATCAGTCGCCAATTATAGGAGATCTCGGCAAGCCTCAAGAAGAGGATGGGTCGGTTGAAATAATGTCTGTTTTTATTTGTTTGCCTTAGGATTGATTGAGCCATTTGAGTACCTGCGTGGACGGAGTGGCGACACCTCCAGGATGTAGCCATAGCCAGGAGACTGCTTTCGGCAGCACTGATGCTCTGCAAGCATCGGCCCAATGGATGGATGATGGGTCGTTCCTTGGTTCAGGGAGCCGACTTTTGCCATCTTTCAACTTGGCTTTAGGTGGGGAGGTGGGATTAGTGCGATGGTAGCTCATGCGTTCGCTGCTTTAGTATCTTTCAATTCCAACAATGTTAGTTATTGGCAGCCTCTGTCTCCAATACTTAGCAACTCACACATCCACGTCGTGTTGTTTCAATTCATAGACATAATATATATTTTAGTTGTGTGCTGAAACCTGGTATTTATTAGAGCAAAATACGTGAGAAAGGTTACAGTATGTTTCTTTGTCGGGCTTACAATTATGATTCTTGACTAATACAGGTAGTCATTTGGATTCTCCAAATGTGAAATTTTTACCAAATCAGCTGAGTCTTCAGAGTTTGGCCATTTGAGACCGAAAAACTTGTTTTTGTTTGTTTTTGGAAACACACAATTTATTTTCTCATCTTTTTCTCGAAAATCTTCTGCGAAGACTTTTTATTTGGGCTTCAGGTACTGTAATCAAATTATTTTATCAAATTATAATATATCATACCTTCCACGAAATTTCCTTTCATATGTTTGGATTTAAATTCAATTTGTCCTCGACATGTTCCGGCTCTGCTGCAACATTCAAACTCTTCCCAACCATATCTCCTGAATGTTGCGATGAAAACTTGTTCAACTTATTGTATCTGCATGTCAGACCTAAACCAGAGAGTTCATTGAATACCGCATTAACCCTTTGCCTAGTCTTGAATAAAAATGGACTGGAAGGTCCTGTTACTAACTCTTGTTTGCATTTGCGCGAGAGCGATCTACATTATTTCTCGATGAGACGCGATTTTGCCTGACATCTCGATATTCCCTGGTGTTGAGAAAAGCGAGCGGCACAGTTTCTGATTGGTCAGATGGCGTAAAATGGCGTATATGTATTTTGTTCCAAGGAACTTGCTACTTAGAAGGTTTTTTTGGAAGTGGCCCAACAAGGTGATCTGTGTTCTACCAGTTTCAGTAATAAATCAGTTGAATCAATAAAGGTTGGAAACTTTTCCGGGAAGTTTAGCCACCGGTCGATGCAGCGCCTTTACACCACCGTTCTTTTACATGTTACATTGGTTCTTTGTGCCCTTGTTTTTTGTGTCTTTGATGTCCTTAGAAACAGTAGTAAAGTTTCCTATTTTTTGCGAAATGATTTCCGATTTTGTTTGATCTGCAGACAAACAGACAGGACAGATTAAAACAATCTTACTCCTCTGTGAACATGCGCACTGCGGTAACGTATTGCCGTACAATTTGCCAAATTCCAGAGCAAACTATCTCGAACTGCAGCTTGTTTTCCGCATTCATGTTCTAACGCCCATTAAAAATAACTGGAGAGTTCAATTGAAAATGAAGTCTTCTCGATCAATGACTGAACCCTCTGTTAAGACAGACAGACAAAGTGAACCATTGCTTCACCCCATTTTTCATCCACGTGTGGGGTAATACGGTTTTAAAGAAGCAGATTTGCGGGTCACCAAACATGGTTTCTGAAAAATTAATCATATAATCGATTATATGTGCATTATAGTTTCGAATGCAAACTTATTGTGGTTGCCGTAACTATTGGGGAATATAATGAATTAACTCCAAGTTTCTTATGTTCTCCGAGGCTGTTTGAAAAAATAGCACCCTGCCACTATGGATGGTGACGTCACGTTTCTCCGAGCAACAAAAAACAAGCGGCAGACGTCACATATGTACTGGATTCACCGTCATGTGAATGAAGTGCGCAGTTCACGGGGCTGTTCTTTTCATTCGCTTTTTTGAGGCTTGCAACTGTCTAATATTATCCTTTTTTATTTTGGAATTATGTAGTGAGACAAGTTATATTGGATATTTGTCAATCTGCTATACGTGTTTCGTCATGGGTTTTAGCGAAAATGGACGCTGGAAACGGGGTAATCCGCGCGCCCACGTGATTTCCGATTCCGAAGATCAAACATCTCGCTTGGGGCAGTGGATAAGAATTGTAAATAAACAAACGGGCGAATTTTTCCCCAAGAAAACCGGGTAAGATGCTCTTTGGATAGACTTGTCAATTTTGTGGTAGACCTTTCATCACAGCCAGAGGATTACGAAGCAGACGCAAATGAAGTGAGCTCGGTTCAAACACTGCTCAAGTAGACTGAAGCGTGACGCGTGGCCGAGCGCGATTCAGGGTGCCTTGTTCTCTTCTCAGCCTGGCTTCCTGCTTTCATCTTCCTACAGCTATCAGCTGTCACCGTATCATTATGTCGCATTTGTTTTAAGGACATATTCAATTAGCTGCAAAGCGATATTTTCTGCTTTTTATCGGCGAATGATCATGCCTTCGGCAGGAAAACACAAAGAGAAGAGAGAGAAAAGAAAAGAAAACTGTATGTGCAAAAACAACAAACAAAAAAAAAAACACTTTCAAAAAACACACAGGCCCGTTCCCTGTGGTCGCGTCTCGTAAACGACGACGTGGATGGGCAATTGTGTTTAATTTATAAATGCGGATGAAAATCGAGAAATTTATTAGAATACAACTGTCTGGAGTCCGTACGTTGTAACCCGTCAATGGGAACTGAGGCCTGGATTTCTTGCCTCCATCGGCATGCCTACGCAGCACGCTACGCGCACGTGTCCTTGGTCAGGTTTGGTAAATAAGCAGCTGTCTTCATTGATGATTGCATATTGGGAAGAGCACTTGTCCGATTAAGGTTAAACCTTGAAAAGGCAATATCACAGGGCCCCAGCAATATACCTGGCAGTTTCAAATTTGATATCGGACTCAGTGGGTTTGCGAGAACAGCGGTCAAACAGCACAACACTACACACACACACACACACACAGACCAGACACGACACACAGATCACATACACAGACAGTACACATACACACACAGACACACACACACAATTCGTCCACAGACACATACACAGAAAGACAGACAGACAGACACAACAGAGATTGCTGGAATTATGATAGATAATGGCCACAACACTCTCTTGAAAGTTGGGGTTTGTTTCTAACTGTTCACATTTCGCTGGGGTCAGCTCAGCTGTCAGAAAGACTTCAACGCCTTCAGTAAAGACTTCACAGCATGTGAGGACTTTCAAGACTTTCACACGTGTTTTTCCAAATGTCACCGAAGTTTTCGGAGAACGTGACGTACATAGGCATCTTCGGTTAACTTCCGGGACTGTTTTTTCGATCACGGACAAAAGTTTTGATTAAAGGTTATTTTAGCATATTTTGAGTTTTCAAATGCAAGAAATAAGTTGCTCCAACGATTGTTAATGTGATTACTTCGATCACGAGAATCATCAGCGACCCAAAACCTGCTCTGTTAAGAGTGAAGAGTGGAAGGCCTAACTGTCAGACATTGCAGTGGTAAGACCAAATAGGCCAAATGTGAGACAGACAAGCAAGATCAGTGAGGGTTATAGGATTGCAGGTTATAATTGGTTTGGGTTATGAGATGGTGCATGAGGAACCACTTTGTAGAGCTGACAGTGTAAAGCAAATAATCGATAAAAAAGGACCACTGACCTGTGGGCTTATGTTTGTAACCCCTGGCCTAATGGTTGTAAACCAAAATTTTGGTAGCATTTCTGACTGTGGGTCTGGAGAAGAAGATATTTGAGAAGATTTATGAAGTCGCCCATTTTGACCGTATTGGAAAGTCACGTGACCAGCAATGAGGCATTTGGGCCTCCCTGTTACTTGCTGCCAAATTTCAGCCAGATCAGCCCTGCAGTTGACGCAGAGTCAAAAATAGGAGGTGGACAGACGGAAGTTTGCAACGATGACGAATACCTTAATCTGGATTTTAAAAATTCCGAGTACCTAATAATAGTAATCAGATAGTTCCCTTTCAAAGTCCTGTACTATTCACACGTAGGAAGGCCCTTTTGAACCATGCAAGCAACGCCTGCACTGGTATTGCCAACTTGCTTTCTGCTTTTAAAATTTCTGAAGCCAATCAAGCAAGGATAGCCAGCACCATACTATTTGAAAATCATCCGACACGAGTCGGCTGCAGTTTGACCCACTGACTTCCAAGACTCAGGGCAGCCAAGTCTAACTAAACCATTTCCACCTACCGAGTCTGTTTAAGGTCGAGTCAATATAAAGACAGGGACAAGAAGGGTGCATTAAGAGTTTGAAATTGAGCATATAGCTTGGAATTTAGCAGAGCTGAAAGATGGTGAGTAACTGGTATAATAATGAATTATTGCAACCTGTAAACCAGACACTGGGGAGGATGAATAACTGAATGGAAAAGCATGTCAGGCTAAATTATACATAGAGAGGAATGAGAAGCCAACCAAAATTCCCATCAGGAAAAAGAGCAACTGTCTCACCACATTAATCCTCTGGATCGGCTTATTTTTTCTTTCCCGCTTCATGGGGCATGTGTGGCAGCACTATCTTTCTATAAACAGCGCATTTGTGGTGTCACGTGAATTGCCGTCAACATGCAGCATCACCAGGGATTTGTGGACTCTGTGGTTTTTGATGCTAGTATGCCGACTTACACAAAGACATGACCAATACGCACGGACAGGATGTACCGTCAATGAAAGAGTTTTAACCTTGTAAATGGGGTCCGTAAATCCGATATTTGAATAGTGGTTATAATTCTGTGAAGATGGGGCTTATTTTTTCCAGAGCTGACAATGCAAATCTCTAACACTGCTGCTTTCAGCTGCAATTATCGAACTGGACGACCTCAAGGGGATACCGAGTAGAGCATCATCAACCACATGGCAACACATCGCTGAAGTGGGAACCCCTTGAACTTCTTAACCAAAAAAGAAGCTTTAGCCCTTCATTTAAAACAGATAGATGTGGTAAAGTGCATGAGTTTCTAAACTAATTTTAAACAGGATGTTTTTTTTGTTTGTTTTTGTTTTTGTTGCATAACTGTAGAAGGGACGTGTAACTTTACAGGATCTCTAAAAGGCATGCGTGTTCCATTTTGCAAATATTCTCCTGATATATTCCAATCAAAAATGGAAGTTTTAGTCAATTAACCTCCATTAGGGATCAACACGAGGATCGGACAAGTTCCACTCTCAGGGACTGTCCTCATGCCTTTCTTATAAAACCTGTACGCTACTGTTTTTATTGGGGTTACAGTCGCACCATGTAAAACAACTAAGGATGAGGTGAGTTAATTATTTAGGGAGTATCGACTCGGTGTCGTAATAGTTAGAGCACCGCCTCTCCCAGGCCAAAAAAAATATGTCCTTTACTGCGTTTCGCACTACAGTTCCAACTATGGTTTTACTCTAGTTTTTAAGCAGTTATTCTTTGCAGACTACTTAAATAGCACTTCCCGCCACACGGCGGAAGACGGGGTTTTGCAAAACATGTGGTGGTGTGTGTGTGGGTGTGGTGTGTGTGTGTGTGTGTGTGTGGTGTGTGGTGTGTGTGTGTATTTTGCCATCTGTCCGTCATCTGTCCCAGGCCAATAACTTTTTACCATACGAAGCTTTCGCCGACAAATTTCAAAAACCTTTATTTTATAGAATATGGAGAGAATATATTAAAATTGCATCAAAAATGTGAAAAGGCAAAAGTCATCGTGACTTTAAATAGCCCTTATAAGCCCCCACCACAGCGCGTCAAGCACAAGACGTCCTGGGGTTTTTTTCATACACTTGTCCGTGTTTCTTCATTATTTATCATTGGAGCTTCGTGTGTATGTCCAGCGCCAATAACTTTTACCAATCCAAGCTTTATTTCAATCAATTCTTCAACAACCTTATAATGAGAAATACCCGGATAGAACACAAATGTAATAATGTACAATTTTTTTAAAACTCTCGTTTTCGTCAAGTTTAAGTTTTGAGTACAACGCGGACATGGACGGGCTTTGCATTTCAATTGCTTTCTCGTGTTGAACCTGTAATCACTTTCAAATAGCCGGCAATTAATCCTCAACAGCATGACCTATAGTAATTCCTAAAGTGCTATATACAGCACTGCCAAACTGGCCAGGAAGTATATGAGAGTACAACATAGTTGTAACTGTCCCATTTTTGACTGGTACATCCATGGGGGTCATGGTTGGGTTCAAAACCCCAGCCAGTCACCTGCCAGAGATATTTTTTTTCTTTTTTTAAATGGGTGGTGCTGCTTCCTTTATAAAAGGAAAGAGCAAAGAACAAATAACGCTGGGAAGGAAATGGCAAAACCCCCAATATAACCCTTCGACAAGAAACTGCGTCGGCAGCAAAACTAACAGCTTAATAAATGAGTATGGAAGCATAAAAATATATAAATAATTTTTAAAATCGATGCCAAAATTTGGTAAGATGTAACTCTTATGTATATGTTTTGTGGTTTATTTGAAAGCTACATATATAATATATTATAATATATATTATATATATATATATATATATATATATATTTTGGAATATACAATATGATAGGCTATTTATAAATTATTGTTGAAGGAATTTATCCAAGCATTACATGGTATTTCCATCAGGTTACTTTTCAATCTTTGTTTACAAACTGAACATAATTTACACGTTTACAATACACGTGTAGAAGTTACAATGTTGAGCAGGTGTTTGAACCTGTGCACAAAAAAAGCATTGACCTGAATAGAGTCCAATTTCTATGATCTTTTGGACCACGTTCCTGAGCAATTTTTTTAAGCTGGAAATGCTTCTTCGGCCATTCCATATGGTGTGGTGCTTGCCAAGAAAGATCACAGACGTGCCAGAATTCTACAGGCCTTTCAGCCTGTCCTTCTTTGGACTGTAACATGCTGCCAGTGGTTGATTATTGCTACAGCAGATAATGGAGATATTAAATATAATTATTAGTGAACGAAGATTTAAACAGGCTGTAATCTGTGGGATTCTTGTGTTATTCTTTCAAAAGCACAAGTTTATTTTCTGAGATTCCTGCACGAATCTTTTCTTGTGAGAATAATCAGCAACAGGTGATGTAATTTTTCGGGTGAACTTTGTGAAAGGCTCGAGAGCAGGAACATGATTCCTTCGTTGACACCACGTTGCATTCTTTAAACATCTTTTATGACTTGCTTTGATAAACTACAATCTTAGTTGGTTTCCCTATGATATATTTCTTCTCAATTTATCAATTCATTGCCAATTAAATTGCACACACACGACCAAATATTTGAACACCTATTGTTCACACCTCCTGTGTGGTACATCTTTGCGGGTCCACCAGGTGAATCATGGGATGAAGGACTTGCAAGGCAACCGGTTCACGGTAAGGCTACATGAGTTTATTTAATCAATCGGGATTTCCCCCCAAAGGACCTGTACCCCCTATCTAGACCCTCGGATATTTTATTTTTTATCAACGTGCAGGAAGATCATTATTAATCTCCACCAACCGAAGGGAAGAAGATTATGATTTCACCCCTCTCTGTCTGTTTGTTTGTTTTGTGCTGTTGTGTTTGTCTGTTTGTCTTCTGTGTACATGATATCTTCAAAAGTCTGGACGGAATTCGGTGAAATCTTTGTGGACAGATGGTCGGTGTGTGACAAGGACAACTGTTAGATTTTTGGTGAAGATCTGGATCCGATCCAACAACTAGAATTTAAAAAGTGATTTTTCACCATTTATTCACCACCACCATTCAGTTTGCCCTTAATAGTTTATTTAAATTTGAATGGTTTTATATTATAAACTTGACTTTTCTTCCTCAAACAAATTAATAATGTTGAGGAAGGACCATGGGGAGAGGGTGGCAAAGACGCTGTGGGATTCATGACGTGACATTCAATGTCCATTTATTGGGGAAAACAAGTTCAATACTCATGCGGTGATTTCTTTAAAACATGCTTTTGTATGCTTCTCAATTGTACATTTGTTTTTGTATAATTAAAGATCAAATGGTTTTAGTTAATTTTTTTAAAAGGGTTTTTTTCGAATTATTACAGAATTGCTCAGGATTACGCATTTTTAGGTCATCTCCTACCGAATGACCTAAAAAAGCCGGACCAAATGTCCGTCGTCGTCAACAATGTTTTCTTTTCCCGATCTTGAATGAAACTTAGTATGTGGGTAGAGGTCGGATGGTGTTGCACAACGTATAACTTTTGTCCCCGGGTTCAAGGTCAGGGACGGGTCACGAGGTACGTAAGTTATAAAAAATCGCCATTCTCAAAGCTATCTAGTCTGCCATTCTACAAGATATTCGGCAACTGTTTAAAATTGATAATGATAGTAAAAAATATTATCTTGTAATCAACCCGGGACAGATTTTTAAAATTTCCGTCCCGTTTTGGCCGCGCACGTAACCTTGGAAGATGGGTCAAAAACACCTCCCGGTACAAAGAAAACTTTTTTACTTCCGATCTTGATGAAATTTTGGTAATGTGGGTAGAGGTCGATGAGTGATAGCCCACGACATTATTTTTTTCCCGGATTCGAGGTCAGGGTCAAGGTCACGAGTTCACAAAAGTTGTGAAAAGTCGCCATTTTTTCAAAAACCTATCTCGTCTGTCCATTTTAGGAGAATCTGGCATAACGGTTCATCCGATTATGGAGTAAAACATTATAGAGATGACCGTCACCGCCCACACGGGGGTCATTTTTTGAAATCATGATTTTAAAAAGTGGTATCAGTGAACCAATACGGGACTTTCAAAATGGCGTATGAATGCTTCTTCTTTGGGGCGTTGGTATTCAGCGCAAGTTTCGTGGGGTAGCATCATTGGCTGAGGGCACAGCTGTGTTCCACTGATGCAATGGCCCTCTGCTGGTTTGAGCAGAAATTTGTAATTTGGCCATGGTGCCGGCGACAGCTCGCCTACTCTCTTTGAAAAGAACTACCGTGGGATTCTGGAAGGTCGAGCAACGAATGCTGGCAGAACGGGACCGACGTTTAACGTTCATCCGCAGGGATCTGTGAAACACAGGTTGACAGTTTTAATAGCTGGGTCGGGATTTCCAAACCCAGCTAGACAGGCTTAGTGCAAGTGTGGCGTACTGGTAAGGCCTTATCTGTCAGCTCAATATTAATGCTAATGAGGCCTCTACGTATGCGCTGTTTGTGCATTTTCAGTAATCTTCGCGTTCGACTGGGCGTGGGACACTTTTAATCTGCCATTGGCTCAAGGCCAAAACCTGCCCCAATCAAAATAGTCTTTAATCATTATGTTCAGCATTTAAGTGAAAGAGTGGAATTTTCCAAAACGGTTTGACCGTACAATTGCTATGTTCGTGCATGCAATCGGACTTCACAAAAATAATGGGAATCAAGACATATCTGTGGGATGGAAGACTGAGAGGTGTTGAGTTTCTTCACTTCCTGTTTAATACAAGCGAGCGGCCGCAAGTGGATATATGAACTAACACCCATGGACACAAACAATGGGGCACTTCTTACTTTTAGCAAATCGATAGAAAAATCCGGTATAAAGTTTATCTTGTGGCCCCGGAAATCAAACAAAAATACGTTTATTACAGCCTTTAACAGCTCCAACAGCTTCCCAAACCCCTCCTACCCCTCCCCCAATAATCATAAAATAGAAAAACAAAAAAAAATAATCAGTCATATATATCATTAAAACTTACCCTGCACATTAACAATCCCCAGATATGTCTTGGCCCATTGGTGTTCAGAAGCTTGCTCAGTGTGTTCAATTCATTCTCCTCCATGGGTTTCAAGAAACAACTGTTCAAACCCCATCTTCAGGTCACCCTTTCCCAAACCGACGAACCTTTTTTTTACCTTGATGTAAGAGTCCCCAAGCCAGCTCTTCAAGTTTCCACGGGGAGTGGGGTCTTCCTCTTGCCCCTCCACCCTCGTCTTGGGGCTTTATGTACGAATAGACAGACACAGCCACTGAGCTTGGGGGAAGTGCCATTAATTCTCGGGATAGACTCTGTGTACCGGTGATGTCACAACAATGGCGTGCTTTTCTCGCTGTATATCGAGCAGGGCATTTCCTGAAAGGGAATTTCCTCCTCCCGATGGAATGTAACCGATTAGGGAATTGTTTCCCCGTCAGCTCTCACCTTTTAAATGATCGACCAGCAAGCAAAGGAGCAGCACGTACCATTTTTTTTTAAAGTCTTTGTCGACGCGATTTCCGGGGTTTGCACCGCCGAACCTCCAGACTCAGAGCGGACGCTCAAACCATTACACCCCAAGTCTGGTGCAAAATTTTTGGTTCCATTTCTGCTTTCCATATTTTCCTTTCACTTCTGTGAATGAGAAGTTTGTTGGCCTGTATCCTTCTTGTTCCATCTCCCTGTGTCTCACCCTTGCTCTCAATATTCGCCATGTCCCTTATTCCTCCAAAGTCTCCCTCTATTTTTGTCCTCCACACTGCTTTTGCTGTGGTCCACCCTCATCGTTACTGCTATTTTCTTTTTCCTTCTGTTACATCCTGGTCCATTTATGTGTCTATCTGCTCCATGAGCCTCGACTTCTGCATACAAAAGAAGATCAAATTGTTTACTCGTACAAGATGGGTGAAGAATGGGGATGGTGTCAAACCATAACTTTAGAGACATAGCCGTAATTTGCTTGTTAGCAACACTTTTTAATATTTTCTGCATGAAGCTTCCCATATTACTTAATTTTGAATGGAACAGCCTTCAACTTTGGATGCCTCATCATCAAAGCTCATTGGTCCTTCAGTATGAAAACTGCCTGATGTGGAGGTATCTCGCATGAAATGATAATCCATTTTGACTCAATTTTTAGGTTTAATTTCCCACGTTGTTGCTTTGGTCCGTTTGAAAAGATATTCACTGGTAAATTAACATGTTTGAAAGCCTGGTTATGATTGACGACGTTCAACCAGTGTTAAGGTCATCCTACGTACTCAAATGTTATGCAGATATCAAAACAGGAAACTCGCCGGCTATAGGATACGAATTCAATGATATATGAGACAAATTGGTCTCAAAAACTATGAAATCATATGTGCAATTACTCTTCCTTTTATAATACAAAGGTCCAGCAAAATCTGAAGCAACTTCGTAAATTTACAAACATTTTGGGCTGCAAGGTGGGTGCCAATGATTTGGATTTTAAAACGGCACCCCGGTAAACAATGATGTCGACTGGATCTGGTTTTAACTGTCGGTACAACTTCGAAAGTGTCCCGCCAGAGTTGATCCTGGCCAATCATAAGCTAACCTGGAGAGTTTGTCACCGGCTTGAATTTCGAATCACGAACACCTCCTTATCCAAAAATAAACAACATTTCACTGTGTCGAATGTGATTTTTACAGACCTAATTTGTTCGGCGTCCATTGCCATGTTTTCCCCCATTGGTTTATGAATCACCTACTGAACTGTGGAACTTCGCTGCTTTGTTAATATTTGCACGGAACTCATAATTGCTGTTGCAAATCTTTTTCTAAAAATCCCCATCTTTTAACCGTCTGCTTTGCCTCACTATTTAACTTTTTTACCGCATGGCCTTATTAACTTTCTGCCACCAAATGGTTTATGGTTTTCACTCCTGTCTGTTTTGTGTGGTTTGTGAGCAGGATAAGTATCAAAAAGTTACGGATGATTCAGGACTGAATTTGGTGGACGTTAGGGTTTGTGACGTCATGAAAACAAATTGATGAGAAAATTATTGGTCGAAGATTCGGGTCCGGATCCGGATACTGGAATTTTTTGAAAGTGATTCCTCACCATCGAGAGATCGGGCCAAAAAACTAGTTTCCTGGCAGGAATGATCCCTAAAATGCTATGGAACGGATTCGGAATGAACTTGGTGGACAGGTTACGGTGTGTGACGAGGAATGAATTGATTTTCGATTTTCGTGAAGATCCGGATCTAGATGCGGCTGTCAGGGATAGCAAAACGTAAACTGTTCAGTGTGGCGGAGGTACAGTGTGTGCTCCACCGAATGCCCTTTCTAGTTTGTAAAGTGATTAGATTTTTGCTTCGAAAAGAAAAAGCACAACACAAAAGTGATTCATCGATCGGGTTCACCTGCCTCCAATTCTCACATTAAACAGGGGTTTTTTTAAAAAATGGTTATCCGCTCCAAGATAAAAGCACAGAATTGGGCAAGGATGGATTATTATCAGTGAAATTTGGTTTAAAGTATTCTATATGGATGCGCTTTTTGACAAGAGAGTAATTTAGTTTCAACCCAACACATTTATTTTATTTACCGCAAGGGACTCTCGCACCAAGTGTGGATATGTTGAGAAATTTGTTCCGAGACAAAATACTATTCCCGAGTTTTGCTGTGGTTTAATTGTTGGGTAAGCCAATCCAAGCTCCCACGTTTTTAACCCACGTATTCCAGGAGTTAAACAAATATGTCTTGAAAGAGTGGCTCGAAAAGAGAAAAAGGCAAAAAACAGTCTTTCGACACGAAACGCTGACAATGAATGGGCAAACATTACTTCCATAGTCGGGGGTGTTTTTAGGGGGGGGGGGAGTATTTTTAGTCATGTCACAGACACTTGTGACATACTCATCATTGTGCCCTGTCTCAACTGTGTTTCATTCCTCCTAATGAAGGATGGAATAAATCGGAAAAAAAATAAAACGTCTTCCTTAATGGCAGTGCCAGGAGGGGGTGGTTGCATCTTTGGGGGCATTGGTTCAATATTCAACTGCGACGTAAATTGGCCAAGGCTGTCCTGTCACATTAAAAATAAAAGAGTAGGGTATTGTGGGATGGTATGCAAACCAATTCCCTGCTTGGTATGAGCTGTGTATGAATTCAAATAGAAGCTGGTACTCATGGTGGGAGTGGCTGCGTAAAGCAGATATAGCCATGGGCATGTTGTAGGTGCATCGGCTTAAATCAATGGTGAGGATACAATGGTATGTATGTATCGGAATGGATGATGTGGCATTGGATGTATAGATATCATATTTTGGTCCTTGAATGTTACAAGCGAGGCGTGCACTTTAAGTCTTGCTATTCTATCAAAAGCATAGATTTTGCAACATTATTTCGTATATCTTGAACACACATGCCGTTTAATATGATCTTTTCGCAAAAGTACTTTGTATGCGAAGAAGAGAATAGGAGGAGGGGTGCTATTCAAATATAGTATTGGAAGATTGGCAGCAGTATCGTGAAAGGAAGGGAAGAAGGATGGGGAGGCTTTGAAAGGATGTAGAGAAAAGGGAAAGGCTAACTTTTTGAGGCGACGGGAAGGGGTGGGGAAGTGGGGAGTTGGTTGGGGGGGGGTAATGGTTAAGGGGAAGGAGAGCTTTGAAACAGTTTCGCATCATGGTTTTGCCATGCCAACATGTTTAAGCAGGGGGGGGTTTCTTCCACAAATTCCTGAAAGCGTGTCTTGCTTGGTTTTTCTCCATTGAATCATGGCTCATGATGCTGTGATCATAGTTTCAATCCATGTTCTGTTTGTCTCTTGTACCTACTAATACTTTTGCACTCGATGTGAAAATACAATGATGTAATCCTAATATTCTTGTCAAGGTTTGTACTAACAGTTCTACATCGTCTTTTAAAACTCTTAAAATAGAGAGTTGAATAAAGGGAAGTAGCATCGACGTAGGCTGATGAGAAAGTAAAGATCTACTTGCTCAATGGACTCGTGTCGTGTATAGAAAGGAGGATAACAGAGGAGGGATTGGAAGGCGAGTGTATCGCCTCACAGCCTCGCCCCTCATTCCACGATGCCGGCCTCGTCCGCAGCCTCGGGCCTGCGCTACGAACGAACACTAATTGAATGGGATACTTCTTTCTTTGTGTATTCTCAATCATATTTTGCCAATGTTCTATGTTTTAAATTAATTTTGGCGTGCATAAAATTAATATGCTTTATTATTTCTATGCAGCTTGCTGCTAGTTGCATCGTTGCTGGGAAGTGCGCTGTGGCCACTGATGCAAGTTGCCCCCCTATTTCCAGTCATAGCTGGGTACTAAATTTTTTCCGACCTCGGAAGGAAGTGACGGGCTGGTTCGCCCTGGTGTTATTTAACGGAACGCAACAGGGGCCTTCAAACCTCCAAGACTTAGCCGCCACCTTAACCGTTCGGTCAACGAACGAGGCTTAATCTATATGGTGAGGGCCCATTGTATTTTTGTTTCGTGAAAAATTGTTTACCAAAAGTGCAAAAAAAATAAATTCTGACAGGTCTTGTATGCCACATTGCTCCACAATGTTACTTTGGTCCGGATTTACAACCTTCCATCTAGTAATTCACACTATACATTTTTTTAGATTGTAAAAACACATGAATATGGATTGTTTTTTTTCCCCCTCAATCATTCTTCACGGATGGCGATATTCTTCGGCATTGATTTCAGCAAAAATTAACTTTGGTGTATGTTGATTAGGTGTTGCATTTCTTTGTCTTTCAAAAGTGGTTGTGTTAATTTCCCAAAAATGCTGTTCAAATCGCTCATAGTATGTGGTAAGAAGCTTGAATCGATATGTAAACGACCAGCCATTGGCCCTTATGGAGATTATGGTAAACTGTGGAGCTGTTATGGTTACATCTCCCTGGAATTTTGCTAAAAGACAAAATTCTTGGCAAAAACATGCAGCTTATTAGCGAAAGAACCTCACTTTTGAGCTTCAAGGGTTCCTTGGCACAGTTAGCAATAAAAGTTAAGCAATTCCAAATGAGGATCGACATTCCTGCAGCCAGCTATGAAGCTTACTCCACCTTTGACACCACTACTGATTCCAATCCACCAATAAAAGTGATTGCAATTTGCGGGAAGCTTACTCAGCTTATCAGTACTAGATCAACGATTATAGGATATTCAAGTTTATGTCTTACCTTGTCCGAGACTACTATACTGGCTGTTGCTGCTACTGCTTGCGACTATGACTACCCAACGACTACTACTCATACGCCAAATATTTCCACCTCCTTGTGGTATGGCCAGGGAACGTTTTTTGGTCCAAGAACTTTGGAACCAGCTGGTCGGTCCTGAATTTGACTGAAGGGTAGGGCAGGAAATGGAAATTTGTTCAGGGTGGCTGGCAATAACTAACCGACATCTTCATGAAAGATGCCATGGATAATACAAACGTCCACTGACGAATGTGCAGATGGGTCATCTGGCTAACGTCTAATACATGAACAGTTACGCACAATGATGAATAACCCTGCATGTGAAACATCCCCAGTGTGACAGTTTAAACCTGATGAATTGAAACACCAGTCCCTAGACCAGCTCCAAATAAAGGCGAGTGTGTAATACTCTAAGCTATTCTGCCAGAATGAGGATTTTTTGCATCATTTTCAAGAGCTGATATAACACCAATGCTTGAAATGATTCCCCTTAACATTGATTTGAAAATATCTATTCAACGAAAGAAGTAAGTCTGGACCTCCATGACAAGACGATGAACATCAAGCAACATAAG
>CM068952.1:61777234-61803145 GCA_035128595.1 Eptatretus atami
TATATAATTTTATTGCAGTGTCTAATCTGTATAATCCTTACTATTCATGGACCGGTGATTGTGGGTTTGTTTGTTTGTGGGTTTGTTTGTGGGTTTGTTTGTTTGTCACACTACTCATCCTACATTTGGGACAATTACATCCAGACTTCCTACATTGGATCAGCATTACCACGATTAATGTATTGGGGTGTTTTTATCTTCGCCAGTGGTCTTGGGGGAATGAGAGTGGGGATGCAAATCCTCCATGTAAAATGTGTATCGTGTAGCGCCGCCTCAAGTTGGGGGAGTGTATTACAAGTCTCTACCATTCACAGTGCACTATTCCTGTCCCCCCCCCCCCCCCCCCCTCCCCATTTTCCAGTGCAGTGAGGTGTTTTGAATTTTAAGCAGTAGAGGTATGTTTTTGCTTCATGCACGTAACTTGGGTTATTTCTTTCTTGCCTGTACAGAGCTGTCAGTTGCTTATACACTGCCCAAATAGAGGTATGCACCAGAAGAATGTGTTGCATACTTGGAACAAGATCTACAGTAGGGCGGGTACTCTGCTAGTTATACGCAATATGCAAAAAGTGCACTGTTAACCAAAATAAACTCCCTCTCCGCTGCCTTTCGCCCACTGAAATCCATCCTGATGGATCGGGGGCTCCGGTCATTACGGAGTGCGATATTTCGATTTTTGTGTCGCCGTCGTTGTAGTCGGTGATCTACTACAATATACATCAACTGAAATGTGCTATGGTGATCTACTGCAATCTACTAGAAACACCCACTCGTTAAGGGCCCTGTCACACCTTGACGTTTTAGCCAGAAATGGCAACGTATATAATGTATGTAAAACGTTGGCGTAGCTGAAATTTGATGTTTTTTTTAAAGTTTTGGGCATATTCATAACGTGTTGGTCGTATGCATAACATATTAGTAACGGGCACAGAACGTTTCGTTGTGTTATTGATAACTTTTACCAACGAATGCTTAGCCTGTTGTCGGCGTTCACAACTATGCCCAACGATAGTTTAACTTACGCATAGCGCGCTAAACGTATCGCCGACGAACTCGTGGCATAGCCTGTTAAAACCTGCCGGACGCCGATTTAAA
Organism: Eptatretus atami; assembly: GCA_035128595.1. Taxonomy (NCBI): domain Eukaryota; kingdom Metazoa; phylum Chordata; class Myxini; order Myxiniformes; family Myxinidae; genus Eptatretus; species Eptatretus atami. Next base: position 61,778,330 of record CM068952.1, read on the forward strand.
TCATAACCGCCTGAGAATTTGAAGTGTCAACATCGCAGTTACACCTTGACGATTTTGCCAGCGTATGCCGCCTATGAAAAATGTGTCTAAAACGCTAGGCGCACGTCAAATACGGTATAGGTAAGTTGTGTATACGTTAAGAGTAGGCTGGAAAACAATGAAGTACGCTGTCATATTACGTGGTACGTGTAATATGTCTGAAATTTCAAGCATGCTGAAAATTTTACGACGTACTCGGCGTATGGCTAACACGTTCCGCATGCGTTGTCATATGTTCCTGGCACGCTCCGCGATCGTTGACATACGTTACTTGTAGGTTACTCATAAGTCGAAACACGTCAAGGTAATATTTAACATACCCGCAACCTAATTTTCAACCAATGGGTAACGTCCTTTTAACCTATGAGTAGCGTGCTCTGAACCTATGTTTAACGTGCTTGAAACCTATGAGTAACGTGCATTGAACCTATTTGTAACTTGCCTTGAACCAATGACTAGCGTGCTATGAACCTATGAGTAACGTGCGTTTAACCTATGTGTAGCATGCTTGAACCTAAGTATAACGTGCTTCTAACCTTTGAGTAACATGCTATGAACCTATTTTAACGTATCTCAAACGCACATTTTTCGTATGTAGACGAATTAGATTGACGTCTTCCGGACGACCACAGCACTTACTGAACGTGTTTCTAACTTACATCTACCGTGTAATGGCGTATTGGCAGCATTAAGGGAATTGGTATATACAAATGGGCTTCACAAGAGGAACCCATCATTGTTCCAGACTCCATGTGGAGTAGATGTCAATGCCAGTAGTATCAGTAGTAGTAATACTATTAGTAGTAGTTGGTGTGCGTGACAGTAGTAGTTGTAGTAGTAGCATTGGTAGTAGTAGTATGTCTGTCAGTAGTAGTAGATGTGAGCGTGATGGGGAGGGTGTGGTGATGATGGATCCTCTTATCGTCCACGAATAGGAGACTACTTTGCACCATTGTTCGATGTTCTTTTCGGTTAATTTTTTTCCTCATTCCCACGATGAAATATTTTCTTGTTTTACTTTGTAAAGTATTAAAAACGACTTTGACAAATGCATAATGTACTAGTAATGAACACAGAACGCTTCATAACTTATAGATAAGGTATACCAACGATTGTTTATCGTGTTTTAAGGCCCAGTCACACCTTGACGTTTTAGCCAGCTATTGCCGATTTTTGGAAAATTGTCTAAAACGCTGGTACACGTCGAATACGTTATGGGTAAGTTTTGATAACATTGAGAGCACGCTGAAAAACACTGCCATACGTCGTTGTACGCTGGTTTTAAACGTTGTACTTTTTGGTTGTTCTCAAATTTTCCATGCTTGAAATTTTAAGACTTATGCCAGCGTATGACTCACACGTTCCGCATAACGCTGGCCATAAGTTGTCGGCACGTCACGCGATCGTTGACACACGTCGACACACGTACTTGTAAGTTACTCATAAGTCGAAACACGTCGAGGTAAGTGTTAGCGTACCCGAAACTTATTTCTAACCTATGAGTAACGTGTTGTACTCACGTTACGCGATCGGTGACACACATCGACACACGTTACTTGTAAGGTGCTCATAAGTCGAAACACATCGAGGTAATGGTTAGCGTCAGTGTTCCAGACTCCCTGTTTGTTTTTTTATTATTTTTTTTTTTCTTCCTTCCTTCGGTATGATGGTGATTTTGACACTTCGATTTCTATGCGGTTATAATATAATATAATTAATAGACTGCCGCTCAACGATTTAAATCATAACCGCACTGTACACTGAACACCGTCATACCGAAGAAAAAAAAAAAACCGGGAGTCTGGAACACTGACGCGAACCATTACCTTGACGTGTTTCGACTTATGAGTACCTTTCAAGTAACGTGTGTCGATGTATGTCAACGATCGCATATCGTGCGTACAACTTATTCCCATCGAATGCGGAGCGTGTGTCATACGGCAAGTACGTCGTAAAATTTTCAACATGTTTAAAATTACAAGACGTACTCCACTTACTACGACGTATGATAGCGTACTTTAGCGTTCTATTCACGTATACCAAACTTACCCATACCGTATTCGACGTGCGCCAGCGTTTTAGACGCATTTTTCAGAGGTCGGCATACGCTGGCAAGATCGCCAAGGTGTGACTGCGATGTTGACACTTCCATTTCTGCGGCGGTTATGATTTGAATCGTTGTGCGGCAGCCTTTTCATAACCTACGCCATGTCATCGTCGGCGATGCGTGCAGCGCGCTATGCATAAGTTAGACTATCGTTGGGCATAGGTTGTGAAGGCCGACAACAGGTTCAGCATTCGTTGGTATAAGTTATCTATAACACAACGAAACGTTCTGTGTCCGTTACTAATACGTTATGCATAAGACCAAGTCGTTATGAATACGTCCGAATATTTAAAAAAAACATCAAAAGTTCAACGTAAGCCAGCGTTTTACATACATTTTGATACGTTGCCATTGCTGGCTAAAACGTCAAGGTGTGACTGGGCCTTTAGTCGTCCACAACCTATGCCCAACGATAGTCTAGCGTATGCATTGCGTAATAATTCCCAAGCACGTTATTCATAGGTTATAAATAAGTCACGGGTACCCTAAACATTACTTTGATGTGTTTCGATGTATGAGGAACTTTCAAGTAGCGTGTTGCGAAGTGGAACAACATTCGTGTAGCGTGCTTACAAAACGTTACTCATAGGTTAGAAATAAGTTTCGGGTACGCGAATGTTACCTCTACGTGTTTCGACTTATGAGTAACATACAATTAACGTGTGTCAACGATCGCATAACTGCCTACAACTTATGGCCAGCGTAGCGGAACGTGTGAGTCAAACGCCGAGTACGTCGTAAAATTTCAAGTATGCAAAAATTTTTGGACAACCAAAAAGTACAATGTTTTAAACCAGCGTAATACGACCTATGGTAGTGTTTTTCAGCGTGAAACTAACGTACACATAACGTACCCATAACGTATTGGACGTGTGCCAGCGTTTTAGACAATTTTTTCATAAATCGGCATACGCTGGCTAAATCGTCAAGGTGTGACAGCCCCTTAAGGGAGTGGTACGGATGTGTTTTTTTTCTGAAGTTGTACAACCTTTGGGAATTTGATTCATTATTTAGCAAAAACATCCAGTTTTCAAGTTAATTCTGTCCAGCAGTTTATTCAGTTACGGTTTTCCTTTCAGAATTAAATTTATTTCAATTATTTTATCGTGAACATCTCTCAAATTTCAACTTACCTTATTCAAAGCATCTAGCCCATTGATTTTGCAATGGGTGACTGCGAGTGTATTATATTCAGAATAAGGACATTGGAAGAAATCATTGCACTTTTACATGAATTATAAGGAGCTTAGGAGACAATGGTGGACAAACACCTATGTTATAATATGGGATGGGAAACTCGATGGGTTACACTGCCAGAGCCAGAAGTTTGGTGGGAATACGAACGAGCCAACCCAGTTATTGTTTTATGTTTATTGTCTTTTGTTCAGTTGCTATTATTATTACTGTTGGTCATTATTACGACTACTCTTCCTACCACCAGCAAATATACTTGCACATCATACAGGAAAATGTAGGGATTAAATGAGAAATAGGGACAAGTGATGCATGCATTTAAGGTATAAGATATTCTTCATGGTATAGATATTCCTTTTTAAAAGTTTCACAAAAAAAGTGCCATGCCATTTTTCTTCACTTTAATACCTCGAGTTTTATGGCTTGATATAATTACGAAGCCTTTTTACCTGCGACTTGTCGCACGTCAACAAGAGCTTCACATGGTTGTTGCTGCTGTTCTTGTTGGGGTCGATTTTTGAAATGCGCACCAATTGGTCGGACAGCTGCCGGAACCCACCCACATTTGTCTCTTGACTCCACCCACCACGGAACCCAGACAAAATAACATGGCCGCCATCTTGGTTTTCTTGCGGGTCGAAGACATCAGGCCTGGAGGCCTCTGCTGATTATACATTGCCCGGATTTTTTGCGTCAGATCTCCATTGGCTTTGTTTGGGTTATGTTACTCATGATGAGGGACCCCGAAAAATCGAATCAATGTCAAATAAAAATTTAGTAAGGTTTAATCAAGCCGGTCAGCATGCACGGTCAGTGCCTCCCTAAAAAAATAGCGTTATTTAATTTTTGAATGGCCTCATCTTGGGGTTAAGTAATCCATGACTATGTGACGAATCAACTTGTTCTGATATAACCGTGGTGGAGGCTGACATGGATGAGAGGTGTCCAGTTAATCTTTTAGTAGCGCATTAAATGTGTGTTTCTCAACCACGTTGTTCATCTTTGAAGAGTGCTTTAATTGCGCATTTCCCAATCGGCCCATTACCGGATTTTGCACAGCTGCACAAAATTTTGCACAAATTTTGCACAAAATGACTTAAATACCTCATTAAATACCTCATGACTTAAATACCTAAATACCTCAAATACCCCCCCTCCCTCCTTAATGTGCATATGCATGCTCATAAGATTTAGATATAAGAACTGTGAGAGGAGCAAGTGAACAAATATGACTGTTCCTGCTTTATTGAAGAGAATATTATTAGGGTTATTATTAATAGTATTATTTTTACTATTGTCATTCTTATTATTATAATTATTATTATTGTGAAACAGGATGTCATAGTCGACGACATTTGCTCTCTGGGTTTAAATCTGAGGCTACGGAAATTTGTTTGATACAATACCAATGCACTGCCCTTCATGAAGGATATTGTTAGAAACTGTGCTATATGCATTGTTTACGAGTAAAAAGTCCCATGATATAGTTTGCAAGGCTGTTGGTGTTTTTACCATTATCTCTGAGCCTCAACTAATTTCAATGGTCAAGTATAGGGTTGATCAGTTTGCTTCATAATAAACATTCCTATAGTTTGTAACCATCATATGAGGCCCATTAAAAGTCAATGGCCAGGGGTCACAATCCTGGACGGGTGGCCACTCCGACGCAGAATACTCGAACTGTTTGTTCAACCTCGGAAGGATGATAGGCTGTCAACCCACCTGGTGTTACTTAACGGCATGATCGGGGCTCAAACACAGGACCATAAGGTCTTAAGCCAGCCACCTTAACCATTAAGGCAGCACTAGGCTTAGATCCGTTAACTTCTCAGTAATCATTGCTTATTTACAAGACAGATAGGATGAACTAATTGAATAGTTTTGGGCTGAAATAAATGTGGAGCTTAAAGTGTTGTATTATAGTTAGACCATGGTGGTGGTAAAGCATGAGTATCAGAAAGATTTACAAATGTAGGGTTATCAGTTTGCTTGGAGGTTGTGAATCGCTGCAAGAAGAGACTTTTTAATGGCGATTAAATCGCAATGGTGAGGTTGAGAAGATGAAGAGGAAGTTGTAGGTCTGGAGGGTACTTGATGAATTGTATTTTGTTCATGGCTTTCATAACAAAGCCAATGTTTCAGTGATCGCTTGGACAATCCTTGGACTAATGTTGAGTAATGCCCGTTGGGGTTGTGGAGAAAGACTGACAGGGCGATGTTGAAGGGACAGTTGCGTTGTAAGCAGAGGATTGGGATTAGTTCTGGGAGTGATTTGAAGTGAGTAGCAGGTGGTGGCTGACTCAAATGAACAGTAATAACCATGAGCTCTTTCTCCTTGTGCCATATCAGGAATTTGTTGCTGTTGTTGAACAATGATATGTATAGATAAATTCAATATAACGACAGCAAAACACTATTTTTATATCTGGCTTTGGTGGTGATGTGGTGTGTCTGTATGATATATTTTATAAAATGATCAATTCACCACTGCACTAAGGATTGATCTTTATCTATTAGCTGGCTTTTCGTTTGTACCTTGTATTGTCTTCACCTGGATAAAAAATATGTCGGGCATGAAATGGTCCTTCATTTATGTATATGTGCGCCTGACTGTTGTAGTTTGAGATAGCAACTAAATATGTCATAGTCACACCTACATATTATGAGTTGTTATTATTTTTTGTGCAAGATTAAGGCTTGTGGAAGAGTGAAGTGACGGACGGTAATACGGCAATGAACTAACGGTAGCACAGTGGGGAACAGTTGGACGCAACAAGCAAGGAAATGAAGGAACAGGAAAGAGATTTCTTGATGTTATTTTGGGAAGAGTTTCCACAGGAACTTTTCCTGGGAGAATACCTCATTGGGTTAGGGGTCGTGTTCAGATTCGGTTTAGGGTTTCTTAAGGACATTCACTAATTGTTACCGCCACCACCGAAGGTGGATGGAGGTTATTTTTTCATCCCTGTCTGTATGTCTGTCTGTTTGTTTGTTGTGAACAGGATATCTCAAAATGTTGTGGATGGATTCGGAAAATATTTGATGGAGAGCTTGGGTATGTGACAAGGAAGACGATTCGATTTTGGTGAAGACCCGAATCCGGATCCCAATCAGATAATTTTTTTAAGCGATTCTTCACCATTGAGCGAGAGGGCTAAAACGACATTTGGCATGAGATCTCAAAAAGTTATAGACGGATTCAGACAACACTAGGTGGATGAGTTGGTTAGGTGACAAGACCAAGCTGGTTAAATTTTATTTCAAGTCCGAATCCAGATCCGGCCGATCAGTGAGATATAAAATGAAAACTAATCAGCCTGGTGGAAGTATGAGCTCTACCGTGTGGCCGTTCTAGTTACCCTCGCCAAAGGAGAGGGCATTGCATTTGGATCCGTTTGTCTGCCTGTCTTTGTTTGTTTGTTTGTCCGCACAGAACATTCGTGTGTTTCTCCGCAACCACTTGTCGGATTGAGCCAATTTTGCGACGACTCATGTAGAATGTTTTAATGAAAATTATGACGTCATAGGTCACGTGGTGTGGCAGCCATATTGGAAAAACGGAAAAAACTTTGGACCTCTGTATCTCTGAAACCGCACCAAGGAAAAAATTGAAACTTTGCACCGAGCAAGTACACCTCATGGGGAATGTGTGTGATTTCTATGATGTCATAGGTGCCCTCGTTATGACATCATAATTGCATATGTAGAACGTCACATCCAATCAGTATGAACATTTTTGAGGGTCATCTAGGGATAAAATGATCCACAGAAAAAATATTCATGACGTCATCGGTCACGTGATTCGGCAGCCATATTGTTTGAAAAAAATAAAACCTTCAAAAATCTTCTTCTCTGAAGTGGCTGCACAGATCGAGGTGAAACTTTACACGTATGACCGCCTGTCCATGAGGAACAAAAGGTTCACACATATGATGTCATTGGTCACATGGTTTCGCAGCCATATTGGATTTATCCTAAAACCTATAGAAATACACCACTCAAGAAGTCCTGGCGAGGGTCTGCAATCTCCAATTGCTCTTTTTATTGTTGTTTTTGTGTTCGCTTATAGGGATCACGTTGCTATATGGCAAGTTTTCTTCTGACATCACTAATTTTTGATCATTGACTCACTCTTGTAATATATACCCATATCATAGTCCTCATTTTTCAATTCATCAAACTTGTTCTGCAGTATAAGGATATTGCCAAAAAATTTAAGGGAGGTATCGATTGATATTGGAAGAATGGACTACCAGTTCAACATTGGCTCTGAAGAATAATACTTAATAATTTATTTGAAGAGTACTTCATAGATTTTGCTCCATAAGAAACTGAACTTCAAGCATAGCACCAGGACAGGAGCTCATACAGGATATTAAGATTCCATTGCTGTAGCGGTCAAACCCAAAGATGTTTGAGGCAAGCACACTACAACTGAGCTATCTTATCTTCCTTTATTTGTTTTGCTCTCCTTGAATGCTTCGGAAGGTGAAAACAGCTGCTTTCAATGTCAAATGTTATTTGAATGTTCTTGCGTGCATCGGCAATTATTTGATGTTTGAAAGTTTAGCGTATTTGGGGGGTTATAGTGCATAATACATGATTAATTTATAGTTTTAAAATTTGTTTGATTTGGTTTCATTTAATTTATGGATTTAACAGGCGAGATAATTTTACAATACCAACACATAATCAGACTTAGCGTCGATAACGTGGGGTTTTTTTTTGCACCCTCTGTCGTGGCAACGCATTTTGGGTGAAATAAACATTGAACACTGAACTAATTTGTTTCTTGTTGGAGGCTCACTGCGTGCATGTATTTTATTAATGACACGTTCGTGAATATGTTTACCGCCATGGGAATCAATGCGTGATGAAAGTTTTGAACGTTAGTCCTTCATTAGAGCAACAAAAGGCCCTTTGTCAGAGATAAACATGCAGTTATCAACTTTTGGTCAATAAAATCCATTGTTGTCCACATCCTCTGATGCAGATCGACATGAGCCTTCACAAAGATCAACATTCCACAACTTGAATCTTGGCCCAGCTATATAAACTGTCATCCTGGTGTTTCACATGCAGCGCGATTCATCATTGTGTGTGTGCTGTCCCGCAGATGGACATCAAACTGGATAACCTATCTGCCTGCAGCATTGGTTGGTAAAATATCACATGGTGTCTTTCATGAAGAGGAGGCAGGTTATCGCTGGCAGCCTGATAAAACTCCAAATTCCTGCACTGACCAACTAGCTTGGAAGGCAAAGGCCAAACACGCAACATGACCTTTGCCAAGATAGTACTTTGACTGAATTGGCGCTGTGTAAAGAATATGGTACGATGATGATGATGATGATAATGTAAAAGTCGAGTAAAATAGTATCGGAGATCAATTTATTTCCTCACTATCATTCACAGACTGGTGTTTATGTGTTTGCTTGTGTGTGGGAGTTTGTGTGTGTGTGTGTTTGTTGCACCACTTCTACAGTTATGGGCCAATTGCACCCAGACTTGCTACAGAGGATCACCATGACCACATTTAATGTATAGGGGTGTTTTTTATCCTTGCCAGTGGTCATGGGGGAAGCGGTGAGGACGCAAATTCTCCATGTAAATGTGTATCGTGTGGCGCCACCTCCAGGTGCGGAAGGGTATTACAAGCCTCCACCATTTACAGTCCTGTATTCCTGTCCCCACGTTTTCCAGTACAGTGAGCTGTTTTCATTTATTAGCAGTAGGTGTTTTTGCTTCGTGCACGTAAACCAGGTTTTTTTTTTTTTTGCCTCTAAAGAGCTGTCAGTTGCTTATACACCGCCCAAATAAAGGTATACGTCAGAAGAACGTGTTGCATCCTTGAAACAAGATCGCCCGTATGGCGGATACTCTGCTCGTTTTTAATAATACGATCTCAAAATTATTTAATAGACGGGACAGTTTTCGTTTTTAGTTTTATGCTGTTATTTGTAGCATTCAAAAAGTTTGATGAATCACATACAGAGTAGTTCCAAGTACATTGATGAATCGCCCTACCTGTGAAACACTGGGATGACAGTTTATGGCTAGGCCGAGATTTAAACCCAGGTTAGACAACTCCAAAGGCTTATGCATACCTCTACTAAGCTGTCCTGGCAATCCAGGTCTGTATTCTGTGCTTAAAATGTTTGAAACCTGGCAAATAACCTGGCCATATGTATGGGTTAGTTCCCCAAAATTGGTGTACAATTTTTTTTTGGTATGACTTTCCCTCCTTAAGCCTGGTGTTGGCTTAGTGGTTAGGGTGCCGGCTTGGGATCCTAGGGTCCTGAGTTCAAGCCCCGTTGGCCACTGAATTAACACCAGGAGGTTGACTCAGCCTGTCATCCTTCCGAGGTCGGCGAAATGAGTACCAGTGTCCTGGTCCCGGTGTATGCCCCGGTTAGAATAGGTGTACCTTATCCCTGTGTGTCGTAAGAAGCGACCAGGGTTGGTGTCAGGAAGGGCATCCGGCCATAAAACATTGCTTCAAGAAAAGCTAACCCCTGCTCAGCAGGGAAAAATGGCTGTAAAAACGGCTGTAGTAGTAGTAGTAGTAGTAGTATGACTTTCCCTCCTTCCCCCCCATGTTGTTTTTTTATTTTGAAACCTCCATATCATTTATAGTTTATCGCTTCCATGAGGGTCAAATCTTAAAAAGTAGTGAAGCTGCTTGTAATATGTGTACAAGCTCTTCCATATGCCTTAAAATGTATATGGAACTATTGATGCTAACATCTTCAAGATACAGGACCAGCTTGCACCTGTCTGTCTGCTGTTCCTATTTCACCACGATGAAGCAACTTACAAATTCCCAAAGCATCTAAACAAGATTAACTGACTCAAAGTTAAACATAGCACAAATAAAGTCCTTATTGACTTGAAATATAGCTTCTGCTGTCACTGTGAAGAATTCGTGAACTCAGGGAGTTTTCTATAAATGTCCGTGAACCTAGCCATGAGCTAAATGCCTAAAAGCGGATCACAGATAGAGGCCTCTCATGCAGAGCTCTTTCTGTTGCAGTTACTCACGGAGGGTCTGGCCCTTCCGCGACACTTGCACGAGGTCGTGGAAACTATTTTATCAGAACTTTATCTCCTGTATTAGAAGTGTGAACTTCAGTACAAAACCTTTTTTGGCCAGTATGTCGATTGTGCTTTCACAATTCCAAAAGACTTAAGCAATCGACCCCCAAAAAGGGGTGAGTAAAGAAAAAGTAAACATGACCATAGAATGTAGACGAAAACAGGGTAATGTACTGTAGATCTCTCAAAGACTTTTCTCATTCCAACCAGGTCTGGGCTAAATTGATTACGTCTGTCAAGGCATTATTCATCTACCTGGTCATACCAAAGTTTAATTTGGTTTGAAATGAAATATCATGAAAACATGCAAATATATACTTAAAAGTAATTTCCCCCCAACCCGAATCTCCAAGAAACTGTATTGCCCTAATTTATATTGGACAAGGTTAATACCATGTTGTGATGCGTCGAGTGTGACTAATTCATTGCTTCCACCTCTGGATATCTGTAAAGTGAAAGGAAAGCTGAATGAGTAAGTCTTTCCTGCCAGAATCCAACCTCTCCATTGCCAGGTCTTCTGAAGTGCATTTCTGTGGCAACAAACAAACTGAAATGTTGTGATTTCAGGATAAACTACAGAGGATCCGGGAAATGCACACTCGTAGTGAAGTCATTGAGTAGTTAAGAGTCGTTATTCTTGGAAGAAAGCTTAACTAGGATAATTAAACCAGGTATGTGGAAACCATTAGGTGGAAGAGCCCAAAAGGTATTCATCGTGGAAGGACGTGGAAACCCACCGTATATTTTCCGAGAAAAAGTCATCGATCGCCAAAGAAAGGGAATTTGTTATACTGGAATAATTGGTCCCCCTATACCAGGACTCCTATACGATTATAAGTAGTGCCAGGAAAGAGACACCATTCTGTTATTACTATTGAGGACCAAAATGAAGGTGTCAGCTGAAATTGTGCACGGAAGCCAGTGCCAGATGTGCCTGTGGGAACACATGGAAAAATGGTCTAAAAATATCAATCGAGAATGTTCGAAGTCTGTCCCAGCACGGAAAACTTGATAACCTTATTCAAGAAAATGAGAGAATCAATGTTGACATCATGGGCAGATGTAAAATGAGATGGACAGGCGTTGGTTATATTGTGAAATAAAACCACCGGTTTATAGACTCAGAAGGTAATGACCAACAGAAAAGAGTTGGTGTATGACTGAAAAAAAATCTGTCTCACAGTATGAAAGATTTCTGGCCAATTTCTGATCGAGTAATGATGATAAAATTGAAGCAAAAACATTTGATATTTGCATTCTACAAGTGTATGCTCCAACCATCTTCACACAGATGAAGAAGTTGAACGCTTCTATGATTGTATTCAAAGTGGTCTGAAACAAGTAAAATCAACTGAAACTGTAACTAGTAGGAGACTTAAATGCCAAAGCAGGGAATGGTCAATATCATGTTATAGCAAATACGGACTTGGAGTATACATCGAGAGAAGAACGAGGCCAATACAATTTTCCTAAGAAAGCTAGTTGACCATGATGAACAGATGGTTTAAGCTTAACCGAAGACAACTGTATACACGGAACAGTCATGCAGAGGTAAACATAAATCAAATTGACTAAATCTTGATCAGTAAGCATTTCAGAATCTGTGTGACCAAAGCTAAGATCAACAAGTACAGATTGTAATGCATATCATAATGCCATTGGTGTTGGTATTAAAATGAGATTAGTCGTAAATGAGAAAACTTTCTATTTTGTTGGATATCTATACTAATAAATGTCAGTGTGTCTGTCCATCCATCAGTCCATCTCTCCATAACTCCAAAACCATGAAACCTAGCGGCCCCAAACTTTGCATGCATACTCGGGGGAACTCCAAGGTAGTGCATGAATGAAAATTGGGTGTTTGGGTTAATTTAAACACCATTTTTCAAGATAATTAACAGCCTTATTTAATTATCTTTTATCAAGGTGTCACCCTTGGTCAGTCCCTGAGTCGGCCCTCTGTCAGCTTGCTGGGGTCTTGATAAGCCATGTTTGTTTGTTTTTTTTTGGCCTGCTCAACAATGCCTTGCCGTGAAATAGGCTGCAATGGTTTCTTAACGATAAAGCCCTCAAATTTTTTTTACACTTTCCTCTCATATCATCGAATGCCTCATCTTCATTCCTGCGAATCGCTAGATACATCGCAATGCTTATAATTTCCCAGAGATGCCAGTGTTCATGGCTTTATTTCATTTCCACACATGCTATAAGCTCTAGAATGTCTTAACTTTAGCGGAATTTCAAAATTTAAGCCACGGAATTTATCTAAGCAGCAGTTCAGACTGCGAAAACAAAGTGCCCATTTATCCAAATCAGACATTGTTTGAGACTGCCGGCATCTCCGATTGTTTGTGGCTTTATGTAGTTTCCGCACATGGTTTTGATCGCTAATCGATTGCCAAACCAGTGCGGTCAAACTAAATACAGTCCAGAGATGACCGGAGTGTCAAACAATGTGTGAATTGGACAAATGAACACTTCTTTTTTTTACTTTTTTTTTTAGCAGTCGGAGCTGCTGCTGAGGTCAATTTCCCATTTTAAATTTTGAAATTCGGTTTAGGTTAAGAGATTCTAGAACTGATCACATTTCAGCAGTAATGCTTATAAACGTCCAGAGAGTTGTGGTCGCACATTATTTGATGATCTGGACGTGTCAGGAAGGCGGTTATCTCTGGACGTGTCCAGACATTGGTTAGCTCCAGACATGACCGGACGGTGTTTGTCTTCGGCCGTGTGCGGACAGTCGTTGTGTCCAGATGGTGTTTGACTCTGGACGTGTCTAGGCAGTGGTTAACTCCAGGTGGTGTTTGTCTATGGACATGTTCGGGTGGTGTTTGTCTCCACACATGTCTGGGCGGTGGTTAACTCCAGACGGTGTTTGTCTCCGGGCATGGCTAGGAGGGGGTTAACTACAGGCGGTGTTTGTCTCTGGACATGTCTGGGCAGTGTTTGTCTTCACACATGTCTGGACAGTGTTTATCTCCAAATGATGCTTGTCTCTGGAGGAGACATTTAGGAGGAGGAGGGCATTGGACATCTGGAGGGCAGTGTTGTCTCCGGAGGTGTCCGAGTGGTGTTTATCTCTGGACTGTGTTTGCCTCCGGATGTGTCTGGGCAGTGTTTGTCTTCACACATCTCTGGACAGTGTTTATCTCCAAATGATGCTTGTCTCTGGAGGAGACATTTAGGAGGAGGAGGGCAGTGGACATCTGGAGGGCAGTGTTGTGTCCGGGCGGTATTTGTCTCCCGAGGTGTCCGAGTGGTGTTTATCTCTGGACTGTGTTTGCCTCCGGATGTGTCTGGGCAGTGCTTGTCTGTGGATGTGTCCAGGTGGTATTTATTCCTGGGTAGTGTTTGTCTCCAGATGTGTCCGGGTGGTGTTTGTCTCCGAACGTGTCTGGGCGGTACTTATCTCCAGGCAGTGTTTATAGTATGACTGGTAGAAAATATATTTCAGATATTATCTTGTTTCCATCTTAACTGTTATTCTATGCAGGATCATTTTTATGAGACAGTATGAATCATAATTAATGCTCCACCGCACATTTGCCTTCCCTCCCCTCACCTCATGCCTACCTCCTCCCAAACCCCTTCCCACCTCCTCCCAAACTGCCCTCTCTCCTTCATGCCCATAAAACTCTGGACATTTATAAGCATTACAGCTGAAATGTGATAAGCTCTCGAATCTCTTAACAGGTCAGGTCAGGTATGTGAGCATGCGCCAGAGCAGCACGTCGCTGCGTCCACTTTCCGCCGGTACTCCAGGGGCCTCCATCTTACCATCCCCCAGGCAGATGCCTGGCCCATCCCCATCCCCTTGAGATGCTGATCAACCTGCTGCAACCACGAGGCACGTGGTCGGCCCGTTGGCCTCCTCCACTCCTAAGGCTCCTTCGCTGAGAAAATATGGTGAGCAGGATCAGTGTCAGGAAAACGAGCCACATGTCCATACAGCCGCGGCTGACACTTATGGACTATGCAGGGAACAAATCTCATTTGAGTCTCTCTCAGCAGCCGCTCGTTGAACACAAAGTCCGACCAGCGAGAGCCAAGGATTCTCTGAAGAGACTTGGTACCAAAGGAATTGAGTCGCTGTCTCAGATCCCTGGTCAGAGTCCAAGTCTCGCATCCGTAGAGCAAGACTGGAAGCACCACACATGTCCGGGTGGTGTTTATCCCTGGGTAGTGTTTGTCTCCGGATGTGTCGGGGTGGTGTTTATCTCCGGATTCACATATGGCAAATCTTGGAAATGATGAGTAGTAGTTAAACAAACATGCCGCACATGCAACATGTGTATCCATGCCCTGGATACCCTCTGTAACCAAAGATAAAAGCACAGGTTGCCTTAGTCGTGAGGCCGTCAATTAAAATGCCACGTCTAACGAATGATCAGAGGAACCATGCCATTGGTTTGCTGAATGGTGGAATCAGTAAAGGCAGAGTTGCTTGACACTTTAATGTCCACCAGTCGACAGTTTCTAGGCTACAGAGCTGATACAGAGCCACAGGAAGGGTCAGCAACCGTCCTTGTCCTCATGCGCAGCATGCGACGTCAGCAAGACAAGACCGATACATCGTCAGTCACCTCCGCAACTGCTTCAGGATGTCATGAGAAACGGCCATAATCACCATTGGAACAAGGGGATGATTCATCAGTGATAAATCTTGACACATCAACGCCGAATTGCACTACAACGATGGGTAGCAGCTGGTGGTAACTTACGTGGGAGACTGTGTGGAAACCAGGGCCTGATTTCGGGAAGGACCAATGGAGCATTTGTCCAGGGCCCAAACTCCAGGGGGCCCACAAAAACATACGATTTATATTTATAAAGCGAGTATTATTTCTTGCCTTGTTAGTCAATTATTTAGTCAGCAAGGCATTATTTAGTCAACAAGGCATTTATAAAGCGAGTGTTATTTATTGCCTTGTTGAGTCAAAGTTAGCAGAGCCAGGGAAGTGGTATATGGGGTCACATCTGCTATGTAAGGCTGGCAATTCAACTTTCCTCCAACCAGTTTTTGATAAATTTGTGTTAACGTTCCATCAAAATCACTTTATCAACTTGATATCAATATTAAGTTTAACTGATAATTACCCACCCACCGAAGGTAGACGGAGGTTATGTTTTACCTGATTGTTAATTGCCGGAATCCTTCGGATTTCGGCAATTATGTTGGTCGGTTGTGTGTGTCATTCTGTGTCTGTCTGTGTTTGTTTTGTGTTTGTTTACCCTGTAGCAGCCACACCGTTTCAGCGATCATGACCAAACTGGGTACAGACGTCAGCCATGGTCCCACTTAGAGACTTGTCGATTTTGGTAAATCTAGGTCAAAGGTCAAGGTCAAGGTCACGAAAACCGAAATTCTTATTTTCGCAATAACGTCCGCTAAAATGGTCGTATCGACTTCAAACCAAATCCAAAATGTGCATCTTCCAATTCTGCATCCAACCATATGTTCATTGGGGTGTCACACCAACACCCGTCTTAGCGGTCGGGGGTCGAATGTCAGGGGGGTCGGGTCAAAACTTTCAAATTGTGATAAAAACGCAATTTAAAGTCTGATTGACTTCCAAGTTATGATCATGACCAAACTAAGTGCTATTGTTGCGAATCTGGAAGCACTGAGCACACAACATACAGGTCCTATAGCTCAGTTATTTCGATAAGTAAATGTGGATAGATAGCTCCCTGTCCTTGTTTAATGGGTGAATAAATGTACACGTGCTGTGAGTTTTTTGATAGTCAGGGTTTTCTTTTTATTTTAACACCACCAACATCAACTACAACAACGCCAGCCTCACCCTCACCTTCACCGAGCGATTCTACGCGCCAAAACCGTCCAGTGAGGGAGAGCGGGGAGGGCGGAGGCGCCCCTCCCCCCCCTGGAGAAGGGTGAATAAGGTTGCAGCGCGTTCGGAAAGAGAACCTTCCTGCACAAGATCCGCAAGTCGGTTGCGCACCGTCTCTCTGTCGGTGAACTAGAGAGTTTTTGAGATAGTTGATGACCATCAAGCAGGCAAGGTTGTGATCAATCTGACGGGCATGTGGAACAAGTGTGGAGTTATCAGCCCTCGCTTTGACGTTCTACTCAAAGACTTGGAGAAGTGGCAGAGAAACCTCCTGCCTTCTCGACAGTTTGGGATGCAGAGAGTTTTTGGTTGCCGGGACGAGCGCTGAAGGGAGCTCTGGATTCTGCTCGCGGCTCGCTGGCACCTGGTTCGTCTGCTCGTGTCAGCCAAACCACACGAGGTGGACAGGTCCATGTCCCTCTGGGGTGTGTGTGTGTGTGTGTGTGTCTGTCGGTGGGCCCGTCTGTAAGTAGGAATTGTTTAAGTGCTCTTTGCTGTACATGCTTGCATCTCTATAGTCGGATAACTCTGCTTCTTGCGTGCTCCTTCCCCCCATTATAAATAAATACATTTATTAAATGTATCAGTTCGCTGCTGTGTTTCTTCCATTGGCTTAGCATAGCGCATGTTGGTGAATTACAAAGGCTGTTGCCGCTGTAAACGTACATTTGGACTGACGGGACTTCGGCAACCATCCGCTCGGGTTGCACACGGGTCGGGACACTAATGGCTCGACTCGTACGGGGGCCGTCGAGGGTGTGAATACTCGGTAGTTCGCCACGTGGATCTCTAGGTATTTTGAAGATTGGCAAATAACCCTGTACCACATGGTGGCATTATTGACGATTCACGGTCCGGTAAGGAACCCGTACCCTCGGAGTTTTCCGAAAGGTACGATCTAGATTCCGGGTGTTCGGTGGAGTCGACCCTACTGCTCCACCTAGCGGTCGTGCTCGCAGCCGATACCCGGCTCCGCAACACTATAACTCATTAAACAGTAGCACTATCGACTTAAAAGAACCAAATTGATTTCCAGCTTTTTGTTTTTTCAGAGATCATGGAGATATGACAAAGTTATTCTGGCAATTCCTTGCTCAACGAGCAATTTCATTAATTGCCAGAATCCTTCGGATTTCGGCAATTATGTTGGTCGGTTGTGTGTGTCATTCTCTGTGTTTGTCTGTTTTTTGTGTGTTTGTTTTACCCCTGTAGCAGCCACACCGTTTCAGCGATCATGATCAAACTGGGTACAAACGTCGGCCATGGTCCAACTTAGACACTTGTCATTTTTGGTGAATCTAGGTCAAAGTTCAAGGTCACCGAAAAAGCGAAATTCTTATTTTGGCAATAACATCCGCTAAAATCGTCGTATCGACTTCAAACCAAATCCAAAATGTGTATCTTCCAATACTGCATCCAACCATATGTCTCATTGGGGTGTCACACCAACACCCTTCTTAGCGGTCGGGGGTCGAATGTCAGGGGGGTGGGTCAAAAGTTTAAAATTGCGATCAAAATGCTATTTCAAGTCCGATTGAATTCCAAGTTATGATCATGAACAAAGTAAGTGCTATAACTCATTAAACAGTAGCACTATCAACTTATAAGAACCAAATTGATTTCCAGGTTTTTGTTTTTTCAGAGATCATGGAGAAATGACAAAGTTATTTCGGCAATTCCTTGCTCAACGAGCAATTTCATTTGTTTGTTTGTTTGTAAACAAAATATCTCAAAGAGTTGTGAATGGATTCGGACGAAATTTGGTGGAGAGGTTTTGTGTATGACAAGGACAAAATGATTCGATTTTGGTGAAGATCCAAATCCGGATCCGGATCGGAGAATTTTTAAAGTGATTTTTCACCATTGAGTGATTTGGCTAAAATTATATATTGTACGATATCTCAAAAAGTTGTGGACGGATTGGGACGAATCTTGGTGGGCAGGTTGGGTATGTAACAAGGAAGAACTGGTTCGATTTTGGTGACGATCCAAATCTGGATCCAGATCTGAGAATTTTTCAAGCGTTTTTTCACCATTGAGTGGTGGGGCTAAAACGATATATAACACAATATCTCGAAAAGTTATGGACGGACTTGGACGAAACTTGGGGAATGAGTTGGTCAGGTGACAAGAATAAGCCGATTAAATTTTAGTTCAGATCCGAATACTCAAATGTAGTTGGTCCTACTCAAATGGTCCTACTTTCTACTACTGAAATGTCCCGGGGGCTGTTAATCTTAAATTTGGCCCTGGGGCAAACGTTATCTTTAATGATTAATCGAGGCTCAACGTCAGTTTTCCAGATGGATGTCTTCACATGTAATGGCAGCAAGGACACTGTTTCGCTCAGGGCTGCATTGTTGAGAGAGACCGTTTTGGAGGTGGCGGTGTTTTGGTTTCGGGAGCAATCGTCAAAGAACCCTCCATGCAATGTTGCAGAGCTTACTAAAGCCTTACAGTTGCGTTGGACAGCAATACTCCAAGCTCTGATTCGCCACCTGTGTTAATCCATGCCCCTTAGTCTTCAAGCGTGCATCGCCGCCCAAGGTGGTCACACTCGATATTGACTTTACAGACCCCCTGCATCATTTGACGTTTTTGTGACGTCATGTGGACATCCAGATTTTCCCATCTCTGTGCAGATTCCCGTAGGACTGTCCATGACAAATCTCATGTTATTGCATACATTGATCCTTTTTCACATGCCATGAAATAAATGTCAATTTTAATTTGGTATGCATTTTCATTGCCTCTCAGTATAGTTGTGTTTTCATGGTCCAGAGTTCAAAAATGGCCATGGTTGGTGAGTGATCTTGAGCATTAGGTCATGTAACCATCTGCCGTCACTCAAGCAATCATTGCATGTTGGACAGCGAATTTTCGGAAATCTCGAGAATGCTAGACATTAATTTGCAGAATAATTGTTTGTCAATGTTGGAAGTGTGGAAAGAATGATTAATTCTCACCTGAAATTGTATAATTGGAATTAAATCAAAAGGCAACTTATGTGGACATTGAAACAGAGCTTCCGGAATGCCACCAGAGGAAAGGAGTTGAATTATTGAAGAAGAATTTGACAATTTGATGGAATTATGTTTCCCTCTTCACCCACCCACATTTATTTTTCACTCTTCCCTTGTCCAAAGGAATAGATTTTGCAGCTTGTTTAATCACAGTTGAAAGCCACTCCATGATGGAGGACATCTTACTCTTTATTAATTGTAAGAGAAAAAGCCCAGTTGACTAAAAATTACAATCAAATTAGGGATAACCCTCTGGCTATGTGCAGCATGCACTCCTGCCGCTCATTACAGCGCTCTACAGGGTTGGTTGTATTGCAGCATCATAGACACATTGTTGACCTGCATGGGCCAGCTCATTGGAGAGGGATGGGATGGGAGGGGGGGTGGAGGTGAGGGGCTTAGATATTCGGTTGGCAATAGTATTTCTGGTCCTATATTTTTCCCCATTTAGATGATGAGTGGCTAGGTCTGTTGTTCTATGCCTTTTTCTGCGTGCTTGTCTGCACTTGCCTGTGCGTGTTTATGTGCGTGTGCTCTCATGTATGCAAAGTTGCTTTTTTGCTGGCACACATTTTCTTTCCTGTTGAAAATATAATATATGAAGTAATAGGGTGCAAAAAATTATAATGTACCCCAAATGAGTATATTTAAGAACTTTTTGGTTTTAGTACATATCATTTTGCATCTTTATATTTATTACCTTTGCCACCAGAGGTGGATGGAGGTTATGTTTTCACCCTTGTTTGTCTATATGTTTGCCTGCTTGTTTGTCTCTCTGACTGTGAGCAGGATATCTCAAAAAATTGTAGACAAATTCAGACGAAACTTGGTGGACTGGTTTGGTGTGTGACAAGGACGAATTGAACAACTTTTAGTGAAGATCTGGATCCAGATAGCATTTCTAAAATGATTCTTCACCATTGAGAGATATAGCCAAAAACGATAGATCGCATGATCGCAAAAAGTTACGGACGGCCTATGACAAACCTTGGTGGATGAGTTGGGTAGGTGACAAGAACAAGCAGATTATATTTTTGGGAAGAGATATAGGTGCATATACAATTTATTTGCAAGATATAGGTGACTGCATTGCATCATGTAATTTTCATCTTTTCACACGACTTCAGATCTGTTGATATTATTTCCAAACATTTGATTCTTGAGTTATAATGTCATAAATAGAAGGGGCGTTCCAGAAGTTCTGGAAATGTGGTCTTCGTTAGAACCCTACAGCCGCAGTTTATTTTCTCATTATAAACTTGAACGTAGTATTACATGCCACTGGATTTGACATCAAATGTTTCAGAGTATTTCAGAGTATGACATTTATTGTTTCACAATATCATCCAGAAATTTGTTATGTGATGCAAAAAAAATTGGCAAAGATGTGCTATCAAATTGCCATGCTGATAAGGTGCCAACCCCAAATAAATCCACAAATGTCATGTATGGTGAAGGTGCACCCTCATATTTTACAACAAACAAAAAGAGGTGGTTGACTTTAAGCATAGACACAGGACCAATGGAGATGACGGAAGGTCAAGACGGCCAGAAGATGCTTCCAACACATAAACTGTTGCCAAGGTCGAGGCTTTTAAATAATGGACAATAACTGTTAATGTCGCCAAAATATCCACAGAATTTTCAATTTCCTAAGGCAGGTTTTCCACAATCATCCACGAAATATGAAGCATTTTCTCGATCTCAGCAAAATGGGTCCTTCAAAATCTTGGCAATCTCAATGAACAAACAGCTGGCTGACATCATGTTTCCGACTTCTCTAACTGTGCAACGCAGATCCATCCAACCTAATTGCATATCCAGTGACTGGTGATAAAACACTGCTTTGTCAACAAGATCCTGGTACCAAATTGGAATCCAGGTAATGGAAGCACGAGGCATCATTGCCAGTCAATAAATCTTGCATCCAATACTCAGCCAGCAAGAATCTGGCCTTGCTTCTCTGGGATGCCAAGGAAATCCTGCTCATTGACTCCATGTCTCACAAAAGTACAATCAGAGGAGAATATTATATGAGCCTCATGCAAAAATTGTGTCACGATCTCAAGCACACTAATGCTGAGGGATGTTTACGAAGGTCTTGCTCCTCCATTATGCCAATGCACCTGTGCACAAGTCCCATGTTGCGCATGGCTGCTGATTTGCCCATGGAAAGGAACTGACTGAAGCAACCCATATGTAGCTTAACATGCAATCTTAAATCTTTTATGATACAAGTATAGACAGTTTGAAGGGCAAACAAAGCAAGTGCAACTATTGTGAAAAATAAATAAACATTGAGGTGTATTGGACTATTAGGAGTATATGATTCCTCGTACGTTTTGATTAACCATCATAAGAATGGATTAAGAGTAAATGGGGCAGTTACAGTGGGTTACTATAACAGATATTCCTTACGGTGATTTCATCCTCGTTTGTCTGTCTAGTATGTAGGTCACATTCCTGATGATCAACTCGGTGTCCACAAGTCTGTCACGAAGGAGGTAGGCAGCATTACTTCATCATCCATCAATCAATTTGCTCACTTTCTGCGAAGAAAGCTTACAAACTTTGAAAATGCATACAATGCTTATATGATACCTCAACAAGAAGTAGTAATGAAGTGTTCTTCACCTTATTCCTTCACTGGGTTGTCGTTTTTTGCTGTTTGTTCTCGTTTCAGCGATGTAACCTTTGATCGTACCTTCCGATGTATAGGGAACATCATGAAGTAATTGGACTTGCATAAAAATCCAATTCACTAAATTAATGAAACTGGCTTTTCTGTATTATTCGATGACGATCTTCACTGAACTTTTTTTACACATTGCCTTTAAACTGAACAATCGCTCTTATTCTGTTGCAAATTTGTGTGTTAGACCACGTACTACTTGATTAACAACACTTGTACAAGGAACAGCTTTTCACATCAATGCATTCTGTTTCCAGTATAGGGATGATGGAAGTTATGTGATACATGAGGTTACAACAACAGCGACAAAGGTAACCTTACTGCTTTTTGCTCCCCATAAAATCATTTAATTAACAAGGAAGCACATCACGCCTTTTACTCCACCCTATTTCAGACGCTCGTTTATAAACACCTTGAACCATCGTATCTTTCTCAGCTGATAAACCTACAATACAATCTTTATGAGGCTTTTGAACTGCAATGGATTCTAAGCTTACAATTTAGGTTATTTTGTCCATACATTGCCATATCACTTTACTATCACATTGTATTGCCTTTCTCCCTTTCTCTTTTCTTTCCCTTTCTTTTTTCTTTCCCTTTCTCTTTTCTCTCCTCTCTCTCCCTTTCTCTTTTCTTTCCTCTCTCTCCCTTTCTCTTTTTCTTTCCTCTCTCTCCCTTTCTCTTTTCTCTCTCTATTTTCTCTCTCTATCTCCCTTTGTCATTTCTTCACTTCCTTTTTCAATTTTTTTCTTCTCATGTACTCTCTCTTCTCATTGTTTATTTTGCCTGAATTAAAAACTTGGTTTTGAAATGTAATTTGTTCCTGTTTTGTTTTGTAATAGTCTTGTGTTTATTTTGCCACGCATGCAAAGCGAAAGGCGGGGTTAAGTAATCGGTTCACTTCTGTCCATGTGTCTGTCTGTCTGCAACCATAAGTTTATGATCGAGGAACAACTTATTTGAATTGAATGTCATATTTTGAACACTAATCAGAAGACAAACCTGTGGTTTCGCAGTACTTTAGCTCTGCATTTGTCCCGATCGCAGAGAGAGGAGTGAGATAATGTACTTACTCTGTCTATCTGGCAGTCAAACAAAATTAAAAATTATTCCAAACAGGAAACTTACTGTTTTAAAAAACGTCATAAAGGACACAAACAACAGGCAGGAATAATTAATGTGATGTGTTCGACAGTGTGGTGTAATCGACACTGCTTCAACCGTGGTAAAACCCAGAATTAATTGATTTATACGACTTTTACACTTTTAATTTTATTTAAATTGAATTATATACTTGAACACCACGGGAAAACACAAATTGCCTTTGTTGCACTTTCAAATCCCTTCTGTTTAGCAGTACTGTACGTGGACATGTTAAATAGGGTGGTATGTAAGACTGTTTCAATAATGTTAAACTTACAGAATTTTTTAACGATCTCTAAAATCATTATTTCATTAAAAATTGAACTGTACACTTGAACACTGCACGGGTAATGTGTTATATGATTCCTCTGGTTGATGTAATTTAAGTGACCTGAAAGTCCCTGTCATTTAAGGACCTGAAAGCCCCTGTGGTGTAAGGACCTGAAAGTCCTTGCCCCATCCCACTCCCTTCCACAGATCTCCTCATGTCTCTGTTCCCCACTGTTTTGTGCTACCCTCTCCCACCCCTCTTGTCTCCTGCTTCCCTTGTTATACATTCTGTGTTAGCTCTTATATGAGCCTCGACATTGTATATATAATTATATATATAATACAGTAGATATATATATATATATATATATATAAAGTGATGCTTTGTAAATTGTTTATACAGTATCTTAAATACTGTGTGTGTGTATATATGTGTATATATATATATATATATATATATATATATATATTATATTATATATATATTTATCTATCTATAATTCCAGCAGTGTTGTGTGTGTGTGTGTGTGTGTGTGTGTGTGTGTGTGTCTGTGACCGCTGTTTCTCGACAACCACTGGTCCGATCTAATTGAAACTTGCCAGATATATTGCTGGGACCTGAGGATGTGCCTTTCAAGGTTTGATATTAATCGGACAAGTGCTTCCCAAGTTATGGCCATTTATTTACCAACAAATGACAAGACACGTTGTTGCGTGGCCGATGGGGAAGGGAAGCTCAGCCGCGTTCCCCATTACGGGTTACAACGTACGGGCTTCCGGAGAGTGATGACTTCGTGTATTCTAATAATTTCTCGATTTCTTATGCGCATTTATAGATAAACACAATGCCCAAGTTATGATCATTTTCTATTAGACGGTGCATAAATTTCGGTAACATCAGAGTGCTGGTATGCTCCGAACCAGGAAGTAATTTTTTTTTCTCTCTCTTCTCTTATCTTTTTTTTTCCTTGCCACGACATTGCGAAAAGGTAAATACGTTGGCGCTAATTGAATAATTGGGTATTGAAACTAAATTGCGAATAATCGTAACTGCGAATAATTATGCGAACTTCCGGGCCACGCATGTACGGGCACGCGAGAGCGAAGAAAAACGGGCCTGTGTGGTTGTTGTTTGTTGCTCGTGGTTTGAATATTTATTTATTATTATTATTATTATTATTATTTTTTTTACGGGCACGTACTAGTATATATAAAATGACTAAACTAAAGAATTTATAAAACGTGTATTTTTTTAATATTTGTATTGGCTTCACACATAATTGTGTCATTATGTCATTGATAGCTAATTTATCTTTAGTTATGAAAATCTAAAGAAAAACTTTAGTTATGAAAAACTAAAAAAAAATATATATATATATAATGACTAAACTAAAGAGT
>CM068952.1:61803155-61816909 GCA_035128595.1 Eptatretus atami
TGTATATTTTACTATTTGTATTGGCTTCACGCATAATCGTGTCATTATGTCATTGATAGTTTATCTTTAGTTATGAAAAACTGTTTTTCAGTGTGTATCTTTTGGTTACTCCTGTTATTGTTTGATATATTTTTAGGTTCTTTATCTCTAATTACACACAATTTAGTGTAACAGCTACCAATTGTGTAAGTTCAAATGAAAGATTCTTCTTCTTCTTCTTTATATATATTTTATTGTTTTTTCACTATAACCAATGCAATATCCATCATTCTGTTGTGTTCTACTCACTAGCAATAGATGGCAGCATTGCACAATGTCAATTACACTTACACATCATACTTACATTATATACCTTGCTCATTATACCCACCTAATGAGATTCTCATAATGTTATCAGCCAATTTATTTGGGATTATATTACAACATTGACCATGCTGTCTTTCCATACTACTGCTTTGTCACCACCTTCAAATCAGATTCACTGCAAAATACCAGATTCCCCCTTGTTATGAACATATGCATTGTGCACATAGGATTACAATACAAATTATTGAATATCATATATTGGATTGGTGATTGCATTTCTCTAACCCACCCTATTACCCTTGTACAAAGGAGGAAATCCATGAGCCATCCGAACGGTTAGAGGTGGAGCGGGTCAGTGGGAAGAAAGCTGAAACACCACAGCGGAAAGTGAAGAAGAAGGAAAAAATTGACTCGAGCACGTTTATGACGCCACAGTTGAAACACAATCAGAAAATGCTTGATCAGTTCAGTGAGGTGAGTTACATGGGTCTCTAATGATAAGGAAAATAATTGTGAATAGATTGATGTTTTTCACTGCAGTTGTTGATTATAGGCCTAACAAATTTCCTTCTGTCTTATGTATGAAGTTGAAATACAAAGAGGACTATGAGAAAAAGAAGCATGAAGGGTATACGACTGTGCCGGACACGCCATTGTTACGGAGGATCAAGAAGGCACAAGACAATATTAGTGAAGTAAGCTGCATGTTGGCGGTAACACATGGGTATCAGTCAGTAAAATTAATTTGACCTTGTCTTTGGGAGGAAAACCTTCCACGGTGATAATAGTTGGATAAAAATAAGAGTTCTGGCTCACTATTCTTTATTGTGTGAAAATTTGTGAAATCACATTCATTTAAATGTGTGGGATTATATTACATAGGGCACATTCAAGTCCTCTCACATTTTTTAACAGAAAATCATCATCAAATATATATATTTGTACATACATATATATTAATATATAAAGCTCTTTCTAACCACAGACTGACTCACTGACTGACTCACTGACTGACTCACTCACTGACTGACTGAATATTAAAGATCGGTGCCTTCCGGGTGATGTAGAAAGATAAAATTTTGCATGCTGATGGCCATCAAAGCCAGTACACCAGAAAAAAAAAAATCACAGAATCATCAGACAACATCCATAAATGAAAATATAAATAAATGGAAAAAAATTCAGGTGAGTGATCCGAGAAAGTGGGGAAGCATGGTAATTTTGTGTGCCAATAGACATTGAGGCCGACACACCATAAAAAATCACAGAACCATCAGAAAGCATCCGTAAATGAAAATAAAAATAAATGTAAAAATAAAAAAATGAAAAAAAAAATGCAGGTGAGTGACCCAAGACAATGTGGAAGCACGGTTTGTATGCTTACACAATGTCTAAGCACACACTGCTAGTATATATATGAAGTTCATTCTGACTGACTGACAATCCATCCATTACGACCATACTCGATGCAGAGCGTTGGTGCTGCCGAAGCAGTCTCCTTGGCTATGGCGCACAATGCTGGACTGGTCGCCCCTCCGACACAGGATACCAGCAAGCTGGCACTCATTTTGCCGACCTTGGAAGGATGAAGGGCAGAGTCAACCCCACCTGGTGTTAATTCAACAGCCGAGTGGGATTTGAACTCAGGATCCTCGAATCCCAAGCCCACCACCCTAACCATTAAGCCAACACCAGGCCTACTGACTGACTGACTGACTGATATTAAAGTTCGGTACCTTCCAGGTGACGTAGAAAGCTAAAATTTTGCTTGCCAATGGACATTGAAGCTTGTACATCGTGAAAAAATACAGAACCATCAGAAAGCATCTGAAAATGAAAATATAAATAAATGAAAATATTGAATGAAAAAAACAAATGCAGGTGAGCGATCTGAGACAATGGGGAAGCACGGTTTATTATTGCTTATAATGTGTTAGCATACCCCGCTAGTATATTATATATATTTGTGGAATTCCTATTTTATATAATAATAAACTTTACGTAAAATTTACCATTCATCTTTTTTGCTACCTTCCCCTTCCCCTTCCCATTCCCATGATGAAAGGAGTTACATTTACGGTCATACTACTTTACAAAAAAAATAGAAAAGGAGATTAAATAATTCTTAATTTTTTATTTTAAACAAAAACATTTATTATATAAATAATATGTATAACAGTGATAATGAAGATGATGAGTTTTCATGATATTATGAGGATGAAGGTGGTAATGATGGTGAAACATTTGAATAACAGAACAAAAGATTACAACAAGAAAAGGAATTATTAGAACATGAAGCATATGGATTACAGAAATAAAAGAAATATATATTTAGTGATGAAAAACTGTATATATTTCGTTTTTTGAATGAAGAAAATTAAGAGTTTATAGAACAAATGAAATATTTACAATGCAAATGATAAAAACTTCTTAAAATAAATATATTATTCATAAAATGTCCACAAATTATATATTAAAACAGAAATGCCAGTAAATGCGATCACAAAAAGTCCACAAAAGTCCTTGCTTCTTCCTTATAAATAATGGCACACCAAAGACCCATTAAATAGGTTAATTGCAGTGTCTGCGATTTATACGTAAAAATAAATCCTTTTGTCAAAAAACTTCTCAGACGAACAGCAAAGATATATGTGTGAAAAAGAGTTAAGCACAACTAAAAAATAGTATTTAGATGTGGATATCTGGTGACTGGTGATAGAAAAAAGAGCTGACTGGTGCAGGTGATAAAAAAAAGAGCTGGAGACATATTGGAGAATCGACAGTGGTAAACAGAGAAACCACTGACCTGCCTGTGATAATGAAAGAAACAGTTCTTGTGTTTCAACCTCATCACAGGATGAAAACAGTGTTTTTGTTTGTGACAAAAATATTGACTCAAAATAAAATTCTTTCATATGTAAATTAAAAAACCCTCCATGCACAGGCTGTATTTTCTGTTCAGATCACCATACCAAGGCAATTTTTCAATTTTGCACACCCAAATTGTACAGCCCTAAAAGCAGGCACAGATCCATGATTTTAGGTTGGGGAGGGGAAGGGGATGCAAAAATTTACATTGCACTGAAAAATATTTTTTTGCCGAGCAGAGGGAGGGGAGCATTTTTGTTGGTGTTTCGTTTTGTCATTAATTCTAAAGATTATTATAAATATCGAAAAATAATGCTCCAATACACTTGGAAAGAAGTCCTAATGAAAAAAACTTTTGTCCAAAACGATGTACAGTATATGACACCTGTAAATAAATGACCTCATTTGAATGGCAAAATATAATTTGAGTCCTGTTTGTTCTTGGCATGTTCCATACTAAAGACAAACTGGACTAAAATTTTACATTTAAAGCTCAAATGGACTGTGGGTAAAATATGGTCGATTTATATGACTTAAAGGGGTATTCATGATATTTTGGTAGGACACCGAATAATGATATTCAAGAAGTTGTTCGACCGACATAAATCAACACCATCAACAAAATATGCTGCATTTCCTGAGGATATTATTCAATCATGATGCTCGTAGTACTGATAACATCTAGAATATACTTCAAAAATATTTGCTTCTTTTAGAAGGACCCAGGTTGAGTAATATGCAGCCCATCAGCTTTACTTAACATCAGCATCAGTTTGATGCCATTGACCTTGTGCTCATAGGTGTCATTCAAGCTATCTATTTGTTCATTTGCAGGTTAAGTACAAGAAGGACGGGGAGGCTGGCAGGACAATGTGTCATGTGGACAATACAGCACGTGATGTGGAGCATGCCAAGAAAGTAGGGCAGCTTGTGAGCCAGGTACTCTCCATGATGTGTGCTGCTTGTGTGCCCATCGGGTATCTCGGTCCTCCTTTTGTAGCCTGAAATCTTACTTTAGTTGCTGCTGCTATTTATTCACGTTTTCTTACCTTACTACTCCTCCATTTTTATCATTGATTAATTGTGGCTGGTTTACATGTGAATGCTCACAATATTTTTTTTTAAACAGAATTATAATGATGCCTTTTATTGAACAAAATAGTCACCTTAAAGTCTTCCCAATACTCATTTCACAAGAAATAATAATAAAAAAAATCTCACTGTGCCCCAAACCAAGTCTGTTAGCATTTTATCCTCAAAAAATCTGGTACAACAGAGATGATGTTAGAGATGCATAAATCAATAATCATTGAGTAACGATGAGAGCTGGTCCAATTGCCATTCAGTTTTGTGGTACACCGCCAAAAATGTGGATAATAATTCACTGACAAATGTTGTACAAAATGTTTTGGGGGCCACTCAAAATTTATTTATTTCATTTTATCTCTAGTTTGGAATTGATTCATCGAAAGGCATCATATTTACACATATGCACAGTAAAAGGCACTGGGGAGAGGGTGTGTGGGGGAGGGGGGATGTTCAAACTGGTGTGTACATTGTGGATAAAGGAGGCGGAGCGAGATGAGGATTTAGGGTTAGGATGTAGATTCTTATTGAGATTCGATGGGGGCAGCAGCAACATGAATATTTGATTTATTAGGCCACAACACATTGACCCATCTTGCTGATATCCACCTCAGATTGTCTCATGAAATTAAGCTTGATGATGATGATGATGATGATGATGATGATGATTCATGCTGGCAAACCATGACTTTGGATGCAATTTCTGGTGACCATTTAACCCCCGGTTCTTCATTGTTTTGCCTGCGAGCCACTGGAGGCTCCTGGTAGCCTAAAATGTGGCCCCTGACACGTGGCCGATAATACACAATTGTGAAAACACCCCATAACTAGAGGGGGAGCACTCGGTAGAGTGCAAAACCTCCGCCGCCAATACTGCTAGGTCACTCAAGTGAACCTGATATTCCTATTCATTCAATTTGACGTCAACAGTGCTCACAGAGTTATAGTTTGCAACTTTCCCTTTTACTTTTAACTTTTACATACTCAATTCATTCGTCATAACTAGATTCCTTGAGACAGAAATTGATTTTACGTGGGTATATCCACCTGAAGTTCCAACATCAGCCGCAATTATAATTTTTGGCATGTTTTTTTGTTGGAAATCACTGATAACATGTAGAAATGCAAAAAAAAAATCGAAATTTTTGTTGAAAAAAAAGTTGCAAAATTTTTTTTTTCTCTAACAATTTTTTTTTGGGAGTGGGGGGGGGGGGTGAATCACTTAAAACATGTAGAAATGCAAAAAAAAAAAAATTCAAATATTTTTTCAAAATGGCCGCCATAGCGGCCGTATTGGATTTTGGACCAAGTCCAAAATCTAATGGCATGATCCTTGGACCATACCTAATCCCCCCACCAAGTTTCGTCGAAATCCGTCGGAGTTTTTCCGTAATACTGTTCACAAACAAACAACAAACAAACACAAACAGAAAGGGGTGAAAACAGTAACCTCCGATCTTCGATGGCGGAGGTTAACTAGAAGGGCACTCAGTGGAGCACATACCTCCGCCACATAATGCCTGATCCATGAGAACATATCGGGCCCAATACATTTTTGAAATATCATGCGATATATCGTTTTTGGCCCTATCTCTCAATGGTGAAGAATCACTTGAAAAATTAAATAATTATTTTATCCAGATCCGGATTCGGATCTTCATCAAAATTGAATCAGTTTGTCGTGGTCACACACCAAACCAGTCCACCAAGTTTCATCCGAATCCTTCCACAACTTTTTGAGATATTGTGCTATATATTAGTTTAGCGGGCTTTCGCCCCATCTCTCAATTGTGAAGAATCACCTAAAATATTTGAGTAGTCGGATCCGGATCTGGATCTTCACCAAAATCAAACAGAGTGGTGTGAAAATATAACCTCTTTCACCTTCGGTGGTGGAGGTAATAATCCAGCATAAATGCTATCAAATTGTCTCAATTAGTTAAAATGAGTGTTCCAATGTGATGCATAAAAGTCACGTAACTACATTAGTAGATGGCAGAATGCAAACAATTATGCTTGCAACCCAGTAACCACAACAACAACAAAAAAGAGTATGTGGAGGCGGGGCCTAATAACAGGCATTTTGGAGTCCTACAGGTGGTGTGGCGGCTCTCACACTGATGTCTTATCGGCAAAAGTGGCCCCCTCCTAAAAAAATAGTGAAGATCACTGACTTAAGGCGCTGTCACACCTTGACGATTTAGCCAGCGTATGCAGACTTATGAAAAATTTGCTAATAACGCTGACACACGTCGATACGTTATGGGTAAGTTTTGTATACGTTAAGAGCACGCTGAAACACTGCCATACCCGCCGTAGTACGCTGGCTTTCATCGTTGTACTTTGCGGTTGTCCTCAAATTTTAGCATGCTTGAAATTTTATGATGTATGCCAGCGTATGACTCACACGTTCCGCTACGCTGGCCATAAGTTGTAGGCACGTTATGCGATCGTTGACACATGTCGACACACGTTACTTGTAAGTTACCATAAGTCGAAACACGTTGAAGTAATGATTGGCGTACCCGAAACTTATTTATAACCTATGAGTAACGTGTTGTAGGCACGTTACACGATCGTTGCACACATGTCGAGGCACGTTATGCGATCGTTGACACACGTCGAGGCCGTTACTTGTAAGTTACTCATAAGTCTAAACACGTCGAGTAATGCTTAGCGTACCCAAAACTTATTTCTAACCTATGAGTAACGTGCTTTGAACCTATGTGTAACGTACCTCCAACGCATATTGACGTATGTAGACGTATTTGATTGACGTCTTCCGGACGACCACAGAACTTACTGAACGTGTTTCTAATTTACAGCTACCGTATAATGCGTATTGGCAGCGTTTAAAAAAAAAAAAAAAAACAACAACAATAACTTCGATATTTCGTCAGTGCCGTTACGTCACGTCCGATTGCCTCTTCAGTTTGCTCATCTTATTCTTAGTTCCTCCTCTGTGAATATTTTCTGTTTGAGGATATTGTCACGTCAACGTCGAAACTTAAAAGCAATGTCCGAATATATTTTAAAATTCGTGATAGACTAAAAAAAAAAAAAAAAAAAAAACAACAACAACAACTTCAGATATTTTGTCACGTGCCTTCACGGAGCCAAGGAAAGAAAATGTGCCTTGACGGAGAAAATAAGTTTCGGGTATGCTAAACATTACCTCGACGTGTTTCGACTTATGAGTAACTTACAAGGAACTGTGTCGACAAGTGTCAACGATCGCATATCGTGCCTACAACTTAGGCCAGCGTAGCGGAACGTGTGAGCCATACGGCGAGTACGTCGTAAATTTTCAGCATGCTTGAAATTTCATGACGTACGAGACGTACCACGAAATATGACAGCATACTTCATCGTTTTTCAGCGTTCCTGCTAACGTATACACAACTTACCCATAAACGTATTCGACGTGTGCAGCTTGGTTCGCAATTTTTCATAGGTCGGCATACGCTGGTAAATCGTCAACGTGTGACTGCGATGTGACACTTTCAATTTTCAGCGGTTATGATTTAAATCGGCGTGCGGCAGGTTTTAACAGACTACGCACAAGTTCGTCGGAGATACGTGCAGCGCGCTATGCTAAGTTAACTATCGTTGGGCATAGGTTGTGAACGCCGACAACAGGTAAGCATTCGTTGTATAAGTTATCTATAAGACAACGAAACGTCTGTGCCCGTTACTAATATGTTATGCATATGACCAACACGTTATGAATACGACCAAAACTTAAAAAAAAAACTCAAAATTTCAGCGTATTGCCACGTTTTACATACATTTTTATACGTTGCCATTGCTGGCTAAATCGTCAAGGTGTGACAGCGCCTTTAAACAATGCTAGTCACTCAAATTGGATCATCTCTTGACAGTCTCCTTTGCTTTAGCATTTTTATTTGTGGTATCAGGCAGAAGTTAACAGATGTGATGGTAGTTAAAACACAAAATTGACATTTTCATTGATCTGCACGTGCAGTTATTTTGCATGGGAAAACAGCAATTCTAATTCAGATCGATTCATTCGATTGTGTTTTGTGGATCAATTGCAAAGACCATGGTTGGGAGGGTAATGATACCACAGCAATGACAATAAGTACAAGTGGGTTAAATCAATTGCAATATACTTTTGTCTTTAAGGTGATGCTACACTTCACCCGAAACAAAACTACTTTGAGATAATTATGTGCATGTTTGATGAATGCTCTCTTTTTCTTTGTTGTTAATGCTCCCTCCATCCCCATCATTTTATTTCTGCCTCCAGGTTTTGTACAAAAAAAATTGGGACGAAATGAAGGAGCACTACCAGATGCCCCCTGATGCACCAGAATTTGTACGAGCATCAAATAATATGAAAAACTACAGCCAGGTCAAACACACCGGCGCACACAGGCTACACGCACACACACAGCACAGCAGCACACACACACAGCACACACACACACACACACACACACACACACACACACACACACCACACATCAATTTGCACCTTTTCCTTTGCATGTGTTCTCATGCTGCACAGGAAGATGCCACACTATGCAAGATACCACAATCCTTAATTTGTTTTTCTCAAAGTTGATTCACAAATACTTTTAATTTCTTAAATTTAATCATGGTCACCATTACTTCATGCAATGACATAGCATTGTACATATCAAGTACATTTCCTTGAGGTTTGATTTGGAAAATATGTACCTTGACCATGGTGAAGATTATGAGATTGAGTGAATATGACTTTGAGTTAGTGCCTCATGATAGTTCCTTGAAAAACAGTGGGGTAGATGCCAAGCCAGAAGTTTACATTATCATGAACAAAACTTTGTGAAAAAGAAAAATGAAGAATACAGTATCTACATATGTGATTTATAAATGCAACACATTGACAGATTGTGAAGGGAAATGACTTAAAGGATTAATAGGGGAGGAATGTATACACTGCCTGCATTTTTTTTCCTGGGAGCGATCGAGTAATATTTGTATTGTGAAGGTCGTACGTTGAGGTTGGCGTGATTTGTTGTCAACAACACAAATTTAATCATTATAATGTTTACACTGTGCCTGTTATTTAAATGATTGCTCCACACAGGTTTATTATAACACCTCCGTGTTCAGGCCTCAAGTGAGTATGTTCTTAGACTCTGCCTGGGATTTTTCCGGGAGCGATTGAGTAATGTTTTGTGAAGATCGTATGTTCAGGTTGCAGTAATTTGTTGTATTAAAAAAATAAAATTTATAAAAAGAAGGGAAAGTGGTCCAAGCGTATTTTGCAATGCCAAAGATTGGTAATTCATACAAAACCATTAGGCCAACATTCCCCAATTTGTCATACAGGAAATACTGAAATACATATTTCATGCAATTTCCCCTGGTAACGCCGGGTACTTCAGCGAGTATAAAATATACCTTGAAGTAAACTAAGTGAATATATCCAACCTTTTCCTTCAGAACCATTGGAATTATTCTTGGGACACTTGGTTATATCTGTCCATCCATTGGAACCATACTCTGTGCAGAGTGTTGGTGCTGCCTAAACAGTCTCCTTGACTATTGGGTACAATCCTGGACAGGTCACCACTCCGACACCGACTTGGTTATATGCTCTTGTGGAATGTTGTTTCACGCTTATTCCAAGACCTTCCAAAGATCATCAAAGTTGTTGAGAATCGTTTTTAGGTCATCTCTTCGAGCATGACCTAATAATATTGGTGTTGAGAGGAGAGGTGACGATTCCGTCCGTCCGTCCGTCGTCCGTCCGTTCACAATGAAGTGAAGCGGGAGATCTGGTCATTAGTGATCCTGATAGAGGTCGATGAGACGTACACGATGGCATGACTTTCAAGGTCACCGAAGGTCAAGGTCAAGGTCACGAGGCCTTTGAAGTTGCGAAAATGACGATTTTCAAAATCTATCTCCTCCGCATTTCTCAAGCGATCTTGAATTTTGATTGTGGCATATGAATCTATGGGACAATATCTAAATTTTGATCGGCCGATTTTCGATATTCCCTTTCGTTTTCGTGTACGTGACTTCAAAGTTGGCAAAAAATGCGAAAATGACGATTTTCTGCGAAATGACATTTTTAAATCTATCTCCTCCTACATTTCTCAGCGCTTGAATTGATGTGTGCATATGAATCTATGGACAATATCTAAATTTGGTCGGCCGGATTTTCGATATTCGCTTTCGTTTTCGTGTCACGTGACTTCAAAGTTGGCAAAAAATGCGAAAATGACATTTCATGCGAAAATGAAGA
Organism: Eptatretus atami; assembly: GCA_035128595.1. NCBI lineage: Eukaryota > Metazoa > Chordata > Myxini > Myxiniformes > Myxinidae > Eptatretus > Eptatretus atami. Next base: position 61,813,678 of record CM068952.1, read on the forward strand.
TTTTCAAATCTATCTCCTCCTACATTTCTCAAGCAATCTTGAATTTATTGTGCATATGAATCTATGGACAATATCTAAATTTGGTCAGGCCGGATTTTCGATATTCGCTTTCGTTTTCGTGTCACGTGACTTCAAATGTGGCCAAAAATGCGAAAATGACGATTTTCATGCGAAAATGACTATTTTCAAAATCTATCTCCTCCTACATTTCTCAAGCGATCTTGAATTTGATTGTGGCATATAAATCTATGGACAATACTAAATTTGCGCGGCCGGATTTTCGATATTCGCTTTCGTTTTCGCGTCACGTGACTTCAAAGTTTGCAAAAACTGCCCTACCTTCAGGAGGCTATATATTTTTCTTGCAGAGATGACCGTCACTCCGCGCACCGAGGGGTAATTTTTACTTTTTCTTTGTCCAAATAGTCCCATACAGCTTCAACTATATTGATATCTGGGCTTTGAGGGACCATTTCAAACATTGAAGGACTCCAAACTCTTTCTTTTGCAAATAAGTTTTAATTATTACAGTTGAGTTTTTTGGATCATTATCTTGCTCTAAAATGAAGTATGGACCAATAAATCTTGCACCACTGGGAATAGTGGACTAAACTTTGTTTGTATCTTGCTGGAGTCAATATACCATTAATTTGCAGCAATTTTCCAACACCACGAGAGGATATGCACCAGCAAACTTGAATTGAACCTCCTCCATGCTTAATTGTTAGCTTCAAGCAAGGCTCTTTATAAGTGTCAGTTTGTCACATCACGTGCTGTCTCCAATCAAATCGAAAAAAATGACACTTTGACTCGTCTGTCCAAAGCACCTTTGACCTTTGTCCTATCGTCCAATTTCTATGTTTTTGTGCACATTTTAGCCTTGTTCCCCTTTCTTAAACAAAAGTTTTCTTCCTACAACATATCTTTTAAGTCCTGATTTCAAAAGTGACCTTCATGCTGTTGATGGATGGATGACACCTGATCCTTCTGCCAGTTCTCTTGTCAATTCAATGCTTGTCCTTTCTATTCCTTGAAGATATCATCTTCAAGTGTTGCTCATCCTTGCTAGTCAGCTTTTGGGTCTTCCAATCCTGGGTTTGCCAATAACAGATGATGCTTCTCTACACTTGTTAATTGTGCTTTGGATACTACATCTTGAAAATTGAGTGATGCGAGCTATTTCACTCAATGTATTCCCTTCCTTATGCAGAAATACAATTCTATGGCAATCTTCCACTAAAATTTTAGCTATTTTGTTTTAAGCTATCTTTTAGTCCAAATAAATGTGTATTCTGCAGTACAAAAAGTGGGCTTTTACCTTTATTGATATGTAGAGAGGACCACCTGATGTTAATGAGAAACACCTGGTAATGAGTCACCAATTATATTTGATTGGTAATTGTGATGGATTAGCTATTACCAGACTTCATATTAGCTGCTAATGTATAGTTTACTTTGACCTCTTGGGATCACAAGTTGTTTTTTTTAAAGATTCTGATCAATGTTAATTAAAGATGGCTAAATTGACCAGCTTTCTTTATTCCCACACAAACTAAGCTTTAGTAATTACAGACAACGTTGTTATAATCATAGAAAATACTGGTGGAGTCTTTGATTACATGTTTCATGTTCATAACATCCATATAATGTAATTACTGAAAGTGTCTCAGACCTTTGCACAGCAGTATACATGCATACATACTGTACATACCGACATACATATATACACATACATATATACACAATACAAAATACACTCAAATAAATACACAAAATATATATAATATAATAATATATATTGTTATGTGTGGAAATTCGCATTACACCATAAAGTCCTCAGGTGAGATATATCGATAAGTCCATGTGTGGTTAGCCAAACCCTTGTATAGAGGGAATATATGTATTTATTGGGCTGCGATTCTTTGAGTTAGCCGTTTTTCTGTTAATCGTTATTTGTGGACCGTCCGAAAGCTCAAAACAACGAAGGCCCCGTGAAAGCCCTACAACGGCGCGCGAGTTTTCCCGCCTTTTTTTGCGGCGCCGGGGGCTGACGGGAGAGGCTGCAAGACCTCGCTGGCGATTGGTGGATACGGGGTGTGAGGCGGCCGTGAGGGGAAAACGCCCCTTTTCGAGGAGCTTCTCGAAAGGGCGAGAGGAGAGGCGGAGCAAAAACGGGGCGGAGCGCTGGGGGCAGCCCTGCGCTGCGAAGGGCGGAGCTCCCGCCTCCATAAAGGACGGAAGGGCGGGCGCGCTTCCTTTCCTCTTCGTCCTGGAGCTGTTCGCGTTCGTTCTTCCTCTTCGCCGAGGCTGGTCCCTCGCCGTCGTCTTTCCTCTTCGCCTGGAGCTGTCTCGTCGTTCGTCTTGGCTGGGTTGGTCTCGTTCTTTGTCGTGAAGGTCTCTTCGGTGCGCGTCCCTGAGACCCCGCTGGCGGGGATTCGGAGCGTCTGCCATCCCTCTCCCGACCCGAGCATCAACGGTTCCCCCCCTTTTCCGCGCGAGATAGCGCCGGAAACCCCGTCCTGGCGTCGAGCGGCCAACACGTGCCGGCGAGAAGCACGAGCTCACCGCACGCCGGAGGAGCTGGGAGCTGAGGTTCGTGGGAGGAGACTCGACGGCGCAGGGAAGTTACTACTTTTCTTTTCTTTGCTTTTTGTTAATGTGTGTGTTGGCGCCGTCCGACAAGTAGAACTGGTAAGTTGGTTTGCCGTGCATGTAAATAAAACCCCTTGCTTTTATTCGGTTTTAACTCTGCATTGCTTTTGTTGCATATTCTTCTTACTTGACTGGAAAAATAACTGCCTTCTGTGCGTCTGAGTGTGGTGAATAAATGTGGCTTGTTCAATTGTTTCCCGTTTTGCTTCGTCTCCGTTCCTTTTGTGACCTCTCCCATCCTGCATGGTAAGGAGATTGTGTGGTTGGGTGTAAGTTCCGTAACTTAATCTGAACGCGTCGAGGTCGACGATAACCGCTCGGAATTTCTGCAGTATCGGAACGAACCGCTTATACGGTTCGTGTCCGAAGTCGACCTGCTGCGAGTACGTTCGCCCGATTAACATCCGGGTACTTAGGTAGGTCGGAGTTTGGGCGAACAACCCTATCCTACGCGGGTGCCGCATTGGACGATGTGTTGGGGTGAGGTCGAAAGACCCACCCGTGACTAGCTCCCGGCGTTTGTTCGAGAGCGGTCAGACTGAATTGTCCGTCCGGTGGGCGACGTGCCGAATCTCTTCTA
>CM068952.1:61837772-61858199 GCA_035128595.1 Eptatretus atami
TACCTGCATCGTCCTTGAGAGTCAGCTGCGGCTGTGTGGACCTGTGGCTCATTTTCCTGACGCTGATCCTGCTCACCAGATTCTCTCAGCGAGGGAGTCTCGTGAGTGGAGGAGGCCAATGGGCCGACCACGTGCCTCGTGGTTGCAGCAAGTTGATCGGCATCTCAAGGAGATGGGGTTGGGCCAGGCATCTGCCTGGGGGATGGCCAGACGGAGGCCCCTGGAGTACTGGCGGAAAGTGGACGCAGCGACGCGCTGCTCTGGTGCATTCTCCCATTCCTGACCTGACCTTCGGCCTCACCCTGCCCCCAGCCCATCCAGGTCGCATGTGTTCTTCCAGAATCCCACACCGGGTTACCCTTCCCAATTTGAAGCTGAACTCTCATCTTCATTATTTCATCCCAACTTTTTTCTTGTCTGTGAACCGACTCATGATGTCTGTTGTCTCATTATCTGTCCTCCTTTATGAGTGCCACCCATCGTCAATTTGTGTATTCTCCCATACCAACCTCTTTCTTTTTTGCCACTCATCCACTCAGGTATGATACTGTCATTGTTTTCCTGCTTCCTTTTGATCCTTCCTCAGTCTGTGAACCTGCCATCCTTTGTCGTTTAACTTACCCCTCAAACTAGATTTCTGTCGACAAAAATAAATTATTGTGAAGGTTGGTGAAACAAGGCCTAAAACCTGTTGGAATATAGCTCACAGGTAAGTAAATTGCAGCATCACCTGTGTCTGTGTATTCGGCTGAGAGACTGATGATGTCCTTGTTCATGGTGTGACAATAAAACAGGTTTAAATATGCTTACCCCAAGTAACTCAATGTAATAAGGCCACCGTCTATAACTTGGTAAATATATTTTCTTGTCTTTGTGTATGTTTTTATTTGTACATGGAGTTGTGAACAATCTGGCCAGATCGGATGGCTCCAAGGTCGCATACTCGCTTTTGTTCTGTATATAGTCTGAGTTCGATTTCCAACTTCAGTGTAAACGATCATCGTGGTGATTTGAAGGCAGAGTATTGCATCACTCCTGCTGTCCCACATGTGAGCATTTGCTTGTGGACATTAAAGATCGTCTGACACCTTTTGAAAAAAACAGGATATTGTATGCTGATACATGGGCTAAAATGATAAACTCCTGTCCCACTCTACAATGAAATTGCATCGCTGTTATCGTCTCCTCCCAGATTCGATGGAAACAGCAGCTACATACTGCATACGCATGAATGCATCAAGAAGTTTACTTGTTTCACTTTCTTTTGCAGATTAAGTACAAGCACCCTGTCAGTAAAATACCATTCACACAAGTCGATGATTCTCCGGAGCAGAGGCAGGACAAAAAGAATCTGCTGCAATTCAGCAATGTAAGTCACACCGAGTACAACCATCAATTGTTCTTGGTCCATTGTTGGGCAGACCGCATGGTCTGAGGTGTCACGATTCCTTGGATAACAGAGGGCAATGACGTGCCAATGATGAAAATAAAACATTATAAATATGCATGTGCACAAAACATCGGTGCATGGTGACAGGTGAATGAGGGAGCCAAGCAAGCAGACAAACAAGCAAAACTAACAAGAGTCGCAGAGAGGAAGTTACCACATAATAACATCTATGAATGCTTTATGCACACACTCTTGGAGGAAAATCTTGAGAGATGTGAGTAATCGACGTTTTTGTGTCCAACAGCTGAACTACAAAGCAGCATATGAGAAGCAGAAAGACAAGTGCACATTACCTGCTGATTTCCCACATTTTCTGCAGTCTCGAGTCAATGCATACAACTTGAGTGATGTAAGAAGCTGTGTGTCTTATCTGATGTTTTGGCCCATGATTGTGAATACATGTAACCTCTCCACTCCATGCTTTATTGCATGTATTTTGTCCATACTGTATTGCTTAATGAAAACTTATGGTTTTAAGGATATGTTATCTTCCTTAAAGGTCCACAGATTCAGAAAATCACGTTTGGTTTAATGAATAGATATGACTTGACTTAACACGTAATCGTTGTTCTTTTCTTGAATAAATATTTTGAAAGGAAGATGTTAATGTTATTAATTTGGTGCGCTTTTACACTCGATTAGACGACCCCCCCCCCAAAAAAAACCACTCGATTGGCCATGACATCATCTCCCATGACATCATCTCAACCTCGGGTTATGCATGTACAGTATGGCAGCACCTTCTGCTGAAAGATTTTGAATATCGTCGTAATCTGGGGATTCTTGATTGGAAAATTATTCGTCAAATTCACTTTCTGACGAGTCTGAAGTGAGCTGTGTGGCCATTATCCATTGGGTGCTGACAATCTTTCCCTCGATTACGTCATGCCAGTTTATCTAGAATTTTCCGGGGCATTACCCGACGCGTTTGCCTTTTTAACTGGAACACCTCAAAAAATTATTTGAATTAAAAACCACGTTCAGTTCTTGTTTTGCGCGAGACATGGCTCTAAGAGAGTGTTGTTCTCCGTGAGAGCTCTCTCTTCTTGTTCTTCTTCTCTTCTTTTGTTCTTCTTCTTGTGAAGACAAAACCTTTGGGACTCGACTCTTTTATATACAGGATCCGATCTCCTTAAATGCTAAACACCTGTACACATCCTCGCATTGAGGGTGCCTTTTGAGAGCGTCTATCATGCTTTTAAATATATTCGTACATTTGCTTTAAAGTTTCGAAAAGTTCACGTTATATTTAAAGATTATTCCATTTAATGTGTTATAATTTCGTAAATACACGATTTTCTCGTCATGAACGACGATCGTCCATGACGGGTCTCGCTATTGGCTCAATCAAGGCATGTGACGAAATATCGGAAGTTGTTGTTTTTTTTTTCTCTTCTCCTTTCTTGTTCTTGTTCTTCTTCTTCTGGTGAAGACAAAACCTTTCGGACGCGGAATCTTGGACACATTTGTCCTTGTTTTACTTAAAAATCAATATAATCACATCCAGATTTTTAAAATATATTTTTTCTGGATCTGTGGATCTTTGTAAGGCGTGCTGCACTTCGTTCATGTACAAACACTTTGCTCACCTTCTATGTTCAAAGAGCATTCAATAGGTTATCAGACTGAGATACTCACACAATAGTCCACGAAGCACCAACTTTTTAATTTTTAATATATAAGTAAACATGATTAGGAAGAAAAAAAAAATTCCTTACTAATTATATATGTGCATGTATAACGTATTTATACTGTATAGATGAAAATATATTTAAACATTGCTTTTTCGTGGACTATCCTGAATATTTCCTTCTGAGAACGATTTGAACACTCCTCATATTTGGTCATGTTTGTTTGTGCACATTGTAGAGCAGTGAAAGGGTGAAAACCTAATGAAATGAGGATGACAGAATTGAGCCCCAAAAAGAAAGAAAAGTTAAATATGTTTTTCATTCATGAACCGTGTGGAAATTTAAACACAGTCCAATTACACTGGTCTGCGTTTTCTAGGTTCATTTCAGAGGTCTAGGTTTTCTCAACGGTATTTATATGCTTTTTGAATGCTGAATTTAGAAATGTATCTCATTTCGCTCAATCAGGTCAAGTTTTTATGCTATCTCAATTTTAAGGAAAAAAATAATCAAAATTTTAGTTTTTTTAATTAGCATTTTTTAAAATTCAAAATCAGGCTTACATTGACAGAAAATGTACAAACTATATATAAAATGACGCACAAGTACCGTTAATGTGAAATTCAACATTAAAAAGACGAAGGACAACAGCGACTGCTGGAGCGACTGAAGTTGGGTGTTGCCAGAAACAACGATTTATCTATATTTTTCTGAAATAGAAATGAAAGTAATTGAGAAGGCACTTTCTTCCACATTAAGTGTACTTGTGTGTCATTATATGTATAGTTTGTACATTTTCTGTCAATGTAAGTTTGATTTTGAATTTAAAAAATGCTAATTAAAAAAACCAAAATTTTGATTTTTTTCCCCTTAAAATTGAGATAGTGATTGAGTAAAAAACTTGACCTGATTGAGTGAAATTTGATACATTTCTGAATTCAGCATGCAAAAAACATATCAGAACCGTTGAGAAAACCTAGACCTCTGAAAAAAATATTTCAAATGCAGCCCAGTGTTATCATTTACTCAATTGATTTGTATGTTCTAGTTTCAACTTCTGGGTAAATGGGTTCATATGTCGATAAATTTTCATTCTGTTGCTACATCGTTTCAATGTTCTCACCTGCAATCAAGTGGATGCTAAAGATCCAAGAACATATTCCAGGTTGTCGGCCCGTACTTGGGACACAGCAGCTATAATCCTGTCTCTAATCAATAGCAAGCCCCAGAATTATCTCCGATGATCGATGGAATGTTAAACAGAAAGACAAAAGACAATTAAGAGTGTTGTTGTGGAGCTACCATGAAGGGCCACCATGAATGTGGTGATGCTGTCTTTAATTAGAAAGTAGATTATTTTGATTGGCCATGCCCCTCCCATGACAGAGAAGAGCATTGATCCATCCTGTGGAAAGAAAGGAAGAAGGGTAAGATGGGCATGAAAGAATGGAATGCACTTCTCTAGAGCTTGGGGAATGGTATATGATGATATCTTGATACCAAAATTAAATGTTGCTTCGGTCTTTTAGCCGCTGAGAAATAGACTAACAATAAGCACAAAGTTTCAGACTAGGGCTGTGTTCCTTGTGAAATACAAAGGTGATGTTTGTGTTGCTCATGTGTGGATGTCCAGTTCTGGTACAAGAGAGGATGGGAAGATGACAAAGCGAACTGCCATGTAATGGGTGATGCCATTCCTGTTCGTGCTGCCAAGGCTCACCAGGATATTACCAGCGAGGTGGGTTTGCTCATGAGAGTAGCTCTTACTGGCTGTTGGATAGTTTCTAACAGTATTTTCAATCATAATCAGCAGAATTTGTGTTAAACTGATATAGCTCCAGCCTTTATTTTATTTTATTTTGATACCATTCTCTACTTGTGTGAGTGATTATTGTTTAGCAGTAAATATTATATTATGAATTAATTTAGCATTTCTGAGGATATTGCAGTTATGTGAGTCAACCACTCCCTCCTTCCTTCCCTCCACCCCCACCCTCAGCCTCACCCTCATTTTCAACTTCAACAAAATAAACTACAAATACATATCATGGAGGAAGTTTCGGTACTTTGTGTTATGAAAAAAAGTTATTTTTTGCCCTCCTTTGTAAATGATAAATTAAAGAAGTAGATGTTAGAGCAATATGTAATTTGCCATAAATGTTTTACCGATTTGAAATGAGTTCACGCTTTCGACATTCCGTGTTGACATCCCACTGTAAGTTGCCATTAACGTCCCACTGTAGAAAAATGTACCTTCCAACATCGGCTGCTAGTGTGTGAAGTAAAGTTAAGTTGGAACAGGGAAAAGAGGAAACCTTGCATCCCAAGAAGAGTATGGAAATTAAGAGATCAGAATGTAACAGGAACATTTCTATAGGGAACTTCTGGAAATGAATCTTGGAAACCCGATGGTAGGAGAGGATGTAGAGAGTTGTTGGAACTCTTGAAAAGATGGGCTGCTGCGAGCTATTGAAAAGACATGTGGCTGGTCGAAGGGCCCAGCTTGACATGAGGCTACATGGTAGTGGAATAATGAGGTGGATATGGCGATTCAAGAAAAAAGAAAATTGTTTAGGATTTGGAAAAAGGGAGGGGATAAGGAGGAATACTTGGTGGCTAAACGTAGGGAAAGAAGGGAAGTTTACAAGGCTAAAAATTAGTACAGGATTCACTTTCACATGTGATAAATAATGCAGATAGTAGAGGGGAGATATTTAGGATAGCAAAGCAAATGATCAGTCAAAATAAGTATCTCATAGGAGAACAATGTGTGAAGGATGATATGGGAAATGTACTGGTTGACCATGGGGAGATTAGAAATGCTTGGAGGAGTTACTATGAGCACCTGTTAAATGAGGAGTTCCCTTGGAACAGGGATATTCTGGAGGCTGTAGAGCCAGTGCAGGGCCCACCACCTGAAATAAAGAATGAATGGGTGAAGAAAGCCATCGATGAAAATGGTAAACGGCAGGCAAGCAATGGTATTGTCGCAGAGATGCTGAAGGCATCTCGTGATATTGGAGTGAATTTAATCAGCAATTACAAGGGAGACATCGATCCCAGATGACTGGTTGAAGAGTGTAATGGTGAATATTTATAATGGGAAGGGTGATTCCTTAGTTCAGAGCAACTGTAGGGGTCTGAAGTTGTTGGACCATGGAATTAAAGTGGAAGAGAGTCATACATAAATTGATAAGATAGAGTTTTAATAGACATGAAATGCAATTTGGTTTCATGCCAGGAAGGGGCACAATAGAGGCAATTTTTATAGTTCGGCAATTACAGGAAAAAATATCTGGGGAAGAAAAGACAACTGTACTTTATATTTGTGGATTTGGAGAAGGCGTTCGATAGGGTGCCTCGGGAAGTGGTGCAATGGTCCAGGAGAAAGTTACATGTGTAGGATTGGTTAGTTAGGGTAATTATGGCGATGTATGATGGCTCAAAAACCTCTGTGGGGGTAAATGGAGTGCGGAGTAAGGATTTTCAAGTGAAAGTGGGTGTTCCTCAGGTGTCAGTCTTGAGTCCAATCCTGTTCATCATGGTTCTTGAGGCTATATCACAGGAATTTAGAGGAGGCTCACCATGGAAGCTCCTGTATGCTGAATACCTGGTGCTGATAACCGACAGTGTGGAAGAGGTAATGGATAAATATACAGTATGGAAGGAGGGTATGGAGGCCAGAGGACTGAAAGTGAATACAGAGAAAACAAAAGTTCTGATTAGTGGTGCAGGAGAAGAAAGTGTGGAAAAAAGTGGAAGGTGGCCCTGTGCTGTCTAGAAAAGGTGTAGGTAGCAGTTCAATATTGTGTAAATCCTGCAACTGCTGGGTGGACGAGAGGTGTAGTGGCATCAGGAGTCGACTGCAGGTGGCACCTGAATTCAAATGTGCTGTTTGCGCAGGTAAACAAGTGACTCCAGTTAGAGCAGAAAGGTTAGTTTATGGGTATATATCCCTGGAATGTGTAGATAAATTCTGTTATCTTGGTGATATGATTAGTGCAGGTGGTGTGTGGAGGCAACACTGAATGCAAGACTTGGAAGTGGTTGGATGAAGTTTAGGGAGTTGTTAACCCTATTGACATTGAAAGGGACTTCTCTGATTAAATGGAAAACTATATGCAGCTTGCGTAAGAAGCATGATGCTGTATGGCAGCGAAACATGGGTGATCAAAAAGGAGGATGAACGGAGGTGTGAACAAAATGAAATGAGAATGGTGAGGTGGATGTGTGATGTGACACTGAAGGATAGGAAATCAAATGTGGAATTAAGAGATAGGTTGGTTCTGTGAGGTTATGGCAGCAGAGACATGAATATGAGGTTTCGTGATGGAAAGCATTCGTGAGGTTATGCGTAGAGGTTGGTTGAGATGGTTTGGACATGTGGAAAGGATGTGGTCTGGTGGTTGTGTGAGGAGGTGTATGAATATGAATGTGAATGGAAGGAGAGCTAGAGGCCGTCCGAGGAAAACATGGGATGTGTTGCTGAGAGATGATCTTAGAGTGAAAGGCCTAACAAGACGGCTAGCAAGGGACAATGCAGCCTGGAAAGCAGCCATGAGGTGAATCACGGCTTACACATGCAAGCATGGAAACGGCCGTAAAACGGTGATGATGATGATGATAATGATGATGATGTAGTAAGTTGCCATTAACATCCCACTGTAAGTTGCCATTAATACACAAATTTGCATTAGGCTTCATCTTCATTCAACAACAGCAAGAAAGTCTTATCAAACACATTTGTTAGCAGCAATGAGTTCATTCACAAAACAAAAGCACGGTGTTTTCAAACAACAGTTAATCAGGTCAAATTGTGTATGTTTTTTTTGTTCTTAATGGGCATTCAAATGCTTAAAGACCAATGAGAAAATTTATTCTATACATACATAAAGGTAAAATGACTACACCCAGTACTGGACTTTATCGGGTATGTTTTTAATGCAAACTGTCGATATATTTATCAATGGCTGAGATTACAGCAACAGCTTTGCAACAGAAGACACAAATGAATGGAGTGATCTATGACGAGCAATGTTTAATCATAATTCTGGTATGCATTAAAGGTAAACTACAAGAAGGCTCACGAGAAGGAGAAGGGACATCATATTGGTGCTCAGAGTCTCCAGGATGATCCCAAGCTGGTTCACTCCATGAAAGTGGCCAAGATGCAAAGTGACCGCGAGTACAAGAAGGCTCACGAAAAGAGCAAGACAAAGTACCACGTGCCTCTGGACATGATCAACGTGATGCAAGCCAAGAAGGCCCAGGACATTGCCAGTGATTTGGGTTACAAGAAGCCGATCCATCACTACACTATGCTCCCGGATGCAATTGACTTTGGGCGTGCCAGACAAGCCAATGTTATTCAGAGCAATGTAAGTGTATTTACTCTATTATTATGTTTTTTAAGATTTATAAAATTCAATCCACAGCCTTTTTAGAGATGGCAAAGAATTTCCAAATGAAAGGTGAACATACTTGATTGGATCAGAATTTTATTGCTGAGTTTCACCCAACATTTCCAAATCTTTTTTTTTCTTCTTTTTTTTTCCTTTTCTTCTCCGATCGCATTTCGATGGAGAATGTACAGTGATGGACACAAAGGTTTACACACCCCTTACAAAAAGCAGAAAAACATGTCTCAAGGCAAATGATAATCAATTTTGTTCAGAATATTAGGAAAGACGAAGTTTCAACAAGAATCAACAGAACCAGCTTCAGTGGCTTAATGGTTAGAGAGTCTGCTCTGAGTCTGGGAGGTTGGTGGTTTGAACCCTAGCTGAGTCATACCAAAGACTCCTAAAATGGTATGTGCTGCTTCCTTGCTTGATGTTCAGCATTTAAAAGGATAGAGCTTGGACAAACAGCCAAAGGTAGGTAATAATAGTGCAGACTTTGATGGGCCGAATGACATCCTGTATTAAAGTTTCCTGTAAGGGAAAATAATGTGATTATTATTATTAATTATAACTAGCCGAAACCCCGTCACAGACGGATGCTTCAGAGTTGAAGGTTGACTATTGGGCACTAAGTGCGATGCACTCTACAGGTACGAAGTTTCTTTCAGTCCTGTCCAGCACCGAGAAAAACGTGACGCGACCACTAGGATGAGCACAAAATTGGTCCTTCAGTATTATATGTTGTTGAGGATTCTCGCCCGTTCGGCGTGCGGAGACCGCCTCAGCCCAATTGCGCGCCACGCAGCCCACCGAACGAGCAATCCAGTCGTAGCTTCCGGATCAACGCCGAAACCCAGCTACGGGTGTTTTTAACACACATAGATCAGCAAACTCTTCTGTCCACGCGCTACAGGGTCAATCGCCGAATATCGATATACCTAATTATTCGCGCAGACAGAAATGCCGGGGATCTACAACCTCAACGGGACCTGCACAAAAACGAGCCGCTTTACGCAGCTCGTTTCGTATGCGATTGCCGAGCGGTTATATATATCGCCAAGTCCCGTCGGACCCGATTATCTTATCGGTGTTAAAACCAGCTAACATTCGAACGCTCCATGGCAGTCAATGAGAGGAAGGGACGCAACAGCGGTGACATTTAACAATGGGGACATTTATTTGAACACAGGCATGCAATGAATGGGGGGATGGGGAAAAAGACACGAGCAAAAAAACCTATAGCCGAGTTCTATTCCAATGTGAAGCAAATACAACACAGGCACTTAACAGTTTCCTACTTATTAGACGGGAAAAGAGAGAGATGATGTGACGACTTGGACATCTGACCAAGGATGCTGAAGATGGAGACTTATTCTCCTTGTATCAGGTCTTTCGGAAGAATCCTTGGCTATTGCTGGTCGGACTTTGTGTCCAACGAGTGGTTGTGGAGTCTGAGATTGTTAGCTCGCCTTGAGAGTCTCTGCGGCTGTGTGGACCTGTGCTATTTTCACTGACGCTGATCTCGCTCAACAGTTCTCTCAGCGAGGAGAGTCTCGTGAGTGGGGAGGCCATGGCCGCCTCGGTGCCTCGTGGTTGCAGCAGGTTGAATCGGCATTCAAGGAGATGGGGTTGGGCCAGGCATCTGCCTGGGGGACTGGCCGCGGAGGCCCCTGGAAGTACCGGCGGAAAAGTGAAGCAGCGACGCGCTGCTCTGGTGCATTCTTCCATTCCCTGACCTGACCTTCGGCCTCACCTGCCCCCAGCCTTCCAGGTCGCATGTGTTCTTTTCCAGAATCCCACACCGGGTTACCTTCCCCAATTTTGAGCTGAACTCTCATCTCATTATTTCATCCCAACTTTTTTCTTGTTCTGTGAACTCGACTGTTGTCTGTTGTCTCATTATCGTCGCTCCTTTATGAGTGCCACCATCCGTCAATTTGTGTATTCTCCCATACAACTCTTTCTTTTTTGCCACTCATCACTCAGGTATGAACTGTCATTGTTTCCTGCTTTCTTTGATCCTTCCTCAGTCTGTGAACCTGCATCCTTTGTCGTTTAAACTTACTCCTCAACCTAGATTTCTGTCGACAAAAAATAAATTATTGTGAAGGTTGGTGAAACAAGGCCTAAAACCTGTTGGAATATAGCTCACAAGGTAAGTAAATTGCAGCATCCACCTGTTTCTGTGATTCGGCTGAGAAGCTGATGATGTCCTTGTTCATGGTGTGACAATAAAACAGGTTTAAATATGCTTACTCCAATGTAACTCAATGTAATAAGGCCACCGTCTATAACTGGGTAAATATATTTTCTGTCTTTGGTGTATGTTTTATTTGTACATGGAGTTGTGAAACAATCTGGCCAGATCGGATGGCTCCCAAGGTTGCATACTCCTTTTGTTCTGTATATAGTCTGAGTTCGTTTCCAACTTCAGTGTAAACGATCACTCGTGGTGGATTTGAAGGCAGAGTATTGCATCAATCCTGCTGTCCACATGCGTGAGCATTTGCTTGTGGAACATGAAAGATCACTGACACCTTTGTGAAAAAACAGGATATGTATGCTGATACATGGGCTGAAATGATAAACTCCTGTCCACTCTACAATAGAATTGCATCGCTGTTAATTGTCTCCTCCGATTCGAATGGAACAGACTACAATACTGCATACGCATGAATGCATCAAGAAAGTTTTACTTGTTTCACGTTTCTTTTGAGATAATACAAGCACCCCTGTCAGTAAAATACCATTCACACAAGTCGATGTTCTCACGGAGGCAAGAGGCAGGACAAAAAGAATCTGCTGCAATTCAGCAATGTAATCACACACCGAGTACAACCATCAATTGGTTCTTGGTCCATTGTTGGGCAGACCGCAATGGTCTGAGGTGTCACGATTCCTTGGAATAACAGAGGGCAATGCTGCCATGATGGAAAGTTAAAACATTATAAATATGCATGTGAACAAACATCGTGCATGGTGACAGGTGAATGAGGGTGCCAAGCAAACAGACAAACAAGCAAAACTAACAAGAGTCGCAGAGAGGAAGTTACCACATAATAACATCTATGAATGCTTTAATGCACACACTCTTGAGGAAAATCTTGAGAGATGTGAGTAATGACGTTTTTGTGTCAACAGCTAACTACAAGCAGGCATAATGAGAAGCAGAAAGACAAGTGGCACATTACCTGCTGATTTCCCACATTTTCTGCAGTCTGAGTCAATGCAATACAACTTGAGTGATGTAAGAACTGTGTTTCTTATCTGATGTTTTGGCCCATGATTGTGAATAAATGTAACTCTCCACTCCAGATGCTGTATTGCAATGTATTTTTGTCCATACTGTATTGCTTAATGAAACTTATGTTTTTAAGGATATGTTATCTTCCTTAAAGGTCCACAGATTCAGAAAATCACGTTTGGTTAATGAATAGATATGACTTGACTAACCACGTAATCGTTTGTTCTTTCTGAATATAATATTTTGAAAGGAAAGATGTTAATGTTATAATTTGGGTGCGCTTTTACACTCGATAGACGACCCCGCCCCAAAAAAAACCACTCGATTGGCCAGACATCATCTCCCATGACACTCATCTCAACCTCGGGTTATGCATGTACAGTATGCAGCACCATCTGCTGAAAGATTTTGAATTCGTCGTAATTGGGATTCTTGATTGGAAAATTATTCGCAAAATTCCTTTCTGAAACGAGTCTGAATGAGCTGTGTGGCCATTATCTCATTGGGTGCTGACAATACTTTCCTCGATACGTCCATGCCAGTTTATCTAGAATTTCCGGGGCATTAACGCGAACGCGTTTTGCCTTATTTTAAACTGGACACCTCAATAATATTATTTGAATTAAAAACACGTTTCAGTTCCTTGTTTGGCGCGAGACATGGCTCTAAGAAGGAGGTTGTTCTCCGTGAGAGCTCTCTCTTCTTGTTCTTCTTCTCTTCTTTTGTCTTCTTCTTGTGAAGAACAAAACCTTTGGGATCGACTCTTTTATTATACAGGATCCGCATTCCTTAAATGCTAAACACCTGTACAACATCCTCGCATTGAGGGTGCCTTTTGAGAGCGTCTATCATGGCTTTTAAAATATATTCGTACATTTGCTTTAAAGTTCAAAGTTCACGTTACTATTTTAAAGAATTATTCCTTTAATGTGTTATATTTCGTAAATACAACGATTTCTCGTCATGACGACGATCGTCCATGACGGGTCTCGCTATTGCTCAATCAAGGCATTGACGAAATATCGGAAGTGATTGTTTTTTTTTTCTCTTCTCCTTTCTTGTTCTTGTTCTTCTTCTTCTGGTAAGACAAAACCTTTTCGGACGCGGAATCTTGGACACATTTGTCCTTGTTTTACTTAAAAATCAAATTATAATCACATCCCGATTTTTAAAATATATTTTTCTGGATCTGTGGATCTTTGTAAGGCGTGGCTGCACTTCGTTCAAAGTACAAACACTTTGCTCACCTTCTAATGTTCAAAGAGGCATTCAATAGGTTATCAGACTGAATACTACACAATAGTGTCCACGAAGGACACAACTTTTTAATTTTTAATATATAGTAAACATGATTAGGAAGAAAAAAAAAATTCTTACTAATTATATATGTGATGTATAAAACGTATTTAACTGTATAGATGAAAATATATTTAAACATTGCTTTTTCGTGACTATCCCTGAATATTTCCTTCTGAGAACGATTTTGAACACTCCCTCATATTGGTCATGTTTGTTTGTGGCACATTGTAGAGCATTGTGGAAAGGGTGAAAACCTAATGAAAATGAGGATGACAAGAATTAAGCCCCAAGAAAGAAAAGTTGAAATATGTTTTTCATTCATGAACCGGTGGAAATTTAAACACACAGTCCAATTACACTGGTCTGCGTTTTCTAGGTTCATCTTCAGGTCTAGGTTTTCTCAACGGTATTTATATGCTTTTTGAATGCTGAATTTAAGAAATGTATTTCTCATTTGCTCATCAGGTCAAGTTTTTATGCTTCATTTTAAGGAAAAAATAATCAAAATTTTAGTTTTTTTAATTAGCATTTTTTTAAAAATTCAAATCAAGGCTTACATTGACAGAAAAATGTACAACTATAATATAAAATGACGCACAGTACGTTAATGTGAAATTCAACATTAAAAAGACGAAGGACAACAGCGACTGTGGAGCGACTGAAGTTGGGTGTTGCCAAGACACGATTTATCTATAATTTTTCTGAAATAGAAATGAAAGTAATTGAGAAGGCACTTTTCCTTCGCACATTAATTGTACTTGTGTGTCATTATATGTTTATAGTTTTGTAACATTTTCTGTCATGTAAAGTTTGATTTTGAATTTAAAAAATGCTAATTAAAAACCAAATTTTGATTTTTTTCCGCCTTAAATTGAGATAGTGATTGAGTAAAAAACTTGACTGATTGAGTGAATTTGATACATTTCTGATTCAGCATGTAAAAAAATATTAAAACAGAACCGTTGAGAAAACCTAGACCTCTGAAAAAAATATTTCAAATGCAGCCCATGTTATCATTTACTCAATTGATTTGTATGTTCTAGTTTCAACTTCTGGTAAAATAGGTTCAATATGTCGATAAATTTTCATTCTGTTGCTACATCGTTTCAATGTTCTCACCTGCAATCAAAGTGGATGCTAAAGATCCAAGAACATATTCCAGTTGTCGGCCCGTATTTGGGACAAGTCTAGCATAATCCTGTCTCTAATCAATAGCAAGCCCCAAATTATCTCAAGATGATCGATGGAATTTTAACAGAAAGACAAAAGACAATTAAGAGTGTTGGTTGTGGAGCTACCATGAAGGGGCCACCATGAATGTGGTGATGCTGTCTTTAATTATGAAAGTAGATTAATTTTTGATTGGCCATACTCCTCAACCATGACAGAGAAGAGCATGAATGCCATCCTGTGGAAAGAAAGGAAGAAGGGTAAGATGGGCATGGAAAGAAGGAATGAACTTTCTAGAGCTTGGGAATGGTATATGATGATATCTTGTAACCAAAATTAAAATGTTGCCTTCGGTCCCTTTAGCCGCTGAGAAATAGACTAAACAATAAGCACAAAGTTTCAGACTAGGGCCAGTGTTCTTGTGAAATACAAAGGTGATGTTGTGTTTGCTCAATGTGTGGATGTCAGTTCTGGTACAAGAGGATGGGAAGAATGACAAGCGAACTGCCTGTAATGGGTGATCCTATTCTGTTCGTGCTGCCAAGGCTCACCAGGAATTACCAGCGAGGTGGGGTTGCTCATCGAGAGTAGCTCTTACTGGCTGTTTGGAATAGTTTCTTCTAACAGTATTTTCATCATAATCAGCAGAAATTTTGTTTAAACTGAATATAGCTCCAGCCTTTATTTTTTTTATTTTGATACATTCTCTACTTGTGTAGTTGATTATTGTTTAGCAAGTAAATATTATATAATGAATTAATTTAGCATTTCTGAGGATATTGGCAGTTATGTGAGTCAAACCCACTCCCTCGCTTCCTTCGCCTCCACCCACCGCTCAGCCTCCACCCTCATTTTCAACTTCCACAAATAAACTAACAAAATAAAATATCATGGAGGAAGTTTCGGGTACTTTTGTTGTTATGAAAAAAAGTTTTTTTTTTGCCCTCCTTTGTAAATGATAAAGTTAAAGAAGTATGTTAGAGCAATATGTAATTTGCCATAAATGTTTTAACTCGAATTTGAAATGAGTTTCACGCTTTCGAACATTCCGTGTTGAACATCCACTGTAAGTTGCCATTAACGTCCCCACTGTAGAAAATGTACGCTTCCACTCGGCTGCTAGTGTGTGAAGTAAAGTTAAGTTGGAACAAGGGACAAAGAGGGAAACGTTGCATCCCAAGAAGAGTATGGAAATTAAGAGATCAGAAATGTAACAGGAACATTTCTATAGGGAACTTCTGGAAATGAATCTTGGAAACCCATGGTAGGAGAGGATGTAGAGAGTTGTTGGAAAACTCCTTGAAAAGATTGGGCTGCTGCGAGCCTATTGAAAAAGACATGTGGCTGGTCGAAGGGCCCAGCTTGACATGAGCTACATGGTAGTTGGAATATGAGTGGATATGGCGATTCAAGAAAAAGAAAATTTGTTTAGGAATTTGGAAAAAGGGAGGGGATAAGGAGGAATACTTGAGTGGCTAAACTAGGGAAAGAAGGGAGTTTACAAAGGCTAAAAAAATTAGTACAGGATTCACTTTCACATGTGATAAATAATGCAGATAGTAGAGGGTGAGATATTTTAGGAATAGCAAAGCAAATAACAGTCAAATAAGTACTCATAGGAGAACAATGTGTGAAGGATGATATGGGAAATGTACTGGTTTGAACCATGGGAGATTAGAAAATGCTTGGAGGAGTTACTAATGAGGCATCTGTTAAATGAAGGAGTTCCCTTGGAACAGGGATATTCTGGAGGCTGTAGTAGCCAGTGCAGGGCCCACCACTGAAATAAAAGAATGAATGGGTGAAGAAAGCCATCGATGAAATGAAGAATGGTAAAGCGGGCAGGCAGCACTTGGTATTTGTCGCAGAGATGCTAGAAGGCATCTCGTGATATTGGAAGTGAATTTAAATCACTAAATTAATGAATGCAATTACAAGGAGAATCGATCCCAAGATGACTGGTTGAAAGAGTGTAATGGTGGAAAATTATAATGGGAAGGGTGATTCTTAGTTCAGAGCAACTGTAGGGGTCTGAAGATTGTTGGACATGGAATTAAAGTGGAAGAGAGTATAACATAAATTGATAAGATAGGTTTTAATAGACAATGAAATGCAAATTTGGTTTCATGCCAAGGAAAGGGCACAATAGAGGCAATTTTTATACGTTCGGCAATTACAGAAAAGAATATCTGGGGAAGAAAAAGACACTGTGCTTTTATTTGTGGATTTGGAGAAGGCGTCGATAGGGTGCCTCGGGAAGTGGTGCAATGGTCGCAGGAGAAAGTTAGCATGGTGGTAGGATTGGAGTTAGTTAGGGTAATTATGGCGATGTATAGCTCAAAAACCTCTGTGGGGGGTAAATGGAAGTGCGGAGTTAAGGATTTTCAAGTGAAGTGGGTGTTCCTCAAGGTGTCAGTCTTGAGTCCAATGCCTGTTCATCATGGTTCTTGAGGCTATATCAACAGGAATTTAGAGGAGGCCAGCGCATGGAAGCTCCTGTATGCTGGAATACCTGGTGCTGATAACCGACAGTGTGAAGAGGTAATGGATAAATATACAGTATGGAAGGAGGGTATGGAGGCCAAGAGGACCTGAAAGTGAATACAAGAGAAAACAAAGTCTGATTAGTGGGTGCAAGGAGAAGAAAGTGGAAAAAGTAGAAGGTGGCCCTGTGCTGTCTAGAAAAGGTGTAGGTTAGCATTCAATATTGTGTAAATTCCTGCAACTGCTGGGTGGACGAGAGGTGTAGTGGCATCAGGAGTCGTATCAGGTGGCACCTGAATTCAAATGTGCTGTTTGCGCAGGTAACAAGTGACTCCAGTTAGAGCAGAAAGGTTAGTTTAATGGGTATATACCTGAATGTGTAGATAAATTCTGTTACTTGGTGAATGATTAGTGCAGGTGTGTGTGGAGGCAACGGTGAATGCAAGACTTGGAATGGTTTGGATGAAGTTTAGGGAGTTGTTAACCCTATTACAATGAAAGGGCACTTCTCTGATATAAATGAAAACTATATGCAGCTTGCGTAAGAAAGCATGAATGCTGTATGGCAGCGAAAAACATGGGTGATCAAAAAGGAGGATGAACGGAGGTGTGAACAAAATGAATATGAGAATGGTGAGGTGGATGTGTGATTTGTGACCTGAAGGATAGGAAATCAAATGTGGAATTAAAGAGATAGGTTTTGGTTCTGTGAGGTTATGGCAGCACGAGACATGAATAATGAGGTTTCGTGATGAAAGCATTCGTGAGGTTATGCGTAGGGTTGGTTGAGATGTTTGGACATAGTGGAAGGATGTGTCTGGTGGTTGTGTGAAAGGAGGTGTAATTGAATATGAATGTGAATGGAGGATTGCTAGAGGCCGTCCGAGGAAACATGGGATGTGTTGCTGAGAGATGATCTTAGAGAGTGAAAGGCCCTAAACAAGACGGCTAGCAAGGGACAATGGCAGCCCTGAAAGCAGCACATGAGGTGAATCACGGCTTACACATAAGCATGGAACGGCCGTAAAAACGGTGATGATGATTTAGTAAGTTGCCATTAACATCCCACTGTAAGTTGCCATTAATAACCAAATTTGCATTAGGCTCATCTTCATATCAACAACAGCAAGAAAAGTCTTATCAAAACCATTTGTTAGCAGCAATGAGTTTCATTCAACAAAACAAAAGCACAGTGTTTTTAAACTACAGTATATCAGGTCAAATTGTGTATGTTTTTTTTTTGTTCCTTAATGGGCATCACAATGCTTAAAGACCAATGAAGAAAATTTATCTATACATACATAAAGGTAAAATGATACACCCAGTACTGGATGGACTTTATCGGTATGTTTTTTAATGCAAACTGTTCGATATATTTATCAATGGCTGAGATTACAGCAACAGCTATGCAAACAGAAAGACACAAATGAATGGAGTGATCTAGACGAGCAAATGTTTAATCATAATTCTGGTAATGCATTAAAGGTAAGACTAAAGAAGGCGCCACGAGAGAAGGGAAGAGGGACATCATATTGGTGCTCAGAGTCTCCAGGATGATCCCAAGCTGGTTCACATCCAATGTAAATGGACCAAGATGCAAAGTGACCGCGAGTACAAGAAGGTCACGAAAAAGAGCAAGACAAAGTACCACGTGCTCTGGACATGAATCAACGTGGATGCAAGCCAGAAGGCCCAGGAACATTGCCAGTGATTTGGTTACAAGAAGCCGATCCATCACTACACTATGCTCCCGGATGCAATTGCTTTGGGCGTGCCAGACAAGCCAATGTTATTCGAAGCAATGTAAGTGTATTACTCTATATATGTTTTTTAAAGATTTATAAAATTCAATCCACAGCCTTTTTAAGAGATGGCAAAGAATTTCCAAATGAAAGGTGAACATACTTGATTGGATCAGAAATTTTAATTGCTGAGTTTCACCCCAACTTTCCAAATCTTTTTTTTTCTTCTTTTTTTTCCTTTTCTTCTCGATCGGATTTCGATGGAGAAATGTACAGTGATGGCCAAGGTTTTACAACCCCTTACAAAAGCAGAAAAACATGTCCAAGGCAAATGATAATCAATTTGTTAGAAATATTAGGAAGACGAGAGTTTTCAACAAAGAATCAACCGAACCAGCTTCAAGTGGGCCCTTAAATGGTTAGAGAGTCTGCTCTAGTCCTGGGAGGTTGGTGGTTTGAAAAACCCTAGCTGAGTTCATACCAACGACTCCTAAAATGGTTGGTGCTTTGCTTCCTTGCTTGATGTTCAGCATTAAAGGATAGACTGGACAAACAGCCAAGGAGTATAATAGTGAGACTTTGATGGGGCCGAATGGCATCCTGTATTAAAGTTTCCTGTAAGGGAAAATAATGTGATAAATTATTATTAATTATACTAGCCGAAACCCCGTCACAGACGGATGCTTCAGAGTTGAAGGTTGACTATTGGCCACTATGTGCGATGCACTCTTACAGGTAACGAAGTTTCTTCAGTCCCCAGGTCTCAGCACCGAGAAAAACGTGACGCGACCACTAGGGATGAGCACAAAATTGTCCTTCAGTATAATATGTTGTTTGAGGATTCCGCCCGTTCGCGTGCGGACGAACCGCCCAGCCCAATTGCGGCCGCACGCACCGAACGAGCAATCCAGTCCGTAGCTTCCGATCAACGCCGAAACCCAGCTACGGGTGGTTTTTATAACACCATAAGATCACCAACTCTTCTGTCACGCGCTACAGGGTCAAATCGCGAATTATCGATATATCCTATTATTCGCGCAGACAGAAATGCGGGGATCTACTACCTCAACGGGACCTGCAAACCAAAACGAGCCGCTTTACGCAGCCTCGTTTTCGTATGCGATTGCCGAGCGGTTTATATATCGCCAAGTCCCGTCGGACCCGATTATCTTATCGGTGTTAAAACCAGCTAACATTCCGACGGCTCCATGGCGTCATGAGAGGAAGGGAAGCAACGAGTGGGTGACATTTAAAAATGGGGATCATTTATTTTGAACACAGGCATGGCAATGAATGGGGGGATGGGGAAAAAAGACAACGAGCAAAAAACTATAGGCCGAGTTCTATTCCCAATGTTGAAGCAAATACAACACAGGCACTTAACAGTTTCCTTACTTATTAGACGGGCCCACGGACACACGTAACGCACACACACACCCAAGAAATGGTTGGCTGATGCCTTTAATAACGGACTCCAGCTCGGAGGGGACAGATGAACTGAAAGCCCAGAACCTATCTCGAACCTCTCCACCTCGTGTGGTCTTCAGCTGTTTCGGAACCGGGCTCCAGCGAGAGCGAGCTGGATTCATCGCCATGAGCCGCGATCCCTTTCCCGAGCTCCAGCGAAATCCCTTCACGCATCTGAACACGTGCTGGTGAGACGAGCGCCGATCCTTCCCGTCGATGCGGTCGCTATCTCGAAGAACCACCTCCAAGATGAGGCCGAATGAGTCGCATCCAAGCCGAGAACAAGAGCTCCACGAACCAAGAAAGCAGCCGAGCAACCAGCTCAACTTCTTCCGAATGACAAAGCTCTGCATCAACACGACCAAGAACTCCGAGCCGAAGCACCAGCCAACTCTCTTCCGATGAACAAAGCCTCTCTCACACGGAACCAAGAACTCCGAGACCGAGGCCAACCAGCTGCAAATTCTCTTCCGATGAACAAAGCATCTCTCTTCCGAGCGAACCAAAGCCAAGAGCCCAAAACGCGAACCGAAAGCCG
>CM068952.1:61865739-61877217 GCA_035128595.1 Eptatretus atami
GATTACACCTTTCATAAATCCCAAAGAGTCAATAGGTAATAAGACGTACGGTAAGATCAGGTTCGGCTTTCATACAAATTTCCATACATTTAAAATCAATGACAGTCTGTGTGGGCAATGAAGCACCATTTGATGGTCTTGTTGTTGCATCTACTACTTCTCTGGCATGTTTAAGTTGATCAAGAAATTTAATTTACTCCATGAATAAAATATGAATAAAGTTATCCTAAATAACTCTAAAACTGTTGATTGAACCACTTGCCATTTAAGTTTGTTTAATGCTGTCATTGGTTGGCAAACTGGATACAATTAAGCAGTAAGCTTTCTCTTACATCACTTTGAAGCCTCATTGCTCTTTTGGCACGTTAAGAGCTGATTGCATCAGGTGGCATCGTGTATTGATGGATTGGCTCCTTGTAGCTCAAATCATGGCAATGTCCTGGGCCTTCTTGGCTTGCGTCACGTTGAATCATGTCAGAGGCCCGTGGTACTTTGTGTTTGCTCTTTTTCGTGAGCCTTCTTGTACCTACGGGTCACTTTGCATCTTGGCCACTTTCATGGAGTGAACAGCTTGGGATCACCTGGAGACTCTGAGCACCAATATGATGTCCTTTTCTTCTCATGGGCCTTTTTGTACTTGTTCTGGAAAATGAATGAATGCAAATTAGAATCACACAAGATGTGCCAGGCAGTCAAGGAAGAGACCATCTTATATCAAAAACAGTTCACTCTCCCTTAGTCACCACTTACATGCACTGGCATGTCCGTGAAGCCTTTGCCACTCTGATAGGGATGGCGTCCACTGACATCACATCCCTTCTGCTTAGCCTCCTCCCAGCCCAATCGATAGTATTCTGGAACAAAACAGTACATTACTATGTTAATCAAATAATTGCATACCTTTTCCCACAAAACACTGATCCTTTTGAGGATCATTACTTTTCAGGATGACCCTGGAATAAATATATAAATAGTTTTGGTATAGAAAGTTATTCTTTTCAAAAAGATATTTCAAAAAGATATACAGAGCTTTCTCTTCATCATATCTGCATTGGGGGGAGGGGTGAGGGGAGAGGAGGACATCTCTAAATCGAGAACATTTAAATTGAAAAAAGGAAAATAAAGGGGATCATAGGAATAGAAAGGAGAGTTGGGGAGTGTGGGAAGAGTGGAGAGATAGAGGGAAATAATATTATAGGGAGGTGGAGGAAGAGGATGGGAAGGGGTATGTATGAAGCAAATAAGAAAGGAGGGTGTGATGAGAAATTGCACCATATTTGAGTGTGCTATAAATCCATTCCATTAGGAGCATACTCTGTGCAGAGCGTTGGTGCTGCCTAAAGCAGTCTCCTGGGCTATTGGGCACAATCTGGATAGGTCCACCACTCCAACACAGGATGCTCAAATGGCTCAATAATCCCAGCAAGCTGGTACTCATTTTAACCGACCTCAGAAGAATACAGGCTGAGTCAACCCACTGGTATTAAATTCAGTGGCCAAAAGGATTTGAACTCAGGACCCTCATCCAAGCCCATAAACCCTAACCATTCAGCCAACACAAGCAGATGCTATAAATATCTTATAAAATGTGTTTGCTTTTGAAGATGGGAGTGGGGCAAGGTTATCTCCAGGTGGTAAGAATAAATTAATTATATTTCTTGATGTTACTACTTACATCACTCAGGTTGATAGCATTTACCCTCGCCTGGATGAACTGTGGCACATCTGGTGTGAGAGTAATAATGGTGAAGTCCCTCCTACCACCGGATTTGTACTGCAACTGCACTCAGCGAAGCCACAGGAGGAAAACGAGGTCTCTTAAGAAATGTCGAATTTCTGGGAACTTCATTCTTTGAAAGTGAATTTGCAAATTTTAAATAGATTTTGTGAACTTTGTGAGATAAGTCATATTGGTCACAGATACAGTACTCACATCACTCAGGTTCTTCTGACTAGTCAGAGCATGCGCATCGTTGGAGGATCAGCCACTGCAGTAAAGGGGAGTTCTGTTTTGCTTCTGTCGATACTTCTCTACTAATAAAAAAAAAGCAACACAAAGATTTGCTTGAATATCACAATAGTTTGACATTACATAATAATTATGGAATCAAATCATAGGAACATTTTTTGTTAAGCCTACTGATGACACAATCTTACAGTCAGACATCTCAATGATCATGTGGGTCTTCTATTCAATATTTTTAGAAGGTATTTCGCATACAAAGCCCATTCCAGCTGCCAATGGATTTAAAAATCGTTATTATCATTCATTTCATCATCACAAGTCCCATTTTAACAAACTTTCTCAACAACGACCAGTCCACAGACGTGTGTATTCCTTATAACAGGACACTATTGTGCTTCTCTGTCGTGTGAAACAACAACTGAAGACTTGTAAATAGTTCACAAACACAGAACAGACAAGATTCACATTCACAAGGTTTTGCACTCAGCAATGCCTGACATGAGCAGATGTAGATGGAGGATCACCTCACTAAGGATATCCCCAGCTTTCTTATTCATCTCTGCCTCCAAGAGTGCAGTGGCATCCTACCCCAGACCTTTGAGGCAATTGTTGAGTTCCTTGTAATAGATTCTGCAGAATAGAGAGCCAAGTTTGTGAGCAGGAAGCGCATGTTTATTAGGAGGAAACACCTGCTGTTTTGCTGGGGGTGTCAAAAGGCAAATGAAGAAAGCATGGGAGCTGGATCAACTCCATCATATAATGTGGAAACCACATATAACCATTGGCTGGAAGATCGCCCAGAAGTATGCACACTCACCTCTGAGCATATAGCCTGGGTTTAAATCCAGAACCCAGTAACAAACTGCCATATCCTGCTCGGTGTGTCACAGGCAGGGTGATTCTCAATGCGTGCGCCTGTCCTTGAATGGACGCTAATTGGTGTCCCGTCTGCCAACATTAGTTGGTGGACGTTAAAGATCCCACGGTTTCCTTCGCAATAGTCGGTAGCTATCGCCGGTAATATAGCCAAATTCAAATTTCCTGTCCTAACCAGCACGGGACATCGCATCAGCGCACAGTCGTGCCTCAGCAATGATGCTACCACAGAAGCCATGTCTGCTATAGGAAATTAAATGAAATTTTGAAAAAACATTTCATTTTGGTCCTGCAACTTACTTGTGAATAAACTTTTTACATTTGTCTTGCAAAAAAGCAGCGAAATTGCATTTCATTCGAATTAAAGCAGGCAGCAGATCAAATATTGTTACCGTGACTCACCCAAGGTGGCCAGACGTTATGTTTCACCCTTGTCTGTCTGTTTGTTGTGTCTGTGAGCATGATGTCTCAAAAGTTGTGTGTAAGATTTGGACGAAATTTGTGTAGAACGGTTGGGTGTGTACCTAAGGACGAATTGATTGATTTTGTTGAAGATCCGAATCTGATTGAGGATTTATTGATTTTTAAAGTGATTTTTCATCAGTTGCGAAATAGGGCCAAAATCGATATACAGCACAATATCTCCAAGTTGTGGACGAGTAAGGCAAAACTTGTGGATGGGTTGGGTAGGTGACAAGAATGAGCGGATTAGATTATGTTTAAGGTCCGGATTAGATCCAGCCTATCAGTGGAAAACAAAACATAAACTGATCAGCTGGGTGGAGGTATGTGCTGTACCGAGTGCTGTTCTGGTTTGAAACTGTTATGTGGTCAAGAAATGGACAACTATGCATTGCAGGAGATCATGGGAATGCTCTTCCACATCAGGATATGTTGAAACAGCACATGTTTCTTCATCAAGAATTGATGAAGGTGCAGTTACTTCTTCCAGCATGGCAATGAACAAAGCACAAACCAAATAACTCGCATGCCTTTGAACAGCTACAAGGTCAGGATGACTGGGCCTCTCATCACCTGAACTCATCCTGATGGAGACATTGTGAGAGAAGCTTGTCGGCTGGGTTGTTTTAGCTCAAAGGCAAATGTGCTACCTCTGCACCACTCTGTAGAGACATCCAGCAGTTAACTACATTTATGGTCAGTGATGGCTTAAACTAGTTGAAAATTATAGGAACACTTGAAGCATCAATTAACAAACTAGAAGGGCACCTGTAGAGTGCGTACCTCCGCACGTAATGCCTGATCTACAAGAACATATCGGGCCCAATAATTTTGAAATATCATGCTACATATGTTTTTAGCCATATCTTTCAATGGTATGTTCTGGTGTTGGCTTAATGGTTAGGGTGGCGGGCTTTGGATCGAGGGTCCTGAGATCAATCCCGCTCAGCTGTTGAATTAATCCAGTGGGGTTAACTCGGCTGTCATTTCCGAGGTCGGAAAAATTAGTGCCATCATGCTGGTATACTGTGTCGGAGTGGCGATCTGTCCAGGATTGTGCACAATAGCCAAGGAGACTGCTAAAGCAGCAACCAACACTCTGCACAGAGTATGGTCCCAATTCTCATGGTGAAGAATCACTTTGGAAATTAAATAATTCTCGTATCGATCGATTCGGATCTTACAAAATCGAATTAATTCATCTCGTCATGCACCCAACTCTCCACACAATTTTTGTGAATACGCTACAACTTTTGGAGATATCGTGTCTATACTATATATATATATACATATATATATATACATATAATATATATATATATATATTATATATAGTATTGTTGGGGCTGGGGTCGGGTGGCGAGAACGACACGAGGTGGGGGAGGTTACGTCGTCCTCCACCGGAGACTCCCGGAATTGTAGGCCCATCGCTCCGGATAACTCCGTGAGTCGGCGGGTCGCTGAACGACGCGTGATGCCAATATCTCAAACGCATAGGTAGGGTCTTTTTTTGTCTAGAACACAATTTTACCTCATTAACTACGCGATTTCGACTCCGAATTCAGCCCTGCGGCACGTCTTTCCCGAACCGGATCACTCTACCGACTACCAGCTGCAACTACCTTTCCGGCTCGGATGCAGTCGAGCGGGCCTGCAAGAACGTACCGGCTAGAATGTACGGATTATCGGTATAAAAACCCGGCTAAACTCAGATCGAACCATGCTGGACAAATGCAAGAAAGGACGGAAACAACTGGGACATTTCTACAATGTGTTTATTTCACAGCAAGAAGGACTATGAGCAAGACTTATCGGAATATACAAGGAATATTTACAATGGTGGAATAAACTTATGAACAGTTCTACTAAAAGACAGGCCCACACACTCAGACACACACACAGATGTTTATTGAAAAGAGCCCCGCTGCAGAGAAGGGAGACGAGCTGGGGTCGCAGTTCGGCGGGGTACCTGCCAATGGCGTGAGCCCGGCCCACAGTCACATGCGCAGGGCTCGTGTCCGCGGAGGCGGCGGGACTCGAACCCGCAACCTTCGAATTGCTGCTTCCTATAGAAGTCCAATGCGCTATCCGTTGCGCCACGGAGAGCTGGACTTCCTTCTTGAGTCAACTGGACTCTCGCCGGTCCCCAGCTCAACATGCGACGCACCCAACAACCGCCTCTCTCGAATATCTTCGAACACAGCTAAGAATGAACGAAAGGCAACAAAGAGCCCCGTCGGGGCGGGGCTCGGTGAGCAGACGTCACTGTCGCCTTGATTGGACAGGGCTCCACGGCCGCGCCATTTCTGGGCGGGGTTTCGGCCTTGTTTGGGAAAACTCACCCCTTCAGGCGTGTCTGGATCCCACCCAGAAGATGTACCTCGCTAGGATTTCGCCTCGGTAAGCAGGACTCCGGGTTGTCCAAGTGAACGCTTGTTCAGTAGCAGGTTGGTTTTTATTGGTTGGATGGTCTGTTGGATGATTTCGTTGGAGATATAACTACCTAAACTGCCGCAACGACACTCTTGTTCTCCCACGAGACAAGGAGGGGTTCTATCTCACATGTCTTAACGGCATACTAACTTTTGGGACTGTATGTTGAATGCATATGGTTTCCAGATCCGTAATAATATATATATATATATTGTACATTAAATCTCCATGCTTCTCGAGCCAAAACTGCTGCATAAGAACCAAGAAGGCTTAACAAAGGTAAGTGCCTTCCCAGAGTATCAACCCTTCCCAGAGTTCCTGATGCCGTTAAGTACATGTGAGATAGAACCCCTCCTTGTGTCTCGTGGGAGAATCAAAGGTGTGC
The DNA here is from genome assembly GCA_035128595.1 of Eptatretus atami. NCBI lineage: Eukaryota > Metazoa > Chordata > Myxini > Myxiniformes > Myxinidae > Eptatretus > Eptatretus atami. Next base: position 61,871,862 of record CM068952.1, read on the forward strand.
GTTGCGGCAGTTTAGGTAGGTTATATCCTCCAACGAATCATCCAACAGACCATCCAACCAATAAAACCAACCTGCTACTGAACAAGCGTTTCACTCGGACAACCCGGAGTCCTGCTTACCGAGGCGAAATCCTAGCGAGGTACATCTTCTGGGTGGATCCAGACACGCCTGAAGGGGGTGGTGAGAGGTTTCCCAAACAAAAGCCGAAACCCCGCCAGAAATGGCGGCCCGTGGAGCCCTGTCCAATCAAGGCGACAGTGACGTCTGCTCACCGAGCCCCGCCCCGGACGGGCTCTTTTGTTGCCTTTCGTTCATTCTTAGCGGGTTCGAGAGATATTTCGAGAGAGGAGCGGTTTGGTTGGTGCGTCGCATGTTGAGCTGGGGACGGAGTCCAGTTGACTCAAGAAGGAAGTCCAGCTCTCCGTGGCGCAACGGATAGCGCATTGGACTTCTAGTGGAGCAGCAATTCGAAGGTTGCGGGTTCGAGTCCCGCCGCCTCCGCGGACACGAGCCCTGCGCATGTGACTGTGGGCCGGGCCTGCACGGCCATTGGCAGGTACCCCGCCGAACTGCGACCCCCAATCTGTCTCCCTTCTCTGGCAGCGGTGCTCTTTTCAATAAAACATCATGTGTGTGTGTCTGAGGTGTTGGGGCCGTCTTTAAGTGAAACTGCATAAGGTGTATATTCCACCATTGTAAATATTCCTTGTATATTCGCGATAAGTCTTGCTCTATGTCCTTCTTGCTGTGAATATAACAATTGTAGAAATGTTCCCAGTTTGTTTCCGTCCTTTCTTGCATTTGTCCAGCATGGTTCGGATCTGAGTTTAGCCGGGTTTTTATACCCGATAAATAGCCGTACAATTCCCTAGCCGGTAACGTTCTTGGCGAGGGGCCCAGCTCGACTGCATCCGAGCCGGAAAGGTAGTTGGCAGCTGGTAGTCGGTAGAGTGATCCGGTTCGGGAAAGACGTGCCGAGGGCATGGAATTCCGGGAGTCGAAATCGCGTAGTTAATGAGGTAAATTGGTTCTAGACAAAAAGACCCTACCGCTATGCGGTTGAGATATTGCATCCACGGTCGGTTCAGCGACCCGCCGACTCACGGAGTTATCCGGAGCGATGGCCTACAATTCCGGGGAGTCTGGTGGGAGACGACGTAACCTCCCCCACCTCGTGGTCGTTCTCGCCCGCGACCCCCAGCCCACAACAATATATATATATATATATATAAATATATATATATGTATATATATATATGTATATATATATATATGTATAGCACGATATCTCCAAAAGTTGTAGGCGTATTCACACAAAATGTGGTGGAGAGGTTGGGTGCTGACGAGGATGAATTAATTCGATTTTGGTTGAAGATCCGAATCTGGATCTGGATACGAGAATTATTTAATTTCCAAAGTGATTCTTCACCATTGAGAATTGGGACCATACTCTGTGCAGAGTGTTGGTGCTGCTTTAGCAGTCTCCTTGGCTATTGTGCACAATCCTGGACGGATCGCCACTCCGACACAGTATACCAGCATGATGGCACTAATTTTTTCGACCTCGGAAGGATGACAGGCCGAGTTAACCCCACCTGGTATTAATTCAACAGCTGAGCGGGATTTGATCTCAGGACCCTCGGATCCAAAGCCCGCCACCCTAACCATTAAGCCAACACCAGACATACCATTGAAAGATAGGGCTAAAAACAATATGTAGCATGATATTTCAAAAATTTATTGGGCCCGATATGTTCTTGTAGATCAGGCATTACGTGGCGGAGGTACGCACTCTACCGAGTGCCCTTCTAGTTTGTTAATGTGACCTGCTTCAAGTGTTTTCCTATAATTTTCAACTAGTTTAAGCCATCACGAACCATAAAGTTAGTTTAACTGCTGGATGTCTTCCAGAGTGGTGCAGAGGTAACACTTTTGCCTTTGAGCTAAAAACAACCCAGCCGACACAGCTTCTCTCACAATGTCTCCATCAGGATGAGTTCAGGTGATTGAGAGGCCCAGTCATCCTGACCTTGTAGCTGTTCAAAGGCATGCGAGTTTATTTGGTTTTGTGCTTTGTTTCATTGCCATGCTGGAAGAAGTAACTGCAACTTCATAATTCTCTTGATGAAGGAAACATGTGCTGTTTCAACATATCCTGATGTGGAAGAGCATTTCCCATGATCTCCTGCAATGCATAGTTGTCCATTTCTTGACCACATAAACAGTTTCAAACCAGAACAGCACTCGGTACAGCACATACCTCCACCAGGCTGATCAGTTTATGTTTTGTTTTCCACTGATAGGCTGGATCGTAATCCGGACCTTAAACATAATCTAATCCGCTCATTCTTGTCACCTACCCAACCCATCCACCAAGTTTTGTCATTACTCGTCCACAACTTTGTGAGATATTGTGCTGTATATCAATTTTGGTCCTATTTCGCAATGATGAAAAATCACTTTAAAAATCAATAAATCCTCGGATCCAGATTCGGATCTTCAACAAAATCGAATCAATTCGTCCTTGGTACACACCCAACCTGTCCACCAAATTTCGTCCAAATCTGTACACAACTTTTTGAGACATCATGCTCACAGACAAACAAACAGACAGACAAGGGTGAAAACATAACGTCTGGCCACCTTGGGTGGTGGAGGTAACAATTATTGATCTGCTGCCGTGCTTTAATGTCGGAATGAAATTGCAATTTCGCTGCTTTTTTGCAAGACATGTGAAAATGTTTATTCACAAGTAAGTTGCAGGACCGAAATGAAATGTCGTGGTTTCAAAATTTCATTTTAATTTCCTATGCAGCACATGGCTTCTGGGTAGCATCATTGGCTGAGGGCACGACTGTGCCGCTGATGCGATGTCCCCGTGCTGGTTAGGACAGGAATTTGGAATTTGGCTATTGTACCGGCGATAGCTCACCGACTATTTGCGAAGGAAACCGTGGGATCTTTAACGTCCACCAACTAATGTTGGCAGACGGGACACCAATTTAGCGTCCATTCAAGGGACGGTGCACACATTGATGAATCACCCTGCCTGTGACACACCGAGCAGGATATGGCAGTTTGTTGCTGGGTCTGGATTTAAACCCAGGCTATATGGCTCAGAGGTGAGTGTGCATACTTCTGGGCCGATCTTCCAGCCCAATGGTTATATGTGTGTTTCCACATTATATGATGGAGTTGATCCAGCTCCCCATGCTTTCTTCATTTGCCTTTTGACACCCCCAGCAAACAGCAGGTGTTTCCTCCTAATAAACATGCGCTTCCTGCTCACAAACTTGGCTCTCTATTCTGCAGAATCTATACAAGGAAGACTTCAACAATTGCCTCAAAGGTCTGGGCTGGATGCCACTGCACTCTGTGGAGGCAGAGATGAATAAGAAAGCTGGGGATATCCTTAGTGAGGTGAGTCCTTCCATCTACATCTGCTCATGTCAGGCATTGCTGAGTGCAAACCTTGTGAATGTGAATCTTGTCTGTCTGTGTTTGTGAACTATTTACAAGTCTTCAGTTGTTTGTTCACACTACAGAGAAGCACAATAGTGTCCTGTTATAAGGAATACACACGTCTGTGGACTGGTCGTTGTTGAGAAAGTTTGTTAAAATGGGACTTGTGATGATGAAATGAATGACAATAACGATTTTTAAATCCATTTGGCAGCTCGAATGGGGCTTTGTATGCAAAATACATTCTAAAAATATGAATAGAAGACCACATGATCATTGAGGATGTCGACTGTAGATTTGTGTCATCAGTAGTGCTTAACAAAAATGGTTCCTATGATTTTGATTCCATAATTATTGTAATGTCAAACTATTGTGATATTCAAGCAAATCTTTGTGTTGCTTTTTTTTTTTATTGTAGAAGAAGTATCGACAGAAGCAAACAGAACTCCCCTTTACTGCAGTGGCTGATGCTCCAACGATGCGCATGGCTCTGACTAGTCAGAAGAACCTGAGTGATGTGAGTACTGTATCTGGGACCAATATTGGACTTATCTCACAAAGTTCACAAAATCTATTTAAATATTTGCAAATTCACTTTCAAAGAATGAGTTCCCAGAAATTCGACATTTCTTAAGAGACCTCGTTTTTCCTTCCTGTGGTGCTTCGCTGAGTGCAGTTGCAGTACAAATCCGGTGGTGAGGAGGGACTTCACCATTATACTCTCACACCAGATGTGCCACAGTTCATCCAGGCGAGGGTAAATGCTATCAACCTGAGTGATGTAAGTAGTCCATCAAGAATATTAATTAATTTATTCTTACCACCTGGAATAACCCTTGCCCCACTCCCATCTTCAAAAGCAAACACATTTTATAAGATATTTATAGCATCTGCTTTGTGTTGGCTGAATGGTTAGGGTTATGGGCTTGGGATTTGAGGGTCCTGAGTTCAAATCCTATTTGGCCACTGAATTAATAATACCAGGTGGGGTTGACTCAGCCTGTCATTCTTCTGAGGTCGGTAAAATGAGTACCAGCTTGCTGGGATTATTGAGCCATTTGAGCATCCTGTGTTGGAGTGGTGACCTATCCAGGATTGTGCCCAATAGCCCAGGAGACTGCTTAGGCAGCACCAACGCTCTGCACAGAGTATGTTCCTAATGGATGGATTTATAGCACACTCAAATATGGTGCAATTTCTCATCACACCCCTCCTTTCTTATTTGCTTCATACATACCCCTTCCCATCCTCTTCCTCCTACCTCCTCATAATATTATTTCCCTCTATCTCTCCACTCTTCCCACACTCCCCAACTCTCCTTTCTATTTCCTATGATCCCCTTTATTTTCCTTTTTTCAATTTAAATGTTCTCGATTTAGATGTCCTCCTCTCCCCTCACCCCTCCCCCCAATGCAGATATGATGAAGAGAAAGCTCTGTATATCTTTTTGAAATTATCTTTTTGAAAAGAATAACTTTCGTGATACCAAACTATTTATATATTTTATTCCAGTGTCATCCTGAAAAGTAATGATCCTCAAAAGGGATCAGTGTTTGGTGGGAAAAGGTATGCAAATTATTTGATAACATAGTATGTACTGTTTTTGTTCCAGAATTACTATCGATTGGGCTGGGAGGAGGCTAAGCAGAAGGGATGTGATGTCAGGTTGGACGCCATCCCTATCAGAGTGGCAAAGGCTTCACGGGACATTGCCAGTGATGTAAGTGGTGACTAGGGGAGAGTGAACTGTTTTTGATAATAAGATGGTCTCTTCCTTTGACTGCCTGGCACATCTTGTGTGATGCTAATTTTGCATTCATTTCATTTCCAGAACAAGTACAAAAAGGCCCATGAGAAGGAGAAGGGACATCATATTGGTGCTCAGAGTCTCCAG
>CM068952.1:61878329-61898299 GCA_035128595.1 Eptatretus atami
AAAAAAAGGGATTCATAGCAGTGTTATACATATTTCTTGTGGATTTGTGGCCCTGAAAAGGGCCGTTTGGGTTTGATGAAGCTTTGCAGCTAAACACGATGAAATCCTCGTCAATGCTTTTCTCGTCGAAGATGGCATGTAACTCCTTGTCTGAGTCAGGGTAGAGCAAGTCCCTGTCGCTGTCACTGTCACCGTCATTTGCAGCCTCCTCCTCCCAAGTGATGTCGTCCTCTGTGCCATCCATGTTGTTGGAGATGCAGCGAGCAAATGCTCACTTGATGATGTCTGATGGTATCGCCTCCCACATCTTGACGATCCAGCCAGACATCATCAGAAGGTTGACCTGTCTCATCCTCCCGCTCTTAGTGTAGGTCTTCTCCCCCCACTCATTATCCAGTCGGACCAGCAGCGACATAGCCTGTCCTTGAATGACTTGTTGATGGACACGTCGAAGGGCTGCAGGAGCAATGTCATCCCACCTGGGATGATGACGAGATTGGTGTTGGTCCGATTGGGCAGCGTTTTGGTTTCGTCGGTCTTGTGCCAACTGAATGCATCCAGGACTAGCATGCTCCATCATCAGGAGAGACTGCCATCTGGTCTACTATTCCAGACCGTGCGTACCCAGTCCTGGACCAGTCTGTAGAAATTATGTGTGTAAATTTCCACTCATGTGGGTCATACGGTGGTTACATGAACTCCGGCACTCTCCCAGTCAACATAATGCTCAGCCAATGTAGTGACGGGAGTAATGGTGAAAGTTAAACCAAGATGCATGTGGTCAATGCTCCTCGGAATCTGGATCAAAAATCCTGGTTGGAAACACATCAGGAAATGTTGATTTTCAACTGATGAAAATACCAAGTCCGGGAAAGAGGAAAGTTCATCTGTCTTGGTTCCACCGAGATGCAGCTAATGTTCCTCTAAACCTGGGTCAAATACAAAGACCTGCAAAGTAAGAAAGTTCATCTTGTCGACAAGTAATCCATGGGAAGCAAGTTAGGAACCACTGATAGAAATGAGGGAAATGAAGAGAACCAGGAAGAACGAAGAGAACCAAAGGAAGCCAAAAGAACCGATCAACACTGGTACTTCTTAATGCTTCACTGTCCTGTGGCGCCTCACTCTCATGACGGTCTTCCTTTTTAGATCCATTTCCTGCCCTCATATAAGTACTCGGGGTTGATTGGTTGTTTCTAGTTTTAAACCACACCCTGTTATCCAGCATTTCCTAGCGCAGTGTCAGCATGTAAGGAACAAACTTGGTGGATTAATTCTGCCTGCATCGGATGTTCATGTAGAAAATGATGCATGTAAAAAGATAGTCACCAATACAAGTCCCTCGTCTATCCACCCCTTCTACTGCACATGAACAATGGAGCCGGCTGGAAACTTGTCTTTGGGCAGTGTCGTCCTCTTGAGCACGACATACAAGGGAAGCTTGCCACACAAGCTTATTTGGGGTGGGTGCTCCATTATTGGACTCCAGCTATTGTGACTAATTCTTCTTTTGATGTGAGACCAGGTGTTCAATTCTTTCTATTTTTAGGTCATCTCTACCGAGATGACCTAATAAAGCCGGACCAAATGTCCGTCCATCCCGTACGTCCGTACGTCCGTCCGTACGTCCGTCAGCAATTTTTCTTTCCGATCTTGATGAAACTTAGTATGTGGGTAGAGGTCGATGAGTGTTGCACAATGATATAACTTTTGTCCGGGTTCAAGGTCAGGGACGAGGTCACGAGGTCACGGAAGTTATTAAAAATCTCCATTTTCAAAACCTATCTAGTCTGCCATTCTACAAGATATCGGCAACTGTTTATTTATTATGATAGTAAAAATATTATCTGTATCTAACCGACAGATTTTTGAATTTCCGCCCGTTTGGCCGCCGCGTAACCTGGAAGATGGTCAAAACACCTCCGCGTACAAAGAAAACTTTTTACTTCCGATCTTGATGAAATTTGGTATGTGGGTAAGGTCGATGAGTGATACCCAACGACATATTTTTTTTCCCGGATTCGGAGTCAGAGGTCAGGGAGGTCACGAAAGTGTGAAAGTCGCCATTTTCAAAACCTATCGTCTGTCATTTTAGGAGATATCTGGCAACGGTTCATCGATTATGATAGTAAAAACCCCACACGGGGTAATTTTGTTTAATGGCGTTTTCAGAGCCATGAGGCTCAATATACGCCACGCACCTAAACTCCGGGTGTCTCTTGCATCTCTAGACGTTTCCAAGCTTGACATTTAATGTTCACACAGTTAATAAAACGCTGTACAAACTCTTAACCTGAACCGATTTTCAAAATTTAAATGGTGTAATTGAGCTAAACAGCAGTTCCGACTGCTACAAAAGTGTTCATTTGGAATATAATTGAAATTTAGCATTGGTCGTTTTTAAGACTGATTTTTTTTCTATACCCGTGTATTAAGCGCTTATTGCGGTTTATATATTGCAGTTTATATATCAGAAAATACGGTATTCAACTCCTTTGCTATGACACTTACATTAAGCTTAGGTGCATCCAATTTTCTTTGATCATCCTTGAGATGTCTCTACAACTTGATTGGAGTCCACCTGTGACCAATTGAATTGAATGGACATGATTTAGAAAAACCACCTTTCTATATAAGGTCCCACAGTTGACAGTGCATGTCAGAGTAGAAACTCTACCATGAAGTCCAAGGAACTGTCCGTAGAAGTCCGAGATAGAATTGTGAGGAGGCATAGATCTGGGGAAAGGTATAAAACAATTTATAGAGTGTTGAAAGTTCCCAACAGCACAGTGAGCTCCATCATTAGGAAATGGAAAGAATATGGAATTACCCAGACTCTTCCGAGAGCTGGCCGTCTGACCAAACAGAGCAACTGGGCAAGAAGGACCTTCGGCAGTGAGGTGACCAATAACCCAATGACCACTCTGACAGAAATACAGAGCTAGTTCCTTGGTTGAGATGGGAGAACCTGCCGAAAGGACAACAATCTCTGCAGCACTTCAGAAATCTCTGCTTTATGGGGGACTGGCCAGATGGAAGCAACTCCTGAGAAAAAGGCACATGACAGCACACCTGGAGTTTGCAGAAAGACACATGACAGCACACCTGGAGTTTGCAGAAAGACACATGACAGCACACCTGGAGTTTGCAGAAAAACACATGACAGACTCTGAGAGCATGAGGGAAAAAGATTCTGTGGTCTGATGAGATGATAATTGAACTCTTTGGCCTGAATGCAAAACGCTATGTCTGGCAGAAACTGAGCACAGCTCATCACCCATTTAACACCATCCCTACCGTGAGGCATGGTGGTGGCAGCATCATGCTATGGGGATGTTTTTCAGAGGCAGAGATTGAGAGCCTTTTAAGGATAGAGTGAACAATGAATGGACCCAAACACAGGCAAATCCTTGAGGAGAACCTGCTTCAGAGTGCAAAAGACCTCAGACTGCAGAAAAAATTTAAGTTCAACAGGACAATGATCCCAAGCCTACAGCCAAAGCAACACTAGGATGGCTTCAGAAGAAGAACGTGAAAGCCAAAGCCCAGACTTGAATCCCATTGAGAATCTGTGGAAAGACTTGAAGATTGCTATTCACCAACATTCCCCATGCAACTTGACAGAGCTTGAGCAAATCTGCAAAGAAGAATGGGAGAAAATCCCCAAATCCACATGTGCAAAGCTGATACAGACATACCTATGAAGACTTGAAGCTGTAATCGCTGCCAAAGGCACCTTCTACAAAGTATTGACTCAGGGGGGTTGAATATGCCTGGTGTTGGCTTAATTGTTAGGGTGGTGGACTTGGGATTATAGCATCCTGTGTTCAAATCTCACCTCTGTTGAATTAATACTAGGTGGGGTTGACTCTGCCTGTTATCCTTCTGAGGTTGGCAAAATGAGTGCCAGCATGCTGGTATCCTGTGTTGGAGTGGTGACCTATTCAGGATTGTGTCCAATAGCCAAGGAGACTGCCTAGGCAGCATCAACGCTCTGCACAGAGTATGGTCCCAATGGATGGATGGGTTGAATACTTATTGACACAAGAAATTTCAGCTTTTCATTTTTAATTGATTTGTAAAAATTTCTAAAAACGTTTTCACTTTGTCATTATGGGATGTTTTGTGTAGATCGGTGACAACATTTTTAAAACTTAATCCATTTTAAATTCAGGCTGTAACGGAACAAAATGTGACAGTCAAGGGGTGTCAATACTTTCTGAAGCCACTGTATCATCAGAATCCACAACATATTTCACATTTGGTAGGGCAACCTTTCTATCTTGAAAATGTTTCAGCTTTTCTGGCAACAGTTTCTTTTTAAATAGCGTCATTACACAAGCGACTCTTTTTGAACCAAACTGGTGTTTCGAATAATATTTACAAGTTAATTGCAAAAACGTCTACAAATTCGTAATATAATTATTTATGTACTTTGCTTTGTATTTTTTGCTCGTACTTTATCGAGATATGTCAAAGATTGGTTTTAAGGTGAATCTACTTCCAGTAAACCTGATTAAAATGTATTTGTTTGTTGTCATTGACACGAATGTTATCATTGATATCATAAACTCGATTTCAATGATAGAAATTGGGATTTAAAAAATCTTCGCTTATCAATCAGATTTTAGTTAGTTTGGTCTCCAGGTGGATAAGACGTTCTGTTCGCTGCAGAAATAATTATTAAATCATGAATGAAACTAATGCCTCGCGATGCATTTCCCACAGTATGCATACAAAGCTGACTTCACAGATGTCATCCAAGGCAAAGGTTGGATGCCCCTCGGTTCAGTGGGCAATGAGACCATTAAGCGCGTCTCAGATTTAAGCAGCGAGCACAAGTACCGCCAATCTCCAAACACTATCAAGTTCACATCTGTGGCTGACACCCCTGATATACTGATGGCTAAAGCAAATGCCTTGCATGCAAGTGATGTGAGTAAGCGCAGATTCCTCACAATAACCTGCACAAGCCTCCACAATTCCCAACATCAATACTACCACGATTATCTCCACCACCTCTACCTCTGCTATCTATACCTCTATAATATTTACCTCGTACTCTCATAATACCTTAGCTCTCTATTCCATCTACCCGTTCTAATAACATCTACTCACACCATTTTCACCTTTTTGTTTACATGTAATATGGCAGAAACTCATTGCTTGGCCTCTCACAATGCTCTACCTCTTATGCAACTATGCTCCATTCTTGTTCCTCAGTTCTGTCATCTTCTGTGTTTCAGATAATGTACAAATTGTCTGCAGAAGAAGGAAAGCACAAGTATTCCTTGCCGGCAGATTGTCCAGCATTCATCCAAAGCAGGGTGAATGCCATCAACCTCAGTGATGTGAGTTTATTTTTTAATCTGCATGTCCTTTTCTATTTTTCAAGTTTCAATTATGGTGATATTTTCCTCATAACAATGGTCACACCCATCACACATGGTAATCAAGCTTCAATGCTTGTTTTCATGAAGAAAAAAAAAATGGAGCAATTAATAGCAAGAAGGGGGTTAGCACATATAAGATAAGTAAAAACTGATAGATTCAGTTAATATGATGTGGATAAAGCACAGGCATAAGAGGCCAAATGGCCTCATCCTGCGTCTAAGTTTTCTTGTATATTCTGCTATGTCCCATTATTCTCGAGACCATGAAACATGAACTGTATAAATGTTGATGTCTATTTTGACAGACCTACTACAAACTGAACTGGGAAGATGAAAAGGCAAAGGGTTGTGATGTGAGGGTTGATGCCATCCCCTTCCGAGTGGCCAAGGCCAGCAGAGACATTGCCAGCGATGTGAGAAGTTGAACAATTATCCAGTATTTGTGAATGCTTCAAATGCCTTCTTCGACTTAAATGATTTATAAAAGTGTTTTTATGATTCAACACAATACTTCTCAAGTAACAAAAAAAATTACATCGCAAGTATCATCAAATGACTGAATTATATCTGTTTACTTATTTTTAGTACAAGTACAAACAGGCGTACGAAAAGGAAAGAGGACACCATGTGGGTGCTCAGAGCCTTGAAGATGACCCCAAACTGGTCCATTCTATGAAAGTGGCCAAGATTCAGAGTGACCGTGAGTACAAAAAGGACTTCCAGAAAAGCAAGACAATTTATCATGTATCCATGGATATGATGGATGTGATCCAGGCCAGAAAAGCCCAGGATATTGCCAGCGATCTGGGATACAAGAAGAAGATCCACCAATATACGATGCTTCCTGATGCTGTCAGTGTGGAACTTGCCAAGAATAGGAACCTTCTGCAAAGTGATGTAAGAAATGGAATGAAAATTGATAACAACAAAGCATGTCTACTATACGTGACACATACTCACAGCCAGACAATTCAAAGATCTCATTTCCTACTCAATAAAGATACATTTTTTTTTGCTGTTCTTTGAGATGTTCCATGTCAAAAACCATCTTAAAATAATGAATAATATTTTTGGTAATTGAATAATATTACAGAGATAACATTCAGTGATAAAATATTAATTATCAAAAAATATTAACCAGACGGGCCTGCTGAATACACCACTAACACTTTTTAGTGTTACTTTTTTGCATATTTAACGAAGCGTAATGGAGTTTGATATGCCTGGTGTTGGCTCAGCGGTTAAGGGGACTGGTTTAGGACCTTAGGGTCCTGAGTTTGAGCCCCTGTCGACCATTGAATTAACACTAGGTGGGGTTGAGTCAGCCTGTCATCCTTCTGAGGTCATTGAAGTGAGTGTCAGTGTATTGGGGTAATAACCATTTAGGGTAACCTGTGTCGGCGTGGCGACCTGCCCAGGACTGTACTCCTTGCCGATGAAACTGCGTCGGCAGCCCGATATGCCTTCTACAGCATGAAAGGAATGGTATTACTATTATTAATGGAGTTTTGATACACTTTGTAAGTATCAGGGAGTTGGATCCCCTTTTACAAAAGTTTTGTAAGGATTTTTTACTTTTCAACAAAGGCACTGTTAATGTTTCTAAAGTTCACTTTAGCATCGCATGTGAAGTTCCACTTGGAAAAACGTAAAGCCAGAAAACGTTAAATGAGATTCTGCAAAACATTATTTTGACTTCGTTCTTTATTTTCAGAATTTGTACAAGGCCGATTTGGAATGGCTCCGTGGAACAGGGTGGGTTCCTATCGGATCATTGGAAAATGAAAAATGCAAGAAAGCAATGAAAATCCTGAGTGAGAAGAATTACCGCCAACCTGTCAACAAGTTCACCTTCACCGCTGTGCCTGACTCCTTGGAAATGGTCCAGGCTAAGAAGAATGCCGAACAGATAAACGACGTGAGTCAAATGTCAGCTTTACATTGACCGAACCGCCCAGGAACAACATTATTAATTTCATAATTTGGTTTCAGCGTGTTGTGTTTACCAGATGATGATTCATAAAAGGTTAGAATCAGCATGTTGTGTTCACCATGTGTCCTGCAGAAACTATACAAGGCTGGAGGAGAGAAAATAAAACACAAGTACACCCTTCCTGGGGATATTCCTCAGTTTATCCAGTCGAGGGTCAACGCGATCAATATCAGCGATGTGAGTTTAAATAAAAGAAGGTTTCTGATCTCCACATTGTGGATGAAATTCAAAAAGATATTCCTGTTGCTCGGGTTGTAGTCGATGATCAAATCTAAAGTTAACATGTATAAATTTACCATTTGTGATTTTCATTTGGTAAAACGTTGTTGATTAAACACTGCATTTATGACAGAACTATTACCGACTGGGCTGGGAGGAGACCAAGAAGAAAGGATACGACATGAGAGTGGATGCCATTCCTATCAAAATCGCCAAGGCCTCGCGAGACATTGCTAGTGATGTGAGTGCCTGACATCTTCAAATTCAATCCAAAGCTCTTTCACAGACATGCAGCAAAATAATTTACAGTGACAATGTACTGTATGTGCAGTAAGAGATAATTGTATATACCTTGTATCTGTGGCTCCTACAAGACATCGAAGTTGCCTTGAAACACTTTTCCTATTTCGATCTAAATCTTCAAATGTTTGAAATTGGCCAAATTGGACAGACAATCCATAAGGACCAATTTTATGGAATGTAAACAGTACATTTTTGTGTATAAAGGCTTAAAGACTTCATCGTCAATATAAGTTCTACAAGCACCAGAGAGAATTTACCGATAAGGGGTTACCAAGCTGGAAATACATACGGTATGTAGTTTCTGAAAATATCTATTACATATTATTTTGACTCTTCTTTATACAGTTACATGCAACACATTTCACAATTATTCATTCCAATATTGTAGATGCCCTTTTAGATTTCTTGAAAACCATTGACAAGCTGTTGAGATGATGTTACTTCAGCTCATTTTTGACCATATCTGAGAATAATCATACATGCTTGGAAAAAATCATTTTCGATGTTTGTTTATTTTTTACAAGAAAACATAAATGATGGAGTTTCTACTACAAGTAATCCTACATCAGGCGAAATGAAAAAATTTCACAAATAAATATTTGTTTCCTCTCTTGGGAAATATATGGGTGTAGCTGGGAAATGGCATCTCGTTGGAAAAGAGAAAACGCGTCCAAACTAGAATGGCACTCGCTAGAGCGCATACCTCCGCCACGTAATGCCTGATCCACGAGAACATATCTGGCCCAATACATTTTTGAGATATCGTGCTATATATCGGTTTCGCCCTATGTCTCAATGGTGAATAATCACTTTAAAAAATTCTAGTAGTCTGATCCAGATCTGGATCGTCATCTAAATCTAATCAGTTTGTCCCTGTCACACACCCAACCTGTCCACAAATTTTCATCCGGATCCGTCCACAACTTTTTGAGATATCCTGTACAAAAAACAGACAAACAAACAAACAGACAGAAAGGGGTGAAAACATAACCTCCTTCATCTTCGGTAGCGGAGGTAATCGATCAATTTGTTGCACGGACAAACACTAGGATCTAACATTTTGACCACAGAGTGATCTTCATTTGGCATTGAAGAAGACCACTGTGTGTTCAAATAGTCCCAGGTGAAGATCACTCTGCAATCAAAACATTACACCTGAGCCTTTTTCCACATGATGGATGTGTTGGGTTTGATGTGCCTTTTGCTTATTTCATTGATGTTTCCTCTCTTCCATTTAAATCCAACTGTTTCATCGCTACTCCACATAGTTTCACCATTAATACTTGCAGCCAGATGGTGTTTCTAAATTTGTTCATTAGATTGCTTTTATGGCTTTTAGGGAAGATCCATTCCAGCTGGGCATCATATTGATGTAACGACTTGGTTGTGCACAGCACAAATCCTACAGTGCTTTTTGTAGAGACGAGGCTGTTGTGTGCTGGCACCTTGTCTAAATTCAAACATCTTTTCCTGGACTTCCATTGGGAAGTGAATATGAAATTACCCAACGGAAAATACAATTTGGCGTAGCTGGGGAAAATCATCTATCTATTAGGTAATGGAAGGAACATCTAACTCAGTGAATGTGTTGCATGAACAAAGGTTAGGTTTGGAATTTGTGTCCACAGAGTTGTCCTCAACTTGTGTTCAAGTTGGACCCTTTACTGTATACGGCTGGGTAAATATGTCATACATAATCCCTGTTGAGGACAACTCTGTGGTTGAGAAATCACCCTGTGTATTCCTTGCTAAAGAGACCAACTCTCCTATTCCAGAGTGGTTCAGGTCACATTTCTGCAAAGGATATAGCTCATGCCACCCATTGCACTAACCATTGTATTTGATTTCTCATCTCATATTTCTGGTGAATCTTATCAAATACACAGTAAATGTTGATTGTAATGTATACAATGACTAACGTTGTTCAGATATAAATGGCCTTCATGTTGAAAGTATTTTTGTGTTTTATTTTCAGTACAAGTACAAACAGGCGTACATGAAAGAGAAAGGAAAACATGTGGGTATGCAGAGCCTCCAGGATGACCCCAAGCTGGTTCACTGTATGCATGTAGCTAAGATTCAGAGTGACCGTGAGTACAAGAAGGCTCATGAAAAGAGCAAGACAAAGTACCACTTTTCAAATGACATGATAAATGTGATCCATGCCAAGAAAGCCCAGGACATGATCAGCGATCAAGGGTACAAGCAGAAGATCCACCAGTACACCATGCTCCCGGATGCTGTTAGCTTTGCGCTGGCCAGGAACAGAAATGACCTGCTGAGTGATGTAAGAATTGACTGTATTCTTTTCTTTTGTTGGTGTTTTTAATCCAGGTATCGATGCTCATGGATGAGTAAAACAATAGGGCAGAAATGGATCAACAGATAATGTGGAGCAAAGGGTGGGATGATGACAAATGGATAAACCACAGCATAAGGAGTGGAATGTATAAAGGGTGAAAACATGGTCTCAGTGCATATAACGAAGCTCAGTTGTGGAATACGAGAGATCTTGAGCTGATGCTGGGCAGCAGACCTATAATCCTTTAGGGAAGAGCTTGAGGATGTTCAGGAAGATAGTTTACAGGTGAGAAAAGAGAGGTATGAAAGAATGGAGGTGAGAGTGGAGTTTAGACTCTGGGAGGGTAACAAGTAAACATGGAAGTGGTTTCTCACAAAACTTTTCTTTAATACTTTGATCTCAGCTTGTATAAACCTCACTGTTCTATAATCATTGATGTGAAATAAACAAGGGTCAAATACAGGGATCAGAATTATTTATAAAGTTCAGGAAGGAGGAAATTCTAACAGAATAGGAGGAAATTTTAGAGTTTAAATGTCATTGGTTTGTTGGAGAAATTACAAAGTTTGCAACCCATACTGTGCTTAAAAAATTAATGTTGCTGCTCTCCCCACCCTGGATATTCCGATAATGTCCGAATGAGTAGAAAGGTGCGGGGGTCCGTGTCAATTTATATATGTCTTTCTTTAAATAAATAAAAAAAAGAAGAAGAAACTGTTTGGGGTATGTTTACTTTGTGATAAGGTAAGTAGACTAGCATCCCAGAAGTTAGATCAAATGTGTTTGAGGAGAGCAGAATGAAGGATTTGGGTTATAAGCTTCTTGAAACCAAGCCTTTCCTTGGAGATTTACCATGTTGCTTTCAGAATATCAGTAGAAACGTAGCTGGCCAATTAATGACCTTCATCGGGAGTGTAATCTGTTTGCTGCATCAGTCCTGGTCTGGTATAAATTGATGCCATTCCACCCATAATGGTTGACACTTAATGCCCTAGGGGCGATTTTAGTTGGTGCTAAAATGCTCACGGCGTAAGGAAGCACCCAAAATCCCTCTCACAATAAAGGAAAAAATCAAATGCATGTCACATATTGTCCAGCTGACTGTGGAAATTGATCTCCTTCCTATTCCCACTTCATTGCACCATGTTTTTCTCACGTTGTATGACGACACATCTGCATTAAAATAACAGATTAAGTTATTTTATTGTTGTGTGATGAACAATGCTGTGTAGTTCTCCAGGCTTCTGTTTCTCATCCTTCGAAGCTTTCCCATTCTTTTCTCACCCTGACCCTTTATGCCCTGTTCCTTGATGAGTATATTAGAACTCGGCATCATATAGTCTGTGTAGGCTCTGTTGGAAGTCATTTGGTGCCTGATAAGGAAAACCAGCATCATGTCGTTCGACAAGAGTTCTTCTGATTGGTTGTGCTTGCGACCCGGTAGCATCGTCGAAACACGACAACATCTTCCTTCGCATCAGTCATTGACCTTTTAGCATCAGGCCATGGACGTACAAACTGATCACTTATTCCGTGTTTCTTGAGTGGTTTGATGGGAATATATAATTTCAGTGGGCCAGATTCATACATCTGTAAGGTTACAGAGTGTAGAATGAGCTTTCTTGAAACACTGACTGACAGTGTTGCAGTGGGAGAGCATGTGGCTGCAACAAGGGGGTGATGGCAAAACATTAGCCCATAAACAGCATAAATCCAGGCATTTTGTCCTGTTGGACTTGGTGGTAACAGACCTCATGAACTTTCAAACCATTTTTTGATTAATTATTTTCATTCATTCTTAAATTTAACTTCAAGAAAGCAAAAATATGTGTATCAAGAGCACAGACAAAGCCTGGTGTTGGCTTAACGGTTAAGGTGGCTGGCTTAAGATCTTAGAGTTTTGAGTTCAAGCCCCTGATAACGTTGAATTAACACCAGGTAGGTTGACTCAGTCTGTCATCCTTCTGATGTCAGCAAAATGAGTACCAGCGTGCTGTTAACAGGAGGCATTGCATCAGCAGCACAGCTGTGCCCCCAGAAAATGATGCAGCCAACCAGTCACAGGCTGCATATGAATAAATAAATAAAACAGCACAGACAATGCACAGTACTTACATAAGCAGCAATATATTTTGTATTAAAATAACCAGTTAGAATGTTGATGACTCAATTAATTGGAGAATGTCAATGAAGTTATTTGGATATTCTGGTTGACTCAGTTGATAATTGTTGCGGGCACCCTCAATGATTACATATTCCTGCCCGAATGTGCGGAGGCATTGCACAAGAGGCAAAGACACACCCTCGGGGTGATGAAACAAACGGGAAAAATTCATAGTAGAATCCCAGGAGTAATTATTATTTTGATAATTGTCATTAAAAATTAGCAAATTTCTTTCCATAATTTTTTTTCCAGCATATTTACAAGGCAGACATGGAATGGCTCCGTGGAACAGGCTGGACCCCCATAGGGTCCCTGGATGTGGTAAAAGCTAAACATGCCTCGAAGATCCTGAGTGAGAGACAATATCGACAGCCTGTGCAAAAGGTCACTTTCACATCAGTACCTGACTCCATGGAAATGGAACTCGCAAAGGCCAATGCTCAGCAGATGAACGACGTAAGTGCACAAAGTTATCAGACATTTACCTTATCGAGAATGGTGATGTGGGTGGAAAAAAAAGTTCTGATATTGTTGGAACTTTGTCCTGCAGAAACTGTACCGAGCAGGTGCAGAAGAGGTTAAACACAAGTACAACCTTCCTGGAGACATTCCGCAGTTCATCCAATCCAGGATTAATGCCATCAACATTAGTGATGTGAGTACACAAAAACAAACAAACAAACAAAAAAAACTTCGTGCTTATCCACCGGAAGGAGTGCATTGATTTATTTCTTGGTTATGTTCTTGTTGTTCGGCAAAAAATATAATTTAATCTCACATATTGTTTACTTTCTTCGAATCATCCTTAAATAAATGACATGCGATATCGTATTAACCCTCAGATCAAGACACCGCTTTGAAATGTTTTTAAAATAATTTTTTTGTTTTATTTTGAGTTGTTAGGCTGAACGGTGTATGCCAAAACGATAACTAAATCTGTTCATTCGAGCAAGTTAAATTGCCACTTGCCTTCATTCATGTGGGTTGGGATTTTTTTAATAACACCTACTGTCATCAACTTCAAAATATATCTTCTGTTTTACAGAACTATTACCGGCTGGGATGGGAAGAGACAAAGAAGAAAGGATATGACATGAGAGTGGATGCAATTCCTATCAAAGTAGCCAAGGCATCGCGAGACATTCGCAGTGATGTGAGTGCCTTCGCATCTTTTAACGATACTCTCTGGTTATGGTGGTGTATCATAGCAGTACTGGTTTTTAACTTTTGTTTTCTCTCTGACAGTACAAGTACAAACAAGCCCATGTTGCTGCTCGGGTAAATGCGTTGGCCTGCAAAGCCTCCAGGATGATCCCAAGCTGGTATGGTCCATGCACTTGGCCAAGATTCAAAGTGACCGCGAGTACAAAAAGGGCTTTGAGGAAAGCAAGACAAAGTACCACGTATCAAAGGAACACTATGGTGTGATCCATGCCAAGAAAGCTCAAGACATTATCAGCGATCTGGGATACAAACAGCAGTCCACCACTACACCATGCCACCGGATGCTGTCAGCTTCGCACTGGCCAGAAACAGAAATGATCTGCTGAGTGATGTAAGAGTTGCCTCGTATTGGTAATAATGATGGCTTCTTCTTTGAGCAATTACCTTTGATCATTTGTTAAACATGTTTTCTGAAATGTACCTTTTATTTTTGCTGATATGACTTGCTGAGTGATGTAAGAAGAAAAAACTTACAGGAATATAATCATGAATTATCACTGTGTTTGTGAAGCCTTTGCTCCCTGGAGTTCTGCTCTTCCATGAGCCTCCTCCTTTAAATATAAAACAACAACCGCAATTGTTTAGAATCGTTCAGAAAATAAGAATTTTCTTGTATATAAAGTGTAGTCTCAGGGAAGTGGAAGGTTACAGCATGTGGAATGTAACACACTGACAGTGTTGCATTGGGTCAGCATCTGGATGCAACAAGGGGATGAACATGCAGGAGAAGGAGAAAGAAGAGGGAAGCAAACATAGTAACTTACTTGTAAGTATAAGGGGAGAGGTGTAGCAGAGTATTAATGAGGATAGAAAAGAGCGTAACCTGAGATAGTGGTTCACTGCCAATCTGAAACCCTTCAGGGAAGAGTGGAATTTTGACTGAGTAAGAGAGGAACAAAGGACTAGAAGTGAGGATGAAGCTTGAATTTTGTGACTTTCACAGAGAATGTGTTTCTGGAAGAGTACATGTGACCTGGAGAGACTGGGAAAGGATGGAGAGATGAAAGAGTAGAGAGAACTAGAATGGCACTCGGTAGAGTGCATACCCCCACTAGGCTGAAAAGTTTACGTTTTGTCACCAACTGATAGGCCAGATCTGCATCCATACCTTAACCAAAATCGAATCGGCTTGTTCTTGTCACCTATCGAACTCATCCACCAAGTTTTGTCCGAATCCATCCATAACCGATTGAGGTATCATTCCATATATCGTTTTGGCCCTATCTCTCAACGGTTAAGAATCACTTTAAATTTTTAGTCTTTGTTGGCTGTATGGGGTGTGTCGCTGGCCCTGCTGTGATAAATTGAAATTTACCAACGTCGGACTTAGAATGACTGACAATGCTCATTCTGCGCCCTCTCTCCTCTCTCCTCTCTCCTCTCTCCTCTCTATACTAGCTGGCTGGCTTTAGAGATCAGTTAGCTTTAATAAATGGTCTGCCTCGGGAATTAGAAGCTGTACTTCTTTTGGGATTGGCTATGGAACTAGATTGGTGGGTTTGTTTGGTGATCTTTCCATAACGATATGGTGGAGCTCTGAAATTTTATATTGTTAAATGATGTGCTCCAACAATTATACCAGCATCAGTTTTTTCCACGTCAGGAGAGTGGAAAGCTGCTGCTGTCAGCTTGTTAGTGAGACGTGCAATTGCATACCATAATGTGGAGTCATTTACAAGGAAGTAGATATGGTTTCCTGAGCATTCGAGAAGTAATATAATGGATTAAAGCACCAGGACAGTGATTGAGGTATGCTAATCACTGTGAGAAGCAAGGAGAAGTTGATGTTTTGAGTATTAACTCTTCGTATTTGCTCTGACTTAGGGTTAACACCAAAATCGTCAACTTCTCCTTGCTCCCCATGGTGGTTTGCATACCCTAGTCAACGTCCCATTGATTTCATCCATTGTTCTGCCTCTCTGGCAACATAGATCGACACTGGCCTTCACAAGCAAGACTAGTGAGTTCTTCATTCCACATCAGAGAGGTCATCAATGTTAACGAGGAACAGGAGTGGCCCCAATTCATGGTCTTGGGGCACATCAGTCTCTACCTTAAGAGTCGATGAGAGGATTTGGAGGAAGTCAGCAAGCCAGGAAACAACCTGGCTTTGTATTCCATGGGCAGTGAGCTTGGCAAGCAGAGCAAAGTACGAGACTATTGAATGATATTTTTGATTTGAATGCCAGATATTTCTTGCCAGAGACACAGCTTTGGCCTCCTTCTTGAGATTCAAGCTCTCTACCCATGCTTTTGAGAGATACGGCAGCATATCCAAAGTTGACTCGCTGAGATAGAATACAAGCTGATGATCAGAGATAAGGCCATTTAAGAAATGTAAAGACTATGTAATCTGTCATTGTGGATTCCATGACCTTGCTAAGAATTGGATGTAGGCTCTCCACCATGTGAGGGAAATCGTTTTCTCACCCTTCTTGTATATTTGGGTGATGTTGACAGTCTTTCAAGCAGATGAGATGTGGCTTCAGGTGAGGACATGTTGAAGCGGGCCATCCGATTGGATAAGCGAGAACAGTAGAGCAAGATTTGATAGCAAGGACCATATGGTACCATATGGACCCTTTGCTTGGGCAAGGTCAGGAATGACCACAACTTTCCCTACCCTCTTTGGTGGAAAGGTCTCAGTGTCCAGGAGGTAGTGGGTATATAGGAATGGGTAAGGTGGAAACAGAGATGGATTGGTTGGATACACAGGTTTTAGAGGCAAATACAAAGTTTAGACATTCTGCATCGTCTCGAGCCGAGTCAGCTGTTTTGCCATTTGAGGTGAGGGAGGAGACAAAGTAGGAGCACTTACAAAAGATGGACCAAACAAGATGCCACCAGGACACTGGAGAAGGAGACAAGTGGGAGAGTTCAGCCTTAAGGTTTTACAGATTATGTTTTCTGGCTTGCCTTAAGATGGAGACACTCTTTTTGTGAGCTTTGTGAAAGGACCTCTTTTTTCTCTTGGAGGCTGAGCCTTGCATGATGAGAATGAAAGCTGCTTGCTCACCACAGCCTTGTCACAGTATTCAGTCTACTATGATCTAGATGATGGGTATTATAGCTGCATATTATATGGAATAAACCTGTGCATGAGAGAGATGAGGCGTTTGTGAAAGCTTTTCCAGCCAGAGTCAATGTCGGATACAGAGGGATATGAAAGTTCAACGATTTTTCAATCGGGCAAATTGCAGTCCTTGCCCATTGGTGTGAGTGAAAAACCAGACGGTGGTGCTTTGGCAGCATTCTCACAACACCCAGAGAGATTTTGATTTTTACAAGTGTTTTTGACAAGGAAGCAAAATGGGGGCAAAGGAAGAACAGTCAAGGTGGGGTTAAAATTTTGTCATTGGCAGTTCCAGGAGGGAGGATGTAACATTTGAGGAGATCCAGGTTTGGAAGTGCACAGATTGGGTTAGACCCATAGAGTTGTAGGATAACTTGGTTGCATTCCCATGGCTGATTGTTGAGGTGCCAACTCCCAGCATGGTGGCAGTTAAAATTGCCACAGATTAGGAATAGAGAATTAAGATGGGTGGCTGGCTATTAGTTGGTTCAGATGTTAGCAAAAAGAGAGGTTTATAAGGTTTCCTCACTGTTCGGTGAATGGTACGTCATGCATAGGAACATTAGTTGCTTGTCTCGAGGAATGAACAGCCAGAGGGGTTTCATTGGGTTGGATGTAATGAAGGCATAACCTGTCAATAGAGCTCTTCATTTCCACAGCAATCCCACCAATGCGACAGTCATCTGGCCTGTCATAACATAAAATAGCCAGGAAAAGCCACAAGAGTCAGGAATGTCCGAGGAGAGGAATATTTATGTTAAACACACAATGTCCAGGTGGCAGCAGCAACTTCTGTGAGGAGATCTCTGATGTTAGGTTGTGGAGTACTTGAATGGTAGAGGCCTTTAATCCTAACTATAATTCGTGCCACTCCTACAGTTTTGGACTGATTACATCCAGACTTGCTAAATAAGTCGGCATGACCCGAGTTAATGGATAGGGGTGTTTTTAAGGTCAGATCAGGTCAGATTAGATCTGTGAATTGCTACAGGTACCATGTAAACCTGCATTAACCTGTTTCATGGTCAAGTTGTCAGTGACTAAACCGGCTCCCCCGCCAAGTTTCTAGGTGAGGAGGGTGTTTGGAAATGGACACCCAGCAGGATTAAAAACAAACCTGTCAAAAGGCGGAGGAGCTCCTTGTGAGCCAACGGCCATCCATATCTAGTGCCCAATTGTGTCTGCGGACGTCCGACTGCT
Source organism: Eptatretus atami (assembly GCA_035128595.1). Taxonomy (NCBI): domain Eukaryota; kingdom Metazoa; phylum Chordata; class Myxini; order Myxiniformes; family Myxinidae; genus Eptatretus; species Eptatretus atami. The sequence continues at coordinate 61,896,201 of CM068952.1, forward strand.
GTTGGGTTACTTATTATTAGGAGGTTTGTGGCAGGATTTGCACTCTAGCCACCGGAAAACCCTTCATTCCGCAAAACGTATGACAAGCACAAAAAAGATTCTGAAAACCCACTCCGTGGGAGTACTTCCTGTGCAGCTGCCCTTCGAAGGGCAGCTCACTGGATGACGGGATTGGGGCAAAGCCTTCGGGACCCCCAATCTTTGATACGGAGGGAAACCACGGAGTAACCTTCCCGGGTCAGAGTACAGTAGTGCGTGATGGGTGGTGCTGAGGTGCGTCCACCAGATGGCGGTCTCCTTGGGTTAACCTGAGGGGTCCCTTGGCTGGGTGCCTGGAATGTCTCATCTTTAAGAGAGGATGACCACCTGACTGTTATCATCTGAGGTCAAGCGTTTGGACATCGGTATTGCAGCACTCTCTGAGGTTCGGAGACCGGATTGCGGCAAGATCATGGTGGGTGGAAACACCTACTATGTCTCGGTCACATTCTGATGGTTACCATTCCCAAGGAGTTGCTGGAGCTGTGTCCAATAAGCTCACTCCAACGATAATTGAGGAAACACCGGTCAACAAACGTATTATGAGACTAAGGATTCGTCACTCCTTAGGTGTCATTTCCCTGGTCTCTGTTTATGCTCTGACTGAGGCGAGTGATCTCACTGTGAAGGACGCATTCTATGCCACACTCGAGTCTGTGGTTTATCAGTGCCCCAGGCGAGATACTCTTCTCGTTTGGGGGATTTCAATGCATGACTAGAACTTATAGGGATGGTTATGAAATGTGTGTTGGTCCCCATGGGTCTTGGACTGTGAATCAGAATAGCACTAAGTTCCTTGACTTTGCAAGAAGCACCCACATTTTCATCGCTGAACTTGGTATTCCAATGCTGGTGGTGTGGTAAAGGAAACTGACCATGTGCTTGTTGATTGCCACTGGAGGATGATCGAAAACTGGAGGGTCTACCGTAGTGTTCAGTGCCTCAACACTGACCACAGGATTGTGGTAGCAACTCTGAAGTTGCAGCTTAAATCCAGGAGAATGGTACCATCCCAGCCTAGGCTGGACATTGGCAGGCTCATGGATGAGAGGGTAGCCGACGAGTTTGCGAACAGGCTGAGTTGAGATTTGGGGGGTCTGGGTGCTTTGAGGGATCTTAAAGAGTTGTGGAGTGCCTTCAAAACCACCATCCTTAATGTTTCCGGTGGATGTCTTGGAACTCACCGTAGGGCGAAGAAGAATTTTGTCTCTCAAGGGACACTGAATACCATTGACCAGAGTCGCAGGGCCAGGCTGAATGGCAGAGCTGAGCTGTTCAGGGAGCTGAGGCATAAAACTGTACCTGCGCTAAGGGTGGACAAGGAGGCTTATGTGCGAGGAATCTGTGAGGGGGTAGAGCATCACCTGTGGTCAAGTGATTCTCGTCCTGCTTCCAGGGGAATTCGCGCATTGTGTTCTTTCAAGCCCGTTCCTTGGTGTACTGAAGTTAGAGCAGAGGGTGGTGGAGTCTTGACAGAGAAGTCCGAAGTGAAGGCCTGCAAAGTGGGTTACTTTGAGCGGCTGTGCCAGCTGTCGAGTTGGATATCAGGGGTGTTACTATCCCTATTGCTGATGCTCCAATCAACTGTGATCCACCTTCATTTGTGGAAACACAGACTGCAGTGAACCGGTTGAAATGGGGTAAAGCTCCTGGGATCTGTGGCATCCATGCTGAACTTCTCAAGGCTGGTGCAAATGCTGTACTCATGTCATTGCATGCAGTTCTGTGCTCTGCCTCGAACACAGGCATCATCCCAACTGACTGGAAGAGGGGCTTGTTGTCCCTCTCTGGAGAGGGAAAGGTGATCGCCAAGACTGCAACAACTACCGAGGGGTGACTCTGCTCTCAATGCCGGGCAAGGTCTTTGCTCGGATAATTCTTGATTGGGTTCGCCACCATCTGTTTGAGCACCAGCATCCAGAGCAGTCAGGCTTTACACCAAAGAGGTCAACGATTGACTGTATCCTTGCACATGGGGTCCTTACCCCAAAACGAGAGTTTCGGTCGGGGCTGCTTGCAGCCTATGTTGATCTCTGTAAAGCGTTCGATTCAGTGAATTG
>CM068952.1:61898309-61909930 GCA_035128595.1 Eptatretus atami
GTTACTGGAGTTCATCAGGGGTGTATACTGGGCCCCACACTTTTCAGCACTTTTATGGACTGGATTCTGGGGAGGATGTCGGAGAGATCAAGTTGCGGTGCATCATTTGGGAATGTCAATATCTCTGACCTTGATTTTGCAGATCATGCAGTCATCTTTGCGGAGACTATAGATATCATTTTGGGAGCCCTCAATGTGCTGAATGAGGCATCGAAGCACCTGGGATTGTGGGTTCCTGGTCAAAAACTAAGATCCATGCTTTCAATGACATCTTGGACGCCGCTGTCCTGCTCGTGCCTGTTTGTGGTGAGCATGTTGAGGTCGTGGAGAGATTCACTTACCTTGGCAGTGATATTCATGTCTCTGCTGGCTGTGAGCCAGAGGTCAACAGACGTCTGGGTCGGGCCTGGGGAGTCATGGATTCACTGGATCATGGGTGTGCCTGCCACTGCCGGTACTGTGGTGGGAGGACGAAAGTCGAGTCTTCAGGTCCTTGGTGCTTCCAGTCTTGCTCTATGGATGTGAGACTTGGACTCTGACCAGGGATCTGAGAGGGAACAATTCCTTGTCGAGAGGGAGACACTCAATTCCTGGATGAGTGGCAGAGGAACATGGGCAGGTGTGAAGAGACGCAAGTGCTGCTAGTGTATAGGGCTTAACTGCCACGTACCTGCACTCGTTGGATTTCAGAATCCCAATCTCAGCAATAGATAGATACACGTCGCATGAAGGTTGGAGGAAGGTGGTAAAAAGTAGAAAGAAAATGATGGGAGGTTGCCAATGTGAAGGGTTGTTTCGCTGTTTAGTTTTCTCATCTGAATCTATGTTCAATTCTCATATTCTCACTGCATTTGTTCATTGTCCTTGTAATTCATATTCAAGTATACTCGTGTCTCCTAACTTTTTAATCCTGCATGTGACTTGTGTACGAGCTCCACTATGATCCTTAGATCAATATGTTTGAAAAAAAAATGCATGAAAGAAGCAGTGCTGTAAAAATACGATGGGATGCAGATTTGCGAGCAAGCCAGGAAAGATGGGGGAAGGGAGGGGTGTAATGGCAGAGGTTGATTCGGAAGGTGTGATGAAGGACGAGAAGCCAGGGAAGAGAAGACCATATTGTGAGAATGAGAAAAAGTAGAGAGAGGGGAAGGAGCATTTGAAAATGGCCTTAGCCAACAGGGATGGTCAGATGATGGGGTTTATCCCAACACAAAATGGGGGTTAATTTTTTATTTTATTTAAATTTGGTGTTCAATATAAATGTGGCAAGTTTCACATCCTCATTGAATCCTGTGTCATATTAATTATTGTGTTTTTCTCCTGTAAATGTAAATAACTTGGCTGTCTTTTACATATCAATCTTTTGGAGGAAAATAAATTGAAAGTTTTCAGTGAATGTGCTCGACACAGAGATGAATATTAGCAAATCTCTTTCCATAATTTTTTTTCCCAGAATATTTACAAGGCAGACATGGAATGGCTCTGTGGAACAGGCTGGACCCCCATAGGGTCCCTGGATGTGGTAAAAGCTAAACATGCCTCTAAGATCCTGAGTGAGAGACAATATCGACAGCCTGTGCAAAAGGTCGCTTTCACATCAGTACCTGACTCCATGGAAATGGAACTCGCAAAGGCCAATGCTCAGCAGATGAACGACGTAAGTGCACAAAGTTATCAGACATTTACCTTCTCGAGAATGATGATGTCGGTGGAAAAGAAGTTCTGATATTGTTGGAACTTTGTCCTGCAGAAACTGTACCGAGCAGGTGCAGAAGAGGTTAAGCACAAGTACAACCTTCCTGGAGACATTCCGCAGTTCATCCAATCCAGGATTAATGCCATCAACATAGCGATGTGAGTACACAAAAACAACAACAAACGAACAAATAAATTTGTCCTTTCACTCTTAAGGGTATGTCGAATCGTACTCTAATATGTATAGTTCTTTGTAAAGAGAATAATTAAATTTGTCAAATGTTATTTCATGTATTTGTCTTCTAATTAATTATTTGATTAAAGTCTCATTTGGAAAAACCCTCCTGAAATGTGTTTTTATATTTTTTTTTATTTAAAACTAGCCAATACACCATTGCTTCGCTGATGGAAATATTAAGTGTGGAGGGGGGAGAGGGGAGTGGGGGGGAGAGGGGAGTGGGGGGGAGAGAGGGAGGGGAGAGAAGAGGGAGGGAGAGGGAAGGGGAGGGGGAGAAGAGAGAAGGAGGGAGGGAAGAGAAGAGGGAGAGGAGGAGGAAGCAGGGAGGGAGAGAGGAAGGCAGGAGGAGAGAGAAGGCAGAGGAGAGGGAAGGAGGGAAGAGAGGGAGAGAGGAGGAAGGAAGAGAGGGAAGAGGATGAGGAAGGAGGGAGAGAGGAGGTAATTGGAGGGAGAGAGGAGGTAAGTGGAGGGAGAGAGGAGGGAGAGGAGAGGGAGGAGGGAGGAGGGAATGAGGGAGGGAGGAGAGAGGAGGGAAGGAGGGAGAGAGAGAGGAGGGGAGGAGAGGATGGAGGAGGGAAGGGAGCGAAGAGGAGGAAAAGAGTGAGAAGGATGGGGGGATGAGGAGGAACTGAGAGGGGATGGGAGTGGTGGGTGAGCTGGGAAGGGTGAGGAAGGGGGACAGTTAATGAATTTTTTTTTTTAATTTTGAACAATTATGTTTCAGCCTGCTCGGCTAAACTGTAGATCCAAAAACAGCAATGGAAATCTGTTATTTCCAGAAAGTTTTCTGATACCTGTTTTCAATCGTGTTCATTTGGACAGTTTTTAAAACTGATTGTCATGAAATTCATAAATTTCCTATTTTTCAGAATTACTACCGGCGAGGGTGGGAGGAAACAAAGAAGAAAGGATATGACATGAGAGTGGATGCCATTCCTATCAAAGTCGCCAAGGCCTCACGAGACATTGCTAGTGATGTAAATACCTTCAACATCTAGTCTCAAAAATAGCCTTTACATATGGGGGTGTGATACACTCGGACTATTTTTTAACTTTCCTTTTCTCTCCATCAGTATAAGTATAAACAAGCCCACGTTGCTGCTATGGGTAAATGCATTGGTCTGCAAAGCCTTCAAGATGACCCCAAGCTGGTATGGTCCATGCACGTGGCCAAGATTCAAAGTGACCGCGAGTACAAAAAGGGCTTTGAAGAAAGCAAGACAAAGTTCCACGTATCAAAGGACACAATGGATGTGATCCATGCCAAGAAAGTTCAGGACATGATCAGCGATCTGGGATACAAACAGCGGTTCCACCATTACACCATGCCCCCAGATGCTGTCAGCTTCGCACTGGCCAGGAACAGGAATGACCTCTTGAGTGATGTAAATATGTAAAATATATTATTGTAATTTGTTAGTTTTCATTGCATTTATTAATGGTTCATTCCGTTATCCTAATTTATGGCCTCATTGTTCCCATAGAATATTTACAAAGCAGACATGGAGTGGCTCCGTGGAACAGGCTGGGTTCCCCTTGGTTCCCTGGATGTGGAAGCAGCCAAACAGGCCTCCAAGATCCTGAGTGAGAGGAGATATCGACAACCTGTGCAAAATGTTACTTTCACAGCCGTGGCTGACTCAATGGAGATGGAGCTGGCAAAGGCCAATGCTCTGCAAATGAATGATGTGAGTGAGAAGAAATGTTGTTCCAAGAGAGGATAAGAGGCACAAATATGTAGCTGATAGAAGACGAGGCACTGATTGCTGAACAGTTGTCTAGTTCATTAATTTACAAAGTTCATTTTTGTGTATATATATGACAGTGATAAATTGGAAGTGTGGGGCCCACTGCACCATAAAAAAAATAGAAAACATGTTCTGAGCTATCAGTGCAATCACACAGTCACATATATATATATATAATATATATATTATAATATATATATATTATATACTTGTATATTATAATATACTAGATGACCCGTGAACCCGTTGGGTTCCTGTTGTGACAAGCGGTTGATGAAAAAAATCTTTCAAGATTAAAAAAAAAAAAAAGATAGCTCAGCGAACTATATCTGCTGAGTTTGTTTGCATTGATCAATACTCCCGAAGACGACTTGACTAAATAGGGAATTGATTTTTTAATAATTTTTTTTCGTTGCCCGATTTAAACGAAACTTGATACTGCACACCGCAGGGCGAATGGTGAGTAAGGTGCCCTAAAATTTTGCGCTATCGTGTACTGTTTTGGCTATATTCGGGAACATACATACTACATATATACATACATACATACATAGAGAGTTTTAGTAATATAGGGAGATATATGGTATTTATATAATATTTGTTATAACTATATATATATATATAATATAAGATTATGTATAATATATATATATATATATATATATATATAATATATATATATATATATATATATGTATATCTATTAGGCGAAAGGCAAATGCTGTCTGTCCTGTCTGTCTGTCTGTCCAACCTGAAACACAGAAACGCTTCAAGGAGAAAAAAAATTCCAAACCTATCGGAAAATTATAATTTTTTCATTCAGACCAAAATTGAACGTGATGCTGTGTAGGGCAACAGACTCCGTTTCGATCGCTCCCTTTTAATTATCTTTATTTGCTGTTAAGTAATATGATGATTTTGGAATTTCCTCAATAACTCTTTAGTCTTTACAGTATATGTAATAGGCTAATGCTGTCTGTCTGTCCCCTCTCCCCCTCCCCCCCAAACACTGAAATGCTCCTCGGAGACAATAAATTCCGTAAAAGTTGCTTCAAATTGTTCCACATCTACAGGAAATTTATAATCATTATGTAAATTTTGCTTCAAATGAATCCAAACCGACAGGAAAATTATAATACTGCCTCAATTTATCTGTTTCAACAAGTGCAAGAATAAAAGGCTTACTTTTATTTCATTTTTTTTCATGGTATTTTTGCCACGGGCTTCCAGCTAGTGTAAAATAATCAAGTTGCAAGGAAAGTGTGAACATGAAACTTCAGTTGTACATGGATGTAAAGCAAAACATAAAAATTGTATTTTGAATAATTTCCATGTATATTTTAGTCTTACAAATGCTGCAATGGGGGTGTACTTACTTTGGAGTTGGCTGTAGTCTAGCTTTGATTTATGTCCTGACTATAAAGTGCTTGATTGGTGCTTTCCAGGCAGGGAAATGCATCAACAAGTGTGCTAACCATCGGATGGATGTTAAACTGAGTGTCCTGTCAACTAACATTAGCTGGTGAAGATTTAAATTTTGACGGTCATTTTCAAAGAGTAGGTGAATTATTCCGTCACCCTGCAGCAAATTCAAAATTATTGGCCACATCAGCTGCATTCAAACGTCAGTCATGGCCAACCAGTTTGTGAGAGACGAGCCAAATTTCCCTTTCAGCCAGCCCCATAAGAAGGTGGAATTAATTGGAGCCATTAAAGTAGTCAGTTGTAGCTCCAGGTACAATATAGAAAATCATGGCACAGGATGAATGGCTTACACATTTTAAACTTAGCCATGTGGATCACTTTCAGGGTGTCATTTTATTAGTCATAGAGGGGATTGGAGGAGAGGGTAAATGATTGGAATTTTAACGACTGCATTGTAATACTGATTTGAGAATTAGTCATTTTCTGATGAGTCGGCAAAATATTTGATACATTAGTGTTGCCTGAATTGAGGGCGATCTTTCCTCTTTTAAAATGTACAGGAATAATTTTGGCACATCATTTGAAAGACAAAGAAAACAACCATAAAAGTGATAAACAAAGAAGCAAACAAATTGTGAAATAAACAATGACAATAAAATTGCTTTTATGTTGATTTGGATGTGACAACAGTTGTGAATAAAACTTTTCACTTTGAGTTAATGTTGAGCTTACTTTTCAAATGGAACTTTCAGAATTGAAAATTGTCCATGGAATCATATACTCTGTTGTTATTCCTTTCAATAATGGCACATACACAAATTACCTTCACTTTCTTATGATGGATAAAAAAATGCTATGGAATGCTATAAATGACAACATAATAAGTCTTGACTTCATGGCTTTACGACATTAATATAGGATGTCATCATCAATCTATCAATAGAAAATTTGCTATTTTTACGTAAACCCCTCAAAAGTTATTCATTGAATACTTTGTGATATAAGGAGCTGGTAAAATAGCCTCGAGGTAAGTGCACTTTCCTCTAATCTGTACAGTCTTGTTCTGAATCCTGACCCAGCTATAAACTGTCATCCCAGTGTTTCATAGGCAGTGTGAGGCATCAAAGTGTGTGCCCAAAAATTTGAATGACCCAAAAAGTTTTGAATATCATTCATAAAAAGTTTGAATGCCCAAATATCACTTACAAAGTACCACAACCATGTAGGTTTCCTTCTTTTTTTCATGGGTATTTTTAACTTTTTCACAATCTTGCTTTTTACAGACTTTTCCTTCAAAAATTAATCCTACTTCTGTCATTTTATTTTTCATTTCTATTCCTGTTGAGCACCTTCATTTTTAGCTCTCCTGTTCAAGGAACAGAGAGCTATAGCGATACCCCCAGCATGAGCGTCAGCGTGAGCATGAGCATCAGCGTGAGCGTGAAAATGTTAAAGTTTTTGGTGCACGTTATTTACTGTAGAAGCTTGCCATTCATTTAATATGTGTACTAGGATGCTGATATTTGGCATGGAGGTTCCTTTGGGATATATTATTGATGTAGTGAAGTTGAAATTAAAAAAGAATTTCAAATTTTTAAAATTTTTGACCTGTTTTGAACTTAACTTTTTTGTAGCACATCAACATTAAAGTTTTTTCCTTTCTAATGTTTTTATCTACCACACTATTTTTTCTGATTACAATATACAAATACATATATTGCTTTAAAATTATTTGGATCAGACTTCACTGCAATGCTTTATAAAAAATATTATTAGACTAGTCTTTTAAAAACGATAAATGTATAAACAGGCGAGCATTGGGTGGCTTTGACACCAACTCTCTGGTTGTATCCTTAATAATATCTCCTCTAACAGATGGAATTACAGTATTTTTACACTCTGCAGACTGATCATGTAAATTTGGTTTGAATTTTACATTTTACATTTGCTCTTACAGAAACTCTACCGAGCTGGGGCAGAGAAGTTGAAACACAAATACATCCTTCCTGCCGACGCACCCCAGTTTATTCAGTCTCGGGTCAATGCCATCAACATTAGTGATGTGAGTAGATGTTTTGCAACTCGTTGATGCCTTGTTGAGTGATCTCAGTCATTACTTTATTCAACTGATCTACTTATCTTTGAATTAACTCTCAGCAGAAATGGATTTTAATTGAAGATTGAGTTGTGTCTGTTCAGTATCACCTTTCGAAAGTTTTTTGAGAAAAAAATAATAGTGTTTGTATGGCAAACTGCACATTTGATAATTTAGAAGTTTTATCTCAAAAATATATCATCACGACTTGGATTTTAGGAATGTTGAAAACATTTATTCAGAAACCAACATTTTAATTCAAAAAGTATTTGTCAGTGAGCTTATCACAACTTTTATTCAATATGGAGTATAATTTATTTACCTTGTGAATAATTGAAGAGCACAGTCCATATTATATATGTGTCATTTAAGAAGTTCAGAAAGCTACCATTTTTTTTTTACCACGCTATATAAGATTGAAAAGAATGACATATTTTGACAACTATTGTTCTAATTTCTGCATGAATCTTAATCTGAGCTTATAGTATTAATGGATTTCAAATAATTTGCAATATTTTTCTGTTTCTTTTTTAATATGTAATTTTTATGCTGCTGAAATGTGATATTTGGATGTAGCTGTTTCAACTTGTAATCAGCATTTTTTTTTTCAAAAGATTACTTTGGGCTTTGTTCTAACAATTGAATTGTCCTTTTTCATATAGGAGTCCCAAAAATGAGGAAAATTCATCTTGATGCAATTTATTATCCTCCTGATAAAGAGCAATGACCTCAATCATTTTATTTTCCAAATGCCACAGTTTGTGTATGAGCAATGAGAGATTACAGGAAAGGCAGTTATCATGATTACCGGGAGTGGATAAAACAAAACTAAAACAAATTGCAGGTAACTGATCACCTGGATGGAAGGGTCATAGAGAGGCTTGAGATGAAGTGGTGGCATGCAGCCACATTGAATCTCTGGAGAAAGATGACTGGACACTAAAGTGTAATTAGTCCAGTAATGGGATTAAAGAGAATGAATGAAAAAATTCAGATAGACAGATTGGATCTTCGAAGAAAAAGAAGTAAAATATTATTGGAGGAGCATGTGCTGCCTCACTGATGTGGAAATTTGGTGGGATGACAGAGAGCAGTTGGAGAGCTGGAACAAGATCGGAGCTGGTGATAACGCAAGAGGGGGTGCCAGTGCCCATATTTGGCCTGCATTGGTTCACAGGAGATAACTAGATTCAGCAGGTTAGTGAGAGATATAAAATATATACAAGATCCCAAATTCCACAGCAGTCCAAGGTGGCCAAGTGAACTGCTCAAGCTCTTGCCTCAGTGTGTGGGGTGGGGGGGGGGATCCATGACAATGTCGGTGGAGACCTTGTGCATCCTGAGAAACCCGGACAGCAAAACAAATTTGAGGCTCAGTGAAGGATACCAAAATAGCAATGTATATTAAATGCATTTTTGTTAAAAACCAATTTGAAATTAATTTTCTTTGAAATTACTTTAATCAAAAGAACAAAATTAAAAAGAAAAAAATGAATAGAATCTGATAATTAAGATCTATTATTTTTGGTTCCTATAGAACTGAAACATGACAATTATTCATAAAATCTGACATGGATAACTTCATTGACAATTACTCTATTTTCTTGCCTTTCTGGATTTCATAAATCATGTTTATTCTGCAGCACGGCCAACTTTAGCTTTGGTGGATGTTGTTGAAATGGAAATAAAATTCCCTTGTTCATCATATAAAGTTATTTTCTAAATTGTGATGTTGTTACAAGCTGGGGGATGGAGTGTGATATGTTTTTCTGATTTTTACATGCTGAGTGTCCATTTATTTGGACGGTATTTATAAGGAGTTGTTTTCATATGCTTGGAACTTTGAAGGGTTAAGCGTTGAGATTCCATGGGGGAAGGAATTCACAATAGCTTCACTGACCTACATCAATGATTCAAGATCAGCCAGAGAGTTCATTAAATGAGTTGTCTTCATGCCCTGTTCATGCTGCCCAATGTGTGACATTGCCTGACACCTGGTGTTCCGATGTAGCATGCTGGATGAACAGCGTGCTCAAGATCACGGTATTCTATCTCTTTCACCTTATCTCTGATTACCCCAGCATTAAGTCAGTGTATGTTGAGGCATTGTGTCGTCAAAAGTAGGGAAAGAGCAGAGCTTTTCTGAGACAATTCTACTCTGTCTTCTGTCTGTCTGTATACATGCCTTTGTGTGTATTTTAGACAATCTAGGCTCTTTGAAAATTAGGTGACAGAGGGGATAAAAGGTAATGCACTGATATTGGGACAGTGGGAAACGGGCATATGCAACAAACAAGGGAATGAACAAACAGGAAATAAGGATAGAGAAGAGGGGATGAAACACAGTAAACTGCAAGTAAGAGGGTTGGCATTCTGTATATAGCAAATCTCTGTGGATAGATTTTTAAAATCTTTCCAAGAAAAAGGCTCATACAAAAGTGAGGGGACGGAGGGTATGACCTGACAATGAGGAGGTGGGACAAGACTTGGACACAATAAACAAAGGAATGAACCAACAACCAAAGACGATAGAGAGAGAGGAGAGGAGGGGAGGAAGCACAGAAACCTGCAAGAAAAATAATTGGATTGAGGGGGCACGAATCACTTGCTCAGAATGATGGGGCACGAATCACTTGCTCAGAATGATGGGGCACGAACCACTCGCTCAGAATGATGGGGCACGAACCACTCGCTCAGAATGATGGGGAACGAATCACTCGCCATAATGAGGGGGCACGAACACTCGCTCAGAATGACGGGCGCAACGAACCATCCACTCTGAATGATGGGGCACGAACCACTCGCTCAGAATGAGGGGCATGAACCATTCACTCTGAATGATGGGGCATGAACACTCGCTCAGAATGATGGGGTACAAACCACTCGCTCAGAATGACGGGCACGAATCACTCGCTCATAATGAGGGGGCACGACCACTTGCTCAGAATGATGGGGCACGAACTACTCACTCAGAATGATGGGATGAACCATCACTCAGAATGAAGGGGCACGAACCATCACTCAGAATGACGGGGCACGAATCACTCGCTCATAATGAGGGGGAACGAACCACTCGCTAGAATGATGGGGCACGACACCACTCCCTCAGAATGATGGGGCACGAACCATGCACTCTGAATGATGGGGCACGAACCACTCCCTCTGAATGATGGCACACCAACCACTCACTCTGAATGATGGGGCACAGCAAAAGTATCCACAGTGAGTGAACAATTCACCCAGAATGATGTGGTGCGGTTGTTCTTTTTCTTTTTGGGGTTTAATGGCCGATTTCAGACACGCCAGGCTCTATATACACTGCGCACCTAAACACCTCGGATATGAATACTGGAGGCTCATATTGCTAGCCCCATTTCTTCAATGAATTTTAAAACTCATTGACAGAACTGGGGTGCTTCTGACTCATATGGCGCAATGCATCTGGCAGGCCTGACCACGTGATCCCCATAACACGGACAGAATACAGTGGACGCGATCTGGGCTCATCGTACCGAGAGCAGAGAGAAAAAACGTGAACCAAATCCTCGGGAACCTTAGACCGGTCACCCAACCCTGTGGGGTAACGCCCTTTCCTGGGAAGATAGGGGTTGAGAAAACAATGCCTGCACAGTTGTTGTTGAATTAAATCTGAGCTGTAGCGAAAACGCGTTATCAGAACATGCTTTATCTCACAGCAACTGCTGACAGTACATCCCGTTCCGGACAGGAACTGCACCGCCGTCCACTGTGGGGTGCTTGGCAAGCGGCTTGAGCACTCAAGGAAGCCTTCCAATTGAATGGTTGGCAAGCGATAGCGATGTCCGAATTTCCAAACTTTGGCCGAATTGGACAAATCAACAACTTTTTAGGAGCCGGAACTGCTGATACTTTCAAATCTGGAGCTTAAATTTTGTAATTCTGCTTAGATGAAGAGATCCTCGAGGTTATTGCATGTGCAGAAATGAAATAAAGCCACAAACGCTAGTGTCTCCAGGCGGTTATAAGCATTGCAGTATACCCAATGATTTGGAGGTATGATGAACAGGCATTCAATAATATGAGTGAGGAAAGTGAAAAATAAACTTTATTGTTAACAAATTCGTTGCGGCCTGTTCCAAGTCGAGACATGGTTGAGCAGGCCAAAAAACATGGTGGCTTCAGACCTCAATGAGGTTACCCAGGAAATGCTTTCAGAACCCAGAGAGAGAGGTGGCCGAGGATTGCCTGATAAAGAATATAATTAAATAAGGCCATTAATTATCTTCAAAAGTGGTGTTTTAATTCACCCAAATACCCAATTTTCAGTCAGGCACTTCCTTGGAGTTTTTTTAGTGCACATGCAAAGTTTCAGGCTGCCAGGTTTTTATAGTTTTGGAGTTATGGAGGAGACACATTGACACACTCACACACACACTGA
>CM068952.1:61938655-61949525 GCA_035128595.1 Eptatretus atami
ACAGCGGTTCCACCATTACACCATGCCCCCAGATGCTGTCAGCTTCGCACTGGCCAGGAACAGGAATGACATTCTCAGTGATGTATGTTGTTCTTTTTCCCATACACACCACCATTTATTGCACGAAAGTACCAATATGTGAATCAATTATGTAAAGGGCACAAATTTTCATTTGTGTATAATTTTTGTTATCTGAAAGTATATATAAAAGACACTTTCTATCTTGAGGTAAGTTTGCGGGTCAACATATACCAGCTCCTTGAAATGCATTGACCCGGTGGACTATTTGTAGAGCTTATATCAAGAGAATAAAATGAGGACTACAGGAAATTGTCCAATTTCAATTATAATTCAGTAAAGCAAATATTACTATGTATTATCCAAGTAGTTTGACTATCAATGATGTCATTTTAACTTTATTAGATAATGCTGTTTTGAAAGTTTGACAAACCAACTGTGAAAAGCTTCAGTTACTGTTTGTATTTGCCATTACCAAGGTTTTCCTCCCTTCAGTGTGTTTTCACCATTTCATTTGCGCATGCAGATCGTTTATAAGTCTGATCTGGAGTGGATCGTTGGAATAGGGTGGGTCCCAATCGGTTCCCTCGATGTGGAAGCAGCCATGCAGGCCTCCAAGAACATGAGCGAGAGGAAATACCGACAACCTGTGCAAAACGTCGCTTTCACCGCCGTACCTGACTCAATGAATATGGAATTGGCCAAACTGAACACCAAGCAAATGAATGATGTGAGTTTCAATTCAATTACCTGATGGAACCTTAAGACCAACAGAAAGGGAGTTGTTTAACATTTGATGTTTCTTTTAAGGACCAGTGGTAATGTTTACATAGAACTCATGTTCACTTAAAGCTACAAAGTGCTAGTTGTTTCATGTGTTACCTGATTTGTTATCTTTGTAAACGTTTATTTTGGAAATTGCAAAGTTTTTCATGTGCTGACATTTTTCGATGAAAATTTGCACAGTTAAAAACAAAATAGAAAGGTAAATGGTGAATAAGGAAGAAAAGGGAAGGTGACGGAGTTTGTGCGGCAATGGAGAATAAATAAAGGAGGACAGTACGAGAAGAGAGGAAAGGGAGCAGGAGGTTGAATGTATGAGGGATATGGAAGAAGGCTCAAAGTTCTGGCATGATTGTTTGCAGTGCTATTTCGGTGATCATTATACTCTACTGATTAATTTATAGGTGTTATTATTTGAATCATTATTTTCCCCACCTTCCTCAATAACCATTGGCACACTTCCTGGTTCCAGAGAATGTATCGAGAGAGTGGCGAGAAAGCGAAACATCATTACACGATGCTCCCTGATGAGCCTGGGCTGCAGCAGGCTAAGCTCAATGCATTCAACATCAGCGAGGTCAGTTTATTGCATTGAAGAGTTTTTCCAGGTTTTAAAGATGGAATTTTCATTCTTATTTGAATTATGAATGGAGGCTTACAGGATAGATGTATCATTCATGATGTTTGCAACACAAAAGAAAAAGAGTCAAAAATACACGGACAACAGCAATTGAGGACAAGGTAGTTTCGTTTGATTTTGGTACGACAAAACTTTCAACGATTCAAATAAGATCTTCAATCTGTCTATAACCATTTATTTGGGAAATATAATTTCAAAGCTCTTCGTAGCTCTTGAAGTTTCAGTATCTCTGCCCACCGAAGGTGGATGGAGGTTGTTTTCACCCTGTCTGTCTGTCTGTTTGTGAACAAAATATCTCAATAAGTTGTGGATGGATTCTGCCAAAATCTCGTGGAGAGCTTGGGTATGTGTCAAGGATGAAATTGTTAGAATTTAGTGAAGATCCAAAACCGGATCTAGATCGGAGAATTTTTTATAGTGATTTTTCACTATTGAGTGATCGGGCTAAAAAGGACACGTAGCAGAATATCTCAAAAAGTTGTGAACGGATTGGGATGAAACTTGGTGGGCAGGTTGAGTATGTAACAAGGAAGATTTTATTCGATTTTGGTGAAGATCTGAATCCAGATTCGAGAATTTTTTTGAAGTGATTCTTCACCATTGAGTGATAGGGCTAAAATATCTCAAAAAGTAATGGACGGATTCGGCCGAAACTTGGTGGATGAGTTGGTTGGGTGACAAGAATAAGCCGATTAAATTTTAGTTCAGGTCCGAATACAGATCTGGCCTATCGGTGGGATACAATACGTAAACTAATCAGCTTGGCGGAGGTATGCGCTCCACTGAATGCCCTTCTAGTTTCTGTCTTGTTTTTCCTTTGTTATCTGCTTCTTATTCTTATACTCATTTTGTTAGATGATATTTCTTAAAAATATGTGCTAAATCTTGATGTTTTTTGTCACCTCAGAACTACTATCGTTCGGCATGGGAACAAAACAAGCTGAAGGGATATGACTTGAGGGTCGACGCCATCCCTATTAAGGCTGCCAAAGCCTCAAGGAACATTGCCAGTGATGTGAGCATCTTTTGAGAACTGACAAAACAGAACATGATGTATATGATCCAGAAAGTTTTGAGGACATGTTGATCTAATTATTTGACTTTTCTCTGCAGTACAAGTACAAACAAGCATACATTGCCAGTCGGGGCAAATGCGTTTGCTTGCAAAGTCTCCAGGATGATTCCAAACTGGTGTGGTTTATGCATGTGGCCAAAATGCAGAGCGATCGTGAGTATAAAAAGGCTTTTGAGGAAAGCAAGACAAAGTACAATCTACCGAAGGACATGATGGATGTGACCCATGCAAAGAATGCCCAGAATGTAATAAGTGATCTGGGATACAAACAGCGGTTCCACCACTACACCATGCCCCCGGATGCTGTCAGCTTCGCACTGGCCAGGAACAGGAACGACCTCTTGAGTGATGTAAGAGTTGCCTCGTATTGGTAATAATGATGGCTTCTTCTTTGAGCAATTAACTTTGATCATTCGTTAAACATGTTTTCTGAAATGTAGCTTTTATTTTTTTCATAATTCCTTCAATTCAGAAATAGTGATTGTGTGTTAAGCAACAGAAAGTTTAACTTCTCTAAGATTTATTTTCACTTTCACTTTTACCAGATCCTGTATAAATCTGACCTTGAGTGGATTCGAGGCACAGGCTGGTTTCCCGGTGAGTCGATGGAAAATGAGAAATGCCAGAGGGCCAAAGAGATCCTGAATGAGAGGAATTACCGACAACATCCAAGCACCCTGAAGCACTCTTGTCCCCTCGACTCAATGGATATGGTGCTTGCCAAGACCAATAAGCAGACTATGAATGAGGTGGGGGTTTTTTTTGAGAAGCTACTGTCTAACATAATGTCAGGATTTTGTCGTAAATCCATTCCTGATTAATGCTTAAATTTATGAAGGACAGTCCAAAAATTATTTTCTCTAATCGATTGTGGTTGAATGGCAGGAATGATTCTATGGTAGCGAAACTCAGCAAAGGTGCTCATCCTTCTCTATGTATTGTCATACATCTCACCCCCCACAGTGTTGGCTGAGTTTCCTGATGCTATTGTAATGTGTTATGTTTTTGGCTCTGAAATTTTTGAAAAGTGAAATCTTTTTTGACTCTCCCTTGCATGCACAGCATTAGCTGTGCTTTTATAGCTTTTTCTAATCAAAGCAACATTGTTAAGCTGATTCTTTCTCTTGCAGCACAAGTTCCAAAGTTGTCAAAACGATTGAATTTCCATTTTAAACCATATCTGTTTTGTATTCAAATAACCCATGCTAGGTGATTATCTTTTAGCAAATCAATATTGTCTGATGCTAAGATAACATTTTTCCCAATTATTTTTTAAAATAATGTCTGATTGGCATCCTTCAACCTTTATGTATGCGTATAGCTTGAGTTCAAACTTGTTTTTTCATACTCTTCTCAGATACTGATTATAATATTGGCAAGTTTTTATACGCCCGATATATATATCGGGGCGTATTATGTGATACCGGTCGTCCGTGCCGTCCGTCCGTCTGTCTGTCTGTCTGTTGTCTGTCTGTGTCTGTCTGTATGTCTGTCTGTCTGTCTGTGTCTGTCTGTCTGTCTGTCTGTCTGTCCGTCCGTTCCTGTCCGCACTCCAACACCCAAAGTTTTCAACTTTCATGTTTCATATTTGGTACATAGGTACAGACTGTGGAGATGGTGTGTCGCGACATACGTTCGTCATCTAAAGTGGTTGCCATGGCAACCAGGATGCTGTTTTCCATGTAGTAGCACAATTCTGTATATACCTTCTTGTCCGGGCGTATATTGTGCTCACTTGAGCTCTTGTTATCTTTTAAAACGATCGATGGAAGGAACTTCCACATAGGAGGAGGCTGTTAGACCCATCAAACCTGTGCAATCGTGCCAACATCTTAGTACATCCTCATTACTTGCTGACACCTATCCAACACAATTTTAAAACAATCCACTGACTCTAGTGCCCCCACCCTTGCAGAAAGACCATTTCATGTATTCACCACTCTCTGAGTGAAAGACTCCTGCCTTACTACCGTCCTAACTCCCCTCGTCTTCCTCTTAAACTGTGGCGCTTTGTCCTGTCAGTGTCCAATTTGCTGAAAAACTCTTCTGCACTTATTTTATATATATCCTTCATTATCTTAAACATATCCATCAGATCCTCTTGCAATCACCTCATTTCTAATGTATAAAGTCCTCTCTCTCTATCAGCCACTCTTCATAGTTTAGTTTAAATAGGCCCAGGATCAATGCAGTAACTCAATACTGAATCTTCTATTTGACAGATATATCCTTCCTCAGATGTGGTGACCAAAACTGCACACAATATTCGAGATGAGGCCTCATTAAATTCCTATACAGTGTTAACAAGACTCTTTAATCTATAATTAATCCCCCTATGAATACAACTTAAAACCCTGTTTGATTTACCTATAGTTGCTTGGCATTGTGCCCTCCCCCCCCCCAACTGTCTATAACCTGAACCCTAGATCCTTCTCCTGCATCACATGCTCCAAAACGTCCCCTTGCATTAGATAATCCCTATTTGCATTATTGTCATCCAACCCTAGCATGACGTTACCTTACTTTACTTTCTTCTTTCCTCTTAGAAGTTGCCACTCCAAATATTCTCTTTTATGCCCTGTCGATACATTGAAGATCTTGATTTGGTACATTCTCAAAAAGTATATTTGTAAATTGTACATGCAAAGTCGATATTTAAGTCATTTCAGGAAAAAGTTTTAAATAAAAAACAACAACTGCAAATTAATCCATCGCGATCATCAATATAGAATGTGCTACTTCATAGTAATATGCTTGCACACTAAATAGATCTGCAAATTTTACTGCTGTCTTTAATTATATATATATATATATATATACATATATATAATATATATATATATATATATATATATATATATATATATATATTACATGTGCTTAAACACCTAATAATTGTACTTTATATTCTATGCGATGCTCTTTCTACCTGTGTGATGAACTTTTTTCCTTTAAATTTTGTATAATTTTTTTTATTTGTGTGCTAATTTTGCAGAGCAGTACAAAGAAGCTTGGGAGAAAGACAAAAAGAACTTTCATATCCCCGTTGATACACCAAACTATCAAGTTGTCAAACTAAACAGTTTGAACATCAGTGAGGTATTGACAATTACACATTTTATCACACTTCATCTATTACTAAAAAGATGTGTGTGTGTGGTGTGTGTGTGTGTGTGTGTGTGTGTGTGTGTGTGTGTGTGCGTGGCGTGCGTGCGTGCGTGCGTGCGTGCGTGCGTGCTTGCGTGTGTGTGTGTGTGTGTGTGTGTTTTCCATCATGCTTTATTCTAAAGCGGTCCCACCATTGTAGAATCATTAAAATGGTATCGTTGGAAAGCTTATAATCAATTTACTTGGAACAAAAATTTGTGTTTTCTTGTGTGAACAAGAATTTTTGAATTCTTGAATTTTTGTGTGAACAAAACAACATCATAAAATTCCTGTTTTAAAAGCCCATCTTTCCAGAATGGAAGACGAACAAGGAGGAGGATCTTGAGCTTTATGATGTAGCGGTTCCAACTGTATGACAGCAAGAGCTCTTTAGATTAAAGCCTGACAGACACGGAAGGAGCACACAAAATTATATATAGTAATACTTATTGAAGCAATAAAAAATATTAAAGGAGATGGGAGGAGCACACAAGCAACAACCACAGCCATGGAGGCAGCAACAAGAACAACAACTCCGTGTTTTAAAAGATCCTTTTTTTTACCCGTTTCACTCTATTTTACATCCTCATTGTGATTTACAGATATATACTCGTGTATATATAATATGTTTGAATTACAACATGCTGTCTTTTGATTAAACCCATCAACGAAAAGACAGGTAGGTATGGCTAGTACTTGTGATTTCAAGGAATGTTTGTGTACAAGATTCAACCAAAAATCATACATGTTTTGCAGAAACTCTACAAGAAAGGCTGGGAGGATGACAAACTTAAGGGATATGACTTGAGATTGGATGCCATCCCAATAAGAATTGCAAAGGCCTCACGAGACATTGCCAGCAACGTAAGTAATGAAATCCTGTTGTATTTTGATGGACATTTAATTGATAGTGTTATGATTCTACATCCATTCTATTGTCCTCTATTAGTGGAGTCGGGTTATTGATCTCACTATGCTATCTCAACCTTGACAGTACAAGTACAAGCAGGCCTATGAGAAGGAAAAGGGCCACCACATCGGGTTCCGGAACATCAAGGATGATCCCAAGCTTGTGTGGTCCATGCACGTGGCCAAGATGCAGAGTGACCGTGAGTACAAGAAGGGCTTCATGAAGAGCAAGACCAAGTTCAATATTCCAGCAGACATGATGGAAATAGTGCAAGCCAAGAGGTGCCAGGAATTGGTGAACGACTTTAACTACAAAACGAGGTTGCACACCTGGACCTGCCTGCCTGACTCAAATGATGTGATGCAGGCCCGGCATGCTTACAACCTGCAGAGTGACGTGAGACCCATTTCATATCAGTATGAACTGCTGCACGATTGTAAAATGACAATCTAAATTATATTATTTAATGTAAAATTTTGCAAGAGAATATATCAACAGAATATTAATTTCCTTTGTGTCTCACATTCATTGATTATGAAAAATCCTTTGACATTAGAAACAAATGCCTTGGTGCAAGCTGTATATCACCGACATGATAACTCTAGACAAATCAATATATTAAATGAGGTACAATGATGGAACAGCAACCTTGAAACTGAACCAAAATTGTGGCAAGATCATGATCAAAAGAGGTGTCAGACAAGGAGAGACAATCTCACCAAAATTGTTGATTGCCAATCAAGGAGTGCACTCGCAGCTAAATTGGGAAAATAGTGGATTAAATGTCAATGGAGAAAGACTGAACCACCTATGATTTGCAAATGATGACATTAATTTCAAACAAAGCTGAAGACTTGAAAATCATAATGGAAGATCTCACTTTGCAGTCACAACATTAGACTAAAAATGAATATGACAAAGCCAAAATTGATGTTCAACCACAATGTATAAATGGAAGAGATTCAAATCGATCATTGCAACATTGAAGAAACCATCATTTACATTTACTTATGACAACTCATACATATGGAAACGGATGACTTTGAAGAAGCAATTAGATATACTAGAGCAGGATGGGCAGCATTTGAAAAGTTTGAAAATACGAGTTCCATGAAAATCAAACTGACCTTGTGTTTGAAAATGAAAGTTTACAATCGGTGTGTTCCTACCACCGATGACATGTGAGAGTGAAACGTGGTCTCTAACAAAGATGGATCAAAAATTGGGTCACCACAAAGAGCCTTGGAAAGATACTGTCTTGGTGTGACCAACAGGGACTAGGAAAGAAACGAATGGATCAGACAGACAATTAAATTCCTTGACATTCTGGTCGCATTCAAAAATTGAAATGAAACTAGCGAGAAAAACAGACAAACGGTGAGGAATAAGAATTATGAGAAGCATACCTAGAGAAGGCCTTGGGAGAAGCATCAGTAGACCAAAAATCAGATGGCAGGATTAATTTAAAAAAAAATACTGGAGGACACATGGCCTCAAATTGCAATGAATAAAGCAGGGGGAACCTGGTTGAGGGAAGCCTTCATGCTGTGGTGGACAAAAAGCGATGGTCAAATCAACTCTTATAGTAATTGATATGTGTCATGAACTCAAGTTTTGTTGACATCTGAGCTATGTCGAATGCTTGTTGTTGGTATTTAAGTTTACTTTTATTGGTCGATCAAAACATTTTTTTCTCAATGCTCTCCACATTGTATTGGTGTGCACTGAGCTTGCACTGGTGATACAAAGTGTTTGTTTTGTTTTTTTCCATGAAAAGGAAAATTGTCATAATAGGAAACCAACAAAAGGTGAAAGAAATACAATATTGACCTTCAGAGTGATGTTAGGCCAATATTTTATTTATTTCTAAAATGTAACTTTCTTTTCACAGCCAAGATTTACTGAACCCTTACGTGAAAAGGCATGAAACGCAGATTCTAATGAAAGACTTTGTTCGGAACTACTAATTTGGTTTGACTTATGACTATTTTGGACAAAACTACCTTGAATGCATTATTTGTATATAAATATAACATCACGTCATAAACAATGTTCATTGCATTTCAATATAGATACATCGATGTCATGTGTTTTGTTTCAAGCTTTTCAACCTTTACAGACATCAAATTCCAGTTCTATAACAACCCCTAAATAACAGCTTCTAATGTTTGATGAACATCCAAATCTCTCTGACTCTTTTGGCTGTTTAATATTGTGAGAAGCTCACAGAATCTGTTTGCACAGGCCAACTCGCAGGGACTGCAATGTGCACTCTCATGTAAGGATTCGGCTTCCATCAGTGCTGCATCTAATCAAGCCTTTCCTTCTTAGAAACAGCCTGATGTCTCACTGTCAGTTTGGGTTCTGTCCCAGTCACTCAGCTTTCGATGTGCTGCTGCTTCTCTCCCAATAATGGTCAGGGGTCATAAGTCTCAAATAAGAGGTGGGAACTGTTTCCCTGGACATATCTTGAGTATTCAACATAGTCCAGTATCCTGCTCTGCTTGCCAAGCTGACTACACGCAGCATACAAGGCTGCCTCATACCTGACTTTGACTTCCTTGCTCACTCGGTCAACATACCACTATCAAATGGAAGCCTCTCGGAAGTGTTTTGGGAATAGTCTTGCTCATCATAGACAATTTATCCGATGCTCTAGACCCCCCCCCCCCCCCCCCCACATACACACACGTGCGCACGCACGCACGCACACACACACACACACTTCCTTTTTGCAGATGACTCCACAGTACATCATACAATACCCCCGAACCTACTGATAATCAGGCAACAGTAACGTCACTCTCTGCTGCTCTGAAATTTATTCCATGCCTATGTGACAAATGGAACACGTACTGTATTTCAACCCTGGAAGATCTCTATGTCACACTGTCACTCTGAAAGAATCATTAAATTAATCCACCTATCTATTTCCACGTTCATCTTCTGAAGGAGGTTCATTCTCTTTAACTTCTCGGTCTCAGCTGTGATCTCCCTTGGGCTGACCACATACACATCAAAGCTGGCCTCCAATGCCAGTCACAAAATAGGCATTCTCCATTGTTGCAAGTCATTTGTTGAAAAACGATTCACAGCCAATGAAGCCTTTTGTCCGTAATGGAGTAATGCTCTTTGCTATGGGCTGTTCCCCCGCATAAAATTTGCATCTCCTATAATCTTCGGTATTTAAGGCTCTCAACATTATTGGAATATCCAGCAATGAGGCAGAAATACAAGGCCTGTTGTTCTCACATTGCAGACATATATATGTGGATTCTCTTTCATTTCCAACCTCTTGTGCACCAATCTCTTGGCTCTCTCACCCTTCCCAGCTCCTTCTGAATGCACACATTGTTCCAGTAATGTCTGCCCGGTTAAAGTCCAAAGATCTGGGCTCATGTCCCACCTCCAATCGTTTGTTCATTTTCCCATTTATGGAACCACCTTGCTGAGGCAATGGCATCCTCCCCTTCCCTCCAGTGCATCAAGTTTGTGGTACACCACCATTTTGACACACTAACTCAACCGTCTTCTTGCAAGCGACTGCGTTCATTCTTTTTCAAGCTCTCTCTCCTCCTCTCTATGACTCTCTCTCTCTCTCTCCCTTCTCTGTCTTCCTCGCCCCACCCCACCCCCCCTCTTCTCTCTCTCTCTCTCTCACCCTCTCTCACTTTGTCTTTCTCTTTCTCTCTTTTCTCTCTCTCTCTTTCTCTCTTTCTCTCTTTCTCTCTCTCTCCTCCTCTCTTCTCTCTCCTCTCTCTCTCTCTCTCTCTCTCTCTCTCTCTCTCTCTCACTCACACACCTCTCTCTCACACCCCCTCTCTCTCACACCCTCTCTCTCTCTCACACCCTATCTATCTCTCTCTCTCATTCTTTCAATCTCCATCCCTATCTCTCTCTCTCTCTCTCTCTCTCTCTCTCTCATGTCTTTTCTCTCTCTCTCCAACATCAAAAAACTCTATATGAATATGGGTCATCAATCAAAGTGTGAAAACTGCATGCTTAGAACATGAGAATGGCATCGGTCTTTTTTCTCTTTTGAACATGAGAAAGGCATAGTGCCAGAAAGCTATCTTTTCCTATTTACTGATATGCAATTGCCTGCTTTTGGTTGTTGGGTGAGAGATGTTATCGATTTATCCAGTGTTGGTTGCATTGATGGACAGCATTTCTGATGTCGCATATTTGCCTTTGAGTTTCCTCGTCATTTGACAAGTAAATAGCTTTTGGTTGCAAACTGGTGTACTTCTGCTTTGTGGGCAGGCCAATGCATCACATGAGTTAAAAAAAAAAAATT
>CM068952.1:61952053-61970004 GCA_035128595.1 Eptatretus atami
TTTTAAGCGCTGTTCCTCGTTTTTAGCTTCAAAATGTGTATATAAAGTGTTTTTCTTTCAGAACCTATACAAAGAAGATCTGGACTGGATTCGTGGAATGGGCTGGATCCCTGTGGGCTCTCTTGAGAACCAGAAGTGCAAACGAGCAGCAGAGATCTTGAGTGAACATCTTTACCGCCAACCACCACATACTTTCAAATTCACAACCCCGGCTGATGCTCCAGAATTTGTCATCGCCAAGCAAAATGCACAGCAATTGAGCAGCGTGAGTGTTTCCTGACATCTTTGCCTCTTTCAATTTGCCATTTCCTGTTGTACAATATTGCAGATATTCCCCAGCAGTCGTAATTGTTCTTCCATTGTATGTGCGTGCGTGCGTCCGTCCCTTCTTCTTTGGGTCATCTGCATGTTATAAAGTTGTTTGATAATGCTTAGGACTGGATTTGAAACAATTCTTCAACACCAAAGTAAACTATCTGAGACCGAGATATATTTTTTTTCTCGATACCAGGATTTAAAAAAATGCCTCACATTGTTTTTCATTTGTTTTTGTAATGCCAACAGAAACTCTACACAGAAGCCTGGGACAATGACAAGAAAACGATCCACATCATGCCGGACACCCCTGAAATCATCCTGGCGAGGTTGAATTCTGTGCAGATGAGCGATGTATGGCTATATTTGTGTTTCCCTTTTTGATGATAGAACACACGACTATTCTTATTTTGTCGCCCATATTTCATACATGTTTGTAACTCTTCTTTTTTTTTTTGATGACAGAAACTCTATAAGAAGGGCTGGAACGAGGCCAAGCATGCTGGATATGACATGCGTTTGGATGCAATACCCATTAAAGTAGCCAAGGCTTCGAGAGATATTGCCAGCGATGTGAGGGGCCTTTGTATTTAACTTATTCATGGAATTAAATATTTGCTTACGAATCATTCTATGGAGTTGTTAATTGAGTCGTATTTGTGATTTTAGTACAAGTACAAGCAGGCCTATGAGAAGGAAAAGGGCCACCACATCGGATTCCGCAACATCAAGGATGACCCCAAGCTGGTGTGGTCCATGCACGTGGCCAAGATGCAAAGTGACCGTGAATACAAGAAGGGCTTCATGAAGAGCAAGACCAAGTTCAATATTCCGGCAGACATGATGGAAATAGTGCAAGCGAAGAAGTGCCAAGAGTTGGTGAATGACTTTAACTACAAAACGAGGTTGCACACCTGGACCTGCCTGCCAGACTCAAATGATGTGATGCAGGCCCGACATGCCTACAACCTGCAGAGCGACGTAAGCCTTTGTTATTGATATAACTTTCTCAGATGTTTAAATGAGCCTTTCGGAAGTAAAGAGGGATACAGCTATGCCATGCGATAAATCTTTCAAATCTCTTCCCACTACCTCCCTCCACCTTAATATTTGTCGTCCTCTTGATGTTTTCCCTCCATTACATGCTTTCTTGATTGGTTGATCATCCTCTGGAATAAGTCTTTTTTTTTTTTCGAGGACATTCAACACCTTACGAACAAGAATCAGCATCAGATTTAGACACTTGGATCAGAAGTGCTGCTTATTCCAAAGCTGTACTGACCTTGAAAGCCAAATCTCGTGTCATTCAACTTGACAATTTGGCCTTGGTTATTTGATAGCGCAGCTTACTTATATGGGTCTCAAATGTATATAAGTCAGAAGTGTCAATATAGTTATACCAATAATTATCATTGAATTGCACAAATATAATTTGCTCTGGGTGTTACTGCTTGCAGCAACTATATAAAGAAGACTTGGACTGGATCCGTGGGATGGGCTGGATTCCAGCGGGTTCCCTCGATGATCAGAAGTGCAAACGGGCTTCGGAGATCTTGAGCGAGAAACAATACCGCCAGCCACCGTACAATTTCAAGTTCACGACTCTCCCAGATGGACCAGATTTAATCCAAGCCAAGCTGAATGCACAGAACATGAACAAGGTAAACAGATTTTTGTTGTAAATTTGACCAAGGTCTGGAGTTGTACAATTTTTTTTTGTCCATGTGTAGTGGAAATTTATCAAGCAAAAAGTTGAACACAATACCTTCTCCAAGAAGCTTTGATAGACTTTTGTTATTTGCTTATTTGAGTAAGTTAGTGCCGATTAATGTATCTAATAATTAATTGTGAGTGTGTGTGTGTGTGTGTGTGTGTGTGTGTGTGTGTAGCACTAATCACGTCAAAACTACTGGGCAATTGCCACCAAACTTGGCACATGAACCAAGTTCGAACTCGAACATGGGGCTACTTGGTTTCATCTGTAGTCGTGGGGGTCAGGAGGGAAGGGCAACGAAAATTCTCGATGTAAATGTGCATCGTGTAGAGCCACCCAGTGGTGGTGACAGAGGGTGAGCTGTGGAGACAACTTGCATTTTTGTGAGCTGTGAAGATAACCCTGTACAAGTGAGCTGTGGATAACTTGCATTTTTGCACTGCACATGTCCTCAGAGAGTGGGAAGCCCCAAAGCCAACCTCCACAAGTCAGGGAAGGCAGGGGAAGGGGTGGGAGTCTCGAGGAAGAAGAAAAGGTGGGGTGGGGGTCTGTCCAGAGGGAGGGAGGGTGGAAAGAGGCAGGGTGGGAGGAGGGAGCGGAAGGGGTGAGGTGGGAGTCTGGAGGGAGAGCGTGGACTGGGAGGAGGCAGGACGAGGGTTGGGTTGAGGGAGGGGAAGGGGCGTGAGGAGGGACCCTGCATTGCCCGGCAATGTCGGGCACCCCTGCTAGTAAGTAATAAATATGGCTGATTATTCAGTTTGTTCATTGTTCATATGCTGCACAAGACTGTAGGGTAGCATCATTGGCTGAGGGTGCAGTTGTGCCACTGATATCATGCCCTCTGCTGGTTAGAGCAAGAACTTGAAAATTGGCCATAGTTCCAGCGATACCTCACCTACTCTTTGCGAAGGACACCAGAGGATCTGTGACGTCCACCAACGAATGCTGGCAAATGGGACACCTGTTTCACATCCATCCGAGTGATGGCACACACATTGATGAATCACCCTGCCTGTGAAACACAGGGATGATAGTTAAAAGCTGGGTCGGGATTCAAACCCAGGCTAGACAGCTTAGAGGCGAGTGTGTGCACCTCTCGGCCATCCTCGCAGCCACCGGATTGTTCGGTGGAAAAAAGAAAAAAAAATAGTTGGAGAAATTTCAGTTTCATTATTCTCAGTAGTTGATGTTTTAAATGCATTTCCACTGACAGGTCAATTACCCTTCATATATGCTGTTTACTTGACACAGTCATCATAGCATAACCTGGCCATTTTTGCTTGTGAATTCACAGAGACTGTACACAGAAGCCTGGGATAATGATAAGAAGAAAATCCATGTCATGCTGGATACTCCCGAAATCCTCCAGGCAAAGCTGAATGCTGTGCAGACGAGCGATGTGAGTCTTTCTCTGAGGACATTTGGTTCAAAATGATCATTTCAAATCATTTCCTCTCCCTTTCTTCAACCCAATACATTTTTATTTTTTTTTACAGAAATTATATAAGCTAGCCTGGGAGGAGGCCAAGCACAAGGGTTATGACATGAGGTTGGATGCCATCCCCATCAAAGTTGCAAAAGCTTCAAGAGACATTGCCAGTGATGTGAGTGATCGGGCTGCTTTCAGCACATCCATCCCGAAACTTAAATGATCTAATTTCAATGTTTGGGAAAATTATTATCACCAGTTTATGAACATTGACATGTTCTTTTTCTCCCTGTATGTAGTACAAGTACAAGCAAGCATACGAAAAACAAAGAGGTCACTACATCGGATACAAGGATATACACGATGACCCACGGCTGGTGCACGCAGGGCAAGTGAACAAGATGATCAATGATCGATTGTACAGGCAGGGATATGAAAAAAGCAAGACCAAGTATCACGTGTCCCCAGACATGCTGAGCGTAATTCAAGCCAAGACGTGCCAATCACAGTTAAGCGACATTGAATATCGCAAGATCTCACACCAATGGACTTGTCTGCCAGATCAAAATGATGTGATCCATGCTCGGAGGGCCTACGACCTGTTAAGCGATGTGAGTTGCAGTGATTTTTTCAATTCACCCGACACCAAAAAAAACTTGCACTTTTTAAAGGACTTTGACAACTTATATTGATTGCCTGATGTATGACCTGCATAAGAATCTCATCATTCACAAAATGCAAGTTTTTTAACTGTTTATGTGTGATGTACTATGAGTCTGTTTTGCACAGCATTTGTACAGGGAGGACTTAGACTGGATTCGTGGGATGGGCTGGATCCCAGCAGGTTCCTTGGATGATCAGAAGTGCAAACGGGCTGCGGAGATCCTGAACGAGAAACAATACCGCCAACCGCCACACAACTTCAAGTTCACAACTCCCCCAGATGCACCGGAATTAATCCAGGCCAAGCTGAATGCGCAAAACATGAGCAAAGTATGTACCTAACTTTGGCTGTGGAGTTGACGAATTACCTTTGCCACCGAAGGTGGACGGAGGTTATGCCTTCACCCCTGTCTGTCTGTCTGTCTGTTTATGAGCAGGTTATCCCAAAATATGGCAGACAAATTCAGACGAAATGTGGTTGACAGGTTTGGTGTGTGACAAGGATGAACTGGTTAGATTTTGGTGAAGATCTGGATCCAGATCCGACTACTAGAATTTTTAAAGTGATTCTTCACCAGTGAGAGATAGGACCAAAAACGATATGTAGCACGATATCTCAAAAAGTTGTGGACGGATTCGGACAAAACTTGGTGGACAGGTTGGATGCGTGACAAGTGTAGACAGGTTGGGTGTGTGACAAGGCCGAATTGATTCAATTTTGGTTCAAGTCTGGAGGCATATCCGGCCTATCAGTGGTATACGAAACATAAACTATTCAGCCTGGTGGAGGTATGCGCCCTACCGAGTACCGTTCCAGTTTTACTCTGTTCCAATCTGACTCTAACATTCTGGATTCTCTGTGTGTTGATCGAGCACTCTTATGCAAGGATATTCAAAGAAACTTCTATGCAGGGTGGCCTGAAAGTCGCTTTACCCCTCCCCAGTAAAGCATTCATTCTTAATTAAACTCTTTTAATCTACAGGTTTTATTGTGCAATACTCACAATAATTAATCAATCATTGTACCTATTTGTGCTCCATCGTTCTCCTAGCATCACTGAATTTGTTGCCAAGTCCTCTTAGACATCTGCTGTAGCATTTGTGGAGTCACCTGTGCGAAAGAGGCCACGACGGTAGTACGCAATTCTTGTCATCCCATAACGGGTTGTCGACACTTTCTCCATCAAGAAACCCCACAAAGAGTTGTCCGACGTTGTTATATCTGGACGATGTGTTGGCCATGGTAGAGGAGCTGGTGATGCTCGTGATTCGTGTCCAATCCATCGTTGAGGGAACATTTCATTGAAATAGTCCCGAACATGCAATGCAAAATGTGCGGGTGCGCGTTTTGTTGAAACCAGACACTTTCAGCCATTCACGCAGTCACAAGTCGTGGTACCAGTTTGTTAACATATGTTTGTAAGCTACGCCGTTTACTGGTCCATCAAAAAATATAGAAACCAAATAAGTGTCTTGAGGTCATTCCTGTGAGAAATTTAGCAGGGGTGAAGCAACTTTCAGGCCACCCTGTACATGAAGTGTCCATTTGGCTCATCATTCCTCACCCCCATTACATTGATCTATCAATTTGCTAATTTTCAATGTTCTGACCCCATCATTACAATTAATCTAATCTCTCTTTAAATTCCTCCACTTGCACATCTACAGGCAGCAAATTTCTCCAAGATACCGGCAAACAAAGGCCGACTGTTTTCAAGAGATACCAGTAGACCTCTAGTCTGGTGTTGGCTTAGTGGTTAGGGTGGCTGGCTTGGGATCTTAGGGTCCTGATTTTGAGCCCCTGTCGGCCGTTTCATTAACACCAGGTGGGGTTGACTCAACCTGCCATCCTTCCAAGATCGGCAAAATGAGTACCAGTGTACTGGTAATAGGGGCATTACATCAGCTGGACAGTCGCGCCCTCAGCCAATGATGCTACTCGCATCCTTGCACTGCATATGAAGGAGGAAGAGTGGATCTCTAATGTCCAGAATTGAATATTACCAGATGAGACAACTGGCTTCACGTCCTTTAAGATTAGAAGGATGGCAATGCTGTTGTGATATTCTTTTTTATTGCAGAAAATCAGGTATTTGAGCAGTGTATCATATATACTACCAGTCAGAAGTTTTAGAACACCCCCATTTTTCCAGTTTTTACTGAAATTTAAGCAGTTTAATGTTTCAATGTACTCTGAGATGAAAGCATAGAACAAATAACAATTGCAGATAAAAAAGAAATCAGGAATTGTTGTTTGTTGAACAAAATTTAATCTAAATTTTGACTCATCAAAGTAGCCACCTTTTGCAGATATAACAGCCGAACAAACTCGTGGCATTCTTTCTGCAATGGAAATCAAATATTGTTCAGAAAGTTCTTCCAAACACTGTTGCAGAAGTTCCCACAAATGTGTTGCACTTGTAGGTTGCTTTGCTTTCACCCTTCTGTCCAGTTCATCCCAAACCAGCTCGATGGGTTTAAGTCTGGAGACTGTGCTGCCATTCCATGATTTGAAGCCTACCGTCTTGTTCTTTTCTTCTAAGGTAGTTCTGACATAGCCTGGAGGTATGTTTTGGGTCGTTATCTTGCTGGAGGATGAACCCCTGACCAACTCGGCATAGACCAGAGGGTATTGCATGGCGCTGCAAAATGCTGTGGTGCCCTTTTGGTTCAGGGTGCCAGTCACTCTGTGCAAGTCGCCGACTCTGGATCCAGCAAAAGAGCCCCAGATCGTCACGCTTCCTCCTCCATGTTTGACAGTTGGTGTCACACACTGAGGAACCATCCTTTTGCCTACTCGACTGCGTACAAAAACCCTGCGTGATGAACCGAAGATTTCAAATTTTGATTCATCGGTCCATAAGACCTTCTTCCAGTTTTCAGTAGTCCACTGGTGGTGCTTCATGGCCCAGGCAAGCCTCTTTTTCTTATTTTGCCATCTAGCAATGGCTTTCTTACTGCCACTCGACCTGTCATACCTGCAGCTCGAAGTCTTCTCTTCACAGTTGAAACTGAGACTTCCTTACTTCGACCAGTGTAAGCTGTGCTTGAAGCTGCTGTCCTGTGAGCCGCCGATCACGCAAGCTTTTGACTCTCAGAAACTCGTCTTCTGATTGTGTTGTGGCTTTGGGTCTGCCAGACCTCTTCCTGTTAGAATTTCCTCCAGTTTACAAGTGCCTTTTGATGGTGTAGGAAAACTGTACTCACTGACACCTTGGTTTCTTTGCAATTTCTCTTAAGGAAAGACCTACACTTTTAAGGGTTATTATGGTCTGTCTGTCTTCCTTTGTTAATTGTCTTTTTCTCGCCATTATGATAGCAATATACTACTTCCTGAAGTGCAATATTGTCCAAATAATGCTTCAGAGGGTGTAGCAACACAGTCTGTCCCAACACTACTTTTACACAGACAGAGGGTTTGTAACTAATAAACAAAAGTTGGGACACCTGTAGGAATTGTTTGCATCAACTTTCAAGGCTTAATTTACTTCCATTGCTGCAGAACAGCTGCAGTTGCTAACCCATTACTTGTTCCCTGAAAAGAGCCTTTTTAAACAAACTTGAAATTTACATTATTTTTCAGTTTTTGGGAACCTAAACTTTTTTTTTCAACCTCTGGCAGTTTACCGCTTAGCTTTGTACCATTTCAGGTTATTCACTGGACTTGAACTGCTTAAATTTAAGTAAGAACTGAAAAATGTGGGTGTTCTAAAACTTTTGATCGGTAGTGTATACTATGTGAAAACAGTGCATTAGATACACCACACTGGCATGAGAGTTATTGCAAATTGCTGTGGTCACTCAGTGAGAGAGATTAGCCACAGATTACGTCATGATTTTGTACCAATCGCTCTTTTTAACGCAATGCCAATCATGTTTCCCATCATCGGTGAGAAACATGATTGTCACTGACTTTAAAAGATAGAACACTGATGCTGCACTGGGGGCTTGTGCCGTGTTAAGAACACATACTCAGATTAACCAACAACGTCCTTGTCTGCCTTCCCAATCTGAATGTCATTTTCTTCCGTTTTGTTCCCCTTTTTAGGTCATCTCTATCATCTCAGTAGAGATGACCTAATAAACCCAGTCTCGAAGTCTGTCCGCCCGTCCGTACGTCCCTCCGTCCGTACGTCCGTCCATCCACAATCAAACCGAGTGGAGACAAATAACCAATAGTGGAATGGATAGAGGTCGATGAGACATGCACAACGATATAACTTTCAAGGTCGTCCAAGGTCGAGGTCAAGGTCACGAAGCTGTCAAAGTTGCGAAAATCGTCGATTTCAAATCGTATCTCCTCCCTCATTTATCAAGAGAGATCAAATGTTATTAGTGATTCAGATACTATGGACTATTATCTAGAACAACACGTGCCATTTTTTTTGAAATTTGCTTTCGTTCCGATTTTATAGCCCTTCAAACTTCGCTCTGATTCTTACATGTCCGGTGCTAATTTGAAGTGGGTCATCCGGAGGCCGGCGCTAATCTTGAAGATGCTCCGGGTCCTGCGCAAATTTTTGCATATTTTTGCCCCGTATGGGCCGTTCATAAAGTACATACAAAAATGAGGGGTGGGTGGTTTAAAGTCCGCGTACGGGCTGCGTACAGGGGTGGGTGGGTGTACGAGCTGCATACATACTTTATGAAAGTGGTGTCGGACTACATGAAAGCGTTTAGAAGATGAAGGTGAGCCTGTCGTCATCGCGAGGGGAAAAAATATCCCCGTTCACAGGAACATTTTCGACGTGATGTTGAATCCGTGGACGTCAATAATTGTTCCATATTACTGTATTACCGTAGTTAATAATTACTGATGCATTTGAGATAATCTACAGTTCGTTATAATCTTCAATATTGTGATGTGATATGAGACGCATATGGGGGTGGGTGAGTGGTCACTAGCCTGCATACAGAGGGGGGTGGGTGGTTTTGAAACCCGGAAGTAGAGCGTACGTACTTTATGAACTGCCCCTATTCCAGTCTGGCACAGAGTTACTTTTTGAACTTTTTTGAGTTAGGCAAAATAGAGTTCTGCCGAGTTGTATTGATCATTACGATCACTGGTTATCGACTCGGATGATCGTTTTAGAGAGAGTTTACAACACGGTCGATCATAATCACGTTCCAGAAGTCCCATATTACCGACCATTTCGTGGAACCCCAGGTATCACATAAATTAGCATTAAAGCACGCCTGCTGTTGTCAGGATCACTTATTCAAATGTCTCCTTCATCATTTATTGAAGTGACCGACTGTTCTGGCGATCTGCATTCGTACGACCAGATCCACGAGCCATGGAATCGATTATAGATGCCCCTAATTTGATTTTGCTTCTATCGACCTCATCGACCTGTCGATGACCGGCACTCCCGCTCGGGGGTATTTTTATAATATACCTTGTGTTTAATGACCCTGAGTCCTGTGTCCATGTCATTCCACCCTTCTCTCCAGTTACAGAAGATGAAAGGTCACCATTACTTCTTTTTGATCTCGTTTGTGATCTAAGTTTATGTAACCAATTCCTGTTTGTGCCCAATTCCTGTTTGTCCATCTGCCCAATTTATCGGTCCTTGATCCCCACACCATGTTGTTTGTATTAAAGTAAATCCACTATGCATTACTGTTGAAATTTTCCATGAGCCTCAAAATTTGTGGAAGAAAAAGTTCATCAAAAAGTGTGTGTGTGTGTGTGTGTGTTATATATCCACGGCCGACATTAGAATGTACTAACAGTAAATGGTACGAACCAAACATGTTCAAGTAAAATATGTCCCAATTCACGATACATGAACCCCAGCTTCAAGTTTTTAAGCACAGTATAAATCCACAGACAATATAGCATCCCCGTTGACCTGAGAAATGCACCTGCAGCCCCATAGTGGGGAGCGTTATCACCTCCACAATGATGTTAATTTTGGGCTGAAATGAAGTGCTAATGATCCCCAACATTATTTCTATCAAGCTTGCTTGAGCATACTGTATGTGGTAATGGCATTTCATTTCAGAGCAGCAGGATACATCAGTTGGTAATATTCGGTCTCGTCTGCTTTTAAACCCCAATGGTGTTCCGGTTCAGTGTCTACAAGGTGCTCAGTATCTCGAGGAACCTCATCTTTCAGATGAAGATATGAAGCTGCCTATCCCATCTAAACTTATAATGTGATGTTAAAGATCTATTGGTAACTTTGATAAAGAGTAGGTCATTGTGTTTCAGTATTTCGACCAAAATGGATGCTTGAGGATGCGTGTATTGCACCACTTGTAAGAGGTGGAAGTAAAGATGAGATGAAGTTGTGGTTTCATTGGAATATAATGGGCCTTACCTTGATCTTCCTTATCTTGTAATTAATTACCTTGCAATAACAAGAGGCGAAAACTACAAATGGTAAAACTAGCAATTATAAATGTTGGAGCATCCTTGGAGTGACAAACCTCAGTTTCACGTGTCACAGGCTGGTAGGATAGCCTGGAGGTACGCACACTCGCCTCCAAGCTGTCTAGCCTGGGTTTGCATCTCGGCCCAGCTATAAACTGCCGTCCCAGTGTTTCACAGGCAGGGTGATTCATGAATATGTGTACTGTCCTCGGATGGACATTAAACTGGGTGTCCTGTCTTCCGGCATTAGTTTGTGGACGTTACAATTCCCATGATGTCCTTCGTGATGAGTAGGCGAGCTATCACCGGCACCCTGAACAAATTCCAAATTCCTGTCCTAATGTTCAGGAGGGCATTGCATCAGCGGCACAGCCTTATCCTTAGCCAATGATTCTACCCCACAGTGTTGTGCTGCATATGAAAGAAGAATAAAAAGAAGAAAAGTTCTCAGCCCATGACACACTCGATGATGCAAATCCCTGCCTGTGAAACACCATGGTCATCGGTTATAGCTGAGTCAGGAATCAAACCCAGATTTGACAGCTGAAATACAAGTCCGCTAACTCTGATAACTTGTCATATGTCATGATTTATTTTCTGTCTTTGCAGAGGTTATACACAGAGGCATGGGACAATGAGAAAATTTCAATACATGTAATGCCAGATACTCCTGAGATTGAATTGGCCAAACTCAACTCGATGCACATTAGCCAGGTGAGTGTATTACTCGGGCACCAAACTGCTTTGGAATGAACACTACATGAGCAGTCCCATTCTCGTGCATTTAACAAAATGTTTACTTCCATATTTTACTGAACGTGAGTATATACCTTCTTACCAGGTGACAGGTGAGGTCCATTAGACTTTTGGAGCCTGATTGTTTGAGATGCTTTGCAATAGCCATATTGATTATTATGCTAGAAGCAAATAACGTAAATGATGCTTAAAAGTTGGAATTCTTATGCTTGCTGTTTACCGCAAGCCTTTTTTGGCAGGAACTTGGTAATTGATTACATTTGTGTTGTAAGGCAGCTGTTCTGAAATCTATGTCTTGCTTTACTCAGAAATTTTACAAAAAAGGATGGGAAGATGACAAAAAAGCTGGCCATGACATGCGGTTGGATGCTATCCCGATACAGACTGCCAAGGCTTCTCGGGA
The DNA here is from genome assembly GCA_035128595.1 of Eptatretus atami. Classification (NCBI taxonomy): domain Eukaryota; kingdom Metazoa; phylum Chordata; class Myxini; order Myxiniformes; family Myxinidae; genus Eptatretus; species Eptatretus atami. The sequence continues at coordinate 61,963,713 of CM068952.1, forward strand.
CATCGCAAGTGATGTGAGCACTCATTGGTCAAGACTTCTGAAGTGCATGTTGTATTTTTTTATGATTAATTTTTGTTTTGTTTTGTTTTTTATGGGTAGTAATGTACTCTGTTTTTCTTGAATTTTAGTACAAGTACAAGCAGGCATATGAGAAGCAAAAGGGCCATTATGTCGGGTTCCGGAACCTCCATGATGATCCCAAGCTTGTGTGGTCCATGCATGTGGCCAAGATGCAGAGTGATCGTGAATATAAGAAGGACTTTATGAAGAGCAAGACCAGGTTCAATATTCCAGTAGATATGGTAGAAATAGTGCAAGCCAAGAATTGCCAGGAGTTGGTGAACGATTTTAACTACAAAACGAGACTGCACACCTGGACCTGCCTGCCAGACTCAAACGATGTGAGGCAAGCCCGGCATGCCTACGACCTGCAGAGTGATGTAAGCCTTTTTTCTAAGTGCCTTCGCATGATTTCGTACATAAAAATGGTGGAACTATTCATCGCTCTTTCTTATTACCTCTTATTGCATCCCTTAATTTCCCCAGTTTCCTGCACATTTTTGCACCTGTTCTTTCTCGTTCTCCCTGGCTCTTATACCCTCCCCGCTATTTTCAATCCACCCCTCCCTCCCCGTTTTCTTCTTCATTTTCATCAACCCACACTCATCCTCTTCCACTTTACAGACTATTGTTGATTTAAAATGCATGCAAAATGAAAAAGTTAACATAAAGTATCAATGTGTTCTGGTTTCCGTCACTTGCAGCATGTGTACAAGGAGGACCTTGATTGGATTCGTGGAATGGGCTGGATCCCCTTGGGTTCCTTAGATCATGAGAAGTGCAAAAAGGCTTCAGAGATTTTAAATGAGAGAGAGTATCGCCAACCGCCGCACAAATTCAAGTTCACATCCCTGCCAGATGCTCCGGACTTACTGCAGGCAAAGCTGAATTCCCAGCAGATCAGTGACGTGAGTATGGCCTAACAGGTGTCATCGGTGGTTTTGTGGCAATTTTTGTGATGTTTCATTATTTCTTGCAATGTCACATTTCTCTCTTATCCCTTTAGATGCAGCCATTATGATTTATTACATTCATTGTCATGATTTTTAGTACAACAAGTCATTTGGTATTTTTTGTCCCCTCATTTGCAGAAATTGTACAGAGAGGCATGGGACAGTGAGAAGGCTAATGTCCACATCATGCCGGATACACCTGAGATTATCCTCGCCAAGTTGAATGCCACACAGACCAGTAATGTAAGCCTCGAGCTCCATCTGTAACTTTTTATTGATAACACCGAGTAAAGTAACAAGCCATCAATGTGGAGGAAATGGTTATGTTTGTTATTATATTCAATGCTGATCATCACTTTGCTGATGTTATTTTTTTGGACCTTTTAAAAACTCTTTAATTGGTCTAATCAATCATGTAATTTAAAAAAAAAAAAATTTTTGAAACAGGGGCCATCTATGATGGGAGGAATTGGGGTGGGAGTGTGTTGGAGTTCAGACCAATGCGATGCATACATGTTGTCTCCAAGATGTGGCCCCCTGGGACGTGTCGTTGCGATTGTAGTGTAATTACGAATCACAATACTTTGTTAGTATTTCATTTGCAATTTATGATGCTCAATTACACATTTTAAGCCTCACGGTACAGCAAAACATGGAATGGGTGTTTTAAAAGACAACTGGATGATTATTTGTCTGATATGTCTTTTAAGGGTGTTTAGGTATGATGATGTCCTCCAGATCTTTGGCCAACATGTTAGTAAGGCCTTTAGATATGAATGAAAATTATTTGAATTTAACTTTAATTGTTTTGAAGTTTGCAGGAGCACAGAAAGTTTGAGCAGTTTTTACTTTCAAATCGTGAGAATAATCAGAGGGGGTTTTAGACGAGCCCTTTGCTGTATATTATGACATCATATTAGTGCTATTCCTATCCATTTCACTTAAGAAATAATGAACCCCATTTAGTTACTACTAGACGACCCATGAACCCGTTGGGTTCCCGTTGTGACAGCGGTTTATGAAAAAAATCATTTCAAGAAAAAAAAAGATAGCTCCAGCGAACTATACTGCTCAGGTTGTTTGCATTGATCAAATTCTCCTGAAGAGTACTTGACTAAATCAGGAATTTATTTTTTAATAACTTTTTCGTTGCCCGATTTGAACGAAACTTGATACTGCACACCTCGGGCGAATGGTGAGTAAGATGGGCTGAAATTTTTTGTGCTATCGTGTACCGTTTTGGCTGTATTTTGGGAACATACATACATACATACATACATACATACATGCATACATACATACATATATACAAGATGAGAGTTTTACGGAGAAAAATAAAGTTTCATTAATTTATTTTCATGGCACCACTCTCATTCAACATAATACAGGTTACATACATAGTAACAGAGTCTGTATGCTTTAGTTCAGTGATTTCTGGGATTTCAGCTTCAATGATGGTATATATGCTCAAATACTGTGTCATGTGTTATTAAATCATACATTTCAAGCTTTCACTGCACCCCTTGTACATGGTTGGGGGTTGTAGACAGGGGTTTAGACTGGTTTCACACATTTAGTGTGTGCAGGAGGGAGGTCAAGAATTACATTGCATTTGTTTATGTAAGAAGAGCTGGTCCCGGGACTGTTGCATTGAGGGTAGTTTTCCTTGGAGTCTTCTCAGAATTTCTGGTTTATTTCATGCATCATTTTGGTTGTATCATTCATTGTGCAAACTAAGGTTGTATTATAATTTTTTCCAGAAATGTTACAAGATGGGCTGGGAGGAGGCAAAACAGGCAGGCCATGACCTGCGGCTGGACGCCATCCCTATCACCGCTGCCAAGGCTTCTCACGAAATCGCAAGCGATGTGAGTTCTTGCGCCGGTTCAGTTTACCATCGTAACTGGCATCAAAATATGGTTCACATAGTAAATAAAGTTTTCAAGATCACTAACAGATTTTAACTAACACTTCAATTTGCATGAGTTTTACTCGGACAGTACAGTACAATAATTGTGCATTTTTGATGATGAATATTTTAGTTAGTTTTTTAAAAACTTATTTGACACATGTTATGTTAATTCAAATTTAATTTATTTTTCACTGAAAACAAATTTGTTATTCTCATTTCAGCATTGTTATTAGTAGCAATGAGGGAAACACATTGTTCATGTATGCAGTCAGATGTTTTCATGAAATTTGCCTTCACTAGCTAGGTGGAAAAGCCAAAGCTTTACTTAAAAGGGCTGAAGGAGCAACCACAGTCTGCACCTTCAGCTATGGCTTAAAACAACTTAAAAAGACCACATAACGTATTATTGAACAAACAGTGTCTCAATTACAATCCAAGATAACTAGATGATAGATTACAATGAGCCTTAATAATCATCAAAACTGCAGTTTATACAGGTGATCCTGCAGTGTCAAAAGTGTGTGCCATTGGTTTGAACAATCCAAACTGAAGGAAAGGCTGCTGCTATTATATTACATAAATGGCTAATTAAGTCTCCCACCCATGATGCTAGGTGGAGAAAATAGTGTTCAGTTTGTGTATGTACATATACAGTGCTTTCAGAAAGTATTCACACCCCTCGACTTTTTCACACTTTGTTGTGTTACAGCCTAAATTTAAAATGGATTAAATTAAAAATATTTTGTCACCGATCTACACAAAATACCCCATAATGACTAAATGAAAACATGTTTTTAGAAATGTTTACCAATCGATTAAAAATGAAAAGTTGAAATGTCTTGTGTCAATAAGTGTTCACCCCCCTGAGTCAATACTTTGTAGAAGCGCCTTTGGCAGCGATTACAGCTTCAGGTCTTCTTGGGTATTGACCGGGAGCCCAGGGGGGTCAGCTAGCTGGAAAGTTAACCAATTTTCATGTATATAGCAATGGTCCATGTACATGTCCATATAAGGAAATGGACGTCTGCCGGGCACATTCTGGTGGGTGTGGTCAAAAGGGCCATTAGAAAGGACCCCAAAATGGAGCTAGATCAACTCTGCGAGTTAACCTGATGAAACCTAGTTGAAAATGTTCGGCATAGTCCCAAATATCATGTATGACCACTGCCAGACATTTTCAGTGGCGGGTTGCGCCTGCCAGATTACATAACCGGAACCCCAAAATTTAGCTAGATCAGCTCGTGAGTTAACCCGGTGAAACAACTGGAAAATGTTCGGCATAGTTCCCAGATATCATGAATGACCACTGCCAGACATTTTCAGTGGTGGGGTGTGCCCGCCAGAAACCCCCAAATGCCCCCACCCCAAAATTGACTAGATCATCTCTTAAGTTAACCCGGTGAAACCTACAGGAAATAGTTTGGCAGAGTCCATGGTGTCATGAATGGCCACTGCCAGACATTTTCAGTGGTGGGATGTGCCGCGCAGACACCCCTGAATGCCACCACCCTCAAATTGAGCTCGATCAGCTTGTGATTTAACCTGATGAGAATAACATTGAGAATAAAATACAATGGAATAACAGCAACATGACTTTTGAAAAGCAGATGTTTTATTTCGAGCCATGGGAAAAGAAGGGATTTCTAAGGTATAACACGTCATTTGTCGTGGGTGTTGTCAAGACGCTGATGTTATCTGTTAAATGTAATACATTGCCGAAACTATTATTTCCCTTTAAGTTCGTAAAATTAAAGAAAGCGTTTCTGAGATTATGGTTGGATAAATTGCGTACTGCTGAAACAGGTATGGATTAATCAGGGGAACAATTTATAGAAATGACAATTGCAGTAGATGCTATCATGTTTTAAACATGAAAAAAAACACTTCTACTCATTGATTGTGGAGAGAAAAAAAACCAGATAGAACCTGATGTATTTAATCTTTGGCAAAACGATGAGCTGTGGTACTAAAACCAAAGATGAGCTTTGGTACTAAAACGCATGCCAGAGCTCTTTTGCACGAGTTGAAATATGAACTGATTTTTTTTGTAACAGTAAACCAAACGAAAGAAATGACAGAAGCCAGGTAGAAAGATTGTTTGACATGCTACGGTACAGAATTTGATTTCATTGTCTGTACATTTATGTTTTGTAGTGTGATTATCATATGATGAAACAATAAAGTCCTTCGAATGAGGCAAAGAAAGAAAAAAAATGAATGACCACTTGACTTTTTCTGTGGTGGAGTATGCCTGCCACACACTGGAACCCCTCCCCAACTCCAAAATACAGAACTAGATCTGAGCTCATGAGTTACAATCCCGATGAAAGTGACTGAAAATGTTCAGCATAATACGGTACTGTATAGCCCATATGAATGACCAGAAGCAGATGTCAGCCATTCATTCAAACAAATTCAAATTCTCTAGAGTGGTTCCTATCAGTAATCCCCATCTTCCTCCTCTGATTCTGAGTCTTCACTCCATGCTTCGCCATCTGAATCTCTCAATAATCCATCAATACTTCTACTTCCAATTCCGACTCGCTGTCACCTTTGACCTCCATGTCCTCTGCGTTGTTACTGCCATTCGCAACAAACTGTCTGGTATGGCTGGCCCTTCAAACTAGGTTGTCTCAGGATGTTGTCATTCACAGACCATCCATAATCGGTTGGTGACAAACCGTCCCCAGGAGATGCTGTCACGGCATGTGTCCACAATGCTATTACATACTGCGTTTGTCGAATCTTCATGTCAAGGGTCCGACGAGAAGGTGGCAGCAGCGCACAGTCGATCCGTTTGATGTTTGCTAATGGATTTCCTGAATGTCAATGAAAGGCATGATTAGAGATGTTGTAAGGTATTCTAATTTTATAATGATGATCATATTCTCAGTTTCTCGTGCTTAATTACCTGATCAACTTTGCCAGTCATTTGCATCAGTTTGTTGTATCGTGCTTCATGACATCTCGAGTCTTGCTTTGTCCATACATGCGCAGACAAACTCTGATGCGACATCCGGATCAACACTACCATCCACCTCACCCATACTGATGAAGAGGTTGGTAACAGCCAGTTTTGTCCTTCTCTACGAAGTCGAGGGGTTTACTTTTGCCTTTCCTGAAAAATCAAGTACAAATTCCAAATGTAACCATTCAACCACTGCTCCAATGATTTTACTTTAATAGACATTTTATTGAAACGCAAATATCTTGTGCTACCTGTAAAAGGCCGAGGTGAAGTCACATCCAGTGAAGGCATGGTAATCCGGGCAGTGCTCTGGGAAGTCCCGGTTTGCGCTCTTCAAGGACGTCAGCAATGTTGGTCACTTTGATACCTCCTGCTGTTTCCCATCCCGCAGTCCATGAT
>CM068952.1:61981491-62015291 GCA_035128595.1 Eptatretus atami
ATGTTCAGTGTGTGGCTCAAAAAAGAGTGAATTCATCACCAAACACAAACGATGTGGAGATATGCAAAACTTTTTGTCAGGAAGTAAATTTACAACTAGAATACCAGGGGAATAATATCTACCAGGGTATTCTTTCTGTGGTCCAGGAACAAACTTGAATAAAAGATTAGATGAGGCTGACAATCCTAAACCGTGGAGCAACCTACATAGGGTTGATGAAGTGTGCAGAGGCACGATATTGATTATGGAATAATAGCACAACGTTGGAAGAAAAACATGGAGCCGATAGAAGAAAATGTTGTATAATTTGTCTCTGATACAAAATCCACCTTGAGAGAAAAAGTTGATCGGTTCATCGTGAAGAAGATGATCCAGTGCTAAATTGAAACTTGGTTGGAAATCAAAAAACTTATCAGGCTCTAATGATGTCATTAAGATTGAAGAGCAATTAGCTGATGAATTACATAAACCAATAATCACAAAGTTTTCCATAGAAGGAAGGTTTATCCAAAGGAAGTTGATCATATCTGGTCGCTGATTTAATTGAACTCAGTATGATAAAGGGGTACAAGTATGGCTTTAAACCGTTATTGATTTTGAGGAGTTGATATGCGTGGGTTCTCCTTTTGAAAAACAAAACGGTAATAACTCTATGTTGCTTTCCAAAGATACTTCAATAAAAGCAAGGAACTAAAAAATTGGTAAGACTGATGAGGGTACAGAGTTTAACAAAACATTTATGAATTTTCTTAAAATAACAATCATTACATTAATACAGCCCTTTAATGAGGAAAAGCGGTTGTTAGTTTGAGCATTTCAAGTCGTACTTTAAAAGAGACGTATAAAAAATTCACTCATCGGTTTCTCAACAATGGTCATCTTTTATTTCAGGATATGTAGCAGTAAGTACAATGGATACGATTCAACCTCACACCGAAATTATAACCATGCAGAACACAATTTACAAAACGATAGTGAAAAAGAGATTAATGTAGAAAGCCTAGTTAAAGTAGGTGATAATGTAAGAATATAGGGTGGAAATTCATTTAGAATGAGGTTTATATTAAGGATGGACAAATGAAGCTTTTTAAAAATATTGATAGTTGTACAGTTATGACTATAATGGTATATGATTTCGAAGGGAAGAGATTTTAGGTTAATTTTATTCACAGGAATTTCAAAGACAAGAATAATTGAATTTTGTTTTTTGACTCACCCTTTTTCCACCTCCCCCGCCTTTTGACTCCGCCCACAGCAACCACACCCACGCAACCCAACATGCCACAAATAAGCGACCAATCCACGACAGCCCCACCCATGCAAACCCATCACACAAACCCCAGCACCCCCCCAGAAAAGCCACATCCACATCAAGCCCCACCCACATCAGCCAGCTCCACGCAAACCAGCCCCGCAAACCCCACTAACCAAAGCCACATCCACACAAGCCTCCACCCACGCAAACCCACCCACATAAGCACACATCCCACATCCATTATATCCACATAATTAGGTGATTAGTTTATTAGTTCCCTCACACAACAACAATGTTATTTTATAAAAATTTGCTCCACCCAAACAAGCCCACCTCCCGCCAAGCCCCACCACGCAAGGCCCACTCACACAAACCCCACCCACAAAAAGCCTCACGCCACCACACAGCCCACCCGCTGTGCACCCAACCTTTGACCCACCACCCCCTCTCCCACCCCCACCCTTCCACACACACACACGGGAGGGGAGGGGAGAAGGATAGGTGGGATGGTGGGGTCATTGGGGGAGCGCACTACCCCCGACCCGAACCCCCAACCCACCACCTCCCCAGTCGTCTACATCTCCTTTATTCTTTTTTTGTCAATTCCAAAATCGGATAATTTATACGGAAAGCAATATATAATATAAACAAGATTTACAAACATTTGAAGCAAATCTTCTTCGCGCAGCTGATGGTTTGTGATTGAAACTCAGTCACATATTCTGTTCAAAACAAAGAGGAAAGAACAATGAGGGTAATATAAAGATGATTTATCATAATGATATTAATAAAATAATATAATATAACATTTAACCTCCAGAAGATTGGGTGTCGTGTCAGATTCCTCCAGAAGATTAAGTTGTGTGTTTTGGTTCATCCAGACAGGTGTTTAAACTGGAAAAAAAATAATAATAATAATGAGTCAACACTTCAAGAGAGACATAGAGACATAGAGACATAGAGACAATAGAGAATAAGACATAGGCACATAGAGACACCCACAGACACACACAGACCACACACAGACCACACAGACACACACAGACAACACACAGACACACCAGACCACACATCAGACACAGACACACACAAGACCACAACACAGTAACAAGACAGAACACACACAGACACACACAACACACAGACACACACACACAGCAGACACACGACAGACACCACATTATACACATATAGCACACACACACACACACACACGCAGAGACATGCAGAGACATGCTAGCTACATGCAAGAGACACATGAGGACAACTACAGAGGGGTAATTTCTCACCTTGACTCGACTCATTCAAGGTCAGAGGACATGACAGGACTTCTTTCCGCCAACATAATGCATTCAATTCTTCTTCTGAACGATGAATGTCTTTAAGGAGTCATTCATTTTTACGCATTCATCGTGGAATTCAAATGCCTCATTTCCAAATCATTTAGCAATGATGTTTCTTATTGGGGACAACCTGTTAGAAAAAACCGATACAATGCATATAATTGGTTATATAGTGATTTAATTCTGTATAAAACAACAAATAATGAATTGGTTTTAAGGATCTCAAACCTTTCATCTTGTGAAAACGATTGATCTGCAAGGTTGTATAATATCTGAACGCTCCACCATTCAAATAAAACCATACTAGGCAAGTTGGTATAAATAGGCAAGTTGGATGACGTCAATGAAATGTGGAAAAAATGGGTTTTTCAGGGTGTGCTCACATCGTGAAATGTCGCATTTTTGCTTCGAGCGAGGGAGCTTTGGCTGACCCAGACTGACTCATTTTAAGCAAAAATTAACAACTGGCTTGCTTCAAATGATTTTGAGCATCTTTGCTCAAAAAGATACTTAAACCAAGAACCAAGTTCCAAGTTATACTTTGTGACTATACTCAATGGAAATGAAAATGTATAAGATAATTAAGTTATTCCTAAAGTAGAAACGTGGGCAAATGTTCGTGGTTCGCTCTTATGAGTGGAATGAAAATAATGAAAGGGAAGAAGTGCTTTAATCCATGTTCCTCAATCTTTCATCGCTCAATTTACATTTGCTTGTATGGGAGGGAAGGGATAGGTGGGGAAAGAAAATGAGTCTCCTATTTTGAGCTTTGGGGCTGGGTCGAAAGTTTTTCCCTTTTCCTCCCATTCACTTGAATGGGTGTCCCAGAAACCCCATTTATCATGCTACTAACAGCAATCTTGAGTCTTACATCAATTATATGGGGATCAAGTCTGGGCTTTGGCTGGGCCACTCAAAGACTTTCACGTTCTTGTTCTGAAGCATTCCAGTTTGCTTTTGGCTGTGTGTTTGGGGGTCATTGTTCCTGGTTGGAATGTTAATCTTCACCGGTCTGCAGTTCTTTTTGCACTCTGAAGCAGGTTCTCTCCTCAAGGATTGCCTGATTTGGGTCCATCAATGTTCCCTCTATCCTTACAAGTCTCCCAGTCAACTGAAAAGCATCCCCATAAAAGTATGATGCTGCACCACCATGCTTCATGTAGAGATGGTGTTATGATGGGTGATTAGCTGTTCTCAAGTTTCAGCCACCATGGAGCACTTTGCATTCAGGCCAAATACATAGTTCAACTTTTCATCTCATCAAGACCATGAGAATCTTTTGCCTCGTGCTCTCATGCCTTTTTTGCGAACGTCCAGGTGTGCTGTCATCGTGCCTTTCTCAGGAGAGGCTTCCGTCGGCACTCTCCCATGAAGCCTAAGTTTCTGAAGTGCTGCAGAAACTGTTGTCCTTCCAACAGTTTCTCCATCTCAGCCAAGGAACTGCTGTACTTCTGGCAGAGTGGGTCATTGGGTCAGGGATGGTCACTCCCGGCCCTGGTCCTCTTTTGCCCCAGTTGCTCAGTTTGGTCAGACAGCCAGCTCTAGGAAAGTCGGGTCGTTCCATATTCTTATTCCATTTCCTACGCTGGAGCGGACTGTGCTCTTTGGAACTCTCACACTCTAGAAATTGTTTTACACACAACCATTTCCAAATCTATACATCCTCAACATTTCTAGCATTTCGTTCATACGAACAGTTCCTTCGACTTCATGGTGGAGTTTTCTTGTTCTGATATGCACTGTCAACTGTGAACACCTTATCGAGAAGGTTGTGTTTTCTTTCTTTAAATCATGTCCAATCAATTGAATTGGCCACAAGGTGGGCACAATCAGTTGTGGAGACATCTCAAGGATGATGAAAAGGAAATTGGATGGCACCTGAGCCAATTGGATTGTCATTGCAAAAGGGTTGAATATATTGATGCAAGACAATTCAGTTTTTCATTTTAATTAATTTGTTTTAAAATTTATAAAAATAATGTTTAGTTTGTCATTTAATCCATTTTAAATTCAAGGCTGAAACAAAAAAATGTGACAAAAGTCGAGGAGTGTGAACTTCTGTAGGATATAATATATATATATATATAATATATATACATATATATATCTATTATATATATATATATATAAATATTCATATATGTGAGAAACACACACCATCGAGTAGGGAGCCCTCATTTGCATAAAATATTAGAAGCAGAGAAGTAAATATGAGTTACGGATGTAAGCTTAAGACGATCTTTATTTGGGCAAGCTTTTCCGGCCAAATAGCCCCTCTTCATCTCATAAGACACTCTCAAACTCAAGTTGAGTGACACTCATCTTCGTGAGAAAGACCGAGAACAAGGCTTATTTGGCCGAAGCTTTTGTCCAAATGAAGACCGTCTTGAAGCTACATTCGTAACTCATTTTAACTTATCCTCACATATAATAATATATATATGTATATTATATATATTATATAATATTATATATATATATAATATATATATATATTATAATATAATATATATATATATATATATACAAGTGAGTGACACTCAGCTCTCGTTTCAAGAAAGACCGAGACAAAGCTTATTTGGCCGAAAGCTTTGTCCAATGAAGATCTGTCTTGAAGCTAGTTCATAACTCATTTACTTTCCTATTATATGATATATATATTATAATATATATATATATATATATAATATATATATATATATTATACAGTGCCAGCAATAAAAGTACACCCCGACAGATTTTTGTCAGAAAACCTTTAGTTTCCTTTCAGAATCCACATTTTTCCTATGGGATAACTATACTACAAATACGCCCACAAATGTGGGCCATTGATTGCGATAACAAGATTTATTAATTTGCACAACACAAAAAAGGATTTTCCCTAACAATTCATTAAAAGACCATGTTGGCAAAAATGAGTACACCCAATGAAAGTTCTGAGGAGCAAAAGCTAAATTTTAGACTCAAAATTCTAATTAACAATAATTCAACCAAGGTGAATTTAATTATTCATTAAACAGGTGTCCAGCAGACAGTTGATATAAAAAGGGTGTTTACTTAACAAGAAAAACCCTTCCATTTCATGCTGTCAGCAATGGCACACAATGGAAGAGAAATTCACAAGAACTGAGAAGAAAAAATTTTCTTTACACAAGGAAGGTGAAGGCTACAAGAAGAACCAGCAAAGCTTTACTCATAGTCAGAAACGTAGCAAAAGTGAATACAAAAATTTAACAAATATGGAACTGCAAACCATCTTTTCACAGAGACGTACAGGCCGTCCATGGAAGTTTAACATCTCGCAGGAGCGTCTTCTGATGAGAAGGCTGAAAAAATCGCCATGCATTTCTCTGCACTCAGCTAAAGAAGTAGAAAGCCAAAACTGGGGTGACTGTTTCCCGTGACACATACGGCGTCATGCAGAGGAATGGCATGCATGGGTGTCCGTCCACGAAGGAAACCTCTCCTAAAGCTCATGCACAAAAAAGCCCGCTTAGGATTGCCAAGGGCCCATGTGCTAAAAAGATGAAGACTACTGGGGACTCTAATACTCTGGAGTGATGAGACCCAGATAAATGTTTTTTTTCATGGGCCCTGGCAATCCTAGGCGGGCTTTTTTGTGGCATGAGCTTTAGGAGAGGTTTCCTTGTGGACGACACCCATCGCATGCATTCCTCTGCAGTGTACCGTATTGTGCACGGGAAAAGTCACCCAGTTTGGGGCTTCTAACTGCTTTAGCTACGTGCAGAGTAACTTGCATGGCGATTTTCTTCAGCCTTCTCATCAGAGACGCTCCTGTCGAGGTGTAACTTCCGTGGACGGCTGTACGTCTCTGTGAAATGGGTTGCAGTTCCATATTTGTTAAATTTTTTGTATCACTTTTGCTACGTATTCTTGACTGATGAGTAAAGCTTTGCTGAATCTTCTTGTAGCCTTCACCTTCCCTTGTGTAAAGAATTATTTTCTTTCTCAGTCTTGACATTTTCTTCCATGTGGTGCCTATTGCTGACAGATGAAATCGGGAAGGGGTTTTTCTTTGTTAAGTAACACCCTTTTATAGTAACTGTCTGGCTGGACACCTGTTTAATTAATAATTATTAGACTTCACCTGTGTTGAATTATTGTTAATTAGTAATTTTGTGTCTAAATTTGCTTTGTGCTCCTAAGACTCTCATTGGCGGTGTAACTCATTTTTGCAACATGGTCTTTAATAATTTGTAAAGGGAAAATTCCCCTTTTTTGTGTTGCAAATTAAGTAAATCTGTTTGCAATCAATGGCCCACATTTGGTGGGAGTATTTTTGTAGTATAGTATCCCATAGAAATGGTGGATTCTGAAAGGAAACTAAAGTTTTCTGACAAATCTGTCGGGGTGTACTCATTTATGCTGAGCACTGTTATATATATATATATATATAATATATATATATATATATATATATATATACTATATATATACACAGGGGGGCTGCAAAAAGTAGGTATACAGTAAAGTACTTACTTTATCAGACTGTATACCTACTTGGGACCACACCGCTCTATATACAGGGGGCTGCAAAAGTAGTTATACAGTAAGGAAAATATACCAGTATATCAATTACTTAAAAATAAAACCTACTTTTTGCAGCCCCTGTATACAAGGGTGGGCGGGGGGTTCCCAAAAAGTCTGGATCCATAGGCAAAAAATTATTTTAAGTTTTATTTCAGTAAATGCTCAAATTGACGGCCTTGACTTCGCGACACTTGTTATAACGCTGATACAAGAACGTTGAAATTTCTCAACCTAAACGTTTAAAAAAAACACTTTAACAGTGGCATGTGTTTATTGGATGCTTATTCAGGATGCTTTCTATTGAATTCGGCAGCACTCCTCTCTGTGAAGAATCCTGTCCTTGCGTACATGAGAAATGAGTTCAATTCGATCTTCTAATTGTTAGTTTCGAAGGCCCATCTTGGGATCTGAAAGAAAAAGAAAAATATCATGTAATATATGGAGAAAATGCCTATGGATCCAGACTTTTGGGACACCCTGTATATACATACATAACATATATATATATATATATATATGTATATACATACACACCCCATGCACACACCATAACAATTCTGACTCAATTGTAGTCTGTGGAAAGACACAGAGCCACCCCACAACATTAAAGTGGTGACAGCTATACTTTTCTATCAGAAGCACTCAGAGCCTTGTGGCTTTGAAAGCAAAAGCCTTTTATTGGTAAATATATCTCCCGCACCCATGATCATATAGCTAGCATTTATGAGGGCCAGAACATGGTCAATGTCATCACTATAAATGTTTATTATTTGGGAACTATGGCCATCTCTTTGAAGAGGTGGCTCTTCAAGAAAAAATTGGTAAACATCAAACATTTTCACAAAAAACAAAACATGGGACAATTACAAGCATTGATCTGCTTGTGGAATGTGAAACCGCGCGCTTGTCTTTCTCTTAGCGGAGACGAGCATTTCCCGCACCCGGCTGAATTCTTCCTGCCGTTAGCAGCTCCAATTAAATGGCTGGCTTGCCAGCCAGTTCGTGGAAAGAGTGGGCCAATGTACACATATTATGAGCCACTGAACACCAAACTAATTTGATATGGCATATTGATGATATGAGATGCTTATGATGATATACTATATATATATATATATATATATATATAATATTATATATATATATATATATATTGTTGGTAAAGTACTAATTGTAACGTTATGTTATGATAGCATGAACTGTTTCTAGATATTTGAAATTCATCCGAGTCACCTTCAGAAGATTTTGACATCATTGTTGTCCATTTTGTATGCAAGTAACAGTACAAGCAAGCATTTTGAGAAACAGAAAGGTCACTATGGGCTACAGAAAATCATGCAACGATGACGCCACTGGCTGGTGCATGCTTTCCAAGGTATCCAAATGCAAACGATCGCTTGTAACAGACATCGGTTTTGAAAGAGCAGACCAAGTATCACGTGTCCCAGAAATGCTGAGTGTAGTCCAAGCTAAAGAGGTGCTCAGTCACAAACTGAGCGATATCGAGTACCGGAGGATCCCACACCATGGACCTGCTGGCTGATATGAATGATGTGATCAGCCCGACATGCCTACAAACCTTGCAGAGTGGACGTGAGCCATTGGGCCTCCTTACCACAATCTCAATAAACCAAAATAAATCTGCTCCATTGAGCTAATTAACTTGCCATCAATATTTATTTAAACAAAACAAAATTTAATTCTGAGTTTTTGCACTTGCCAGCACATTTCAAGAGGACCTAGAATGGCATTCTGAATGGGTTGGAATTCCTGTGGTTCCCTCGAACAGCGAGAAGTGCAAACGGGCCTGCAAGAGATCTTGAGTGAGAAACAGTACCCGCCAACCACCGGAAATGTTCAAGTTCACAAGTCTCCCAGATGCACCAGATTTTCTCGCAGGCCAAGCTGAATGCACAGAACACGAGCAACGTTAGTGTTGAACATTTATGAATTAGGAAAAATTTGCTTCATTTTCTTTTTTTATTGATTTTTTTTTTTAAGTTTTTTGATTTTCAAAATGATGCATCAATTACGTGGAACTTCTAAAAAGTTGTCCGGAATGGAATATCTCAATAGTCCAAGTCCTTTTTTTTTTTTGTTTCAAAATGTAAGTATTTATAATGAGAAATATATTTCTTTTACCAATTAGTATCTACTGTTGAATCGGTAAATAAAACGTTGTTTATTGATTGGCATTATAGTGTGTGTCTCATTCGATAACGTTTGACCTGCATCGCGTCTCAACTATTTGTTTTCAATTTACTTGGAATGAAGTACTATTTGATCATTTCGCTTCTATTTAAATCTGTCCCTCTTTCTGCTCCTTCTTCGTCCTCCTCTTTGGGTGGTCAGCTGGTCTGAATTACCTGTTGATCTCTGAAGGACACGTGTGATGCATATTAAAAATGGAATGAATTGAACTTGAGCAATAGATTGAAGTTGTTTGCCTCCACATTTTTTGCGTTTTGTAAAATATTGGTCTTTGAACCAATATTTTAAGCAGAACACAAATGCGAGTCAGTATCACACCATTATCTTTCTTCACAACGGCTACTAAACAATGGCGTGTGTATTTGCAGGTGGCTCTCAAAGAGGCATGGGACAAGGAGAAAGAACCATCCATGTGATGCCGGACACACTTAGAGATAAAGCTGGCGAAGCAGAATGGCACAGCAAATCAGTGATGTAAGCTGAGGGGTTCTGGTATGCATACAATGGCGATCACACAAACAATGGTGTGTGTGTGTGTATATATATATATATTATGTATATATATATATATATATATATATATATATATATATATATATATATATATTTTACTGAGGTGAAGATGAAGTTTACAAGATTGTGGCAGTGGTACATCACTAAATTGGGTGAAAGCTGTCCTAATCTGAGTTCAATACTTGGCCCACTAAAAGTGTCCAGCCTGGTGGTTTGCAGACCGGACTTTTCATGACAGAAACCGGATAGCCGGTATATATGTGTGTCCCCATGGTGCATATTTTAGATCCACAGTTTGGTTTTCCCTGAAGAGCAGGTGAGATATCGCGTACCCTGACAAATCAAATTCTGTACTTTCAGCAAACATCCAGCCCTGCTATAGCCAGTTCATGAAAGAATTTGGCCAAAATGTTCCTCAGCCCTATCCACAAGAAAGGTGGAATATTTGGGGCCTCTTAAAGAACAGCAGAATAGATTAGGTTAAAGTAGTTCGGATTATCTATTGATCAGAAGAAATAAACAAAAAGCAACATGCCAACCAACCATTTCTTTACCATATTCCTACCGATTTTGAAGCAAACAGGAGCGAGCAAATAGCTCATGTCAGGCCTTGCAGCCTGTTCAGTGCCCCTGTGAGGAAGTAATCACCTGTGGCAGGTTAAAAATTATATTATAGTTTGTTGTTTAACTGTGCTTTATATGTTTTTGAACAAATGCTGTTGAATGTGGTTTTTGATATGGTTGTCATGCTGATGTGAAGTTGTGGTTGTTGAAACGAAGTGCAGTTATGACGGGCCAAGTGGCCTCCTATTGTAAATTTCCTTGTGAATAATATATATTTCTTCGTGAATCAAATCGGACAGTTTTTCAGTTGGGCATTAATACTATAAATAAAAATAATTTTCTCGTTTGAATTGAACAGAAAGTTTATAAACAAGGTTTGGAGGAGCCTAAGAAGATTGGCTGTGATATGAGGTTGGATGCCATCCATTGAAAACAGCCAAAGCTCGAGAGCATTTGCGAGTGATGTAAGTCGAACTTTTTGCTCAACATGATAATTATCTTTTGACTGTTTAAAATGCCTTGTCATAAAGCTTTCCTGTTATATTTCGTTTTTAACATTTTTTTTTTCTTCTTCTGACCCCCAGTACTTGTACAAGCAGCCCTATGAGAACAAAAGGCCCACCATTTTGGATTTAGAAGTCTCCAGGATGATTCCCAATTGGTGTGGTCTATACAATGTGGCCAAGATGCAGAGTGACGTGAATACAAGAAAGGCTTTTGAAGAGCAAGACCCCATTTAGATATCCCAGGGGATGGTAGATTGGTGCAAGCAAAGGGCATGTCAAGAGCTGGTCAGTGATTTGAACTACAAGACAAAATTCATAACCTGACGCTGCTCACCTGATCAAAATGACGTGATCCAAGCCAGGAAAGCATACACGATCTCCAAAGTGACGTGAGTGTTTACAATTTTAAGAATATACAGTATTTCATTCATGAGAAGGGCCTATTCAGTCTCCCAAGTCAACTTACTGTGATTAAAAGAAAATACACATATATTTTTCTGAATATATAAGTTACTACTTGTGATTTTTAACAATCATTTGTTAAATTGTGCAGAACTGACAACAGTAAAATTATTTGGATTTAAAAGGTTATAGTACTATGTGTGGCTGCTCTCAGCAGGTATCTCTCAGAAATAGCTGTTTCAAAAATTGTAGGATAATAGCTGATACAACATAGTTGAACAATCAAACATCTTCTATCATTCATGTGCTCTTCCTTCTGGATATTAAAGGTAACAGTATGTTAAATGCTTTTGTCTGGGTTTCCCATTGCAGTGGCTGTACAAGATGGACATGGAATGGATTAAAGGGCTTGTGGGTGGATCCCAAATGGGTGTCCTTCGATGTTGAGAAGGTGCATCACGCCCAGCGAGATCTTGAGCGAAAATCTCTACCGACAGAAGCCGCACACCATCCCATTCACCAAAAATTTTGCAGACATGCAGAGCTTGAGCAGGCCAAAATCAACTCCAAGC
This sequence comes from Eptatretus atami, assembly GCA_035128595.1. Lineage (NCBI taxonomy): Eukaryota > Metazoa > Chordata > Myxini > Myxiniformes > Myxinidae > Eptatretus > Eptatretus atami. The sequence goes on from CM068952.1 coordinate 61,993,409, forward strand.
AGCTGAGCAATGTAAGTTCTGGAATTTGATTGTTAGAAAATTGCTATTTAATAATGGAATCTATATATACACTGTGGGTTCGAAGATAGCTTGAGGTATCTGATCAACTTCAAGCTGCAGCCTCCATAGTCTGGTTATATTCCAAACAAAATAGGTCCTGACTCAAATGGATGTCCACTCAGGTGCTCGCATTCAGGGCATTGTATAATATTGTATGCAGATTGTTTTTTTGGAATTAATATTGTATGCCAGAAAAAGACTTTAAGATGGGGTAATTTCTCTACAATTGAAATGTTCAGGCAAGCCTAATTCCTCACAGAGACTATTTGGAAATGTAATCGACAGATGCTGTGTATACTTTCTGGTGCAATGATCAGTTCCAAAAGTGAATTTGTAAAGAATATTCTGATACATTTTTTTCTGACATTTGATTGTTTGGCCAACCCTCCAAGGATCTACACAAGTCCTGGGACAAGAGAAACAAAATGTTCATATACACTGACATCCACCAACATCAGTTGGCAAAGATGAATGCCGATGAACGTTAAGCGAGGTAAACACATGTTCTCTTTTTTCTTCTTTCTTATCATTGTCTTTATTTTTAAAATCTACTATTAAATTGCAAATTGGTTGCCAATACTGCCTTTGACACTTTGACACAAACTTTTTATGAATCGACCGAGGCATCAATCAGCACAGATATCGAACACACAATTTTGAATGGAAGCACGTCGCGCTATGGACGATAAAAGAAAACTACATTGGAAGAATTGATGGAAAAATTGTTCAACGCATCAGAAATGGTTAATGATGTTCTTAATCAGTAGGGAGACTGGTTTCTCCATCCTTGTTTCACGAGAGCCATAATCCAAGAATCATTGCTTAATGCTGTGTAGCTCGGTTAGCACCCTGAGTTGTAACAGAGAGTTGGACAGTTATAATAACATAAGCTATTTGTGTGAAGTCATCGTAACTACAATAATTACTTGCATGCAAAAACAAAAAATTTCACTGGATGACACACTGGGATTCAAACATCACCAATAGCGCTCGTCAGAACTATGTCATGTGCCTTATATGATTCTGTCCATTACGTTTCATTGGATGCATTTGAACAATTTCATGATGCACTGATGCTTCTCATTTGAACAATGTTTCAAAAACTGTTTGTATAAAACGCCATAATAGAATGAGGTGTTTGGTTTTTCTTTAATCGTAGGAAGTATACAAGATGGGATGCGGAAAAGAGGACAGGAAGAAAGGTTTACACGGTTGCCTCCTGGATGCCATTCCACTGCATAGCTGGCAAAGCTCGAGAAACATCGCTAGTGTATGTAAGTAAGACAACAAGTGGATTGAAACTCCAGACATGTTTCAAAAGGATTTTTGATGATACTTTAGATTAATGACATGCTTTTGATTTGTGAGGCATAATTTTGAAGCCAAAAGGTTCACCCCCGACTTTGGGGTCTTTGTGCAATCAAAACTATTGATATTTACAGGACTGGCCCTCAAGTTTCATCTTGATATTGAACTAATGCTACGCAACAAGTTTTTACAGATGTGTTCAATATCATTCTATTAGGACTTTGTCATTACAATGAAGAAGCTGCCAGTCCATGCCATTTCTTCCAGGCAGGGATGGTTCTGGATGTATTAGCATGCAGCACCAAACTTCCTACAGTAAAGTGTGTTATACTGCAAAATGGCTTTCTGGGTATAACAAGAAACAGCTGACGCACTATACGAGCAAGACATTTGCGGTATGATCACTCACTCTGAACATGCTGCTGCTTCTCTTTCGCGAAGATTGGAACAACCTAAATATCAAGACAAATAGGCCAACACTGCTCCCTTGAACCAATACATCAAGATTGACACAGTGTACTATCCTAAAGCTCTGCTCGTAGCAAACAAGGCCGCCTTCATTTCTGGATTTATGACATCCTCTCATTCAACACGTAAGGTGTTGCCTCCTCAATGGACCTCTCCTCTTCCCTCCAGCTCAAAGCTGGAATTCCCTCAAGGCAGTCTTGGTCCCAGTCTTGTTCCTCATGCTACAAAACAACCTCTCAGATGCTTCTGGAAAAACCCTCTCTTCACTGTTCAGATGACTCCACATTGCAATCATATGATACCCAAATCTCACATGACAGATCACACAGCAACTGAGTAGTCCTCTGCTTATCTGGAAATATTATTGCTGGTATGATAAATGAAACATGTCCCTTCAGTTCCAAGAAAATCTTCATATTCCTCACCTGTTTCTTCTCTTGGAGGATCAAATCAAAATAACTCACCTATCTATTTTCATGGTCAGATATTGAAAGAGGTTGGTCTCTTGAACTTCTTGGCCTCACCATCAGCCATAATTCTGGGCCGACCATATAGCAAAGCTGGCCTTCAAAGCCAGGCTCGTCAATAGAGACTTCTCTCCCTGTGTGATGGACCCCAACACCTCCAACTCAATATGTGCTTCCCTATGTGCTGGATCGCTTCTGTCCTCTTCTGGATTCTGTGGAATTTAAAGCTCTCACGTTATTGGATCCCTCATAATGAGGCTGAAGCAAGCAAGGATCTATCTGCTTTTCACAGTCGCAGGCAAGTCGGGAGCCTCTTTATTATTTGCCAATCTTCTTCTCTGGTCTTGCTCCCTCTGGCTCTTTACCTCTAACCCCTTGTCTCTATCCAACTACAGAATGCACAACATTCTTCCAGTAACTGCCTTCTGATTCAACTTCTAAAATCCAGGCTGACCACACACTTCACTAATTTTGTTCCTCCCATTTATGAAATTGCACACCACAAGATGTCTATCACACTCTTCTTTCCAGGGCTTTTTCATAGCAGACAGTGCACCGCCTCTCATGCCATCACCCAATCGGACCCACAATCTTTATGAGCCCATTACACTGTTCCCAACCAAAACCTTTTGCTTGCAGGTTGCCAGTGTTTCCCCCCTCCAGTCTCTTGTATTTCCTGTTTCTTTCGTTCCGTGCCTATTGTTGTCCACTGTGCCCATTGCCTCACTATCAGTTAATACTCTCCGTCACCTTGCTATCGATCAGCCTCGATATTGTAAAGAAAAATCAGGTTTGAAGTCTCTAATGTACTTTTCCTGCTTATGCAATTTATAGACAAGCTTCCAAAAGCATGATAGAATGTTTTATAATTTTTAAAACAAGTGGGGAACGTCTACATTTTACTCACTTTGCGTGCAAACGTCGATGTTGGAAGAAGTTTAATAATGCCGCACTCAATGTTTCACAAAATGTCAACACTTTCTGACTGTTTAATTTAAACAACATGTTGGTCCTTGTTTCTAGGTCCTATAAGGATGCATATGAAAAGCAGAAGGGCAGTAATCTGGGAGTGCCGATGCAAAGTTTGACCCAAGGAATGTGGTGGGCTTGAACGTGGGAAACCTGCGGAGTGATCTTGTGTACAAGAAGGAGTAATGAGCAGACAAGGGCCCTGTGGCCTCTGCCACAGGATATGGTAAGAAAGTTGTGCAGTGTAAAAAAGGACAAGATCTCCTTGTGAAAGGCAAATACAGGACAAGGCTGCATACCTGGACCTGCAGCCAGATCAAACGAATTGATCCAGGCCAGGAAAGCTATGACCTGCAAAGAGTGATTGAGCTATTTGCATATTGTAGAACCATATAAAAGTTAAGGGAGCATGATTTCGAGCCAAGTTTAACCATGGATCTTTCTGAGTATCCATGCAGTACGCATCTGTGTTTCTATGAAGTCTAACTTTGTTTGCATTGAACGCCTTAATATTATGCAAAACTTGCTAAATGTAATGTCTGTTCAGGAAAAAAAAAACGTTTTGTGAATTCACATGAGATTCCCTGCACTTTGTTTAAGTTGATGAAGTCTTCGTATAATGCGAACCCACTATCATTTGGAAAAAAAAAAAAAATTCACCCTCAGCTTATTGTCCAACTACGCATATGTACTCATTGGCACTGAGCAGTTTAATTATCTTGGATTATCGTCCTAGTTCCTGTACAAGATGGACATTGGAATGGATCAAAGGCTGTGGCTGGATCCCGAATGGCTCACCTGAGCTGGAGAAAGGTGCAGAGAGCCCAGGCGATGTTGAGACGAAAATATTTACCGACAGAAACCGCACACCATCCGCCTCACGTCACATTGTAGAAAGACCTGAGCTCTGAGCCAAAGCCAAGATCAATTCTGAGCAGATCAGCGGGTGAGATACATGATGCCGTTAATTTCAGAGGGGATATATGAATAGACATTAATGTAGATCCTTAAGGACTTTCCTAATTTCAAACCTACCTTGAAACATGTATGTATGTCTTTGGTGTTTTCCATGATATTGCATTTTGGTCAATGTAGGATTATTAACATAGATGATGGGCATTCTGTATCCTGATATTATCATGTGCAATTCCAGTGGAATTACAAGCAGAATTGGAAAAAGAGAAGTCATCTGTCCACATTAACTCCAAGTGACGAGCATCACAGAGCTGCAAAGGAGAACTCTTTACAACGGCCAGCCAGGTATGTTAGTGGGTGTGAGTCAGAAATGTCTTTGTTGTTCATCTCTTATTCGGCACATTTTTCTGGCATTTTTTATAAGTTCTTTATAAGCCATGCTCTCTTGCTTTGCTTTCTGATGAGTTTGTTCCTTTCTCTCACTCAAAAGAAATTGTACAGGGCTAGTTATGAAAAGACTCCCTGAAGCATGGCCATCGACTGAGGATGATGCCATTCCGATCAAGGCTGCCAAGGCAATTCGAGCAGATTGCCAGTGATGTATAGGCTCACATTTGCATGTTGAACTAGGCACTTGAACTTACTGTTGAGTGCTCAAATATTGAGGTGGTTGTCGCGATAAATCAACCACCAAGTGACCAATCTTAATAGGTTATGACCTTGGTTGTCAAGGACGACAGTTCATAAGAATGTTGACAATATTGTAATATTCGAGTTGTGTCCAAGAATAACCAAAGATATAACAGTGTATTGAAGTACGATCTGATGCGGTTCAAATTTTGACCTTCTCTTTGGTTTATAATTAGTTTTGGATATAACCTTCACTGGCATCATTCCCATCCTATGTATACAGTCTTCTCCAATTTCAACAGCTTTGATGTTTCAGTTACCAGAATTTTATAATTAATTATTGCCAGTCTATCAGGCCATCTGCAAATCTCGCAGAATAAAGTGATCTTCTGGTCTCAATGGGTGCAACTATATAATATCTCCCCAAAATATTCTGGTTTTCATAACAGAAGTATACATGTCAATGTATCAATGTTGTTATTTTGTCCTGATGGCATGACAACATACACCAAAGTAGATCCCAGGATGACAATTTTAATGGCACCTGCTCATTCTCAGACAGGCATTACTAAGAATGCCTCTCTCCTCACCATGGGGAAGAAGCAGAAACCTGTACGACAAATTCAAAGAGGAAGGGTGCAAGAGTTTGTCTTCTCCGTGGATTGCAGTTAAATATAATGATACAGTAAACATGAAAAAGCATTGTTTAAACTATTCATAGACACATATACAAGGTATACAAGAAGAAATTAGAACAGCACTCAGAAGATGCATAATGGAGATTGTACTAAATCTCTAAACACAATTCCCTCAAGAATAATCATCAACATACAATTGGCTCTGCCTTTCAACATCTTAAATTCAACAAAATTCTGGATATGATGCAGTCTGATGAGTTTAAATCTTTTCCTTCTCCTGCGTAACAAGTACAAGCAAGCCTATGAGGCAGAAGGGTCACCTGATGGGATTTACCGGAGTGTTCATAGATGACCCACGCATGCTTGGTCTGACCATGTGGCGAAAGTCTTTTAAGCATCTGGTCTATCAAGAAAGATCATGAGAAGAACAAAGACAATGTGCCATCTGCCACATGAATGTTGAAACATTGTTTCTGGCTAAGAAGTTCCAGGAACTTGTCAGTGATAAGCCTTATCGCACTTCCTTCACCAGTGGACTGCGCTCCGGACCAAAAATGATTGTCATTCAATGCCCGGAATGGCTAGACCAGCAGAGTGATGTAAGTCTGTTGTTCAGATTGGTGTCCAACTTTTAAAAGTAAAAGAGTCTGTGGTCTGTACCATTTTTTACTTTCAAAATCACGCCAGTATATGTGACTCAACATTCTATTGTTGTTTTGCAATTAATTCTTTAATAAATATAATTTTTAAACATCAAGTAATTCTCAAACATTCTATATATTCTGTTTTTTGTGCCTATTTGATATCTTGTGGCAGATTACAATGATTTAACGATGGTTTTCCCCCACCGGCTGTCCCTTTTTAATTAGTGGTTGTACAAGGGTGACCTCGAGTGCTTTCGTGTTGCGGATGGTTACCCAATGAATTGTGACTAAAACGTGTGAAAACGCACAACATATCTGAGTGAAGTGAGTTTACACTTTACCCTTGTTCACTGATGTATTGTAGAATCTCCACATAAGATGTACATTTTGTGTCAAAATTAAAGGTCTCACACTATCATTCAAGCTTGGTGTTTGGCTTAACGGTTAAGGTGGCTGGCTTCAGATCTTAAGGGTCTTAGTTTGAGCCCAAGTCATGTTGTTAACAGCAACGTTTGGTTGACTCATCCTTGTCATCCTTCTGAGGTGGGCAAAATGAGTAACAGTATTTACATATAATAATTATATATATAATATATATAATAATATTTGTTATGTACAATGTCAAGGCTCGTATAAGATGTGAACATACAGAACGTACAACACAGGAGAAACAGGAGACAAGAGGGTGGGAAGGGCAAACACAAAACAGTGGGAACAGAGACATTAAGGAGCTCTTCTGGAAGGGAGAGGGATGGGCGGGAACATGGGGTTACAAGATGAACACGACAGGGACTTTCAGGAAGGAAAGCAGGGAATTTGAAGGAGGTGGAGTTTTTGGGTGGATTAACGGGGGTCGAAAAGATGTGTTTTGGATGAGGGAGATAAAGAAGGTGAACAACTGTTTTGAAAACCTGAAGGGAAGAGTGGGATTGAAAGAAGGGGGAGTTTGTTCAAGGTGGGAAAAAAGAGGAAGAAAGGAATGAAGGTGAGCAGTGATTCTTGAGTTGGTAAGTTATACCAGAAAGGGGGTTCTGGCGGACCTTGAGCACCCTGCAGAAAATATGGGGGTGACATATCTCAGACAGAACAGGGGGGGCGAGCCGGAGAGGAGATGGTAGAATACAGAAAGACACTGACCTGCCTGCGGTGGGAGAGTGAGAGACCCAAAGTCCTCAGCCTTATTGCGGGAGATACAATGATTAATGCCAATGGTTTCCAACAGTGTAAAGGCCAAGAAAGGTTAGAGGTGGAAGCACCGCCCAGAAGGGAGAAACAGTACTCCATCAAGCTAGTGGAAAAAAAAAAAATTAAAAAAAGCTTTGTAATGTGGATCAGTGAGCTCAGGTGGTGCCAAGGAAGGACCTTTGCGCAACATACGGATTCCCAGTCGGCGATGGCTTGGAGGAGCTGGAAATGTGCTTTCCCAGGAAAGATATGGCAGATAGTGAGAACCCAACCCCCCCCCAAAGAAAAAAGTTTTTTTTTTTTGGGAAAATGGGAAAAAGGGACCCTTTTTTTGGTTTTTTCCCCAAGGGAGGAATTGTTGAGAAATAGATTGGGGGGGGGGGGGGGTTCCCAGACGTCCTTTCCGGAGAGGACATAGTGAGACTGAGATTTGTCGGGATTGAAAGGACCATGTTCCACGAGTTGGACCAGTTTGTGATTTATCCAGATCTGCAGAAAGTGAATAGATGTTGCTGCGTTGCCGGTCTGAGGGATGACAGATGGCAATAGTAGAAGGGTGGAGTCATCAGCAAAGTGATAAAAGAGGATGTTTCAGAGAGTCAGAGAGATCAATTGATGAAACAGAAAAGAATAGGGCCCAGAACACCTACCTTGAGGAACTCCAGCCTGGACCAGGAAGAGGATGAGAGAACTCCATTAAAGGGCCACACGTTGCTGCGACAGGAGAGGGAAGTATGCGCCCAGAGTGGGGATGGTCTTGAATACCATAGAAAGAGAGTTGGGTGCGCGGAGCAGTGGTGCCGGACCATATCAAAGCACGTGATAATTGTGTCCGGAGATGGTTCTGACTTCATGTCTGGCATTGAGGAACTCATCCATTGTTGGAAAAGCAGGAGCAGCAAGTCCAGGGTAAAGTGACCTGGTCTAATCCAAATTGATGATCAGAAATCAAAAGGCCATTGGAGAAGCCTTCCTGGAAAAGTAGAAATAGGGGACACTGCATCAGCAGGCACAACCACACACTCCAAAATGGATGCAACCAGCATCTACTGGATGCACACGAAATAAAAAAACTATCATTCACAAACAAAGAGTAAGACCCTTCTGGTAGGTTTTGATGGGCTTTACTGGCTGCTCAATGTGTTGAGTAATACCTTTGAAGGAAGTCATTACATTAATGAATACCATGTCGATTTATCTAAATTTAAATATACACCACGCAATGAGGCTGATTGGTTTTGTGTTGATTTCCCTCTTTTGTTGTGTTTTTTAGATAAGTACCGTATCAAAGTCTTGGCGAACAGCCTTATCTCCATTATGCCAGACGTGTGGACTTTGTCACTGCCAAGGATCGCAGACAATAAATGATGTACGCTCCATTTCACTCCAATATTTTTCAAGCTTTTTGGGGAAGAAATAAACGACGAGTCGAGGATGAATAATTTACACCAGAAGTATACATTGAAGCAAATTTGTCTTTATTCCTGCCAAGTACAAGTAAGGGAGGAGTGGAACTGAATGAAGTCCCAGTAACAGTTATGTGGACAATTCCTTATCTGAAAAATGCCCGGAATGCTGCAAAGATTGCAAGCATATGTGAAGTTTGGTTGGTGTTATTGGAAGTTTTTATGATGTCAGTGTTACATAACTTGTGTGCTTATTGCAAACAAATGGTGTACAACCGTTACCTTAAATACTATAGCCTCAACTCCCTCGCCTGATCAGAAACTCTATAAGGGTGCTTGGGAATGACAGTAAAGCTTGAGCTACAACTTTCTAACCTGACTCTCTGGACATGCTGCTGCACAGAAGGCCTTTGCCATCTAAAGCAGCAACGTACGTAGCCCAATGTTTTTTACAATCAATTCAAACCTTTTCAGCACTTAAGTGTGAATTGATGGATTATCTACCATGAGGTCCTTTCCTCTCAGGTCTCAAGTACAAGGAAGGGCCCATGAAAAACAAAAAGGCCATTATCTTGCACTGCCATCTGCAAAGATGAATCCCAAGCTGTGTTGGCATTCCACAGGGCAACAGCTCAGAAATCCTTGTGTACAAGAAGGACTACGAGCAGACAAAGGCATGTGTCACTTGCCAGAAGACATGTTAAATGTTATGCAGGCCTAAAAAGGGACAGGAACTAGTCCAGTGACCCCGTAACTATAGAATGAAGCTCCATCCACACGCTGGACATTGCAGCCCCTGATCAGAATGATGTGTTGCAGGCTGACATTGCCTACAACCTCCTCTCTGATGTGAGTTTTAAAATTGTCAAATCGGTAATGGCTTTTAAACACACTCCAAACAACACCTTACATTTGATTTCGTGGATCTTATTCTTGGTCATATGTTTTTGATGAAGATTTGATGCAAAACACAAATAGAAAACATCTCAAATGCAAAGCCCATCCCGTGACTGTGTAACAGCCAAGATATACCCCTGCCCGACTTACCCGGGGTTAAAGTGACTAGCCTGTTTTATACCCCGGGTATATGCTGTGCTAGTCCAGTTTATACCCCGGGGTATTATTTTAGGTTTGGCTATTTCATACCCAAAGCACATTATACCCCACACTCCAAGACACAAAAATATTCAAGGAACAGTACTTAAGTTTTTGATTTTATTTCACACTGCTGATGACAACAACCTTAATCCCACTACAAATTACACAATTTTAGTCGCTTGAATGCCATGCAAAACAATCAGTGCGACTTCAATGAATCATGAGCTGAATAAAATATACGATTGGCTTGGTTTTAAAATAAGCTTATCCCTGAATTTATCAAAAGGAAGCACATGTTATTGCAACATGATTCATCCAACATTTTAAAAATTTGGTGAATCCCAATACACCAACAAACTGCTTCAGTTTTCTGGCATCCTGAATTGACTAACCCTAAACCAGCCTGGGTTGTTTATACCCCGGGTATATTTTTGCCGAGACCGGACTAATACCCGGTATAGTTTGGCGGGGGCTTTAATCTGGCCTGCTACACGGTTTGCACTCGAACAAACTTGACGAAAACAAGCAACACCAAAAAAGTAAATTTTATAATTGTTTTTCTCCTATTCTCATAATAAAGGTTTTGTTGAAAAATTTGAATTCTAAAACGCTCCAAATGGTAACAATAAAGAAAAACGGAAGCTATTAAAAAACCCTGCCGGCTCACGATGCATGGCGGACGGGATCCAATCCATTCAATCCATTGGGACATACTCTGTGCAGAGCGTTGGTGCTGCCTTAAAGCAGTCTCCTTGGCTAATTGGGGCACAATCTTGGACGGTCCCACTCCGACACGGATAACCAGCAGGCTGGCACTCATTTCGCCGACCACTCGGAAAGGATGACAGGCAAGTCAACCCACCTGGTATTAATTCAAAGCCAAGTGGGATTATGAAACCGGAATCCTAGGATCCAAACCAAACCTACCGTCATTATGCCAACCCGGCATGTACGGGATAATGAGGCCTATTTGTAATTCACTGTAACTGTTCCCTGACTTTTTGATCAATTAATTAATAGGTCTTCTCCATATCCATATTGAAGGGTTTGGCAAAAATTGATAAAAACAGCTGAAAATGGTAAAAATGTTATGGCCTGGGGCATGCACGTGCCATGTACAAAAAAACTTCAGCAGCTTGGTCCATGAAACATCGACCCTTACCAAAACGGAGGTGGATACTTCGAGCCATAGTCGACTTTGTTCCACCTCTGAACCCACATTGGAGATAAACAACCATGACATACACACGTGATGCAAAACTCAATTTCCCCACTGCGCGGGGACAGCCTAACTAGTGGCACACTGCATGGAAACTGGAAAAACTGTACTACATCCAATAAAAAAAATGCAGGAAACTGCTTATGCTTGCCCTGTAAGTATGAATTAAAATCAACACTGACCAGTCGTTTTTAATACTCTTTGTCTTCCTCTCTAACCAACATTCAACAATATCTCTGCACAACAGGCACTGTACAAGGAGGACTTGCAGTGGACCAGGGGATTGGTTGGATTCCTCTGGAGTCTTTTGACCATAAGAGAGTGAAGAATGCTTAATGAAGATCTTCCAGTGATGTACGTGTACTTTTTTTTGCCAATCCTCTAACTTGCTGTATTTTTTGTGATTGTTTTGATTACTGTCATGTTATGGGTAATGGGATGATCCTTTTGCAGTAGTCTTATTTCAGGATGTTCTTTTCCTGTAAGATGTAAAAATTAGAATTAACCAAGTGGCTCATCATCATATGTGTATTTCTCCCAAAATTAGTTGAGAAATTTTAACTTTTTAACCTCCATGAGAAATAAGGTGAATCTGACGTTCCGGCGATACCTTTCTTGATGAAGGGTAGCACTCAAAATGTCAGGTTCACCTAGTTTCTCACGGACGGTAACTTGTGCTTTCTCAAAAACTCTTTTGTTTGGAAAAATTAATTGTCTTTCCGCCAACAGCAGTCATCAACAGTCGTATTCCTTGTTGTCCCAAGCATATATGTTGCTTCGATCCAACAATGCATGTTTTTTTTTTTGGGGGGGGGGGGGGGTTGTATCTTTACTGCTCCCTATCTACCTTTGTCATTAATCCTTTCCCTTTATGCAAAAATGTCTTTCTGTACTCAATTTCTTCCTCTCTTTTCTTGACTTCTCCTCATTATAATGTTCTTTCTTCCTTTGCCTTATTTCCCATCCTCTTCAATCAGGTTGTGGTACAGGAAGGAGCAATGAGCAACCTTGGATAATTTCACACACGTTCAGACAGGCCTGAGATTGTCCTGGCACAGCATAACCGTGACCTGTACAGTGACGTGAGTGTTTTGAACACTGCAAAGATAAATTTGGGAAATCAAATTTTCTTCATTTTCAAACTGCAAACTAGGCACATTGTGGAGCTGGGACATACGTCACATTAGGACAGAGCCCATTGTGATGCATCAATACTTTTACATTACTTTCAAAAGACATTAAGATACATTTGACAAATCATCAAGGCAGGTGGGCATTTCGCGACCTATCGTTTTCCATCATCAGCTACGTGCTCAATAGGAAGCATCAAAGAGCCTATCCTTAACCATATTAAGAAGATTCATATTTTTTCCTTACTTTGCCCACCAACCAACATGCTGTGAATACAATGGGGATTTAAATGCAAACATCCAACATATTTTCCATGCTTATCCTGGAACACACCATGTTGTAAAGTTACGTTACACGGAAAGATGCTGCAATATACTGTTTGTACATATTTAAATAACTATTTTCCTCGCGACAGCAAATGTTTAACAGGTTATTTATTAGATGAGATATATTAAAAGAATAAATACTGGAATTTACAAGCAAATAAAAGAAAGAAACCTCATGGAACGAAAGAGGCAGCCACGTATTTTGAAGCTTTCAGTGCAAACGACACCTCTCAAATTAAGAGTGGAAAAAAATTAACAAACGACACAAATTCAAAAATGTAAAAATTGGAAATGGGAAAGTAGAAACAGCACAAGAGAGAATAAAGTAATAAAATGAAAGAATAAATTACATACAGCAGCAACAAAACAACACAACAATGGAGAGAGCTTCGCAGGGAATTTTCAAATTGCACATCGAAGCTGCAGAATTGCTGTAAGTGTGTTATGAAGCTTGCATGGGGAGAAAGTGCAACATAGATGCCAACATAGTTGACAACAATGGCTTCTGGATTCTAACTGGATTACTAAAGCTTAGTTCCCTCCACCCCAACTCCCACCATCCCTCCTGCCCTCCTCCCACCCATCCTCACTCACATGTAAGCAACAAATCCACCCACCAATGTTTGCACCCTAGAGAAATAGAGATTCTAACAGCCTCAAATAATGGATTTCTACACTCTCTACAATGCTGTGAATCAATTCCTGAAGATCTTCCATTCTATCTTAATAAAGCACTTAACTATTCCATAGGTTTGTTGTCTTTGTATCTGTAGTTAAATACAAGGAAGCTTTAACCACGAGAAAGGACGGTGTCCTGCCCGCTCCAGATACACCCCTGGTCATCTGGCAAAGGAAGGCACAAGCTGGCCAGCAATGTTGGAAAACAACAAAACCACCATTCGTTTCAACCAGTTCCTGAGCAATTCACACATCAATGAGCTGTCATCAAATCATCATCACAATCATCAATCAATCAACCATTATCGTTGTGGTTCATCAAAATAACAACCACAGCACCAAGAATGATCATCACTGAGTTCATTGTTAATTGTCAATAGCTACTGTTGCTGTCATCAATACATCAGGGATAGAATTATGTTAATTTTTAAATTACCAGCAAACTCCATTGTCATGAAACAAATGATCAATTGCCACCGATAATCATGAAGTAACTTAACACAGTCAGTCTATCACAAGCTATATGACATTATTATTGTTTTTGCATTATCATGCAGGGGGAGTCAAATAGTTTTTCTCCTTCCAAATGTTTCGGAGCCGAAAATATCACTTTGATTTCAGTGACAATCAGGAAACTCATCCAGTAAACTGTGAATAATTGAATAACAATGGTTGGAAACTACATATAAAGGACTGTACTGAAAGTTCACTTCATGGGGGAAACTTTTTGACTCCCCTTCCCCTGCACATTTAGCTTTAATAATATACAGAGTTAGAAATGTAATTATAATTTGTGGCAGCTGTTTCTCAGAATCTGTACAAGAAAGGCTGGGAAGAGAGCAAAGCCAAGACTACTCGTTGGATATGCAACTACATCCCGTTACTGACGTGCCAAAAATGCAGTCTCGCGTCAAGCGAGGTATTTTGGAAATAATCAACGTGTTTCTTTTAGGACAATGGATGGAATCAACAGAATATTGTTCTACTGTCCCACCAAATGCGAATGACAACGAACCTTACACGATTAAGACTAGTTCACATAAATATATTTCTTTCTCGGTCACATTAAGAATGTGCATCGGCTAACTGCTTTTATTGATCCTACTGCTTTCAAATTCCTATCAACACAAGCAATGTTTTTTTCCGCCCCCTTTACAGTCATGATTCATGCATGCAAGGGCAAGGTATCCATTATCTGACAGTGGGGATAAGCATCAAGAGAATTAATGAACAGGAAAGAGGAGAGTGTGTGGGGAAGAAAAACTGGAAAACTGGCAAAGTAATGATAGTTGCGTAGAAACGTTAATGGGGTAATAAAGATCATTGGTTATTAATTGGGGATGATAAAGATGGCGGTGTACTGTTTGCTTGAAAATCCTGGAGGGAAGAAGAGTGAGAACAGAACATCCTCTGGAAGGCGGTTCCATAAGGTGAGAAGAGAGGGAATAAAAGAGTGAGGTGGTGCATTCAGGCCTGGATTTGAAGTTTAAACCAGGAGGGGGTTTACTGGAAAGAACGAGCGCATCCTGAAGTTGCTGGGGAATGGGGTCGGGAAGACTGAGAATGCACACAGTGGGGCAATGTTGGAGAATCGATGTTAGAAAAACAGAGACGACTGAAATGCACGTGATGTGAGAGCCAACACATTTGTGCTTTGGCCTCAAATCGGCCAGAGATTCCAATAAATTTTGAGAGCTTTAGATCCACAAGAATCCAGGAGAGACAAATGTGATGCTGCGGCAAACCAGCCACAACTTCCATGGCCAACGTTTGAACCATGGTCCTTTTGTTTTGGTATTTTAAGAGAGTTTACACATTTGTCGAGTTTCTTTTTTTTGTTTCCTGCATTTTCTTTGTTGTTTTGTTCAAGGCAACGTGTGTGTGTCCTTTAATTGTTTATTAGCCTGTTTGGTGTAGTAGACAGATGTTTAATGTGTCAGATTCCTTGTTGACAAACCTATAGATGAGTTTATTTTCTTGCCTGTGTATCATTTCCATGCCTGTGATCCTTCCTCTAAACCTCCCAACTATATGTCTTTTCTGTCCTGGTGAGGGGATGATGTTTCTGAAAAAAAAAGTTCTTCTCTCTCACTGTTCATTAGAACATTTAGTCTAAAGGCCTTATTCAAATGGATGATAACAATAATCATTATTATTATTATAATACTGATAATAATATACCCTATTAATTCCAACTTTCTAGGTCAAGTACAAAGAGAACTATGAAAAGATGAAAGGCCATTGCAGGCATGAAGACCGCTTCAGGAGTACCCAGCTTGTCAAAGAAGATCATTTTTTCAAAGTTCATCGTGACGTAAGTATTGAAAGAAATTGCATTACACCGGGGTTATGGCAATCAGAGTTTCTGTCCTTTTAATGTTGACCACTCTGGTTCAGCAATTTATCTTTGGGATCTAAATGCATGTTAGACCTACTGGAGATTTGGACAGGATTCAGGGAAATACCATCAAGGAACTTTAATCAGGAGCAGACCCTTTGGCCTTCCACCCCTAAACAATATCAACATATAAATTAAATAGATCAGTTATCTATTTAATTTCACTGGAATTTGGGGAAGCAGAAAGTGGGGATAAGTGGGAACGGCACATGGACATTGTTAAGGTGTTTAATAATAAATATATATAAATATATATAATATATATATATATCTATATGACACTGGTTTTAATGACGTCTTAACGGATGCAGAGCCTTAGCCCATTGGCCTGATGGTAGAAATTGGCCG
The DNA here is from genome assembly GCA_035128595.1 of Eptatretus atami. Classification (NCBI taxonomy): domain Eukaryota; kingdom Metazoa; phylum Chordata; class Myxini; order Myxiniformes; family Myxinidae; genus Eptatretus; species Eptatretus atami. The sequence goes on from CM068952.1 coordinate 62,009,297, forward strand.
TAATGTCACACTCTCGCAAAACAGCTTTGGTGTTGATTTAACATTAAGGCACACCTCCTCCACCCTAGTAATATATAAGAGGAAGGTTTAACAGGAAAATTTGCTTTGACAAAGACTAAGTGAAGGCCTCATTAAACATGTGTTGCTAGCCGAAATGTTCCAGCCGTTGTGGTACAACTAGAGGTTGGAGTAACTTATCCACAAGGATCGAGGATATATATATATATTATATGTAATATCAGGACATAAAAATTTGAATCAGACAGGACAGGTTCTACTGTGGCCATCCACATAAGAATTTTGGTATTTAATTGCAGGTAAGGAAATAAATAGTCATAGTAAATTATCAGCACAGAAAAACTGTTACTGACCATCAATCTTGTTGCTGTTTTGGTGAAGTAATCCCTTGCACTTTTCACAGCCTCGGGTATAGAAAACTCTAACCATGACAACATAATTCCACATACACTTCCTGCCTGAACTAATCGCTCACAAGACTGCCCAGAACTGCCAACGCTACGAATCCTCAGTTGATTCTGGATATATCGTGCCATCCGCATGAGGGTGGTGTAACTTGCTGACCGTCAGGAAGATTCCAAGTCGAGGAAAGCATATGATCGCATGAAGTGACCTTTTTGAGTGGCTTTGTGTCTGAGTACCAGTTGATAGTTACCCAGCACTTTGCCATCAGACCCATTTACATATGTCATCATTGAATCTCTTTCATATTGATAATTCAAAATTTTAGTTTGTTGTTCTACTTTAAATTCCATTTGAGCATCTGGTGCCTCATAAATCTCATATTGGTAATCCTTGCACAGATCCAGCTGATCAACTGTGAATACCTGGTTATTTGTTTACAAGTACTGTCTCTTTCTTCTACTTCATTCAGTCTTTCTACAGGATGACCTGAATTGGATCAGGGATTGGATGTTACACATGGGACACTCCAGGCTCCTTCATTCAAAGCACAGCCAAGAAAGTCAGTCTGGTGAGATCACAGTTCTTGTGGCCATGTTCATCCAAGAATACTCTTACACAACCGGGGACTTAAAACAGTGTATCAAAGTCACTCCACAATGTTGCTGGGTAGTAATTATACAACTAATATATATTTATTTGATTATATAAAGCACCGTGTCCAAACTGTCAGTAATGCTCAAGGTCAGTTATGCCATCCTGATGATAAAACCTGTTGGTTGGCTGGTCTCCACACTTTGTATTTGCTTTTGCAGGTGTTTCACTGATGTATTATGCAATCGGTATTACTCTTAATATATCTTCAGAAGTGAATGAGTGTCACGACATGACTCATGAATGAGTTGCCATCTGACCTGGAAAGATAACCTTTTTTTGAACAGGGAAGACTTTGTTCAACCTCTGTAGGCAACTTTGCTGTCATTGTGGGGCCATCTGAAGTTGGGCAACTTCAAACACTGGACTTTTATGGATTGTGGCACTGTGCTACTTCAGTAGCATGTTTAATCCCATGAATGGATGATATACTACATGCTGTCACACTTAGCTACGTTCAACGCATACTTTTTCTTTATCACAATCCTTGCAATAGCTTAAGCAAAAACGGTAGAAGCCATATCCCTTGGACTAGGCCATCAGTTTCTTTCTTGGCTTATGCCCTATAATTAATGACATCAATTGATCCAGCACCTCAACTTGCTGGCATGCACACATGTTTTTTGTGTTTTTTTACTGTGAATCTGGAACTAACCATAAGTGCAATGATATTTCAGAATGAGTACCACGCAGATGCCAGAAGCAGCCGTCAGTTTATAACAAAGTAACCAAGACTCCAGCCTACCTCACAGCTTGAAGAGTGGGCAGCAGAGTAGTGAGGTAAGCCAATTAGGAAAACAGTAATTTTTTTTTTATTTCGGTGATCTTTTGATCTAATCACTTTCACTGTAGTTAGGAATGAATAACTTATGAATCCATACAGTATCAGATCCTGACAAAAGCCTGAATGATTAGGCGAGACTCATCATATTTTCTGTCTACTCTCAGAGAAACTAGAAGGGAACTCGGTAGAGCGCATACCTCCCCACGCAATGCTGATCCACAAGAACATTTCTGGCCCAGTACATTTTTGAGAATAGTTTAGTGCTCTTATTATCGTTTTTTGGTCCCGTCTCTCTCTGTGAAGAATCACTTACAAATTCTCGTAGCCGGATCTGGATCCAGATCTTCACCAAAATCTAATCGTTCGTCCTTGTCACACTACCCAACCTGTCCAAATTTCATCCGAAATCCGTTGACCAACTTTCTGCACGATAACCCGCATCAAACAACAATGAAATTGCTTCGTTGAGCAAAAGGAATTCGGAATAAACTTATCATAACTCCATAAAAACAAAACTGGAAATCAATTTGGTTCTTGTAAGTCGATAGTGCTACTGTTTAATGAGTTATAGTACTTAGTTTGGGTCATGATCAAAACTTGGAGAGTCAATCGGACTTGAATGGCGTTTTTATCACAATTTGAAAAGTTTGACGCCGACCCCCCTGACATTGACTCCCGACCGCCCCAGAAGGGTTGTGGTGTGACACCCCAATGAAGACATATGGTTGGATGCAGTTGGGAAGATCACATTTTGGGATTTGGTTTGAAGTCGAACGAACCATTTTAGCGGACGTTATGGCGAAAATAAGAATTTCGGTTTTTCGTGACCATTGGGACCTTGACCTTTGGACCTAGATCACCAAAAACACAAGTGTCCTACGTGGACCATGGCCGACGTCTGTACCCAAGTTTGTCATGATCGCTGAAATGGTTGGCTGCACAGGGTAAACAAACCCAAACAGACAGACAGCAGAAGAACCCCAGTTCAGAATGACGCGCACAACTGCCAAATAATTGCCGAAATCCAGGATTCCGGCATTAACAAACAAACAGGCAACAAACAGACAGAAAGGGTGGAAAACATAACCCTCCTTCACCTTCAGTGGGCAGAGATATAATAGGAAGATTGGTGTTAGGGGTGGAGGTAATAATAGGAGATTGTGTTAGGGATGGATGGTAATCAATAGGAGATTGGTGTTAGGCGTGGAGGTAATAATAGAGATTGGTGTTAGGGGTGGAAGGAATCATAGGAGATTGTTTTGGGGTTGGGAGGTAATAATAGGAGATTGGTGTTGGGGTGGAGTAATAAAGGAGATTGGTGTTTGGTGGAGTAATAATAGGAGATTCGTTGTTCGGGGTGGAGGGTAATACATAGAGAAATTGGTGTTTGAGGTGGAGGTAATAATAGGAAGATTGGTGTTTGGGGTGGAGGTAATATAGGCAGATTGGTGTTAGGGAATGGAGGTAATAATAGGAGATTGGTTTAGGGGTGGAGGTAATAATAGGAGATTGGTGTTAGGGGTGGAGGTAATAATAAGAGATTGCTGTTTGGGGTGGAGGTAATAATAGGATTGGTGGTTTGGGGTGGAGGTATAATAGGAGATTGTTTTGGGGTGGCAGGAATAATAGAAGATATTGTTGTTCGGGGTGGAGGTATAATAGGAGATTGTGTTTGAGTGAGGTAATAATAGGAGATTGGTGTTGGGTGGAGGTAATAAAGGAGATTGTTGTTCGGGGTGACGGTATAATAGGAGATTGGTGTTTGAGGTGGAGGTAAATAATGGAGGATTGGTGTTTGGGGTGGAGTAATAATAGGGAGATGTGTTCGGGGGTGGAGGTAATAATAGTGAGATTGGTGTTAGGGATGAAGGTAATAATGGAGATTGGTGTTAGGGGTGAGGTAATAATAGGAGATTGGGTAGGGTGGAGTAATTAATTAGGAGATGTTTGTTTGGGGTGGAAGGTAATAATAGGAGATTGGTGTTTGAGGGTGGAGGTAATAATAGGAGATTGTGTTTGGGGGTGGAGGTAATATAGGAGAATTGTTGTTCGGTGGGGTGGAAGGTAATAATAGGAAATTGGTGTTTTGAGGTGGAGGTAATAATAGGAGATTGGTGTTTGGGGTGGAGGTAAATAATAGGAGATTGTTGTCGGGGTGGAGGTAATATATAGGAGATTGGTGTTTGAGGTGGAGGTAATAATAGGAGATTGGTGTTTGGGTGGAGGTAAATAATAGGAGATTGTTTGTTTCGGGGTGGGGTAAATAAGAGATTGGTTTTGAGGTGGAGGGTAAAAATAGGAGATGGTGTTTGGGGTGGATGTAATATAGGAGATTGGTGTTTGGGGTGGAGGTATAATAGGAGATTTGGGTTTTGAGGTGGAAGGTAAAATAGGAGATTGGTGTTTGGGGTGGAGGTTAATAATAGGAGATTGGTGTTTGGGGTGGAGGTAATAATAGGAGATTGGTGTTTGAAGGTGGATGGTAATAATAGGAGATTGGTGTTTTGGGTGGAGGTAATAATAGGGATTGGTGTTTGAGGTGGAGGTATATAGGAGTTGGTGTTTTGGGTGGAGGTAAAAGGAGATTTGTTGTCCGGGGGAGGTAATAATAGGAGATTGTTTGTAAAGGGTGGAGGAAATATAGGAGATTGTTGTTTGGGGTGGAGGTAATAATAGGAGATTGTTGTTCGGGGTGGAGGTAATAATAGGAGATTGGTTGTAAGTGGGTGGAGGTAATAATAGGAGATTGTTGTTTGGGCGTGGAGGTAATAAAGGAGAAATTTTTGGGGGGTTTTGTCGGGAGTGGAGGTAATAATAGGAGATTGGTGTTAAGGGTGGAGGTACTATCGGGAGATTGTGTTCGGGGTGGAGGTAATAATCAGGAGTTGGTGTTAAGGGGTGGAGGTAATAATAAGGAGATTGTTTGTTCGGGGTGGAGGGTAATAATAGGAGATTGGTGTTAAGGGTGGCAGTAATAATAGGAGATTGGTGTTAGAGGTGGAGGTAACAATAGAAGTTGTTGTTTACGGGTGGAGGTCATAGGAGATTGGTGTTAGTGGTGGAGGTAATAATAGGAGAAATTGTTGTTCAGGGTGGAGATAATAATAGGAGATTGTTGTTCGGGGTGGAGGTAAATAATAGGAGATTGGTGTTTGAAGGTGGAGGTAATAATAGGGAGATTCTGGCTGTTTGAGGTGGAGGTAATAATAGGAGATTGGTGTTTGGGGGTGGAGGTAAAATAGGAGATTGGTGTTTTTGAGTGGAGGTATATAATAGGCAGATTGGTGTTGGGTGGAGGTAATAATAGGAGATTGTTTTTCGGGGTGGAGTAATAATAGGAGAGTGTTGTTTAGGTGGAGGTAATAATAGGAGATTGTGTTTGGGGGTGGAGGTAATAATAGGAGATGGGTGTTGGGGTGGCAGGTAATAATAGGATGATTGGTGTTTGAGGTGGAGGTAATAATAGGAGATTGGTGTTTGGGGTGGGGTAATTAGGAGATTCGTGTTGGGGTGGAGGTAATAATAGGAGATTGGTTGTTTGAGGTGAGGTAATATAGGAGATTGTGTTAGGGGGGAGGTAATAATATCGGACGATTGTTGTTTATGCGGTGGTCAGGTAATAATCAGGAGATTGGTGTTTGGGTGGAGGTAATAAATAGGAGATTGGTGTTTTGGGGTGGCCGGTAATAAATAGGAGATGTTGTTCGGTGGAGGTAATAATAGGACATGGTGTTTGAAGGTGGAGGTAGATAATAGGAGATTGGATAGTTGGGGTGGAGGTAATAATAGGAAGATTGGTGTTAGGGAATGGAGGTATAATAGGAGATTGGTGGTACCGGTAGGAGGTAATATGAGCATGGTGTTAGGGGTGGAGGTAATAATAGGAGATGGTTGTTTATGGGGGGTGGGGAGGAGGGTCGTCTTGTAATAAAAAGGAAAATACGTTTGTTCTGGGGCCAGTGCAGGTAATCTAATAGGAATTGGTGTTAGGGTGGAGGTACTAATCAGGCTAGATTGTTTGTTCCGGTTCACAATAACAATCCTCCCTATTTTGGGGTGGAGGTATACATCGGGAGAATTGGTGTTTGAGGTTGGAGTCACTAATAGGAGGTTGGGTGTTTGGGGGGTGGAGGCCTT